>CM035164.1:105927368-107127368 GCA_020205615.1 Panax quinquefolius | reverse complement strand
AATTAAAAGTCTAGTCTAATTTATGAGTATATAAATTATTTTATGATTTATGAAGGATATGGATGTTTGATAAGTGGATTTTATATCCACGAATCGATGTCCATTTCAAGCTTAATTCGTTGTTACTTGTTTTCGTGTTCGTTTTTACTCATTTGGTGTTCTTTTATGTGTAGGGTGGTTGTTGTGGCAAGTCGTGAAGAAAGGAGGTCGTTTGGAGCAATTTTGGAAGCAAACATGAAATAAGAAAAACTGGTTAACAGTGGCCATGTCCGCCGGGGCAGGCTTATTATGCCTATACACCCTCGCCGAGGCGGGGGGTCGCGAATTTTGGGTAGTCCTGGTTGGTTTTGAATACTGCTGGAACACGGATTAGAGACTTGGCATGGCACTTGGACTCTAAATAGCAAGGGAATTCGACTAGAACTCGGTGGGAGATATATATTCATAAAAAAACAACGAATTAAGGAGGACGTAAGGCAAAGTACAAAGATTAATTCCAGTTTTTCATAGTAAGCTTTGGAGGAGTATTTTGAAGAGATTTTTGTGACGATTGCAGATTAAGGCTACGTGAAGGGTGTCTTGCATTATTCTTCATCTTAGTTCTATATTTGTAATTGGAAGAATGTTATCTTTGAATTATTTAGTTTTTATTTCATTCATTATGAACTAATTAACTTTTTAGGCTTATGATGGATCTTTAAGTGAAACTATGATTTTGTAGCTTTGATTTCTAGTTCAATAAATTATTTCCCAGTTTATCTATATTAATTTGAGCGTGAATTTATGAATTGTCTGATCAACAATTCGTTGTGGATTTTTATGGAATCGAGATAGGATATTCGAATCTAGACTTAGTTAATATAGCATGTGTTCATGAATTTTGTGAATAATAGAATCTTGATGAATGTTGAGGTAGAGATATGCTTTACATCGCATGTAATCAGATAGAGAACTTAATCTTAAATCTTCTTTAATTTTAATTCACATAGATATATAGTGAGTTAGTTGATTAAGGTGTTTAACTTGTTTCTATCTAAATTGTGGATTTGAGTTAATACGATATTAGTACATCGAGAGGTGGCTAGTACTACATTCATGTTCTTGATTAATAAACTGGTATAGTGAGTTGAATTGGAATAAAGGTGTGAAAATCAGAGAGAAACTTAGGGTGAAATCATAAGTCTAAATCTCCATTAATTGTTTGAAAATTCAGTTTTGATATTTGTGTTTGTTTTATGATAGTTTATTTATTTATTAATTTAGTTTCTATAATTTTAAATAATTGAATTAAATAGTTTAATAGAATTAGGATTAATAGGAAATTATTAATTGTAAAGTTAAATTTCTTACTAATTTGTCTCCGTGGGAACGATACTCTACTAATTACTATATTACTTGTTGACCACGTATACTTGCGTGTTGTGCGTATATAAATTTTACCCAATAAGTTTTTGGTGCCGTTGCCGGGGACAATTTAGTATAGATTTTAATATTTTTACAATATCAGTTTAATTAGTCCAGTTTTACATAAATATTTTTATTTTTGTTTTGTTCCTCTTATTTTAGGTTTTTGAACTGGTTTATGCAAACTCGGTTCAAAAATCCAGACTTGCAACCTTTTGAGGATGACATTGAGAAACGGTTCCAGAGGTTAACTAAGTGGATCAAGGAAATGAGGCAAGACTTTTAAAATTCTGCGGAAGAAGAGGCAATGGCAGCCGAAGATCAGAAAGCGTTAAGGGACTTCGCCACACCCAAGGTGACTGAACTGCAGTCGAGCATCACTAGGCCCGCAATTGCTGCAAATACATTCGAAATCAAGCTTCAGGGCGATTGGATGATCCCGAATTCGGGATTCATTTGGGGATTGGCTAATGACGATCTGAATGAACATCTAGTCAGCTTTCTTGAGATTTGCGACACCTTCAAGTATAATGGGGTGTCAAATCCCATTCACCTTGCGGGACAAGGCAAAGAGTTGGTTACACTCTCTACCGCCGGGATCGATAACTACATGGGAAGACTTAGCTCAGAAATTCCTTGCCAAATTTTTCCCACCGGAGAAAACTGCAAAAATGAGGAATGAGATAACAATGTTTGAGCAGCAACATGGGGAGTCGCTATATGAGGCATGAGAGAGATACAAGGAGTTACTCAGAAAGTGCCCGCATCATGGATTGCCTAAGTGGTTGCAAATGAATACTTTTTATAACGGACTACATGGGAATCTTAGGACTAGTATTGATGCAGCGTCGGGCAGAGCGTTCATGGCTAAGAGTTATGAGGAGGCCTACAATTTGATTAAGACCATGGCGGCTAACAACTACTAGTGGCCCACAGCAAGAATGACACAAACAAAGGCGGTTGGGGTGTTAGAAGTCGATGGGATGACATCAATACAAGCACAAATTCCTGCGTTGTCCAAGAAGTTGGATGTCATGATAGGGGTTCAGGTACAGCAGGTTGTGGTCGTGTGTGAATTGTGCACGGGTGACTGATAAGTGATATTTTTACTCACTTATTGTATATTAATCCATGCGAATTGTGCCCACCTCGAGTACATTTCATTTTGTTTTATTTGTATTTCACGTTATTTTGCATTGCATATACTTAAAACTCCTTTTGGTGAACAAGTGCAGCAATCGGCTTCATTTTGGTGGAATTCGAGGTATCGGTGAGCGGATGCGTGAAGGCCAGTTGAAAGGCGAGGATGTGCATGGCATGGAGGTACAATGAGGCATGGAAATCAAGCTAGCATGAGGATTAAAGCAAGTAGCAAGAAGAAGTGGTGAAACCAAACTCGTAATTGCAGGACGGGTACGGTGGTAGGCTGACAAGATAAAGGCGACTCTCGCGCCGCGTGAGTACAGAGCTTTATATGGGAACCTTTTGCAAGTCAAGCGCCCGTGAGGCAAGGGACGCACGACCGCGAGAGACTCAGCTCGCGCCCGCGAGGCATGAGTGCCCGACCGTGTGAGAGGACGTTTGGTTTGGTCTGAACTTACTGCAAGTCTCGCGGCCGCAAGCCAGAATCACTAGGGACGCGCACGGCCGCGCGCGATGCTGATGCTGTAATTTGTTTTATTTTTATTTCTCAACTTAATGATGTGTAATGTGGTATAAAACAATTCTGACATGTGTCAGAGAAGGGGACCAGACTTTTATTACGTAACTTTCATAGTAGAAACTAGGGTTTACACCTTGGGAGAGATTCCAACGTAGGAGAAAGCCATAACGTCTATTTTTCTTTACTTTTTCTTGGAGATCTCTGTCATCGTGGATATTGATTATTGTTTATGGGAATTCTTTGTGGATTCAATAGTTAATCATTGGTTTCTATTCAACGATTGGGTTTGATCATTCTAACTTTCTTCCATTCGCTTATTTATTGATCATGTTTAGTTTCTTGATCCCATAATGGCTTTTGGTTCAATGATGAACTAAACTCCATTATGGGATTCTAACGATTTTAATATGTAATTTGGTTGCACATCTAAGTGTTAGATTTGTTTTGCATATCATGGGTTATCTATCATGGTTGGTTTGTATGTATGAATGACCGATAATCTTCATGTTAGTATTTGTATGGAATTGGAAATGAACATATGAATATGGATGAAATCATGATAGCATGCGAATATGGGGATCAGATATTTTGTGAAAATGATAGGAATATACTTTGTTTTTGCCGTAGATGAGCTAGGATAAGGGTTGTGCTTAAAATCAATAGGATTATAATTAAGATAGGAATATGGTAATTGTGATGGTATTGGTGATTACATAGATTCAAACATCCGTAGATGATATGTGAGTTGGTTATATTGCATTGGAAAATGGTTATAACTCGCTTTTATGCCCTCGCTATTATCCCGTGATATGTGAACACTTCTTGCATGACATATGGCGTATTGAATGAAATATTGAATGAAGTTAGGATCCCATTGTTTCCACATTATATTTAGTCCATTTATACTCTTATTTTTTGTTGGTAATCATATTTAGTTTAAATCAACAATTAAGTCCATAGTCTTAGCATATAAATATAGTGAGTTAATTAATGCATAGTAGTCTAAAGTTAACACTTTCTCTGTGGGATCGATACTTTACTTACTCTGACATGAGTTAGAGCTCTTTTATAAGAACTATAAAAGAGGCAACAAGTTTTTGGCCCCGCTGCCGGGGAAAGGCGTTAATTTAGATAATTATCATTAGTTTAAAGCTGTATTGTATGACTTAGACAATTCTGTTCATTTCTCATTTCTATTTTTATTTTGTTTTTGGTTACAGGTACTTGTAAAGTTTTATGCACACACGATCTTCCAATTCAGAGTTAACACCAGCACAAGCTAATATAAACGAAAAAGGTTGGAAAGCGAGTGTGCGGATAAATCTGCAAGAGCAGTTAGAAAGCATTACAGTCAATATGGCTGAAGAACAAAGGATTGATCCAAGAGAAGAGCATCGGGCTCTAAGGGAATATTCCAAGCCGAACATAAATGAATTACAGTCTAGCATAGTCAAACCCATGATAGCAAAGAAACACCTTTGAAATAAAAGCAGGCACTATTCGGATGGTGCGAATTCAAGACTGATTTAGGGGGTGTCACATGATGATCCGAATGAGCACCTATTAAGCTTCATTGAGATTTGTGACACATTCAGATATAATGGTGTAACGGAAGATGCCATCAGACTACGGTTATTCCCATTTCCATTGAGGGATAAAGCAAGGAGGTTGTTACATTCTTTGCCTGCTGGATCGATTACTACATGGGAGGATTTAGCACAGAAATTTTTAGCCAAGTTTTTCCCAATGGCTAAAACTGCAAAGATGAGGATAGCCATATCTCAGTTTGAGCAACAACAGGGTGAATCCTTATATGAAGCATGAGAAAGGTATAAGGAGATGCTTAGGAAGTGTCCACATCATGGTTTACCAGACTGGCTGGTAATTAATTCATTTTATAGTGGTTTGGGATGGCAGTCCAGACCGATTGTAGATGCAGCCGCAGGAGGGGCATTATGGGCAAAAAGCTATGATGAGGCCTATACGCTTATCGAGACAATGGCCGCGAATGACTATCAGAATCCTACAACTCGGATGTCTCAACCCAAAGTTGCAGGTATGTTGGAGGTGGATACGATTACACAACTATCGGCACAAATGGCAGCCATGGCTAAGAAAATAGAGACGTTGGCAGAGAGTAAAGTGAAGACGATTGCTTTTGTTTGTGAGATTTGTGCGGGGTCACACTCCACAAACCAATGTGCTATCAGCTCAGAAGCAGTTCAGTATGTAAACTCCTACAGAAAGGACCAAGGCCAATTCCAGAACACATACCACCCCAACAACCACAATCATCCAAACTTCAGTTGGTCTAACAACCAAGGACAACAACAAAATCAGTTCCAGCCGAATCAACAGTTTCAACAACAGTCAACACAACCACAGTTTATACAGAAACCACCATTTCCACCGGGATTTACTCAACAACAACAACACCACACTCCAGTTGCATCACATCCAGAGAAGAAATCAGAAGTGGAGGAGATGATGTTGAAATACATGGCAAACACAGAGGTCATGATCAAAATCCAAGTAGTGGTTATCAAGAATTTAGAGACGCAAATGGGGCAAATGGCGACCATGCTTACTAATAGGCCCCAAGGTGTTCTGCCAAGTAACACAGAGGCAAATCCTAGAAGAGACGGGAAGGAGCAGTGTCAAGCAATAACATTGCGATCTGGGAAAGACTTGACAAGATTTGTAAGTCGCAGGCCACCGCATGATACCACTCAAGGAGAGCGCTGCCGCCGATGCAGAAGAAAGAAACTGAGGAGGATAAAAATCTGGAAAATTATGAGGTTCAGCAAAATGAAACGAATAAAGCAGGTTCAGAAGAGAAGGTCAAGAGTCCACTACAACCACTGCACCCTCGAATACCATATCCGCAAAGGTTAGCAAAGCAGAAAGATGACAAACAATTCAGCAAGTTTTTAGAGGTCTTCAAAAAGCTGCAAATCAATATACCTTTTGCCGAAGCATTGGAACAAATGCCAAGCTACGCAAAGTTCATAAAGGGTATACTGTCAAGGAAGAGGAGATTAGATGAGTTTGAAACGGTAGCTTTGATAGAAGAATGCAGTGCAGTGCTTCAACGTAAGTTACCTCCAAAGCTAAAAGATCCGGGTAGCTTCACAATTCCGTGCACTATTGGGAAGATGGAGTTTAACAAATGTTTATGTGATTTGGGAGCAAGTATAAATTTGATGTCACTGTCTGTATTCAACCAGTTGGGATTACCGGCTCCAAGACCAACGAACATATCATTATAGTTAGCCGACCAGTCTGTCACATATCCGCGGGGAATTGTTGAAAATGTATTGGTTAAAGTGGATAAGTTCATCTTTTTAGCTGATTTTATCATCCTAGATTTCGAGGAGGACAAGGATATTCCAATCATACTGGGAAGACCATTCTTGGCCACGGGCAGAGCTTTGATAGATGTACAAAAAGGGGAACTCACGATGCGAGTTCAGGATCAAGAAGTTATTTTTAATGCATTCAAAGCTATGAAATTCCCAACGGATGAGGAGGATTGTTTCTTCGTTGATTGGGTGAGTCGAATTCTAGATGATGACATACAGAGTTTAGCAGACTATGAACCTTTGAGGAATATCACTGATGAGAATTCAGATGCAGAGGATGAAGAATTTGACGAATTTGTTCACTATCTGGATACCAACCCCCAATTCAGGAGATTTAGACCCCCTGCAGAGCCATTGACGATAGCTGGAGATACCTCAATAAAGCTAAAACCATCTCTTGAGACACCTCCCGAATTGGAGTTGAAGCCACTACCGGAACATCTCAGGTATGCATTTTTAAGTTCAGATTCCAAATTACCTGTGATTATTGCTTCTGCACTAACATCTTGTCAGGAAAAAAACTACTCCGAGTGCTTACAGAGTTCAAATCAGCTATTGGATGGACCATAGTAGATATCAAAGGAATCAGCCCTTCGTATTGCATACACAAGATCCTAATGGAAGATGGTAGCAAGCCGACAGTTGAGCAACAAAGGAGGCTTAATCCAATAATGAAGGAGGTGGTTAAGAAAGAGGTACTAAAATGGCTAGATGCAGGAATAATCTATCCAATCTCAGACATCGCATGGGTGAGTCCCGTACAGTGTGTTCCGAAGAAGGGTGGCATGACCGTTGTGACTAATGAGAATAATGAGCTAATCCCAACACGAACAGTGATGGGGTGGAGAGTTTGAATGGATTACCGCAAGCTAAACAAGGTTACAAGGAAAGAATCATTTTCCGCTCCCATTTATCGATCAGATGTTGGACAGACTAGCAGGGCATGAATACTATTGTCTCCTGGATGGTTATTCGGGTTACAATCAAATTATGATAGCTCCAGAAGATCAGGAAATGACTACTTTCACATGTCCATATGGCACTTTTGCTTTTAGAAGAATGTCTTTTGGGTTGACTAATGCTCCAGCCATGTTTCAAAGATGTATGATGGCTATATTCTCCAACATGGTGGAACAAAATGTTGAAGTATTTATGGATGACTTCTTAGTCTTCGGGGATTCATTTGACTTATGTCTCGAGAATCTAGTTATGGTGTTAAAGAGATGCGTTGAAACAAATTTAGTGCTAAACTGGGAAAAATGCCACTTCATGGTACAAGAAGGAATCATTTTGGGACACAAAGTTTCAAAGACGGGACTTGAGGTGGATAAAGCAAAACAGGAGACTATTGAGCACCTGCCACCACCCACATTAGTAAAAGGAGTTCGCAGTTTTCTGGGACATGCAGGGTTCTACCGCAGGTTCATTAAGGATTTCTCCAAAATCACTAAACCATTATGCAGCCTATTAGAGAAAGATGCAAAATTCAATTTCGATGACACTTGCGTATCCGCATTTGAACACTTAAAGAGAAAATTGATTTCAAAGACCAAAGAATTATCGCATCTGACCATGGACTTTACTGTTTGAATTGATGTGTGATGCCAGTGATTACGCCGTAGGGGCTGTGTTGGGCCAGCGGAAAGAAAAGATATTTTATGTGATTTATTATTCCAGTAAGACCCTAACGGATGCGCAATTGAACTATACCACCACAGAAAAAGAGTTATTGGCAGTGGTATACGCTTTTGATAAATTTCGAGCATATCTGATTGGAACAAGAGGGATAGTGTATAGAGATCACGCAGCGATTCGATATTTAATGGCCAAGAAGGACGCTAAACCGCGGCTGATTAGATGGATCTTATTACTGCAGGAGTTTGACTTGGAAATCAAGGACAGAAAGGGAACTGAAAACCAAGTGGCGGACCACTTATCTCGACTCGAGAATCCAGAAAGAGAAGTACAGGATAACGTTATGATCAATGTGTCCTTTCCCGATGATCAGTTATTTGTGGTGAAAGGGGAAGTGCCATGGTTTGCAGACTTCGCAAATTATCTAGTAAGTAAGAAGATATCTCCTGACTTGCTGGGATATCAGAAAAAGAAATTTCTGCATGACGTCAAATGGTATATATGGGATGAGCCTTACCTGTTCAAACAGTGTTCGGATCAAGTGATACGAAGGTGTATTCCGTATAGCGAGACCGAAGGGATTTTGCACAAGTGTCACTCATCAGTGTATGGAGGTCACTATGGCGGGGAACGGACAGCAGCGAGAGTCCTTCAAGCAGGGTTTTACTGGACAACTATCTTCAAGGACACTTACCGTTTCGTCCAGCGATGTGACAGATGTCAGCGAGTGGGTAATATCTCTAAAAGAAACGAGATGCAATTGAATACCATCCTAGAAGTAGAAATTTTCGATGTATGGGGCATTGATTTCATGGGACCTTTCGTTTCTTCCTGCGGCAATCTCTATATATTGCTCAGATGGATTACATTTCAAAATGGGTGGAGGTTGCGACTTTACCCACCAACGATGCCAAGGTAGTCCTCAAGTTTTACGATAAGAGCATTTTACGAGGTTTGGAACTCCAAGGGCTATCATTAGTGATTTAAGGCGCTCATTTTTCGTAATGTGCAATTCACCACCTTACTAGCTAAGCACGGTGAAACATCATGATCGCCACAAAGATATCACCCACAAACAAATGGCTAAGCCGAAGTATCAAACCGAGAAGTCAAAAGAATACTGGAAAAAGTTGTGAATCCAACCCGTAAGGATTGGTCGTTAAAATTAGATGATGCTGTATGGGCCTATCGCACCGCATACAAAACCCCGTTGAGGATGTCACCTTTTCAAATTGTGTATGGCAAAGCCTGTCACCTCCCTATGGAGCTAGAACATAAGGCTTATTGGGCAATACGGAAGCTCAACCTTGACTTAACATCTGCAGGGGAGAAAAGGCTACTTCAGCTAAATGAGCTAGATGAGTTTAGATTACAGGCTTATGAGAATGCAAAATTATACAAGGAAAAAGTGAAAAGGTGGCATGATCATAGGATAATGGATAGAACGTTCGAGCCGGGGCAAAGGGTGTTGCTCTATAATTCCAGACTTAAACTCTTCCCAGGAAAACTGAAATCACGTTGGTCGGGGCCTTTCACAGTGAAAATTGTCTTTCCGAACGGTGCAATTGAAATATACAACCAATTCCCAGACAACCCTTTCAAAGTAAACGGATAGCGGTTGAAGCATTACTTTGGTGACAAAGTGGAAAGACACAATGTCACTATGATTCTCTCGTCGACATGAGCCCCCGGGATAGTCAAGCTAAAGTGACTATAACTTAGCGCTGGATGGGAGGCAACCCATCAATTTCATCTTGAAACTCTTTTCAATTCTTAAGTAAAATAGAAGTTAGAGTCATTCTATGTTGCTTGATACCTACTCTGTGTTGCACTCATCTTGTTGTAGGTGATTTGGGTTACACGCATCACAACCTCCACTTGGAAGTTCAAGACTACTGTTCGTGGAAACTAAATTTCACAAGACGCCACCATGCCCCAACAGTGTTACCTCGCTACCACAAGAACTTGCGAGATAGTTTTCATCATCCTCTTGCGCATGCAACTTGTAGATAGTTTTCACATCCTCGCGTGCCCGCGATAGATCAACCATACCATGTCGCGCGGCCGCGCGCTACGCCCAGCAGAGATATTATTATTTACGTGTTTTATTATGAATCTACTCTCCCCTAATAAAAGGCCAATCCCTACCAATACATACGTATATCACCACCATCCTCATTTGAGTCAACCTAGGGTTTATCTTGTGGGATGTGGTGAAAGCAAGTTTGGGGATTGTATCATCTACTTCAAAACACTCGCATTCTCTCCATAGCAGTTGGTCATGGGTCCAACACGAAGCCATGCAACCTCAATCTCTTTAACCTCTGATTCCTCATCCAGTGATCCCGATGACGATGTCACGGAATGAAGAAACTTCTTAAGCCGGGAGGCTCATCACATCTATTATCACCTTCTGAGTAAATTGTTTATGCCGGAACAAGGCTTTAGACCCACCAAGATGGATAGACAGCTATGGAGCATGCTCCAAGAAAGGAACTGGGTTAGCCTGGCCACCACACCTGTACCTATTCCAATGGAAGTCGTTCGGGAATTCTACGCAAACGCAAAAGAGATGGAGCAACACGGCATAACGCTCGTTCGACAGGTGCAAGTGGATTTCCGACCCTCAGCTATTAGAGCAGTGTATGGAATAACTGATACCCCACCTACTGGGTCGGCCAATTGGGTCCAAGGTGACCATTTAACGACTGACTTAGATGTTCTGATTTCAAAATTGTGCATCCCGGACACTAGGTGGACCTGTAAGGTCGGCACAACCGAGCCTCTCTCATTTCCAGCTTCCACTTTGAATCGCTACGCCCAAGCATGGCATCTGTTTATCTGCGCCAAACTAATTCTGTCCACTCACAAGCATGATGTCACGAAGGAGCAAGCCATCATTCTATGGGGTATTATTGAAGGGAAGTACATAGACGTCGGCCACCTCATTCATCAAAACATGCAGTGTTATTGGCGAGGCAACATGACTGGGAGCATTCCGCATCTTGTGGCAAAACAAGATTACTTTGTATGCGATAGGGAGTTCCATGGACAGACAGACACGGGCAGGTTTAGTCATGACATTACATCACCACAATAGCTAAGCTCCGAGATTGGACGGTGGTGAACCACCCGCGGACGACGGTTTCATTAGTCGATTCACCTCGCTAACGCCAACCAAGCAAATTTCCCCCACGTACCGATGCAAAGAAAGTCCATCCACCCGTAAGCGGCCTGTCTTTGGCGATCGACACCTCCGAAGGTTGGCGCGCAAAGTCGACGCATTATATGAGAATCTTGGGAATTTTGCTCCGGGAATCACCAGGGCTTTGGCCGAAGCATTCGCGTAGCAAGGAACCATGCTTGAATGGCCCCAGTTCGGAACCGCCGTGCCGTATCCACCACCAGATTCACCACCCGAGGAGGGTGGTCATGCCGATAATTAGGGGAGTTTTTCTCGTACCCTTTACCTTCATTCAATGCGGACATTAAACATTTTAAGTTTGGGGGTATTGGTGTACTTTCATAGTAGTTTAGTTGCATTTTATTTTAGCATGTTTAGTTTAATTTTGCATGAATATGTGTTAGTTAAATTTTAGCATAATTTTTTTTTTATTCATTGATAGTATGTTTAGTTTAATGTCTCACATAAATTCTTGCGTATAAATAGAAATTTTCGCCTAAGGCAATGATGATAGTGAATTGTGAACGATTTTAGAATATGTTGCATAACACAACTTGGATATAATGTTTTACACAATGCGATTCATGTTGTTGTTTATATGCTTTCGGTTTGCATAATTGTGTTCACATTCACTTGTAAGTCTAAGATGTGTGTCTTGCATTGATCAATAGAACATGTAGTTTTAAAAAGAGAAACATGAGGAAAATGTTGTAGACTGTTAGTCATTGAAGTGCAAATTTTGGGGAAACATGGGCATGCTGTGTATAAAAAAAACAAAAGAAAAAAAAATAGCAATAACGTGACTAGTCTTAATTCGGGGTCCTAGCTACTTGAGTAAGTACGCCCGAGGGAATTGTCTCTACACCTAGCGCCCTAAGGTCTTTCATGGTCTGGGAGTCGTTGGTTGAAAGCTCGCTAAGGGGTAGCAGTGTGCCTAATGGATTAAGACATTGCACAGCCATGTAAAAAAATAAAATATAATAGCAATAAACACCGCGGGAAAGTGCGAAATCGCCCTCGTGAGTAGTAATAAAGCAATAAACCCATTGTTGAGCCTTAATTTACGGTTATATGTTTAAACAGTCTATGTTGCATGAATATACATGAATCTTGATTTAGACTATAATTTTTTGTTTGGAGCAGTGTAGGATATATAATCTTTGCTTGGATCAAGTTTCTGTGAACAACACACACACACAGCATCTCTATGGCAGTCATGAATTATCTGAGTGTATGATGTTATGTCTATGGTTTGGTTTGAAACTATGTTCGAATCTGGATAGTTCAACGAGGTAATTTTAATAAATTGCATGTATGGCTAAGATTATGTGAGACTAGTTTACATTACAGAGTAGTTGCATAGTTTAGTAGTTACATTTTCAGTGTTCATTTATATGTATTGCTTGAGGGCAAGCAATAGTTCAAGTTTGGGGGTATTTGATAAGTGATATTTTTACTCACTTATTGTATATTAATCCATGCGAATTATGCCCACCTCGAGTACATTTCATTTTGTTTTAGTTGTATTTCACGTTATTTTGCATTGCATATACTTAAAACTCCTTTTGGTGAACAAGTGCAGGAATCGGCTTCATTTTGGTGGAATTAGAGGTATCGATGAGCGGATGCGTGAAGGCTAGTTGAAAGGCGAGGATGTGCATGGCATGGAGGTACAATGAGGCATGGAAATCAAGCTAGCATGAGGATTAAAGCAAGTAGCAGCAGCAGCAAGCAAAGGTGAAACCGACTCGAATTGCAGGACAGCTGAGCCATGCCGCAAGAAGATAAAGGAAAGACTTCGCTGCGCGCCGCCATGCAGTAGTCTGAGCTTTACATGGGAACCTTCGCGAGTCAAGCACCGCCTTGAGCAAAGGAAGCGACGATGACCGTGAGAGACTCAGCTCGCGCCCGTGAGGCATGAGTGCGCTACCGCGTGAGAGGACGTCTGGTTTGGTCTGAATTCATCGCAAGTCAAGTCTCATGATCGCGAGCCGAACACTAGGGACGGGCGCATGCGCACAAGCGCGTCGATCTTTGTCAGAATTTGTTTTATTTTTATTTCTCAACTTAATGATGTGTAATGTGGTATAAAACGATTCTGACGTGTGTTAGAGAAGGGGACCAGACATTTATTACGTAACTTTCATAGTAGAAACTAGGGTTTACACCTTGGGAGAGATTCCAACGTAGGAGAAAGCCATAACGTCTAATTTTTTTTACTTCTTCTTGGAGATCTCTATCATCGTGGATATTAATTATTGTTTATGGGAATTCTTTGTGGATTCAATAGTTAATCATTGGTTTCTATTCAACGATTGGGTTTGATCATTCTAACTTTCTTCCATTCGTTTGTTTATTGATCATGTTTAGCCTTGATCCCATAATGGCTTTTGGTTCAGTGATGAACTAAACTCCATTATGGGATTCTAACGGATTTTAATATGTAATTTGGTTGCACATCTAAGTGTTAGATTTGTTTTGCATATCATTGGGTTATCTATCATGGTTGGTTTGTATGTATGAATGACTGATAATCTTCATGTTAGTATTTGTATGGAATTGGAAATGAACATATGAATATGGATGAAATCATGATAGCATGTGAATATGGGGATTGCATATTTTGTGAAACAAATAGGAATATACTGTTTCGCCGTATGAGCTAGAATAAGGGTTGTGTTTAAAATCAATAGGATTACAATTGCGCATAGGAATATGGTAATTGTGATGGTATTGGTGATTACATAGATTCTAACATCTGTAGATGATATGTGAGTTGGTTATAGTGAATTGGAAAATGGTTATAACTCGCTTTTATGCCCTTGGCTATTGTCATGTGATATGTGACCACTTCTTGCATGACATATGGCGATTGAATGAAATATTGAATGAAGTTAGGATCCCATTGTTTCCACATTATATTTAGTCCATTTATACTCTTATTTTTAGTTGGTAATCATATTTAGTTTAAATAAACAATCAAGTCCATAGTCTTAGCATATAAATATAGTGAGTTAATTAATGCATAGTAGTCTAAAGTTAACACTTTCTCTGTGGGATCGATACTTTACTTACTCTGTATTACTTGTTGACCCGTGTATACTTGCATGAGTTAGAGCTCTTTTATAAGAACTATAAAAGAGGCAACAGTGACCATCATACAGATTAGTGCGCAATCAATCCAGCATCCGTGTAATTTGTAGGTAGCTACAACAGGGGTCCACAGAATATATACCAAAACACTTACAACCAGGGGAATAGGAATCACCCAAATTTCTCATGGAGCAATAATCAACAACATCAAGCTCCACGACCATCATATCCCCCAGGTTTTTAGAATCACCAACAACCGGCTTAACATCAGGAAAGAAAATCAGATATAGAGGAGTTGTTGTCAAAATACATAACTAGAAATGAGGCAGCTTTAAAAAATCAAGCAATGGCCATCAAGAATTTGGAAAATTAGATGGGGAAAATTGCATTAGCATTAAATAACAGGCCACTAGGGACCCTACCGAGTGATACAGAGAGAAATCTGAAGGGAAACCACGAACAGTGTCAAGCAATTACGTTGAGGAGTAGAAAACATCTCGTTGGTACAGATGCAAAAAATTCAGTGATATCGGATGAAAAAGTTGATGATAGTAAAGTGGTTGAAGGAAACAAGGGCGAGGATAAGCAAAGTGAGAAAACAAAGTTAGACAACAAGCCAGTTGTATATCCTCCACCACCGTTTCAGCAGAGGGTCCAAAAATAGAAATTAGATAAGTAGTTCGCTAAGTTTTTGGAAGTGTTTAATAAACTTCAGATTAACATCCCGTTTGCAGAAGCCCTAGAGCAGATGCCGAGTTATGCAAAGTTCATGAAAGGGATTCTGTTAAGGAAAATGAAATGGGAAGACTTCGAAATAGTGGCATTAACAGAGGAGTGTAGTGCGGTGTTACAGCAGAAGTTGCCACCAAAGCTGGAAGACCCAGGAAGTTTCACTATTCTATGCACGATCGGGAACATGTCTTTTAATAAGTGCTTATGTGATTTGGGGGCGAGTGTGAACCTTAAGCTATTGTCAGTATACACAGAATTGGGTTTGCCCGTACCAAAGCCTACGAATATTTCATTGCAGTTGGCGGATAGGTCAGTCACATATCCGAGAGGCATAGTAGAGGACATATTGGTTAAAGTGGATAAGTTTATATTCCCCACGGACTTTATTATTCTGGATTTTGAGGAGGACAAGAACATCCCGATTATCCTAGGGAGACCTTTCTTGGCTACGGGTAGGACACTCATCGACATACAAAAAGGCGAACTTACTATGAGGGTCCAAGATCAGGAAATAAAATTTAACGTGTTCAAGGCCATGAAATTCCCTACGGATGAGGAAGAATGTTTCAGGATGGATATAATTGAGCAGATTATCAGTGAAGACATGGGTAAGAGTCTGGTCAACGATCCATTAGAAACAACATTATTGGGGGATGAAGAGTTTGATGACCCGAAATTTATGGACTACTTACAGATGTTAGATTCATTGCCACGAGTTAGCCGATTCAGAGCACTATTTGAACTTTTACACACGGAGGAGATAGCCATAGAAAAATTGAAATCATCATTGGAGGAGCCACCAACTCTGGAACTTAAGCCACTCCCTAAACACCTCAAGTATGTGTATTTAGGAAATTCAAATTCTTTACCTGTTATTATTTCTGCTGCACTTAACGATTTACAAGAAGAAAAGTTGCTGAGGGTGCTTAGGGAACATAAATCAGCGATAGGGTGGACGATCGCGGATATCAAGGGAATCAGCCCTTCGTTTTGCATGCACAAGATTCTGATGGAAGATGATGCAAAACTGACGGTGGAGCAACAACGACGACTTAACCCAATTATGAAGGAAGTGGTAAAGAAGGAAGTTCTGAAATTGTTGGATGCCGATATCATCTACCCGATTTCTGACAATAAGTGGGTTAGTCCGATTCAGTGTGTGCCAAAAAAGTGGGGAATGACAGTGGTACAGAATGAGGATAATGAGTTAATTCCGATAAGAACAGTGACAGGTTGGAGGGTGTGCATGGATTATAGGAAGTTGAATAAGGCAACCCGAAAAGATCATTTTCTGCTACCCTTTATCGATTAAATATTGGATAGATTGGCGGGACATGAATACTACTGTTTATTGGATGGATACTCGGGCTATAACCAGATCATCATCGCTCCAGAGGATCAAGAGAAGACTACATTCACATTCCCTTACGGCACATTCGCGTTCAGGAGAATGTCATTCGGTTTGTGTAATGCACCTGCTACCTTTCAACGGTGTATGATGGCCATCTTTTCAGAGATGGTGGATAAAAACGTGGAAGTCTTCATGGACGACTTTTCTGTCTATGGAGATAATTTTGATACTTGCCTCGGGAATTTGGTAATGGTGTTACAGCGATGCAAATATACGAACCTTGTACTTAACTGGGAAAAATGCCACTTCATGGTTGAGGAGGGCATAATTTTGGGCCTCAAGGTATCGACCCAAGGACTGGAAGTTAACAAGGCTAAGCTGGAAACAATCGAGAAACTGCCTCCACCAAGCTCAGTAAAGGGAATTAGAAGTTTTCTGGGACATGCTGGGTTCTACAGAAGATTCATAAAGGACTTCTCTAAAATTGCAAAACCTTTGTGCAGTCTTTTAGAGAAGGACTCTGTGTTTAATTTTGAGGAAGAATGTAAGTCGGCTTTCGAGTTGTTGAAGAAGAAGTTAACTACAGCCCCCGTGATCGTCGCACCGGATTAGAATATGCCATTCGAGCTGATGTGTGATGCAAGCGACTATGCGGTTGGGGATGTTTTGGGACAACGCCGAGAGAAGGTATTTCATGCCATATATTATACAAGCAAGACACTCACGAAGACTCAAATGAATTATACAACTACGGAAAAGGAATTACTTGCAGTGGTGTATGCATTTGACAAATTCTGGGCATACTTGATCTGGACTAAGGTGATAGTCTACATGGATCATTCGGCTATTCGGTATCTAATTGAAAAAAAGATGCTAAACCACGCCTTATCCGATGAATTCTCCTTCTTCAAGAGTTTGATTTAGAAATAAAGGATAGAAAGGGAACGGAGAATCAAGTCACCGATCATTTGTCTAGGCTGGAAAATCAAGAGAAACTGAAAGAGGACAAGTGTGAAATCAACGAATCATTCCCGGATGAGCAATTGTTTGGGATAAATGCATAATTTCCTTGGTACGCGGATTATGCGAATTATCTAGTGAGCAACGTTCTTCCACCTGATCTCACAAGACAACAGAAAAATAAGTTTCTTCATGACGTAAAATGGTACATATGGGACGAACCTTATTTATTCAAGTAGTGCGCCGACAAAATGATTAGAAGGTGCGTGCCCTACAGTGAAGTGAAGAACATACTGCATGAGTACCACTCATCTTCATATTGCGGACATTATAGTAGTGAGAGGACAACATCAAAGGTGCTTCAAGCCGGGTTCTATTGGCCTACACTATTTAAGGACGCCCACCAGTTTGTCAAAACATGTGATAGATGTCATCGGGTGGGCAACATTTCGAAAAGGAATGAGATGCCTCTACAAACAATTCTTGTAGTTGAAATTTTCGATGTATGGGGCATTAATTTCATGGGACCATTCCCTTCGTCACTTAACAATCAGTACATTCTACTCGCAGTGGATTACGTATCAAAGTGGGTTGAAGTTGCAACACTCCCATCTAATGATGCCAAGGTGGTTCTAAAATTTCTATAAAAGAACATTTTCATGAGGTTTGGCATGCCAAGAGCAATTATAAGTGATGAAGGTATTCACTTTTGCAACAAATCATTTAAAGCTCTATTGGCAAGGTATGGGGTCAACCACAAGGTAGCGATGACTTATCATCCCCAAACTAGTGGGCAGGCTGAGGTGTCGAACAGAGAAGTTAAGAAAATTATGGAAAAAGTGGTGAACCCGAATCGAAAGGATTGGTCGCTTTTGTTGGATGATGCATTATGGGTATACCGGACTGCATATAAGACACCGATCGAGATGTCACCATATCAACTACTGTACGAAAAGGCTTGTCACCTACCAGTCGAGCTATAGCACAAGGCCTACTGGGCCATTTAGAAACTGAACTTTGATCAAGCAGTTGTGGATGAAAAGAAGCTACTCCAACTAAATGAGCTCGATGAATTCAGACTTCATGCATACGAGAACGCTAAATTATAAAAGGAAAAAGTCAAGAAATGGCACGACAAAAAGATCATGCACCGAACGTTCAAGCTGGGGCAATCAGTACTGCTGCTCAACTCACGATTGAGGTTGTTCCCAGACAAGCTTAAGTCGAGGTGGTCAAGACCATTTACTATCAAAACTATTTTCCCACATGGCGCCGTTGAACCCTACAGTCAAAATCCATTGGAAACGTTCAAGGTCAACGGTCAATGGTTGAAACACTATTGGGGTGGCGAGTCCAATTGGTATGTCATCGTAATCACATTATCCGATGTTCCATAAACAGGAAGTAGTCAGGCTGAACGACTTAAAATCAAGCGCTAATTGGGAGGCAACCCAATCGTTTATTTTTGATTGATTTTCTTACTATTTATATTATAGCTTAGGATATTAGTTTCACTAGGTAGTTATTTCGTTCTATGATTCTTGAAAATCTCTCAATCATGTTCAAATCGATCAACAATCTACTCACGTATGTGCTTTATGGTTTGCATGAGGTGTCAATAGTGAGTAATAGAAACAACAGGCAAGAAAAGAAGAAAACAAAGCTCATTTTGCACTACCAAATTTGAAGTCAAAAAACTGAAGTCAGGGGACTAGCCCGCCGGGGCGGGCTATTTTGGCCGTGTACCCCCCGCCGGGACGGGGGTCCGAAAACCTGGGTAGTGTTTTGGCAGTTACATAAACATTCACGCACTACTCTCCTTGTCTTACACTACAACTCCCTCCTCCATACCTTACCACTTCTTAACCCACGATTACCTATTCAAAATCCATTACACCCACTTCACCACTACTCCATTACTCCACGATTCCCCCTACTCTAGTAATTCCATTACTCTAACCCACTACCACATAACTCCCCACCACAATCTCTATATATGCACACTCTCTCAACCCAAATTCCTCATAACCTTTCAACTACATATCGCAAAGCCACGAATTAGGGTTCGTATTGGGAGAAGTAAGCTTGCACCTGCGAGTGAGTAACACTAATACAAATTTTTCATCTTCTCTTTCCATATTTACCACACTAATCACCAAGTTTGGGGGGAGAAAATAGTGTGCACACCAAGTGTTTGTCAGATTGTGTGAGTACAGATTAGGAGTGAGTTTTGTTACTAAGGCTTCGGAGAATCAATGGCGTCTCAACCAACATCCAAACGATAACGCGGAGAGAGTTCAAGGACAACCCCACCATCCCGCACATTCGATCGTCAAAAGTTCAAAAGTGTCACCGCCGCCGACTGGTACGACTATATGGTCATAAAGGCTCTTACACCGGAGCGAGGGTTGGCACCAGAGGCTCACGACGATGAAATGATGCAACAAATTTATCAAAAAGAGTGGGTCAAGTTCACCGAGGAGCCCGAGCCCACCGCTGTTAATGTGGTGAAGGAGTTTTATGCGAACGCCGAGGACAAGGAAACATTCAATGCTTTTGTGCGGGGTCGAATGGTCCCATTTAGTGTCGATGCCATTAATATATATTATTAGTTGAGGGTGCCTAGACAGTGCCAATATGCTCATTTGAGGGATTTTGACCCTGAATTTGAGGAGGTTCTCAAGGAAATGACCAAGCCAGGAAAAACATGGATAAAGGGTCGGAAGGGAGGCATAGTGTTTCATAGCAAAGATCTCAGTCGGTATGGGAAAATTTGGTACGCCTTCTTATGTGCGAAACTGTTGCCATCCACGCACACCTCGAACGTGACCAAAGAGAAGGCACTACTCCTATATGCTATTGTGCAAGACTTCATCATCGACGTCAGAGCCATAATCAGTTTTTCCATTCACCGATGTCTACGGGGCAATTTTTCGGGCAGTTTGCCACACCCATCCCTCATTTGTGGGTTGTGTCATTAAGCAGGAGTTCGATGGTCAGATGATGAGCCCACTCAGATGCCGCTGCAACTACTAGATAATAGAATGATCATGAGGTATTCAGTGTGGGCCGGGGGTGAATCTCATCCTAGAGGTTTAGGTTTTGTATTTCCATTAGCTTCGGAGGACGAAGCTGACGCTGAAGATACCTCCGATGATGAGGATGAGACTATGGGCGATCAAGGGACTGAGGCGGAACCATCTTCTGACGCCATATCTAACCCTCAGTTTCTAGCATTTCAACACCACATGGAGGAGCATAACAAAGCAGCAAGACGGGAGATGAGACGGCTTGCAATGCGATAAGACCATATGTTTGATGCCATGAACATGTCATTCGTATCCTTGAATACGACACTCTAGAGTTTCAATCCAGCTGCACAATTTCCATATCAGCAGCCCATGACCATGCCAAGGTTTCCACCAAACGACTCCGAGGGAGAAGATCAACCACCACCACCCCAGACTTAAGAAATTACAGGGAAGTCGTCACTCATTTTATTGCTATATCCATACAATGAGGACATTGTTGTTATTAAGTTTGGGGGAGTTAGTTTTATTTTACATTTTTGCATACATAATGTCTTTGTTTAGTATTGCATTTTAGTTTGCATATTAGTGTTAGCATTTATGTAATCATATAGTTGCATAATAGCTTAGGAGCATATTTAATTTTAATTTATGTTGTGTAATGTTTGCATTATAAAAAAAAGAAGAAAATATATATATTTAATTTAGTTAGCTATTGTGTTCATTTTGCATATGTCCAACAATGTTGTAGTCATGTTTATTGTGGCCAATGATGAAATTGAGATTAAGTAGACAAATACAAAACTGATTGTTAGAACTGTGAGGTAGTTTCGAATTATAACTCGGATTTTGTGCGTGTTTGAAACTGGTATAAAAGGTTAGCACGTTAATGACATCTGTGTTGACTGATTTGTTTAAATCGATACATAAATAATTTCTAAAGGATAATGCTAGTATAGATATGAGAATGACAAGAATAGGCAGTGAAGACAACAAATTAGGCAAGAACCTAAGTTTGGGGCGAAAACGTAGGGTGTATAAGCCAAAAAAAAATAAAAAAAATGGAAACAAGTTGAGTCTTGTTGGTGGGTTGAGGAGAAATACTCCCCATAAACACAAGCATGAGATGAAGCGAAAAACGCACTCACCAACCATCTATCTAAAAAAAGAAAAGAGAAAAATAAAGAAAAGACGAAAAATAAGGGCAAAGAGCCCCCCGTCAATGAAAAAAAAGAGAGCATGAATACCCTATTCGGACCCTTAATCTTGGTAATTGTTTGATTTGAGTTGGAACTTGTTTGTTTTTGAAATTTTTGAGTTTATTCTGTATGAATCCTAATAAGAGATTGGTTGTGTTGAATTTGAATTTAAATCTGTAGCATAGATGTTGACCACACACACACGATATTAGTGATGAGGCGTATAAGATTCGAGCAATTGATGAGAAGTTATTGATTGTTTTTATTATGAAGTATTGTAGTGTGTGCTTAATTGTTCTGAGGCCGGATGAATAAATTTGATTCTATGATACTGTTGGATTTGTAATAATTTAGTTAGATACATTACATATCATTGCATTGCATAGCTTGTAGTTTGTTTTATGCTCGAGGACTAGCACAATTTAAGTTTGAGGGATTTTGATAAGTGGATTTTATATCCACGAATCGATGTCCATTTCAAGCTTAATTTGTAGTTACTTTCTTGTTTTCATTTTTACTCGTTTGGTGTTCTTTTATATGTAGGGTGGTTGTTGTGGCAAGTCGTGAAGAAAGGAGGTCGTTTGGAGCAATTTTGGAAGCAAACATGAAATAAGAAAAGCGGTTAACATCATGTGCATGGCGTAGGGGTAGAATTGTAATTTTGGACAGTCCTTGTTGGTTTTGAATACTGCTGGAACACAGATTAGAGACTTGGCATGCCACTTGGACTCTAAATAGCATAGGACTTCGACTAGAACTCGATGGGAGATATATATTCATAAAAAAAAACAACGAATTAAGGAGGACGCAAGGCAAAGTACAGAGACTAATTCTAGTTTTTCATAGCAAGCTTTGGAGGAGTATTTTGAAGAGATTTTCGTGACGATTGCAGATTAAGGCTACGTGAAGGGTGTCTTGCATTATTCTTCATCTTAGTTCTATATTTGTAATTGGAAGAATGTTATCTTTGAATTATTCAGTTTTTATTTCATTCATTATGAACTAATTCACTTTTTAGGCTTATGATGGATCTTTAAGTGAAACTATGATTTTGTAGCTTTGATTTCCAGTTCAATAAATTATTTCCCAGTTTATCTATATTAATTTGAGTGTGAATTTATGAATTTCCTGATCAACAATTCGTTGTGGATTTGTATGGAATCGAGAGAGGATATTCGAATCTAGACTTAGTTAATATAGCATGTGTTCATGAATTTTGTGAATAGCAGAATCTTGATGAATGTTGAGGTAGAGATATGCTTGACATCGCATGTAATCGGATAGAGAACTTAATCTTAAATCTTTTTTAATTTTAATTCACATAGAGATAAAGTGAGTTAGTTGATTAAGGTGTTTAACTTGTTTCTATCTAAATTATGGATTTGAATTAATACGGTATTAATGCATCGAGAAGTGGCTAGTACTACATTCGTGTTCTTAATTAATAAACTGGTATAGTGAGTTGAATTGGAATAAAGGGGTGAAAATCAGAGTTAAACTTAGGGTGAAATCATAAGTCTAAATCTCTATTAATTGTTTGAAAATTCAGTTTCTATATTTGTGTTTGTTTTGTGATAGTTTATTTATTTATTAATTTAGTTTCTATAATTTTAAATAATTGAATTGAATAGTTTAATAGAATTAGGATTAATAGGAAATTGTTAATTGTAAAGTTAAATTTCTTACTAATTTGTCTCTATGGGAACGATACTCGACTCATTACTATATTACTTGTTGACCACGTATACTTGCGTGTTGTGATTATATAGATTTTACCCAACAATGTTTACGTAAGATGGTAAATATATTAAATTATATTTGCTATATGTAATTAAGTTGATATAAACAATTTAGAATGTGAAAAAAATAAAATTATAAATTATTTTCTATATGTGATATATGCATATTTGGGGTAACTTGTAATGGGAGTATATATATATATATATATATATATATATATATATAGAGAGAGAGAGAGAGAGAGTAGGTTCTATCCCAGGACTCCGAATTTTCTTAAAATCTGAGACTTTTTTTTTTTTTTTTTTTTAAAAAACTAATTTTTTAATATTTTATGGGCTGGAATTTTATATAATACAAAGATGTTTTGGGTGTGATTTGGATACGTATAACAAAATAGGTGCATCAGACAGATTGTACATACATATTTTGTTATGTGTATCCAAATCACGCCCAAAATATTGTATTATAGAAAAATTCCAGTTCCATAAACTTTTAAATTTTTTTTATTTGTTTAAAAAAAAGCCAAAAAAAAAAGGTCCGAATTTGATCAGGTCCGGGAGTCCGAACTTGATCCGCTGTGTGTGTGTGTATATATATATATATATATATATATATATATATATATATATTACACAAAGAAATAAAATTGTGGGAACAATTTGCGTAATGAGGCAAAGAGAGGCAGGTTAAGCATATAATATTTATATATACTTTACCCAAGAGTATTAGAATAAATTCTTATATAAAATTAATTTAATAAAAAAAAGATATTATATTTATCTTAATATCTTAAGAAAGTAAATAAATTCTTATTTGAATTTATGATAATGAGGTAAGGATATTATATTATAATATCTTAGGTATGTAAATAATTGTATTTACATAAGAAATTATGTGTAGCATATTTATTTTACAATTATAAAATAAATATGTAATTTGAGTATGTTATGTTATATTTTATATAATTTATATATCAAATATGGGTTATGTAAATTATATGATTTCAAGAGGGTAAAATAAATTAAGGAGATTTATGTAGTAACTTATTTGATTAAATTAAATTACTTAAATTGGGTAATTAAATAACTTAACAAAAGCAAGCTAAAGATAAGAGAGGGAGAATTGTGCGAGTTACGAAAAACCTTAGGGTTGAAAACTTAATATTTGAAACTTAAGAAAATATCTTAAGGAATATACTAGGGAATAAAGAATATTCCGAGAATATGCTAAGAATATGCCAGGGGTGATTTGGAAGTTTTTAAAGACGAAAGGGAAGACTAGAGAAGACTTAAGTTGGGTGACCAACTTATAAGAAAATTGAAAGTAGCTTTTATATAAGCAAAATCAAAATTTACTTATATTCATTTTTAGCCAAATTGGCTAAGTTTAGAGAGAGGCTAAAAAGCTTATAAACTATTTTCAGCTCTCTCTCATCCCCCATCCGTTCCATATAGATTTCATGCCAAACTCCTTTATTCTTAGGGGAGGGAGGGAGGGAGGGGGGGTGTATTCAATTAAGATTTTTAAAGATTTTTAAAGTTTGGTTGTATTCAATCAAGACATTTAAAGAGTTTATAAAAGTTTACTGGTATTCAATTACAACTTTTTTAATGTCTTTAAAAGTTATGTGGTATTGAATTAAGATTTTTACAAAGTCTAGAAAAGTATTTTGGTATTCAAAAAGTCATATATTTTTTAGATTTCTATTAAATGGTAGAGTTTGACAGACTTTAGAAGAAAAATTATAACTATCAACCCATATATAAAGTCTGACCTAATCTGTCTCGCGGTATGTATAATCGAGGAAAGAGGGAAAATGCACAGTAAATTTGTAAGACCCCAAATTTTATGAATAAAGATTAGTTTTTCTCGAAATATATTTTTGAATATTATGGTGTGGATTTGTTATATTATTATAGTTGTGGGTAATATTTATAAATTTTGCAAATTAAGGAAGTTGTTATAAAATATTCGATTGGTCGGGGAATATTCGTTTTAGTAGAGAATATTCGTACGACGGCACAATTATTGGTGGACCCCACAACAGAAGTTTTGTCGTAGTTAGAAAACGACATAAATATCTTTTTATAAAAATAACGGCAAAAGTTTTAACGTTAAACTATTGAACTACCCGGTGGTAAAAGTACAATAATACGCGTGTTTGCATAGTAGCACACGGTATTGATTATTGATGCTTATGTTAGAATTCACTCAGTTATACTCAATTATTGCTACAGTAATTGTGAGATCTCAAATTTTATGAAATGAAAGTATTCAATTTTCTTATAATTATTATTTTATTTAGTAAATGTTTAAATTGAGAAAGGGTTAAAGTTAAGGGTGATATGTGAA
This sequence comes from Panax quinquefolius, assembly GCA_020205615.1. Classification (NCBI taxonomy): domain Eukaryota; kingdom Viridiplantae; phylum Streptophyta; class Magnoliopsida; order Apiales; family Araliaceae; genus Panax; species Panax quinquefolius. The sequence goes on along the minus strand of CM035164.1, from coordinate 107,101,664 downwards.
AATTTTGCAAAGAAAGCAAGTTGATATAAAATATTCGTTGTGTCGGGGAATATTCGTTTTAACAGGGAATATTCGTACGATGGCACAATCATTGGTGGACCCCACAACGGAAGTATTGTCGTATTTAGAAAACGACAGAATTATCTTTTTATAAAAATAAAGGCGAAAGTTTTACCGTTAAACTGTTGAACTACCCAAGAGTAAAAGTACGATGAATGGCGCGGTTGCATAAGAGCATACGGTATTGATTATTGATGCTTACGTAAGAAGTCACTCATTATACTCAATTATTGCTACGAAGAATTTCTTGATCATATCTCTCATATTATTAATTCAATTATTGTCACGGTATCATCTGCATAATATGTTATATTATTAAATCAATAATTGAGACGACAAAGTTATTTATATTATTATTTGCAATATTGACAATGTCTAGAAGTTCTGTCAAGGAGAGGTTTGGTCACCTAATTGCGCGTTAATAAGGAGAAATCCTTATCGGAAAGCCACCTCTTTCCTGAGAACGACCTGGTTGTTAAATATTGTGAGTTATAATATTAATGATGAATAAGTTCGTGCTTATTAAAAATGAAATTGATAGTTCCATTGTGTTGGGATTATTAGTGTTAGTGGAAATTGACATTTATTTCGATAATAATTGATGTCTGGAAGTTATATTGACCAATCGGGTAATTAATCGGATAAATGAGCAATTAATTGTTATTAATTCACATGTTTATAACTATTTATTCACATGTGTGTACTATTGATTCACATTCATGTACTATTAGGGGAGATGGTGCAAGATTGATAATACATACATGACTAAGTTAAAAATGGAGGTATAGATGGAGGTACTATACTGTAATTCATATTTTTACATGTATAAAACTATTGATTCACATGATTGTACTATTAATTGACATGATATACTATTAGGGGAGGTGGTGCAAGTTTGATAATACTTGCAGGACTAAATTAAAAAATGAAGGAAAAGATGAAGGTATTATACTGTAATATTTCAAGCCCCAAAATGTGCAATTATCGAAACTATATTTTCCTATAAATAGAAGCTCATTTTTATTTCATTCTTACCAATTCACTAAGACTCACAAGAGCAATTATAGTGAGAAAAGCTATATAGAGAGAAGTTATATAGAGATAGAAGAAGAGTAGTCTGCTACTTCACTACTCCAGTATCAAGTCTTCTTCTGAGGTAAGGGGTATTATTTATTTCATATTCTGAAGAGATATTATTTTTCATATTCGTATGAATATTATTTTCGTTCAATATTCATAAAGAATATTATCTTCGTTCAATATTCGTAGGAATATTATCTTCGTTAAATATTCATTGGAATATTATTTTCGTTCAACAGTTGTAAGGGATGTTATTTTTGTTCAATATTCGCTTGAAATAATATTTTCTTCCATACTCTGTAGTATGTAAGTAATATTATTTTGTTTCAGATTTTGAATTCTATACTCATTTTGTTGAAGTTTTGGCTTCTATACTCCATGAAATTAGTAGAATATCATTGATATTTGCGCTTCATCTAGTATCTTTTCATGGAAATATTATTCTGAGCTTTCTTGATAATTATTGATCTTTTCATGACGGAATACTATTCATGAGTTACTATTTATGGGTTACTATTCACCCAGTTACTATTCACTCAAATATTATTCACACGGGTATTCGGGGCACTTTTCATGCTGGAGTACTATTCACAAGTTACTATTCATAGGTTACTATTCACCCAATTACTATTCACCTGAATATTATTCACTCGGGTATTTGGGGTACTTTTCATGCCGGGGTACTATTCACAGGGTACTATTCACGGGGTACTATTTACCCAGAAAATATATTTCTTTTTTGTCCAAATTATTTTTGGTACATGAATATTATTCTTGAATTTTACTCCACAAAGTAGTATCATGTTGATAATTTGGATATTTTTAAATTTTGGATAAATTTAAAGTCTTTAATATTTATCCTTGATTTCGTTTGATTAATGCTTATATCATTGTCATCATCCTCATGCTTATATTGTGATGAAAGTCATCTTTGTCTTACGTGCAAAGAGGGACTGTTGATTATTGATTTTAAAGTTGTATATCTTTGGCTTATGTGCAAAGAGGGACTGTTGATTATTGGTTTTATAGTTGTATATCTTTAGCTTACGTGCAAAGAGGGACTGTTGATTATTGGTTTTACAGTTGTATATCTTTAGCTTACGTGCAAAGACGGACTGTTGATTATTTGTTTTACAGTTGTATATCTTTGGCTTACATGTATAGATGAACTGTTGATTGGTATGATTATGACCAGGGATCATTCGGTATAATCATGACCCATAATGTTACAAATGATGTGGTAAAAGTCCTCATTGGCCGTAGTACATTGATGGATGAGGTTGTTGGTATGATTATAACCAGGATTATTCTAAGATAATCACACCGTTATTGAAAAACACGAATATCCTTCGCTCTTAGTGCATGGATAATTCAGTAGTCGTAATACTAATGAATATCCTTGGCCGTAGTGCATGGATGATTCAATGATGTGGATTATTTATTTAGCTGAGTCTCAGTGATAAAATATTGATAATACACTTTTAATTCATAGAAGATAGTAGTTATCATGCTCTACTTGACTCTTCTAAAATACAGTTGTATGTCTTTGGCCTGTAGTGAAAAGATGAATTATTAATGAATATCTTTGGCCCATAGTGCAAAGATGAATTTATTAGTATGATTATGAACAAGAATTGTGATTTGGTATAACCATAATTTTTTGATGTTTCAGGTAAAGACATGTGATGAAAATTATCTTCGTCTTGGGTGCGAAGAGGAATTTAGAATCACAATTATGATTATGAGTTATTCACATGATTGTGGACAATAATTGTTGATTGATGTTATAGGGATAAAACATTATTGGTGGACTTTTAACATGGAGAAGATAATAGACCTTATGGTCTATTTGACTCTTCTAATGGATTGCTCGTTCCGCTGCAACTATGGTTGAAAAGTTTTATTATCTACCATATGTTCTAAATTTCTGATTTATTACTGACGAAGGCTATTGATAATTTAATTATCTTTACTCATGATATTCTTTACTGGGCTAGTTGTGCTCACCCTTTTTGCTTCATAATTCTTTTCAAGTAATAAGAGTGTAGCTGGATCGAGCGGGGGTAACAAGGGATTAGAACGGTGGTCTATAGCTGTTGAGGTTCCCCTAAAATAGTATGGAAATAATTTTATTGAGAATTTTAGATAAATGTGTCGTATTTTATACGTCATTTTAACCATTGATTTTGGTGAACCAAATAGGGTGAGGTGAACCCAACTTTGGAAGGGTGTTTTGCCACTATCATACAAGATGTCTAATGACAGACGACTTCATGTTATCATAAGATAGGGTTGTGCACATGCACTTGCTGATTATATCTATGAGCACTACCTATATAATCTTGGAGTTTGTTCGAATTATAATTCTTAATTGGAGACAATGGAGATAATTATATGTCAAGAGAAAACTCACCATTGGAAAAAAGAGGATATCAATCTTCTTGTTTTTCTTTCGGAACTATTGGGTCAACCAAGGATAATTCTGTGGACATATGATATCTATCATAACCTAGACGCATGGCCTCCCATGTACGAAGGTTTCTTTGAGTATTTTCCAAAGATTTTAATTTCTAAAATAATTATTGACTGTACTTTTATGTAAAGTACCATTGTAAGGTGTTGTGGTTGAGGCATCATGAGAGTTATATATAATTGTATTAAAATTCACAGCTTATGTGTTGTCGTACTCTACACGACAGTTCAATTGTTGTATAAATAAAGTTTGTATTTGATTTCTGTAGTGTGATATCTGGCGACTCAGGATGGGTCACAGTAATTGTTGCATAATATCTCTCATTTTATTGATTCAATTATTTTCACATTATCAATATTTTTTATATTATTAAATCAATAATTGAGACGACAAAGTTATTCATATTATTATTTACAATATTGATGATGTCTAGAAAGTTCTGTCGAGGAGAGGTTTGGTCACGTAATTGCGCGTTAATAGGGAGAAATCCTTATCGGAAAGCCCCCTTTTTCCTGGGAATGATTTGGTTGTTAAATATTGGGAGTTATAATATTAATGATGAATAAATTCGTATTGATTAAAGATGAAATTGATATTTTCATTGTCTTGGGATTATTAGTGTTAATGAAAATCGACATCTATTTCGATAATAATTGATGTCTGGAGGCTATATTGACCAATCAGGTAATTAATCGGATAAATGAGCAATTAATTCACATGCTTATAACTATTTGTTCACATGTATGTACTATTGATTCACATGCATGTACTATTAGGGGAGGTGGTGCAAGATTGATTATACTTGCATGACTAAATTAAAAATAGAGGTATAGATGAAGGTACTATACCGTAACTATTTTTTTCACATGTGTGTACTATTGATTCACATGATATACTATTAGGGGAGGTGGTGCAAGTTTGATAATACTTGCAGGACTAAATTAAAAATGAAGGAAAAGATGAAGATATTATACTGTAATATTTTGGGCCCCAAAACGTGCAATTATCGAAATTATATTTTCCTATAAATAGAAGCTCATTTTTCTTTCATTCTCACCAATTCACTAAGACTCACAAGAGTAATTATAGAGAGAAAGAAGAAGAGAAGTCTGATACCTCACTATTCTAGTATCTAGTCTTCTTCTGAGGTAAGGGATATTTTTTTTCCAGTATTCATAACGAATAATATTTTCTTCCATACTCTGTAGTATGTGAGTAATATTATTTCGTCTCGTATTTCGGATTATACCCTCATTTTGTTAAAGTATTGTTTCTATAATCCGTGAAATTAGTAGAATATCCTTGAAATTGCACTTCATCTAGTATCGTTTCTGTAACGAATAATTTGTTTGAGTTGTAATTCTGAGGACATAATCCTTGTAAGGAGGGAATGATGTAACATTCCAGAATTTTAAATTATAATATTAAATATTTATTGATTTATATAAGTATTTAATGGATGGGTTTATTGTTGAATAAATAATTGTTCAATTTGAGTTGATGTGGTTTAGTTAATTATTTGTTGATTAAATAATTAAATATTAAATATTAAATATTTATTGATTTATATAAATATTTAGTGGCTATATTTATTGTTGAATAAATAATTAAATATTATATATTAAATATTTATTTGTAATATTAAATATTTATTGAATTATATAAGTATTTAATTGTAATTTGAGTTGATGTGGTTTAGTTAATTATTTGTTGAATAAATAATTAAGGAGCTAAGAAAATTTATTTGCTATGAGATTATATACTAATTTAATTTAATAATTAAGTTAGAGAGCTAATAATGATTAAATGAATTATAGTATTTTAATTGGAATTTGTAATTAAAATAAAGTGTTAGTTGGTTGAATAAAATTATAATTATAAAGAAAATTATAGTTTTGTGATAATGAGTTATGTGTTAAAGTAATTTAATAGATTAATATTTTAATTGATTAAATTGATTATTTAATTTAATAAGGAGTGTGACAAGTAACCTTGCTATAAAGGAGTTATTAAAATAAATTAAAAGAGTTTAATTCAGTTTTTGCCAAACAAGGCCTAATGCCTATTAAGTCTTTTTAATATAATTGTGTTTTACCAAACAAGACATAAGGATTAATTGATTATATTTTTAGTGGTTAGCTAAACAAGCCTTATGGCTTTTGATTTTTAAAACTCAAATAACTGATATCAGTTATATGTTTTATATTTATATCATATAATAAATATATATTATATCTTATACGTTATATCATAAGACGTAAGAATAGAGGAGAGGGGTTAGAGAAAAGAAAAGAAAAACTTAGAGGAAGAAGAAGAGAAGAAGAATAGAAGAGAGGAAGAAAGGCTAGAGATTTAAGAAGAATAAGCTTGAGAATAGAAAGGAATAGCCATCATCATCTTCTTCAAGGTATTTCTCCTATTCTTTTAGTTTTTAAAAGTTTAGTTTTTCTCTTCTCAAATTCTCTATAGAATTCTTGTGTTAGGATGATTTGTTGTTGCTATGTGGCTTTATATGACATATTAGTGATGTTAAAATGATTTTCATAAGTTATAGTCAATGTATTGTTGTTATGTATGTAGTTTGTGAAGAAAACCTTTTTACAGAGAGTTTTTGTGAATGAGTATGAGTTAATTTAAAGGAGAAATTGAGGGTTAATTAGTTGTTTAGTTGATAAATTGATCATCTAATTTGATAGAGTATGTATAATTATTGATAAGATGCTTTGAATTAATTGTTTTGGTTGAAAAACAAAATTTACAGTGTTGATTTTCATTGAAATATCAAAAATGGAGTTTTTGTCAAAAACAATAAAATTGAATGTTTTAAATTTGTTGTTTATGTTGTTGTATGGGTAGAAACATGTTAGAAGTTCTTGAATGATGTTTACATGAAGTATTTGTATTAATTGCATGTGAATTAGTCTGTTAGAAACGAGCTTGTAGGCCAAATTGGCTTTTTCTTGTCTTTCGCTGTCAAGTCATCAATTGAAGCTCGTGATTTCATTGGCCTTGGGCTGACCAAAGAAGACGTTTGGCCATGATATCATCTCCATGTACAATGTCACGGCCAGTAGTTTATTCACCATGTGCAGTATCATCCTCCTCATGCCGCAACAGTCATTCCATAGTAAAGCTGTGGAAATGGCCACAATGAGTTAAGCGTAATGGTCTCGATGATTGTAATTTTTGTACACGAAATTTTTAGAAACATTATGTGATGATAGTAAGGCGTAAAATATTGATTTTAGTATTTCTATACTATGAATAATTATGTTATTAAAGATTAACTTGTGTTATAATTTGATTATGTGATTAAATAATCAAACATACATGATGAATGTAGTTAGTTAAGTTTGTAAAGTGGTAGTGACTAACTATGTCATGATGACGATATATATATATATATATATATATATATATGTTTATAGGGTATTGTGATTCGTATTTATTCGGTTTAATCTACGAACAATGCAAGTTTTCTAATCTATTATCTTGTTAATTCAATTACTATTTTCAATTCGATTACAATATAATGATGTAAGTTATTCTGGAGCAAGTTGTTCTTGTATTTAACTTGTTGTATAGCATGCACAACTATCTATACTAATGTCGAACATTTCTATCGTTCAAATTGCTATGCATGTTTAGTTTTCAATTCTAATTAACCTTGGCTTAGTATTGTTCAAGCAAGGTATGCTATAGTTATTCAAATTGTATGCTATTAGATTATTCCTAAAGCATGATTTTAGTTTACTATGATTGATTCAATCACGATTATTCTATAGTATAGTGTTATTGGTTTTATTCAACTACTCCTTAGTTGATGTTCGTTGAATTCCAAATTACCTTGAAAGCTTATCCAAACCAAACTTACTTTGGTGCGGACTTGTATTCTAAATACTGAGATGAACAACTCTTTTAATAGAGGTTTACGCTTAGCATTGAAATGGTTGTGCACAATGCATTGTACGAAGGGTTGATCCCCCTAAGTACGTGGAGTCCTTATAGTCTTATGAATGTTAAAGTTAAAGTTGAAAGATTACTTATAACTGTGGACATGATTCGTGGTCATTAGACCCTCAGTGAATGTTATAATTTTCAGAAAGTTAATAGAATATATTGTTCAGTTCTATTGAGCCTAATATTGGCAATTGATGTAAAAGTTTAAAGATTTACTTATTGTTATTTCAAGTGGGCCTTGTTTGCTCACTCTTGCCTATAAAATTTCTTATAGCTAAAGTTGAAACATGTGACGTGCCTATTCACTTAGGTACTATTCACCCGGGGAATTATTCATGATAAAAATTGATTTCTTTGCTGTCCAAATCATTTTTGATACAATATTATTCTTGAATTTTACTCCACAAAGCAAAGATCATGTTGATAATTTGGACATTATTGAATTCTGGATAAATTAAATTATAAATCTTTAAAAAATTATCCTTTGCTTTTTTTTAATTGAATTCTTGTATCATTGTCATCATCCTCATACTTATTTTGTGATGAAAGTCATCTTTGGCTAACGTGCATAGATGGACTATTGATTGGTATGATTATGACCAAGGATCATTCGGTATAATCATGACCCGCAATGTTATAAATGATGTGGTAAAATTCCTCATTGGCCTATAGTGCATTGATGGACAGTTGTTGGTATGATTATAACCAGGGATTATTCGGTATAATCATGACCATTGATGATTACATGAATATCATTGGCCCGTAGTGTAGGGATGATTTGATGATGTGGTGTATTTAATAAGCTGAGTCTCAGCGATAAAGTTGATGAAAAACTTTTTAAATAATAGAAGATTGTAAATATCATGCTCTACTTGACTCTTCTAATGGATTGTTTGTTCCGCTGTAGTTAAACTTGATGTTTATTGTATTTTATCAATTTAACACTGTTGAAGGCTAACGATAATTTATTCTGCATTATCTTAGTCATAATATTTCTTACTGGGCTAGTTGAGCTCACCCTTTTGCTTTCATTGTTCTCTTCAGGAAATGAGAACGTAGCTGGGACTAGTCGGGGAACAGAGTAATGGTCCGAGATGGTGGCTATAGTAGTCCTCGCTATTTGATGAAATAGTGTGATAATAAATATAATGAGGACTTCATTTGAGTTTGAATACTGTCTATGAGACAATATTCATGTAAAAACTTTAAGTTACGCTGTTGTCGTATTGTATAAAAGAAGTTTGTATTTGATTTATGTACCATGTATTTGGTAACTCAGAATTGGTGATGTATACCTATTTTGGGGGCGTCACAAAATTGGTAAGGGAAAAAGTGACAGCTGCCCTTATACTTCCGACTGATTTCCGTCGATGTTAGACTATGTTCGACAGACTTATCTTCGAGGGATAATTCTGTCGGTATTATACTATTTTCGTGGGAAACTATTCTGTCAAAATTGATTCCGTCGAACTTAGCCTTTTTTATTGTAGTGAGATTGACATCATACACTGTTGAAATGTAGCCGATGCGTTGCATAACCCGAATGACATCCACCGAAAAGCAAAAGTTCCATAAGGGCATATGAATGTCGTTTTCTCCTGATCTTTGAGAGCAATAGATATTTGGTTGTATCCGGAGTATCCATCCAATAGATAGTAGAATTTACGCCCTGCCAATCTATCTAACATCTGATTGATGAAATGTAGAGAGAAATGATCCATGTGAGCGGCTTTGTTAACCTTTATGTAATCCATACATACTCATCATCCTATCACTGTTCTAGTAGGAATCAACTCATTTTTCTCATTCGTGACAACAGTCATGCTCCTTTTTTCGGAACACATTGGACCGGGCTAACCCACGCACTGTCCGAGATCAGATAAATTATTTCGGCATCAAGTCACTTGAGTATCTCAGCCTTCACTACCTCTTTCATGATAGGGTTTAGCCGGCGTTGATGTTCAATGGTAGGTTTGGAATCATCCTCCATGAGGATCTTGTGCATACAAATAGACGAACTAATTCCTTTGATGTCGGCCAAAGTCCAGCCCAACGCAGTCTTATTCCTTTTCAAAACTTGTAATAATTCATCTTCCTAACTCTCACTCAACAAAGCAGAAATTATGATAGGTAGGGTCGATGATTCACCCAATAAGCATAGTGCAGATGTAAGACCCCGAATTTTATAAAATTAAAGTATTCAATTTTCTTATAATTATTATTTTATTTAGTAAATGGTTAAATTGATAAAGGTTAAAGTTAAGGGTGACATTTGAAAATTTTGCAAAGTAAGCAAGTTGGTATAAAATATTCGTTGTGTCGGGGAATATTCGATTGGTCAGAGAATATTCGTTTTGACAGGGAATATTCGTACGACGACACAATCATTGGTGGACCCCACAACGGAGATATTGTCGTAGTAAGAAAACGACTGAAATATTTTTAAAAATAACGGCGAAAGTTTTACCGTTAAACTGTTGAACTACCCGATAGTAAAAGTACAATAATACGCGTGGTTGCATAGTAGCACACAATATTGATTATTGATGCTTACGTGAGAAGTCACTCAGTTATACTCAATTATTGCTATAGTAATTGCTGCATCATATCTCTCATATTATTGATTCAATTGTTGTCACAGTATCATCTGCATAATATGTTATATTATTAAATCAATAATTGAGACGACAAAGTTATTTATATTATTATTTGCAATATTGACGATGTCTAGAAAGTTCTATCAAGGAAAGGTTTGGTCACCTAATTGCGCACCAATAGGAAGAAATCCTTATTGGAAAACCTTCTCTTTCTTGGGAATGATCTGGTTGTTAAATATTGTGAGTTATAATATTAATGATGAATAAGTTTGTGTTAATTAAAAGATGAAATTGATATTTCCATTGTGTTGGGATTATTAGTGTTAGTGGAAATCGACATTTATTTCGATAATAATTTATTTTTAGAGGTTATATTGACCAATCGGGTAATTAATCGGATAAATGAGCAATTAACTGCTATTAATTCACATGCTTATAACTATTTATTCACATGTGTGTACTATTGATTCACATGGATGTACTATTAGGGGAGGTGGTGCAAGTTTGATAATACTTGCATGACTAAATTAAAAATAAAGGAAAAGATGAAGGTATTATATTGTAATATTTTGAGCCCCAAAACGTGCAATTATCGAAACTATATTTTCCTATAAATAGAAGCTCATTCTTCTTTTATTCTCACCAATTCACTAAGACTCACAAGAGCAATTATAGAGAGAAAAGCAATAGAGAGAAAGAAGAAGAGAAGTCTGCTACTTCACTATTCCAGTATCCAATCTTCTTCTGAGGTAAGGGATATTATTTTGTTCAGTATTCATAGAATAATATTTTCTTCCATACTCTGTAGTATGTGAGTAATATTATTTCGTCTCGTATTCCTGATTATACCCTCATTTTGTTAAAGTATTGCTTCTATACTCCATGAAATTAATAGAATATCCTTGAAATTTACGCTTCATCTAGTATCGTTTCACAAGGATATTTTCTACACATTTTAGTTATATTTTATGATTTTCATACCGGAGTACTGTCCATGAGTAGTATTCGATTTTATTGTACTATTCACAAAGTACTATTCACGGGGTACTCTTAACAAATTACTATTCATGGGTACTATTCACAAAGTACTATTCCCGAAGTACTATTCACGGGGTACTATTCACCCGGGGAATTATTCATGACAAAAATTGATTTCTTTGTTGTCCAAATTATTTTTGATACAATATTATTCTTGAATTTTACTCCACAAAGCAATATGATGTTGACAATTTGGACATTATTGAATTCGGATAAATTAAATTATAAATCTTTAAAATTTATCCTTTACTTTCTTTTAATTGAATTCTTATATCATTGTCATCATTCTCATGCTTATATTGTGATAAAAGTCATCCGTGGCTTACGTGTATAGATGTACTATTGATTGGTATGATTATGACCAGGGATTATTCGTTATAATCATGACCGTAATGTTACAAATGATGTGACTCCCTCAAAACAGGTATACATCACCCATCTTGAGTCGCCAAATACATGGTACAAAATACAAATAAAAACTTAATTATACAACAGTCGTGTAAAATACGACAAAACATATGCTATGAGTTTTAATACAAATATTGTCATCTAGACAATATCCACACTCAATGGAGTCCTCATTGCATTTATTATCACACTATTTTATAGAATAGTGAGGACTACTATGACACCATCTCGGACCATCACTCCATTCCCCGACTTGTCCCGACTACGTTCTCATTTCTTGAAGAGAATAGTGAAATAAAGGGTGAGCTCAACTAGCCCAGTAAGAAATATTATGACTAAGATACTGTAGAATAATTTATCGTTAGCCTTCAATAGTGTTAAACTGATAAAACATAACAACCATCAAGTTTAACTGCAGCGGAACAAGCAATCCATTAGAAGAGTCAAGTAGAGAATAAAATCTACTATCTTCTATGATTTAAAAGGTTTTTCATTACTTTTATCGCTGAAACTCAGCTTAATAAATAAACCACATCATCCCTACACTACGGCCAAGGATATTCATTAGTATCACGACCACAAATTATCCATGCACTACGGGCCAAGGATATTTGTGTATTCATCAATGGTCATGATCATGCCAACAACTGTCCATCAATGCACTACGGCCAATGAGGACTTTTACCACATCATTTGTAACATTACGGTTATGATTATACCGAATAATCCCTGGTCATAATCATACTAAGTCCATCTATGCACTACAGGCCACAGATGACTTTCAACATATTATAAACATGAAGATGATGATAATGATATAAGAATTCAATAAAATAAGTTCAAGGATAAATTTTAAAGATTTATAATTTAATTTATCCGAAATCAATAACGCCCAAATTGTCAACATAATCTTTGTTTTGTGGAGTAAAATTCAAGAACGCCGTAAGAATATTTCCATAAAAAGATTTGGATGAAGCCTAAATATCCGAGGATATTCTACTAATTTCATTGAGTATAGAAGCCAAAACTTTAACCAACTGAGTATAATAGAATATATGAAACTGCAAATGGATTTTTCCCTGCCATGCGGTAATCCACGTAGACAGATCATTTCTAAAATTTAATAAGGAATGAATATGAAGGATCATTCACCATGCATGCGGTAGTCCACATAGACAGGTTATTCCAACATAATAATAAAGAATGGAATAACAAAAGAATTCACCAGGCATGCGATAGACCGTACAGACAGGTTATTCAACCAGAATAATTAAGAATGGAACCAGGTCATGCGTAATCGCATGCACGTGATATTCAATAGAATTATAAAGAATGGAATAACAATGTAATTCTGTGGCACGACGATAGACCGCCATGCAGAAAAGTTATTCCAAATGTAATAATAAAGAATAGAATAATATGAAGAATTTCACCATGTATGCGGTACTTAGCATAGGCAAAGTTATTCCAACATAATAATAAAGAATGGAATAACAACCCTTACTTAGTATTGAAAGAAAATAACTCTCTTCATGAATACGAAGGAATAATACCCTTACCTTAGAAAAACTGGATCTTTGAAATAGTGAGGTAGTGGACTTCTCATCTTCTTTCTCTCTATAATTATTGCTCTATGGCTTTTGTGAATTGGTGAGAAATGAAGGAAGAATGAGCTTCTATTTATAGGAAAATATAGTTTTGATAATTGCACGTTTTGGGGCTCGAAATATTACAGTATAATACCTTCCTCTTTTTCTTTATTTTTAATTTAGTGCTGCAAGTATTATCAAACTTGCACCATCTCCCCTAATAGTAAATAATGTGAATCAATAGTTAATCATGTGAATCAATAGTTCTAGACATGTGAAAATACGAATTAAAATATAGTACCTCCATCTATACCTCCATTTTTAACTTAGTCATGCAAGTATTATCAATCTTGCACCACCACCCCTAATAGTACAAGAATGTGAATCAATAGTACACACATGTGAACACATAGTTATAATCATGTGAAATAATAACAATTAATTGCTCATTTATCCGGTTAATTACCCGACTGGTCAATATAACCTCCAGACATCCATTATTATCGAAATAGATGTCGATTTCCATTAATACTAATAATCCCAACACAATTGAAATATCCAATTCATCTTTAATCAACACGAACTTAATCATCATTAATATTATAACTCACAATATTTAACAACCAGGTCGTTCCGAGGAAAGAGGGGGCTTTCCGATAAGGATTTCTCCTTATTGGCGCGCAATTAGGTGACCAAACCTCTCCTTGACAGAACTTCTAGACATCGTCAATATTACAAATAATAATATAAATAACTTTGTAGTCTCAATTATTGATTTAATAATATAACATATTATGTAGATGATACTGTGACAACAATTAAATCAATAATATGAGAGATATGATGCAGCAATTACTGTAGCAATAATTGAGTATAACTGAGTGACTTCTCACGTAAGCATCAATAACCAATACCGTGTGCTACTATGAAACCACGCGTATTATTGTACTTTTACTATCGGGTAGTTCAACAGTTTTAACGGTAACACTTTCGTCGTTATTTTTATTAAAAGATAATTCTGTCGTTTTCTTACTACGACAATACTTCCGTTGTGGGGTCCACCAATGATTGTGCCGTCGTACAAATATTTCCTGTTAAAATAAATATTCCCTAACCAATCGAATATTATATAACCACTTGCTTAATTTATAAAATTTGTAAATATTACCCGCAACTATAACATTATATCATATCCACACCATAATATTCAAAAATATATTTTGAGAAAATTTAATCTTTATTTATAAAAGTTGGGGTTTTACAACCTCCTCTTTTTATGAAATTTGGTCCTCAAAATTAGGGTGCGTACCTGGTATGTCGAAGAGGTGAGGATACCTTGATTTCATTTCAAATTATAACTCCCAGGTCATTTTCTCAACATCGTGGTTTCTCCACAAAACTTTGACTTGAGGTATAACTTTAGAGCGTAGAATATGATCCTTCTTATCCAAGATTTTAACAGGTAACTCTTCATACGTTAAATCTTCCTCTATCTCGTTTGGTTCTAATTCAATAATATGGGTTGGGTCTTTCACATATTTACGTAACATAGATATGTGAAAAACGTTATGAACACGAGACATACTTGGCGGTAAGGCGAGTCTATAGGCCACAGTTCCTACTCTATCGAGGATTAAAAATGGGCCAATGAATCGAGGATTGAGCTTTCCTCTCTTTTCAAATCTCGTAACTCCATTCCATGGAGCAAGACGTAACAACACATGATCTTCAATATTGAATTCCACGTCCTTTCGATGAAGATCAACATAACTCTTTTGTCAATCTTGTGAGGTTTTTATACATTGTCGAATCGTTTGAATCTTTTCCGTAGTCATACGTACCAAATCTGGTCCCAACACCGTTGCTTCACCCACCTCATCATAACATACTGGAGAACGACACTTTCTTCTATACAACGCCTCAAATGGAGCCATGCCAATACTTGCTTGATAACTATTATTATAGGAAAACTCCACCAATAGTAATAACTTGTCCCAACTTCCCTTGAAGTCAAGGACACAGAGTCTTAATAAATCTTCATGAGTTTGAATAGTCCTTTCCGACTGCCCATCCGTTTGAGGATGATATGCCAAACTAAATCGTAAATCTGTGCCCATAGCTTTTTGTAAACTAACCCAAAATCTTGAAGTGAATCTTGGGTCTCTATCAGAAACTATGGATACTGGCATACCATGCAATCTTATAATCTCATTTATGTATATACTAGCAAGACGCTCAAGTGTATAAGTTTCTCGTATAGGTAAGAAATGAGCCGACTTGGTCAATCTATCAACAATGACCCAAATCACATCTATGCCTTAAGAAACCTTTGGAAGACCGGTAACGAAATCCGTGGTAATGTGCTCCCACTTCCAGTCTAGAATTTCAAGTGGTTGCAATGGACCTTTTGGCACTTGATGCTCCGCCTTGACTCGTTGACAAGTTAGACACCTTGAGATAAACCCCGCTATCTTCATCGATTCTTGCTTCCGGAATAGTACATTCTTGTACATGGTACAAAATATAAATAAAAACTTAATTATACAACTGTCGTGTAAAATACGACAAAACATATGCTATGAGTTTTAATACAAATATTGTCATCTAGACAATATCCACACTCAATGGAGTCCTCATTACATTTATTATCACACTATTTTATAGAATAGTGAGGACTACTAAAACAACCATCCGGACCGTCAATAATGCTCCACGACTCGTCAAACTATATTCTCATTTCCTGAAGAGAACAGTGAAAGAAAGGGTGAGCTCAACTAGCCCAGTAAGAAATATTATGACTAAGATAATGCAGAATAATTTATGTTAGCCTTCAACAGTGTTAAACCTGTAAAATATAACAAACATCAAGTTTAACTGCAGCGGAACAAATAATCCATTAGAAGAGTCAAGTAGAGAATAAAATCTACTATCTTCTATGATTTAAAAGGTTTTTCATCACTTTTATCACGAGACTCAAATTTTAATAAATAAACCACATCATCCCTACACTACGGCCAATGATATTCATTAGTATCACGACCACAAATTATCCATGCACTACGGGCCAAGGATATTCGTGTATTCATCAATGATCATGATCATGTCAACAACTGTCCATTAATGCACTACGGACAATGAGGACTTTTACCACATCATTTGTAACATTACGGTCATGATTGTTAGACCCCAACTTTTATGAATAAAGAATAATTTTCTCGAAATATATTTTTGAATATTATGGTGTGGATTTGATATAATGTTATAGTTGTGGGTAATATTTACCAATTTTGCAAAGTAAGAAAGTGGTTATATAATATATTCGATTGGTCGGGGAATATTCGTTTTAACAGGGAATATTCGTATGACGGCACAATCAATTGTGGACCCCACAACGGAAGTATTGTCGTAGTTAGAAAATGACAGATTTATCTTTTTATAAAAATAACGGCGAAAGTGTTACCGTTAAAATTATTGAACTACCCGGTAGTAAAAGTACAGTAATAAGCGTGGTTGCATAATAGCACACGGTATTGATTATTGATGTTTACGTGAGAAATCACTCAGTTATACTCAATTATTGCTACGATAAAGAATTTGCGATCATATCTCTCATATTATTGATTCAATTATTGTCACAAAGATTATAGTCGCATAATATTTTATATTATTAAATCAATAATTGAGATGACAAAGTTATTCATATTATTATTAAAAATATTGACAATGTCTAGAAGTTCTATCAAGGAGAGGTTTGGTCACCTAATTACGCGCCAATAAGGAGAAATCCTTATCGGAAAGCCCCATCTTTCCTGGGAACGACCTGGTTGTTAAATATTGTGAGTTATACTATTAATGATGAATAAGTTGTGTTGATTAAAGATGAAATTGATAGTTCCATTGTGTTTGGATTATTAGTGTTAGTGGAAATCAACTTTTATTTCGATAATAATTGATGTCTGGAGGTTATATTGACCAATCGGGTAATTAATCGGATAAATGAGCAATTAATTACTATTATTTCACATGCTTATAACTATTTGTTCACATGTGTGTACTATTGATTCACATTCATGTACTATTAGGGGAGGTGGTGCAAGATTGATAATACTTGCATGACTAAATTAAAAATGGAGGTATAGTTAAAGGTACAATACTGTAATTAGTTTTTTCACATGTCTAGAACTATTGATTCACATGATATACTATTGATTCACATTATTTACTATTAAGGGAGGTTGTGCAAGTTTGATAATACTTGCAGGACTAAATTTAAAATGAAGAAAAAGAGGAAGGTATTATACTGTATTATTTCGAGCCCCAAAATGTGCAATTATCAAAACTGTATTTTTCTATAAATAGAAGCTCATTCTTCCTTCATTTCTCACCAATTCACTAAAGCTATAGAGCAATTATTATAGAGAGAAATTATAGAAAGAAGAAGAGAAGTCTGCTACCTCACTATTCCAGTATCCAGTCTTCTTCTGAGGTAAGGGGTATTATTTTTTCATATTCATAAAGAGAGTTATTTTCTTTCAATACTCGTGAGGATTGTTATTCCATTTTTTATTATTATGTTGGAATAACCTGTCTATGCGAAGTACAACATACATGGTGAAATTCTTCTGTTATTCCTTTCTTTATTATTCTATTGGAATAACCTGTCTGTGCGGTCTATCGCATGCCTGGTGAATTCTGTTGTTATTCCATTCTTTATTAATTATATTGGAACATCATGTCTGTGCGGATTATGCATGACCTGGTTTCATTCTTTATTATTCTGTTGGAACATCCTGTCTGTGCGGATTACACATGACCTGTTGGAATATCCTGTTTGTGCGGATTACGCATGACCTGGTTCCATTCTTTATTACTCTGTTGGAATAACCTGTCTATGTGGATTACCGCATGCATGGTGGATGATCCTTTTTATTCATTCCTTATTAACTTGTGGAAATGATCTGTCTACGTGGATTACCGAATGGCGGGCGAAAATCCATTTGCAGTATCATATATTCTATTATACTAAGTTGGTTAAAGTTTTGGCTTCTATGCTCTATGAAATTAGTAGAATATCCTGGATATTTTCGTTTCATCCAGTATCTTTTCATGGAAATATTCTTCTGAGCATTCTTGCATTTTACTCCACAAAGCAGTATCATGTTGACAATTTAGACGTTATTGGTTCCTGGATAAATTAATATATAAATTTTGAAAATTTATTCTTGAACTTGTTTTATTAAATTGTCATCATCCTCATGCTTATTTTATGTTGAAAGTCATCTATGGCCTGTAGTGCATAGATGGACTTGGTATGATTATGATCAGGGATTATTTGGTATAATCATGATTGTAATGTTACAAATGATGTGGAAAAAAGTCCTCATTGGCCCGTAGTGCATTGATGGATAGTTTTTGGTATGATAATGGCTATGGATTCTCTTCGGCCAAGGGTGCAAAGATGAATTGTTTTATGGCATGATCATGTCCATTGATGAATACACGAATATCCTTGGCCCGTAGTGCATGGATAATTTGTGGTCGTGATACTAATGAATATCCTTGGCCTTAGTGCAGGGATGATGTGGTTTATTTATTAAGCTGAGTCTCAGCGATAAAAGTGATGAAAAACCTTTTAAATCATAGAAGATAGTAGATTTTATTCTTTACTTGACTCTTCTAATGGATTATTTGTTCCACTGCAGTTAAACTTGATGTTTGTTATATTTAATCAGTTTAACACTGTTGAAGGCTAACGATAAATTATTCTGCATTATCTTAGTCATAATATTTCTTACTGGGCTAGTTGAGCTCACCCTTTCTTTCACTGTTCTCTTCAGGAAATGAGAATATAGCTGGGACGAGTCGGGGAACGGATTGACGGTCCAGATGGTTGTTTTAGTAGTCCTCACTATTCTATAAAATAGTGTGATAATAAATGAAATGCGGACTCCATTGAGTGTGGATATTGTCTAGATGACAATATTTGTATTAAAACTCATAACATATGTTTTGTCGTATTTTACACGACAGTTGTATAATTAAGTTTTTATTTATATTTTGTACCATATATTTGGCGACTCAAGATGGGTGATGTAAACCTATTTTGGGGGCGTCACAGTTGGTATCAAAGCTTAGGGATATGATCCCTGGTTAAGACGTGAGACTAGAACTAGGAAGGGAGAGACGGGGAATTCCTTCGCTAGTATAACCTACCTAAGTTTATTTGGTATTTAATTGGTGGGTCAGAGTATATGGATAATATGTTACATGTCAATTAACCCTTGTTTTGTGGCAGTATCTGAAAATGACATCCGAGAATGTTGAGAATAGCAATGGAGCATAGGAGACTATTGAGTCTCCACAGATCAATAATCAAGATAATGTGCATCAGGAAGGCGATAATCCTCATGCAAATAACAAAACTGAACAAATGATGAACGATGGAATGTTCAGAGGCTTTATGCAATTCATGCAACATCAAGCGAGAGCGGCTCCTGTCCAAAATGTAGGTGGAAACACTGGAAACTCTCGGACGGTCACCGCTAAACAGATCAAGGAGTTGGGACCACTGGAGTTTATTAGAGAGTCAAACCACTTAAGGAGGAAGCGTGGATAAAGCAGATCACCAAGATATTTGATGTCTTGGGATGCTCCGAGGAGTAAAAGGTTCCCTTTGCCACCTTTATGTTGCAAGGAGAGGCAGATTACTGGTGGCAATCGGTAAAGCGTACTCAACCTGCCGCACTGAAGATGTCTTTGGAGAAGTTCCAAGAACTATTCAATGACAAGTACTTTCTCGAAAGTATTCGTCACATGAAAGAGGTAGAGTTCATCAAGTTGGAGCAGAACAATATGACCGTGTCGCAGTACGAAGCTAAGTTTGCCGAGTTGTCCCAGTTTGCGTCTCACTTGGTTGATAATGAGGAGAGAATGACGCGGGTGTTTCTAAGAGGTTTGAAACCCAAGATACGTCAATATCTAATTTCTCATAAACTGTTTTTGTATTAAGATGTTGTAAATAGGGCTCAATTATTGGAGCGCGATAACGAAGTCAATATAACCAAGAGAAAGCAAAGCAAAATGATAATACCAATTGTAGCGATCATGAAGCGGTGACAACAAACGTAGAGGAATCAACATGCGAAATGGTAACCACCGGTGGTAATCATGGCCAAGACAATAAGAATGGACATTTCAAGAAGAGGAGATTCAACAATGATGGAAAGACGTCAAAGACCAAACACCCGTTGTTAAGGAAGGAGAACGACCACCTATCATATGCTTCAAATGCGGAGGAGAGGGACATATCAGTCCAAACTGCGTGATGCAGTCCAAAGCGTGTTATAATTATGGAAGAGAAGGTCACCTAGCTTGATTTTGTCGTGCACCGAAGACAAGTCCAGCTGGGATGAAGGCACCAAAGGCCATCCCAAAAAAGTCAAAGCCGGTAGTTCAAGGGAGAGCATTTGTTGTGACCTCCCAGAAAGCAAGGAACCCGAACGAGGTCATCACGGGTAAGCTTATCATAAACTCTAGCGAAGTTTATACCTTATTTGATACCGGTTCTACCCATTCTTTTATTTCTCCTACTTGCGCTCAACGTTTAATTTGACTCTGGAGAAATTAAACTTTGACTTATCGGTTGAAACTCCGTTGGGAGAAACCTTCATTACAACCACTGTTTAGAAGTCTTGTTTGATTCAAATCGCTAACTGCGCTTTACCTGTCGATCTTATTTCTTTAAAAATACTTGCATTTGACGTGATTCTAGGGATTGATTGGTTAACTACTCATCGTGCTAAAATTGATTATTTTTGTAAGGTTGTTAGCTTTCATATTCCTAATCAACCTATTATGCGAATTCAAGCGACCAAATCATTAAAATCAATCACGGTCATCTTAAGCCATAAAGCTATTCATTTATTAAAAAATGGATGTCAAGCTTTCTTAGCTCATGTCACAGATTTAAACAAAAATACATCAGATTTGAATGATATTTCTATTGTTAATAAATTTCCTGACGTATTCTAGAAGAACTTACGGCCTACCCCCGGAGCGTGAAATCGAGTTTGGTATCGACCTTGAACCCGGTACAAAACCCATTTCCAAAGCCCCATATCAAATGGCTCCTATTGAACTTCAAGAGTTAAAAACCTAACTGCAGGAATTATTAGACATCGGTATCATTCGACCTAGTACATCTCCTTGGGGTGCTCTTGTTCTATTCGTGAAGAAGAAAGATGGAAGTATGCGACTTTGTATTGATTATCGGGAGTTGAATCATGTCACCATCAAGAATAAGTACTCATTGCCACGTATTGATGACCTATTTGACCAGTTGCAAGGCGCCAAATTCTTTTCAAAGATCGATCTTCATTTCGAATATCATCAGTTAAAGATTAGAACCGATGACATTCCAAAGACAGCTTTCAGAACTCGGTACGGGCAATATGAATTCCTAGTCACGTCTTTTGGATTGACTAATGCTCCTGCTGCCTTCATGGATATGATGAACCGAGTATTCAAGGAATATTTGGATCACTTTGTGGTTGTCTTTATTGATGACATCCTCATATATTCCAAAAGCCGTGAAGATCATGAGCAACACTTGAGGCTGATACTCCAAAAGCTTCGTGAAATCAAGCTTTATGCCAAGTTGAAGAAATGCGAGTTCTGGCTTGAGGAAGTAGCATTCCTTGGGCATGTGATATCAAATCATGGAATATCTGTTGACCCAGCGAAGATTGAATCAATTCAAAGCTGGGAGCAACCAAAGTCAGTAATCGAAGTACGTAGCTTTCTCGGCTTAGTTGGTTATTATCAGAGATTCATGGAAGGATTTTCTCGAATCGCTACTCCATTAACTCAGCTGACTCAAAAAGATACAAAATTTGGTTGGAGCTAGGAATGTGAGAAGAGTTTTCAAGAACTCAAGAGGAGGCTTATTTCAGCACCTGTTCTGACAATACCATCTGGCTCAGAGGGATTTGTCATCTATAGTGATGCTTCAGGCAAAGGGTTAGGATGTGTTCTCATGCAATATGGGAAAGTCATAGCCTATGCCTCACGACAACTCAAAGAATATGAGAGGAATTATCCTACTCATGATCTAGAGTTGGTATCTGTCATTTTTGCGCTTAAGATTTAGAGGCATTACCTGTATGGAGAGAAGGTGGATATCTATACGGATCATAAAAGCCTCAAATATTTCTTCACTCAAAAGGAACTCAATATGCGGCAACGACGATGGCTCGAGCTATTGAAAGATTACGATCATACCATTCAATATCATCCTAGAAAAGCGAACGTAG
Source organism: Panax quinquefolius (assembly GCA_020205615.1). Classification (NCBI taxonomy): domain Eukaryota; kingdom Viridiplantae; phylum Streptophyta; class Magnoliopsida; order Apiales; family Araliaceae; genus Panax; species Panax quinquefolius. The sequence goes on along the minus strand of CM035164.1, from coordinate 107,079,148 downwards.
TAGCTGATGCATTGAGTAGAAGATCATATGCGGGTACGAGTGTATTATTGTCAATGCAAAGGCCCATTGTATATGACTTACAAAGGATGGAGATAGAGTTAAAGACTCCATGGACCTATGTGCTGATGGCAAATATACGAGTAGAACCGACTTTAATTGATAAAGTTAAAGCTGCTCAAGTTACAGACCTGGAGCTGATGCGTATGAGGAAGAAAGTGCAAGAAGGTGCTATTTCGGATGCAAAAATTGATGAAGAAGGAATACTTTGAGTCAACTCTAGACTTTGTGTTCCTAACGATTCTGACTTAAAGTATAAAATCATGATGGAGGCGCACAACACATCGTTTGCAATCCATCCTGGGAGTACCAAAATGTATCGTGATCTTTGACATACATTTTGGTGGAGCAATATGAAGAGAGAGATCACAGAGTTTATCTCAAGGTGTCTAACTTGTCAATGAGTCAAGGCGGAGCATCAAGTGCCAAAAGGTCCATTGCAACCACTTGAAATTCCAGAATGGAAGTGGGAGCACATTACCATGGATTTCATTACCGGTCTTCCCAAGGTTTCTCAAGGCATAGATGTTATTTGGGTCATTGTTGATAGATTGACCAAGTCGTCTCATTTCTTACCTATACGAGAAAATTATACACTTGAACATCTTGCTCGTATGTGTTAGGTTTGTAATATTCATGAGCGCAATCAAATTGCATAAAAATGCGGAAGCGTGTAAAATCAGAGTTTAAAAAATTTTACAAACCATATACCCGGATCACCCTTTATGCACAATTATTAATTAAACGAAAAAGAAAAGAATAAAATCATACCCTTGAAGATCGAGCTTCCTCAGGTACAAGTTCACCTCCAATCCTTTTCACGTTCAACTTGAATCCACCGAGTTTGGTTCCTTCCTTTGATCAACGTTAGCCACCCATATGTTTGGCCTCTAGAGGTGATCCACCAAGGAAGAATAAAGATTCAAGAAGAAGGGGTATTATGGCTAACCCTAGTTTTCTATCTCTATAGAAAAAGGGCGTACTCTCCAACAAATTGGAATTATGTCGTTGTAAAAGTCAACAACTCCTCCACCCATAATAAGACTCCTCTTATTAATAGATGTGGGCAACCCACCTTAACAATTAAGGAATTGGGTTTTATTTAATTAATTAAATTCTTTTAATTAATTAAGCTCCCTAATCTTATTAGGGATAATTAATTAAACTCCTTTAACTAATTTTCCCTCCTAATCCTATTAGGAATAAATGAGAGTACTTATATTAAATTAATTCCTAAACTCTTTTAGAAATTAAAATAATAATAATTGTAATAATATTAATAAGACTCCTCTTATTAATTTATATTTAATATTTCTAAAATATTAAATAATAAATATTAAGCTATTTAATTTATTCTATCACCATAGATTAAATTAAATATACATAACATATTATTACGATTATGCCATTAACTTCTTAAATAATTATTCTTCCTTTTATGGTGTGACCCTTTAGGTTCTCCATATTAAACCAGGTTGTGAATAAATCAATTAGAACAATTCTAATCTTATTTAAATAAATAAATTAAATAATTAATTTATTTAAATAAATAATATTTATTCTACAATAGGGATAAGCCTCCTAGCGATCGGCGACTTTCCGGATAATATAGATTTCAACATTAATCATAAAAGAACCTTTGAGTAAATAGTTATCGTACAATTCACTCCTTCCACCATCTGATGTCCCAATTAAATATAAGACATGGAATTCTTGTCAAGTCTTATTTTATTTAATTATATGTATTTCGACTCTTAAATGCACAACTCCAAATAATGCAAATTAGAAACTCCTTTCTAATTTCATTACGCCGCCGAGGACTCTTTGGGTTGTCATTTATCGAATCACATAGGACATTCTCTTCTTTTATTAGAAGTGGTAGATTCTTTATTGATTATACATTATCTCCGTATACAACTTATTATACCCAAGCATACCCTTTGATATACCCTAAGGGTCTTAAGGAATAAGTCAAAGTATAATTCATCATACACAAGATACTATGATGATCTCAAGTCCAAGGATTACTTGTACTACTATCACTACAGAGAATTCCTATTGACAGGCAAATAAAACTCCATTAGGTATTCCTTAGCGAGCCACATTCAGTGAACTTATTCTCTAATAAGCACCTACATACTTGCTTTAGTGTCTCCACACAAATGATCATGAGATCAATCATTCTCATCCAATGAGCAAGCAACGTATGTACCAATCTATCCGGATTCACTAATCCCCAATTTAGTAATCCAATGATTGGGAACTATTTTAGTTTTAAGCTTTCTTAGAATTTAGATCTCATTAGAATGATCATCATCATTATTCTAAAAGCATTGCTTAAAACTATGGGTTTATCACATATTATAAAAACAAACATCATGTAGATAATTAAAAGCCTTTAATAAATTAATACTTTTTATTAATAAATGAATAAGATTGTTACAAAGTATATGCTTTATCATCAAACATGATTGGCTTGTGTGCATACTACTTTCAATCTCCCACTTGCACTAAAGCCAATCGTCATGGTATCTTATACTCTTCTTCTCTAAGTGGCGATTATCCTACTGTTGGATAAGCTTTAGTTAATGGATATGTAATGTTGTTCTTGAGAGTCCACTATCTCTATAGTGATTTCCCATCTTGCAATGATTCTAATAATCAAATGAAAGTGCCACAACACATGTTTAGATCCAAGATGAGACTTAGGAACTATTCTAGTTACGTAATGAACTTTTAATCCAAACAATCAACTTGCGACTTCATTTATAGCTATATACTTTGTCTTTATCACTAAACCAAGAACTCTTTCTTTGTTTGGAACCTTTCCAATTCATTGCACCTTTGTTCAAGGTAACACTTTACCTTAAAGTGAATTTTTTCATCGTCTTGGTCTCGTCTCGAAAAACTTGAGTGCATTAAGCCCTCTAGTTTTAATTAAGACCCACCATGAATATGATCACATCCTTAGTGCCGGTTAAGCACTTTAAGATGTTTTTCATTGACTCATAGTGAACTTCTCCATAATATGACTGATCAACATCAAGTCTCGTATATTTCATTGCATACATGATTGTCACTCATGCGACCTCTCTTTTCAGGAGTCTGTGGGGACTATTAAGAGAGATACACTCCATAGCTCATCGACATGAGACATCTCTTGGAGTTTGCCATGCTAAACCGACTTTAGCATCAAATGAATATCGTTCCTTGGGTTAAGTCGAGCATCCTCTTAAATCTATCTATATAGATTTATATCCCCAATTAAGATACTCTTCCCAAACCATTCATGGAGGAATGTTTGAGACAACTTTATCATTACTAATTGTAGCATTAGTATGTCATTCCTTATCCGTAGTATATCAACATATAATATTAGGAATGTCACTGGCGCTCCGCTCCCTTGTCCCTTTTGTACACACTAGAACTCTTACCTCATCAGTATGTAACTGGATCATCATCTTACATGATGTGTACCTCATCATCATCATCTATGATGAATTCATACCTCCTAGGTATCTTGATTACTATTTGATTTACGATTAGGTTGTGGTACAATAGAATTCTATCTATAGGTTCCTCTTATTTGACTTATAGTGTTTTGTGGTTCTTGAACTCTTCAAGATCTATTATCCTCCCACTAGCCCTTCAATAATAAACACCTTTATCTTAGAAAGCGGCGTGTTTCGTAACAAACACCTTTTGCTAAGTAGAATTATAGAACATATACCCTAAACTTACTTTAGGATGTCCCACCAATCAGACTTGTCAAATCTTGTCCCAAGCTTATCTTTTGAAACCTTTTCACATAAGTTGGACAACCCCTTATCTTAACATACTTAAGATTAGGAATCCTCCTATCCATAACTTTTATGGAGTCTTGAAATAGGATTTTGAGGTTACCTTTTCGTAGATATCGTGACCATTTCTAGGACATGATCCTAGAAGGATACTGGAATGTCGGTAAAATCATTATGGACCACACCATGTCCAACAAGGTATGAATTTTCCATTCAGATACATCAATCAATTATTGCGTATCAGGATGTGTCCATTATGAGAAAACCATTTGAGATGATCTAGAAACTTATTGCACAAGTATTTATTCCTTGATCTAATCAAAGAATCTTAATACTTTGCCAATTTGTTTCACTTCTGAATTCTTTGAACCTTTCAAATAATTCGCACTTGTATTTCAGCAAATACACACATTCAACTCTTTGAATGATCATCTCCTTTTCTTATACTAATTTGTTCAATATGAAAAATTATTTTCATGTAAGTCAAGTATACAAAATCCATTAAGTAATCTTTCAGTTCTATACGAAACATTATTATTATAAATAGAACAACAATTGTTCTTAATTATAATACCAAAGATTTCATTGTCCAACAATAAAATGGAAATAATATTTTTAACAAGAACTAGAATACAATAACAACTTATTGACTTAATAGATTTGCCCGTAGGCATTGCTAAACTATAAGTTTCTATGGCTAATGCAGCAACCTTTGCTTCATTTTCCACACATAGGATTACTTATATTTGTTTAGCTTTCTACTTCCGCTTGATCCCTTCATAAATCTATATTTATGATAACCAAAGTCGGTATCCAATACCCAAGTAGAACCTTAACTTAAAGAAAAATTTATTTTAAATCATGAACAAATTTGTATTTGTAACCGAAATTTCACTTAGCTTCTTTTGGTTAGCCTCTGCAAGATGCTTCTTGCAGTTTCTTTCCAGTGTCCAGGCTTATTGCAGTGGAAGCAAATTACTTTGCTATCCGTATCAGTTTTGTTCTTATTATCCTTTGTTTATGCCTTTCTATTTACCTTCTTTGAATCGTTCTTTATTTGGAAGATCCTTTGGCCCCCTACCAAGAAGACTTGATCTTTCTTGGTTGGAAAGTGACTCTCAACATTTTTCAACATGTTAAGCAAATCGCCAAAGGCGATATCTAGCTTGTTCATATGAAAAATTCACAACAATTGTGAAAGGAGTAAAGGGAGTGAGTGCAAGATCAAATCTTGGCTCAACTCTCCATCCATGACAAAACCAGTTGTCTAATTGATCAATCAAATTGATTATGTTAAGAACTTTTTATGCATACTTTATAGTGCCATTGGCCATTCTAGATCGGAAGAGCTCCTTAGATATCGATATCTATCGGGTCTACTTTCCTCACCATCAACTACTTGGACGTGCGGGAGTATAGTAGAAGTATCCATAGTTTCAGTTGTATTTGAAGCTTGTTACTCATGGATACTGAGCATGATGCATTGAGCCAATCGTGCATCATCTTGCCACTTTCTAAAAGTAGTAATCTCTTCCTCGGAGGCATTATGCGCAACCATTGCGAGGATAGGCGTATTAAGGACATAAGATAGCTTTTTAAACCATGAGAACTATTCTCAAATTCCTTAACCAATCCGTTTAATTGGATTGCGGTTAATTTATCATCTAATATGCCCTTGATGATAGTAATTTTTAGACATTGTAAAATTTCGTAAATGAATTTGTAATTAACAACATTTTAACATACATTCTTTTATTAATTACCAAAATAATTTAGGTCTTGTTTTAAATTGGTATCTCCCACTATTTTCTTCAAACTATATTACCCTCACTTATATAGTTAAGCAAAATCTAATTAAAGATTTGCTAGTGAGAATAAGGATCCCATTTCAAATGTATATAGCCTTGTGGTGACACAACAAACTATATATAAATAAATAGGTAGACAACTTTTGTCAATTACATCAACTATGCAACTCCTTGTATTTTGCCTCTTAGATTATTTTGATCAAGTGGTGGCACATCCGAATCAAAATTATCCAAGTTAAGTCCAACCTAGCACTCCATATATTCAAAAAAGAAAAATATCATCCTTGTGGTGACACAACAAAACAATATTGTTCAATTTTCTTTATAAGCATCAAATGTGATAAATTAACATCTTAAATACTTAATACTTGCCTTATGGTGACACAACAAACTCATATTAAATATTTAATACTCTATTAATTTTATCATGCTAGAAATGACGTTCGATATTCCAAATATCTTTGAACGCTTAGGACTTAATATAAAAATTGAGGGGTTTGTTATTAATTTGTCTCAACTTGTTTAGCGCGCATGCACATATATATATAAAATACGCGTCATATTAATTAACATGCGAAGCATGTTTGCATAATATATAATATATATATATATATATATATATATAGTATAAGCATGCACATATAGAATACTATATTCTACCCGGATTGATTATGGACTTTTATTCTAGTTTGGTTCACTAGATCCACCAAGTGAACCAAAAGGTCAAACCCTAGGGGTGCAAGAAATAATATTTAAATATAACTATTACATTTAAACCCGGGCTCCATTACAAACGGGTCTTCACGCGCTCCTTACTCCTTTGATCTCTAATTCATCAAAATTAATTCTAAATATTCCTATTACAAAACAATTTAAAATAAATAGAAACCTTGATCGTGATCGAGGGAAGTACATGAGGGGAATAGAATTTACATTAAGAAAAATTAGAGAAGGCAGTGCATGAGACCCCATTTAATAAAACCCATACATTCATGCATCCAACTAAAATAAAATCCAATCATATTGGTCAATAGTCCATAATCAATCCCATTTATTATCATACACATCACCATATGTATCAATAAATAACATTCATCTTATGAATAATAAACATTTAATATATATTGATATCATTTAATGGGCAAATTTAGTTATATAAAATCTATTTTTGAATCAAAATAAACTCCTTTATTTTAATCCAAATTTAAATAAAAATAAAACTATTTTATTTTAATTTATCCAATTTTGAATAAAATAAACTATTTTATTTTAATCAAAATTTTAATCAAAATAAACTCCTTTATTTTAATTAATTATGGAATCAATTCCAAGTATATATATAAAAAAAATCTTTAATTAAAATAAACTCTTTTATTTTAATTAATTATGGAATCCAATTCCATGTAAAAAAAAATAATTATTAAAGGAAACACGGATTATTTTTCCTATTCACAAATAAACTCCTTTATTTTGAATAATATGAAATCTTATTTCATATCTAAATAAACTCTTTTATTTAAGGAAAGATCGATTCTTTTTCCTATTCACAAATAAACCTTTTATTTTGAATAATATGAAATCTAATTTTATATCAAAATAAACTCCTTTATTTAAGGAAAAATAGAATCCAATTTCAACTCTAATTAGTTATCTTGAAATCCAATTCCAACTCTAACTAGTTAGCATGAAATTTTAATTTTAAAATTAAAATAAACTCTTTTATTTTAATATTTAAAATAAACCTTTTATTTTAAAATTAAAATAAATATTATTTTAATTATAAAATTATTAAGAATAATATATTATATATATATATATAATATATATAATATATTATAAAATAATAAAATAATAGAATATATATATATATATATAAAAGCAAATGCGGTTTTAATATAATATATATATATTATATCCGTGCATTCCTTTTAAACTAAAAAAAAAACTCCTGCAACCATTAAATCCTATTTAACTTCTTAGCATATGGCTCACGGAATATATATATATAATATAATATATAAGATATCCTGACTTCCTTTTCTTTTGAAAACATGAAATACTTGGAAGATCCACGTGAAGGAATAATTAATTACCGGATATCAATTACCAACAGATTTTCCAACACATAGTCATGTGATCCGGAATGAGAAAAAAAAAATTCAGTTCCGCGATTTTTTTTTTTTTTTTTTTTAATTATTAAATTTTATACAACAAAATAATGCCCAATTAAATTGTTCTAAACACATATCGATATACATATCAAATTAAAACAATTAATAATTCGCATAAAGGTTTGGCTCGATGCCATTTATTGGGTTTGTAATATTCATGAAAGCAATCAAATTGCATAAAATGCTAAGCGTGTAAAATCGAGTTTAAAAATTTTACAAACCATATACGGATCACCCTTTATGCACAATTATTAATTAAACGAAAAAAGAAAAGAATAAAATCATACCCTTGAAGATCGAAGCTTCCTCGTGTACAAGTTCACCTCGATCCTTTTCACGTTGAACTTGAATCCACCGGGTTTGGTTCCTTCCTTTGATCAACGTTAGCCACCCATATGTTTGGCCTCTAGAGGTGATCCACCAAGGAAGAATAAAGATTCAAGAAGAAGGGTATTATGGCTAACCCTAGTTTTCTATTCTCTATAAGAAAAAGGCGTACTCTCCAACAAATTGGAATTATGTCGTTGTAAAAGTCAACAACTCCTCCACCCATAATAAGACTCCTCTTATTAATAGATGTGGGCAACCCACCTTAACAATTAAGGAATTGGGTTTTATTTAATTAATTAAATTCTTTTAATTAATTAAGCTCTCCTAATCTTATTAGGGATAATTAATTAAACTCCTTTAACTAATTTTCCTCCTAATCCTATTAGGAATAAATGAGAGTACTTATATTAAATTAATTCCTAAACTCTTTTAGAAATTAAAATAATAATAATTGTAATAATATTAATAAGACTCCTCTTATTAATTTATATTTAATATTTCTAAAATATTAAATAATAAATATTAAGCTATTTAATTTATTCTATCACCATAGATTAAATTAAATATACATAAATATATTATTACGATTATGCCATTAACTTCTTAAATAATTATTCTTCCTTTTATGGTGTGACCCTTTAGGTTCTCCATATTAAAGGTTGTGAATAAATCAATTAGAACAATTCTAATCTTATTTAAATAAATAAATTAAATAATTAATTTATTTAAATAAATAATATTTATTCTACAATAGGGATAAGCCTCCCTAGCGATCAGCGACTTTCCGGATAATATAGATTTCAACATTAATCATAAAAGAACCTTTGAGTAAATAGTTACTCAGACAATTCACTCCTTCCACCATACAATGTCCCAATTAAATATAAGACATGGAATTCTTATCAAGTCTTATTTTATTTAATTATATGTATTTCGACTCTTAAATGCACAACTCCAAATAATGCAAATTAGAAACTCCTTTCTAATTTCATTCTCGCTAACTTGCCGAGGACTCTTTGGGTTGTCATTTATCGAATCACATAGGACATTTCTCTTCTTTATTAGAAGTGGTAGATTCTTTATTGATCATACATTATCTCCATGTACAACTTATTATACCCAAGCATACCCTTTGATATACCCTAAGGGTCTTAAGGAATAAGTCAAAGTATAATTCATCATACACAAGATACTATGATGATCTCAAGTCAAAGGATTACTTGTACTACTATCACTACAGGAATTCCTATTGACAGGCAAATAAAACTCCATTAGGTATTCCTTAGCGAGCTACGTTCAGTGAACTTATTCTCTAATAAGCACCTACATACTTGCTTTAGTGTCTCCACACAAATGATCATGAGATCAATCATTCTCATCCAATGAGCAAGCAACGTATGTACCAATCTATCCGGATTCACTAATCCCCAATTTAGTAATCCAATGATTGGGAACTATTTTAGTTTTAAGCTTTCTTAGAATTTAGATCTCATTAGAATGATCATCATCATTATTCTAAAAGCATTTCTTAAAACTATGGGTTTATCACATATTATAAAACAGCATCATGTAGATAATTAAAAGCCTTTAATAAATTAATACTTTTTATTAATAAATGAATAAGATTGTTACAAAGTATATGCTTTATCATCAAACATGATTGGCTTGTGTGCATACTACTTTCAGTATGTACATAAATGAGATTGTAAGATTGCATGGTATGCTAGTATCCATAGTTTTTGATCGAGACCCAAGATTCACTTCACGATTTTGGGTTAGTTTGTAAAAAGCTATGGGCACGGATTTAGGATTTAGTTCGGCATATCATTCTCAAACGAATGGGCAGTCCGAGAAGACTATTCAAACTCTTGAAGATCTATTAAGACTCTGTGTCCTTGACTTCAAAGGAAGTTGGGACAAGTTCTTACCATTGGTGGAGTTTTCCTACAACAACAGTTATCAAGCAAGTATTGGCATGGCTCCATTCGAAGCGTTGTATGGAAGAAAGTGTCATTCTCCAGTATGCTAGGATGAGGTGGGTGAAGCAATGTTGTTGGGACCGGATTTGATACGTATAACTACGGAAAAGATTTAAACGATCCGACAACGTATAAAAACCTCATAAGATCGACAAAAGAGTTATGCTGATCTTCATCGAAAGGACGTGGAATTCAATATTGGAGATCATGCGTTGTTACGTGTTGCTCTATGGAAAGGAGTTACGAGATTTGGAAATAGAGGAAAGCTCAATCCTCGATTCATTGGCCCATTTTTAATCCTCGATCGAGTAGGAACTGTGGCTTATAGACTCGCCTTACCGCCAAGTATGTCTCGTGTTCATAACATTTTTCATATATCTATGTTAAGTAAATATGTGAAAGACCCGAACCATATTATTGAATTAGAACCAGACGAGATAGAGGAAGATTTAACATATGAAGAGTTACCTGTTAAAATCTTGGATAAGAAGGATCATATTCTACGCTCCAAGGATATACCTCAAGTCAAAGTTTTGTGGAAAACCACGATGTGGAGGAAATGGCCTGGGAGTTAGAATCTGAGATGAAGTCAAGATATCCTCACATCTTTGATATACCAGGTACGTACCCTAATTTTGAGGACAAAATTTCATAAGAAGGGGAGGTTGTAAGACCCCAACTTTTATGAATAAAGAATAATTTTCTCGAAATATATTTTTGAATATTATGGTGTGGATTTGATATAATGTTATAGTTATGGGTAATATTTACCAATTTTTCAAAGTAAGAAAGTGGTTATATAATATTCGATTGGTCGGGAAATATTCGTTTTAATAGGGAATATTCGTACGACGGCACAATCATTGGTGGACTCCACAACGGAAGTATTGTCATAGTTAGAAAACGACAGAATTATCTTTTTATAAAAATAACGGCGAAAGTGTTACCGTTAAAACTGTTGAACTACCCGGTAGTAAAAGTACAGTAATACGCGTGGTTGCATAGTAGCACACGGTATTGATTATTGATGTTTACGTGAGAAGTCACTCATTTATACTCAATTATTGCTACAGTAATTGTTGCATCATATCTCTCATATTATTGATTCAATTATTGTCACAGTATCATCTGTATAATATTTTATATTATTAAATCAATAATTGAGACGACAAAGTTATTCATATTATTATTTACAATATTGACAATGTCTAGAAGTTCTGTCAAGGAGAGGTTTTGTCACCTAATTGCGCGCCAATAAGGAGAAATCCTTATCGAAAAGCCCCATCTTTCCTAGGAACGACCTGGTTGTTAAATATTGTGAGGTATAATATTAATGATGAATAAGTTCGTATTGATTAAAGATGAATTTGATATTTCCATTGTGTTGTGATTATTAGTGTTAATTGAAATCGACATCTATTTCGATAATAATGGATGTCTAGAGGTTATATTGACCAATCAGGTAATTAACCGAATAAATGAGCAATTAAGTGCTATTATTTCACATGCTTATCAATATGTGTTCACATGTGTGTACTATTGATTCATATTCTTGTACTATTAGGGGTGGTGGTGCAAGATTGATAATACTTGCATGACTAAGTTAAAAATGGATGTATAGATGGAGGTACTATACTGTAATTCGTATTTTCACATGTCTAGAACTATTTATTCACATAATTTACTATTGATTCACATTATTTAATATTAGGGGAGGTGATGCAAGTTTGATAATACTTGCAGGACTAAATTAAAAATGAAGAAAAAGAGGAAGGTATTATACTGTAATATTTTGAGCCCCAAAATGTGCAATTATCGAAACTGTATTTTCCTATAAATAGAAGCTCATTCTTCCTTCATTTCTCACCAATTGACTAAAGCTATAGAGCAATTATTATAGAGAGAAATTATAGAGAGAAAGAAGAGAAGTCTGCTGCCTCACTATTCCAGTATCCAATCTTCTTCTGAGGTAAGGGGTATTATTTTTTCGTATTCATAGAGAGAGTTATTTTCTTTCAATACTCGTGAGGATTGTTATTTCATTCTTTATTATTATGTTGGAATACTTTTGTTGCAATCCGCATACATGGTGAAATTCTTACATTATTCCATTCTTTATTATTCTATGGAATAACTCCGTCTCGCGCGTCTGATTCATCGCATGCCGGTGAATTCTCGTTGTTATTCCATTCTTTATTATTATGTTGGAACATCACATCTGTGCGATTACGCATGGCCTAGTTTCATTTTTTTTAGTATTCATTTGGAACATCACGTGTGTACTGGATAATGATTTACGACCGGTTTCATTCTTTATTATTTTGTTGGAATATCCATTCATGCGAATTTACATGACTTCGGTTCCATTTCCTTTATTATTGGAATAACTTATTGGATTACCGCATGCATGGTGGATGATCCTTTTTATTCATTTATTATTAACTTGTGGAAATGATGCATCTACGTGGATTACTGCGTATTGCGAAAATCCATTTCGATTATTATATATTCTATTATACTAAGTCAAGTTAAAGTTTTGGCTTCTATGCTCCATGAAATTTGTAGAATATCATGGATAATTGCGTTTCATCCAGTATCTTTTCATGGAAATATTCTTCTGAGCATTCTTGAATTTTACTCCACAAAGAAGTATCATGTTGACAATTTGGACGTTATTGGTTCCTGGATAAATTATTTATAAATCTTTAAAATTTATTCTTGAACTTGTTTTATTGAATTGTCATCATCTTCATGCTTATATTATGTTGAAAGTCATCTGTGGCCTGTAGTGCATAGATGGACTTGGTATGATTATGACCAGGGATTATTCGGTATAATTGTAAGACCCTGAATTTTATGAAATAAAAGTATTCAATTTTTCTTATAATAACTATTCAGTAAATGGTTAAATTGATAAAAGTTTTAAGTTAAAGGTGAAATATGAATTTTTTTAAAATACGGAAAAAATACGTAGTGGTTAAAATAACGTTGATGTCTGGCGTTAAAATATGATGTCTGGCGTGTTTGCGCGATTAGCTACGGTTTACGATATTTTTGAATTATTGATTCTTACGTAAGAAGACACTACTCGATAATTATTACGATAATTCTTTATTTAATATTTTATTTTATTGATTGATAATCTTTGCGTTGATATTTTATATTATTGTTGTTTGATAATTGTCAACGCACATCATCTCCATTATCGGATCAATAATTCATATTATTTGAATAATATTATTAGATAGCATTATTGGCAATGTCTAGAAAGTTACATCGAGGAGAGGTTTGGTCACCTAATTGCGGCGCTTGATGAGAAATTCTTATGGAAAGCCCCCTCTTTCACAGGAAGCGCTCTGGTTGTCATTATTGTGATTACGTAATATTATTTGTGAATAATTAATTATTGATTTATATGATAAGGAAATATTTATTTTATGTGGATATAAATGATGGATATATTTATTTTTATGTGGATAAAAATGAAGGAATTAATGTTGAGGTGTTTTATCGATTATTTTTTTTGTCGATGTGGAGGTATTAAAAATCATTCGTTTGTGGATTTGGATATTTTGGTTTGGAATTTGGAAAAACTCAAAGCTAAAAGTTGTAGAGAATTGATTTGAGTAGAATGGACATAAAATTCGTATTTTTACGATAAGCGGGCTATTTTCTATGAATTGTTGAAGTTTTGAAAAATAAAATAATTTTATTAATTTATGGGTGGGACCCACTTTTGTTTTTGAAAACCATGTGCTTTGAATTGATTTCAATGTTGGTTGGTCTGATTTTTCAACAAAGGCATGCGTAGAATTTTGAGGAAGAAATATAATATATTTTATTAATTTAGTCTCTTATGGCGTTCTAGCATTTTCCTATAAATAGGTGCTTATGTTAGAATTGAAAATCACACGAAACATAAAGTTTTTTCTCTCTCTATATTATCAAGCATATTTTTGCTAGTATTTAGATATCTTGAGTGTTGTTATTGACACAAGTTAGATTCAATTTTTATATCAGATATTCGAGTCGGAAATCTGCTTTCTTTTTGAGGTAAAGGATTTTAAGGGTTATTATGTTTTTGAGTTCGTACTTCTTCCGACCTTGAAAATTATGGAAAAATTTGAAATGATATTTTGATGAGTTTTATTGATTGTGTCCAAAAATGGTGATTTTTGGATGTATAGATTAAGAGTTATGAATTTTATGAGAAAAGACTATTTTAAAAGTAGCCGCTTATAACTCCTTGTGGTTAACTCAAAATTGATGAAATTTTTATTGGAAGTATATCTATATAATATCAGTATACTATGAATTTGAATTTTTGGATAAAAGTACAATTTATGATAAATGTCTAAATATTAAGTGGTTTTGGCTATATGAAAAATAGTAAATAAATTTTAAAAATTACGAGAAAAATATATATTCAATATGGGACTATATTACGCTAAATCCCGGAAAAGAAATATTTTTAGAACTGATTTGGTATTTTTCATGAAAATGGACTAGTTATGAGTAAATGAATTAAATATGTTATGTGAAGTAAGAAAATTGGAAAATAGGATTTTATGGCTTGAGAATCCTATATGAGTTATATCTGATTTTTGATGAGGGTTTTGGTTATTGGTGATGAAATCTTATGAGTTTGGCATTTTAGGATGATTAAATGCATTATTTAGTAAAGTGTAAACAATTAAAATAAATTGTTTATAAGTTTAAGAAATGTTATTTCAATATCATTATCTTAGAAATATTGGTATGGATTTTATTGTGGAATTTCTACCTTTTTTGTGAGTTTACTATTCATGAGTTACTATTCACGATTATTCATGAGTTCTTATTCAGATTACTATTCATGAGTTCTTATTCACGAGTTCTTATTCACAAAATTGGTTTCTTTTTTCTAACCAAATTATAGTTGATTTATGAATATTACTCTTGAGATTAAATCTATATCTTGATTATATTTTTTTTATTATCATATATAACATTTTTATAACTTTAATGATGATATTTCTCTTTGACTTGAGTGTAAAGATGGGTAGATTTTTGGTATGATCATGACTATGGGTTCTCTTTGGCGATAGTGTGAAAGTTGAATTGTTGTTGGTATGATCATGACCATTGAATTTATAATTGAATATCTTTAGCTTAAGTGCAAAGGTGAAATGATCGACATGGTTATAATTATTGTTTATATAAATTACGAAATGATTATATATTTCTTTGAGATATTAATATATTTGGCTTTGTAGTGCAAATATGATCTCATTGATGAATATATTTGGCACGTAGTGCAAATATGAAGCTGTTGAGGAATATCTTTGGCACTGTAGTGCAAAGATGAATTGTTGATGAATATCTTTGGCCGTAGTGCAAAGATGACTGTTGTTGAATATCTTTGGCTGTAGTGCAAAGATGGTACATTGATGAATATCTTTGGCCGTAGTGCAAAGATGAAATTATTAGTATGATTATAAGCGAAATGTGATTTGGTATAACCATGATCTTTGATGTTTGAGGGAAAAGACATGTGATAAAAAATTATCTTAAATCACGGATGCGAAGAGAAATTTAGAATCACAATTATGATTATGAGTTATTCATATGATTGTGGACGAAGCTGTTGATTGATGTTACGAGGATAAAACATTGTTGGTGGATTTTTAACATAGAAGATAATAGACTTTATGGTCTATTTGACTCTTCTAATGGATTGCTTCGTTTCATTTGCTGACTATGGTTGAAATTTTTATCATCTACGTATATGTTCTAAATCTACGATTTATTATTGATGAAGGCTATTGATAATTTAATTATCTTTAGTCATGATATTCTTTCTTGGGCTAGTTGTGCTCACCCTTACATTTCACAATTCCTTTCGGGTAATATAAGTGTGTAATTTGGGTCGGCGAGAGTATGAGGGAATAGAGCGGTGGTCATCATTTAGTAGTTATATTTGGTGAATCAACTAGGGTGAGGCGAACCCAACGTTGGAAGGGTGTTTTGCCACTATCATACAAGATGTCTAATGACATCTGACCTCGTGTCATCATAAGGCGAGGTTGTGCTCATCCACTTCTTTGAGTATATTCTGAGCACTACCTATATAATCTTGGTGTTTGTTTGAAGTATAATTCTCAATTAGAGCGAGTGGAGATAATGATATGTCGAGAGAAGACTCACCATTGGGAAGAATATGATAGTAATCTTCTATTTTTTTTTTGGGGTCTATTAGATTGACAAGGATAATTACGTGGCCATATGATATCTATCATAACCTAGAAGCGTGGCCTCCCGTATACGAAGGTTTCCTTGAGCACTTCCCAAAGATTCTAATTTCTAAAAGCAGTTTTTGACTATACCTTTATGTAAGGTGTCATTGTGACGTCTTTATCGAGGTTGGGATAGAGTCACGGTTGGTATATATTTGTATCAAACTCATGACATATATGTGTTGTTGTATTTTACATGACAATTGTTGTAATAAAGTTGTAGTTATTTTATGTACCATGTATTTGGCGACTCAGAATGGGTTGGATGGAATGGACCTATTTTGGGGTTGTCACATTTGGTATCAGAGCTTAGGGATATGGTCTCTGGCGGAGATCGGGGAATATAACTAGGAGGGAGAGATGAGTAAATCCTTTCGCTAGTGTGTGTCTACTAAGCTTATTTGTTGGTTAATCGTAATATCGGGATATTATGTGATATGTTAATTTGTTTAATTAACCCTTTTTTTATGGCGAGTATTTGAGAATGGCTCTTGAGAATGTTAACAATGGAGTGAATGAGGACAGTGGGGATACCTCTAATCACCAACCGGGATAATGTGATGTCGGTGAAGAAGGAATTAGAGAAATCCATGTGGTGAGTGAAGAATTGATAGTTGCTTTTAGAGATGGTCATGAGAGAGTAATGTGGTGAGAGTGAGAAGAGAAGAAGAAGAGGTACACGAGGAGAATTTATTAGAGGTATTATATGATCAAAATGTAGAATTGCAAAATCGTATTCATGAGTTAGAAGAAGCGAATTTGAAGAAAGCGGTGATCGTGGAGCAAAAGGATGCAACAATTCAAGCTTGTGTTACCCGATATGTGATGCTTGAGCGAAGCATTCTTTGGCGAGTATAAGATGATAAAGATGGAATCGAAATTTGAAAGAAGAAAAAAAAGCGAGCGAGTGAGAATAAGTGATGCGTGGGCAAAAGCCTGCACGACACGTGGATATTGTGGAAAGAGATGTCCGATCTAAGAAGGCTAAAATAGATGATATGAATTTCTCTTTTGGAAAGCAATTGGGAGAACCCAAACATCGAGTTTTGAATTACCACATACATGGCGGTCGACTTTGAATTCGATATGGATCGAAGATTGATGATTAGATCATGAATCGAGAATCTGACGAGGTAGTTGAGGGAGGAATATGTCCTATAGAAAAGTATATTCAACGGTAGTGATGACCTTAAATCTTTGCCCAGACAAGTCAAATCGAGTAGTTCGAGGGATGGCGGTTGTCATGACTTCCCAACAAGTGAGGAACCCAAATGAAGTTATCACGGGAGATGAGCGATGGAGAAATCATGATGACACAGGAAATAAAATCTGAAATGAAAGCAAGGTATTCTCAACTTTTGAAATACAGGTCACGTAAATTTTGGGGACGAAATTTCATAAGGAGGGAGATTGTAAGACCCCAAATTTTATGAAATAAAAGTATTCAATTTTTCTTATAATTAACTATTAGGTAAATGGTTAAATTGATAAAAGTTTAAAGTTAAGGTGTGATATATATTTTTTTTTTCAAAATCATGAAAGTGGTTATAAAATATTCAATTGTTGGGGAATATTCGTTTGGTCGTGGAATATTCTTTTTTACGGAGAATATTATATGCAATGACAGCGTGACCATTTATGGGCCCATAACGAATAGCTGTCGGATGAAGAAAAGCGACAAAATTTGAGTTTTTATAAATAACGGGCGTAGTTATTACAGATTTAACCTTTGTTGGAATACGGTGGTTAAAATACGATGTCTGGCGTGTTTACGGTGCTTTGCGGTTTACGGTATTTTTGAATTATTGATTCTTACGTAAAGAAGGCACTACTCAATAATTATTACGATAATTCTTATTCAATATTTTATTTTATTGATTCAATAATTCTTTGCGTTGATATTTTATATTATTGTTGTTTTGATAATTGTCCTTTTGCACATGATATCTCCATTATCGGATCGATAATTCATATTATTTGAATAATATTATTAGATAGCATTATTGGCAATGTCTAGAAAGTTACATCGAGGAGAGGTTTGGTCACCTAATTGCGGCGCCCGATGAGGAGAAATCCTTATTGGAAAGCCCCCTCTTTCTAGGGAAGCACTTTGGTTGTCATTATTGTGATTACGTAATATTATTTGTGAATAATTAATTATTGATTTATATGATAAGGAAATATTTATTTTATGTGGATATAAATGATGGATATATTTATTTTATGTGGATAAAAATGAAGGAATTAATCTTTGAGGTGTTTTATCGATTATTTTGTCGGTGTGGAGGTATTAAAAATCATCAGTTTGTGGATTTGGATATTTTTGGTTTGGAATTTGGAAAAACTCAAAGCTACAAAGTTGTAGAGAATTGATTTAGGTAGAATGGACATAAAATTTGTATTTTTTTACGATAAGCGGGCTATTTTCTATGAATTATTGAAGTTTAGGGAAAATAAAATAATTTTATTAATTTATGGGTGGGACCCACTTTTTTTTTTGAATACAAACCATGTCTTTGAATTGATTTCAATGTTGGTTCCTCTAATTTTTCAAAGTAGGCGTGGCGTAGAAAGAAGAATAAAATAATAATATTTTATTAATTTAGTCTCCTTTGGCGTTCTAGCTTTTTCTATAAATAGGTGCTTATGTTAGAATTGAAAATCACACGAAACATAAGTTTTTCTCTCTCTCTATATTATCAAGCATATTTTTGTTAGTATTTAGATATCTTGAGTGTTGCTATATGATGCAAGTTTAGATTCGACGTTATATCAGATATTCAAGTCGAAAATGCTCTTTTTGAGGTAAGGGATTTTAAGGGTTATTATATTTTTCATGTTTAGTACTTCTTAGACCTTGAGAAAATTCTGGAAAAATTTGAAATGATATTTTGATGAGTTTTATTGATTGTGTCCAAAAATGGTGATTTTGGATGTATAGATTAAGAGTTATGAATTTTATGAGAAAAGACTATTTTAAAAGTAGCAGCTTATAACTCCTTGTGGTTAACTCCAAAATTGATGAAATTTTTATTGGAAGTATATCTATATAATATCAAGTATACTCTGTGAATTTTGGAATTTTTGGATAAAAGTACAATTTATGATAAATGTCTAAATATTAAGCGGTTTTGGCCATATGAAAAATAGTAAATGAATTTTAAAAATTCGAGAAAAAATATATGTTCAATATGGGACTATATTACGCTAAATCCCGAGAAAAAAAATATTTTTTGAAGCTGATTTGGTATTTTTCATGAAAATGGACTAGTTATGAGTAAATGAATTAAATATGTTATGTGAAGTAAGAAAATTGGAAAATAGGATTTTATGGCTTGAGAATCTATATGAGGTATATCTGATTTTTGATGAGGGTTTTGGTTATTGGTGATGAAATCTTATGAGTTTGGCATTTTAGGATGATTAAATGCATTATTTAGTAAAGTGTAAACAATTAAAATAAATTGTTTATAAGTTTAAGAAATATTATTTCAATATCATTATCTTAGAAATATTGGTATGGATTTTATTGTGGAATTTCTACCTTTTTTAAGTTACTATTCACGAGAGTTTCTTATTCATGAGATTCTTATTCATGAGATTCTTATTCATGAGTTCTTATTCACGAGTTACTATTCACGACAAAATTGGTTTCTTTTTTCTAACCAAATTATAGTTGATTTATGAATATTACTCTTGAGATTAAAACTATATGTTGATTATATTATTTTATTATCATATATAACATTTTATAACCCTAATGATGATATTTCTCTTTGACTTGAGTGTAAAGATGGGTAGATTTTTGGTATGATCATGATTATGGGTTCTCTTTGGCGATAGTCTGAAAGTTGAATTGTTGTTGGTATGATCATGACCATTGAATTTATAATTGAATATCTTTAGCTTAAGTGCAAAGGTGAAATGATCAACATGGTTATAATTATTGTTTATATAAATTACGAAATGATTATATATTTCTTTGAGATATTAATATATTTGGCTTTTGTAGTCTGAAATATGAGCTGTTGATGAATATATTTATTTGGCTGTAGTGCAAATATGAGCTATTGAGGAATATCTTTGGCTGTGTAGTGCAAAGATGAATTGTTGATGAATATCTTTGGCCGTAGTGCTGAAGATGACATGTTGTTGAATATCTTTGGCGAGTGGTGTAGTGCAAAGATGTGCATTGATGAATATCTTTTGCCCGTAGTGCAAAGATGAAATTATTAGTATGATTATAAGCAGGGCTGTGATTTGGTATAACCATGATCTTTGATGTTTGAGGAAAAGACATGTGATGAAAATTATCTTAAATCACGGATGCGAAGAGAAATTTAGAATCACAATTATGATTATGAGTTATTCATATGATTGTGGACGAGAATTGTTGATTGATGTTACGAGGATAAAACATTGTTGGTGGATTTTTAACATAGAAGATAATAGACTTTATGGTCTATTTGACTCTTCTAATGGATTGCTTCGATTCATTTATGACTATGGTTGAAATTTTTATCATCTACCGTATGTTCTAAATCTACGATTTATTATTGATGAAGGCTATTGATAATTTAATTATCTTTAGTCATGATATTCTTTCTTGAGCTAGTTGTGCTCACCCTTACATTTCACAATTCCTTTCGGGTAATAAGAGTGTATTTGGTGAATTGGCGGGGTATGAGGGGAATAGAGCGGTGGTCATCATTTAGTAGTTATATTTGGTGAATCAACTAGGGTGAAGGCGAACCCAACGTTGGAAAGGTGTTTTGCCACTATCATACAAGATGTCTAATGACATACTGACCTCGTGTCATCATAAAAGGCGAGGGTTGTGCTCATCCACTTCTTTGAGTATATTCTGAGCACTACTATATAATCTTGGTGTTTGTTTGAAGTATAATTCTCGATTAGAGCGAGTGGAGATAATGATATGTCGAGAGAAGACTCACCATTGGGAAGAATATGATAAGTAATCTTCGTTTTTTTCTTTGGGGTCTATTAGATTGACGAGGATAATAATTACGTGGCCATATGATATCTATCATAACCTAGAAGCATGGCCTCCGTATACGAAGGTTTTCTTGAGCACTTCCCAAAGATTCTAATTTCTAAAAGCAGTTTTTGACTATACCTTTTTATGTAAGGTGTCATTGTGACGTCTTATCGAGGTTGGGATGAGAGTCGCGGTTGGTATATATTTGTATCAAACTCACACATATGTGTTGTTGTATTTTTGCACGACAATTGTTGTAATAAAGTTGTAGTTATTTTTACGTACCATGTATTTGGCGACTCGAGAATGGGTTGGATGGAATGGACCTATTTTGGGGTTGTCACATTTGGTATCGAGCTTAGGGATATGGTCTCTGGCGGAGATCGGGAATATAACTAGGAGGAGAGATGAGTAAATCCTTCGCTAGTGTGTCTACCTAAGCTTATTTGTTGGTTAGTCATAATATCGGGATATTATGTGATATATTAATTTGTTTAAATTAACCCTTGTTTTATGGCGGTATTTGAGAATGGTGCTTTGAGAATGTTAACAATGGAGTGAATGAGGCCCGTGGGGATACCTCTAATCACCAACCGAGGATAATGTGATGTCGGCGAAGAAGGAATTAGAGAAATCCATGTGGTGAGTGAAGAATTGATAGTTACTGCAGAGAGATGGTGTGAGGTAACAATTTGAGAGTGAGGAAGAAGAGGAAGAAGAGGTACACGAGGAGAATTTATTAGAGGTATTATATGATCAAAATGTAGAATTGCAAAATCGTATTCATGAGTTAGAAGAAGCGAAATTTGAAGAGCGACGGTGATTATCGTGGAGCAAAAGGATGCAACAATTCAAGCTTGTGTTACCCGATATGTGATGCTTAAGCAGAAGCATTCTTTGGCAGAGTATAAGATGATAAAGATGGAATCTGATTTGAAAGAAGAAAAAAAGCGAGCAGTGAGAATAAGTGATGCGTGGGCAAAAGCCGCACGACACGTGGATATTGTGGAAAGAGATGTCTGATCTAAGAAGGCTAAAATAGATGATATGTATTTCTCTTATTGGAAAGCAATTGGGAGAACCCAACATCGAGTTTTGAATTACCACTGTGCCATAGCGGTCAACCTGAATTCGATATGGATCGAAGATTGATGATTGAGATCATGAATCGAGAAGTCTGACGAGCGCGTTGAGGGAGGAATATGTCCTATAGAAAAGTATATTCAACGGTAGTGATGACGCCAAATCTTGCCCAGACAAGTCAAAGCCGGGTAGTTCGAGGATGGCGGTTGTCATGACTTCCCAACAAGTGAGGAACCCAAATGAAGTTATCGGGGATGATGAAGACGGAGAAATCATGATGACAGGAAATAAAATCGAAATAAAAGCAAGGTATTCTCAACTTTTTGAAATACCGAGTGCGTAAATTTTGGGGACGAAATTTCATAAGGAGGGAGATTGTAAGACCCGAATTTTATGAAATAAAAGTATTCAATTTTTCTTATAATAACTATTGGTAAATGGTTAAATTGATAAAAGTTTAAAGTTAAGGGTGAGATATGAATTTTTTTTTCAAAAAAAGCATGAGTGGTTATAAAATATTGATTGTGGGGGAATATTCGTTTGGTCGTGGAATATTCTTTTTTGTGGGGAATATTAAATATGATAGTATGACATCCATTTTGTGGGCCCCATAATGCGAATAAGCTATCGGATGAAGAAAGCGACAAAAATTGAGTTTTTATAAATAACGGCGTAGTTATTCTGAATTAACTTTGTTGGAATACCGGTGGTTAAAATACGATGTCTGGCGTTATTCTTGCGATGCTTTTGCGGTATTTACGCGAGTATTTTTGAATTATTGATTCTTACGTGAAGACCTTTACTCAATAATTATTACGATAATTCTTATTGATATTTTATTTTATTGATTCAATAATTCTTTGCGTTGATATTTTATATTATTGTTGTTTGATAATTGTCTTTGCGCTGATATCTCCATTATCGGATCGATAATTCATATTATTTGAATAATATTATTAGATAGCATTATTGGCAATGTCTAGAAAGTTACATCGAGGAGAGGTTTGGTCACCTAATTTATGCGCCCGATGAGGAGAAATCCTTATTGGAAAGCCCCTCTTTCTGAGGAGCTGCTGGTTGTCAATATTGTGATTCTGTAATATTATTTGTGAATAATTAATTATTGATTTATATGATAAGGAAATATTTATTTTATGTGGATATAAATGATGGATATATTTATTTTATGTGGATAAAAATGAAGGAATTAATGCTGAGGTGTTTTATCAGTATTTTGTCGGTGTGGAGGTATTAAAAATCATCCGTTTGTGGATTTCGGATATTTTTGGTTTGGAATTTGGAAAAACTCAAAGCTACAAAGTTGTAGAGAATTTGATTTCAGGTAGAATGGACATAAAATTTGTATTTTTCCGATAAGCGGGACTATTTTCTATGAATTGTTGAAGTTTAGGAAAATAAAATAATTTTTATTAATTTATGGGTGGGACCCACTTTTACTTTTTGAACACATGAATTGATTGAAATTGTTCAATGGTGGTTTTGGTTTTAAATCAACTTAGTGGGCATGGAATGAGAAAGAAAATAATATTAATATTTTATTAATTTAGTCTCCTTTGGCGTTCTAGCATTTTCCTATAAATAGGTGCTTATGTTAGAATTGAAAATCACACCAGAAACAAGTTTTTTTTCTCTCTATATTATCAAGCATATTTTTGTGAGTATTTAGATATCTTGAGTGTTGTTGCTATCGATTGCAAGTTAGTTTTCGACATTATATCAGATATTCAAGTCGAAATCTTTGCTCTTTTTTGAGGTAAAGGATTTTTAAGGGTTATTATGTTTTTCAGATTCGTACTTCTTCGACCTTCAAAAATTTTGGAAAAATTTGAAATGATATTTTGATGAGTTTTATTGATTGTGTCCAAAAATGGTGATTTTTGGATGTATAGATTAAGAGTTATGAATTTTATGAGAAAAGACTATTTTAAAAGTAGCAGCTTATAACTCCTTGTGGTTAACTCCAAAATTGATAAAATTTTTATTGGAAGTATATCTATATAATATCAAGTATACTCTGTGAATTTTGGAATTTTGGATAAAAGTACAATTTATGATAAATGTCTAAATATTGATGGTTTTGGTATATATGAAAAATAGTAAATGAATTTTAAAAATTACGAGAAAATATATATTCAATATGGGACTATATTACGCTAAATTCTAGAAAAAAATATTTTTGGAACTGATTTGGTATTTTTCATGAAAATGGACTAGTTATGAATAAATGAATTAAATATGTTATGTGAAGTAAGAAAATTGAAAAATAGGATTTTATGGCTTGAGAATCTATATATGAGGTATATCTGATTTTTGATGAGGTTTTGGTTATTGGTGATGAAATCTTATGAGTTTGGCATTTTAGGATGATTAAATGCATTATTTAGTAAAGTGTAAACAATTAAAATAAATTGTTTATAAGTTTAAGAAATATTATTTCAATATCATTATCTTAGAAATATTGGTATGGATTTTATTGTAGAATTTCTACCTTTTTACTATTCATGAGTTACTATTCATGAGTTCTTATTCATGAGTTACTATTCATGAGTTTCTTATTCACGAGTTCTATTCTATTGACAAAATTGGTTTCTTTTTCTAACAAATTATAGTTGATTTATGAATATTACTCTTGAGATTAAATCTATATGTTGATTATATTATTTTATTATCATATATAACATTTTATAACCCTAATGATGATATTTCTCTTTGACTTGAGTGTAAAGATGGGTAGATTATTGGTATGATCATGACTATGGGTTCTCTTTGGCGATGGTGCTGAAAGTTGAATTGTTGGTGGTATGATCATGACCATTGAATTTATAATTGAATATCTTTAGCTTAAGTGCAAAGGTGAAATGATCAACATGGTTATAATTATTGTTTATATAAATTCTAAAATGATTATATATTTCTTTGAGATATTAATATATTTGGACTGTAGTGCAAATATGAACGGGGAATGAATATATTTGGCCTGTAGTGCAAATATGAACTATTGAGGAATATTTTTGGCCTGTAGTGCAAAGATGAATTGTTGATGAATATCTTTGGCCCGTAGTGCAAAGATGACCTGTTGTTGAATATCTTTGGCCAGTAGTGCAAAGATGACTATGTTAATGAATATCTTTGGTCGTAGTGCAAAGATGAAATTATTAGTATGATTATAAGCGCAGAAGCTGTGATTTGGTATAACCATGATCTTTGATGTTTGAGGGTAAAGACATGTGATGAAAATTATCTTCGTCTTGGATGCTGAAGAGAAATTTAGAATCCCAATAATGATTATGAGTTATTCATATGATTGTGGGACGAAGCTGTTGATTGATGTTACGAGGATAAAACATTGTTGGTGGATTTTTAATGTGGAAGAAGATAATAGACTTTATGGTCTATTTGACTCTTCTAATGGATTGCTCGTTCCGCTGCAACTATGGTTGAAATTTTTATCATCTACCATATGTTCTAAATGAAAGTAGTATGCACACAAGCCAATCATGTTTGATGATAAAGCATATACTTTGTAAACAATCTTATTCATTTATTAATAAAAAGTATTAATTTATTAAAGGCTTTTAATTATCTACATGATGCTGTTTTATAATATGTGATAAACCCATAGTTTTAAGCAATGCTTTTAGAATAATGATGATGATCATTCTAATGAGATCTAAATTCTTAGAAAGCTTAAAACTAAAATAGTTCCCAATCATTGGATTACTAAATTGGGGATTAGTGAATCCGGATAGATTGGTACATCGTTGCTTGCTCGTTGGATGAGGATGATTGATCTCATGATCATTTTGTGGAGACACTAAAGCAAGTATGTAGGTGCTTATTAGAGAATAAGTTCATTTGAGCATTGGCTCGCTAAGGAATACCTAATGGAGTTTTATTTGCTGTCAATAGGAATTCTGTAGTGATAGTAGTACAAGTAATCCTTGGACTTGAGATCATCATAGTATCTTGTGTATGATGAGTTATACTTTGACTTATTCCTTAAGACCCTTAGGGTATATCAAAGGGTATGCTTGGGTATAATAAGTTGTACATGGAGATAATGTATGATCAATAAAGAATCTACCACTTCTAATAAAGAAGAGAAATGTCCTATGTGATTCGATAAATGACAACCCGGTAGTCCTTGGTTTAAGCGTAATGAAATTAGAAAGGAGTTTCTAATTTGCATTATTTGAGTTGTGCATTTAAGAGTCGAAATACATATAATTAAATAAAATAAGACTTGATGATAATTCCATGTCTTATATTTAATTGGGACATTGTATGGTGGAAGGATTGAATTGTACTGGTAACTATTTACTCAAAGGTTCTTTTATGATTAATGTTGAAATCTATATTATCCGGAAAGTCGTTGATCGCTAGGGGGAGGCTTATCCCTATTGTAGAATAAATATTATTATTTAAATAAATTAATTGTTTAATTTATTTATTTAAATAAGATTAGAATTGTTCTAATTGATTTATTCACAAGGTTTAATATGGAGAACCTAAAGGGTCACACCATAAAAGGAAGAATAATTATTTAAGAAGTAAATGGCATAATCGTAATAATATGTTATGTATATTTAATTTAATCTATGGTGATAGAATAAATTAAATAGCTTAATATTTATTATTTAATATTTTAGAAATATTAAATATAAATTAATAAGAGGAGTCTTATTAATATTATTACAATTATTATTATTTTAATTTCTAAAAGAGTTTAGGAATTAATTTAATATAAGTACTCTCATTTATTCCTAATTGGATTAGGAAGGAAAATTAGTTAAAGGAGTTTAATTAATTATCCCTAATAAGATTAGGGAGCTTAATTAATTAAAAGAATTAATTAATTAAAACCCAATTCTTAATTGTTAAGGTGGGTTGCCCACATCTATAAATAAGAAGAGTCTTATTATGGGTGGGATGGGTTGTTGACTTTTAACAAAGTACGTAATAATTCCAAGTTGTTGGGAGTACGCTTTTCTATAGAGAGAAAACTAGGGTTAGCCATAACACCCATCTTCTTGAATTTTATTCTTCCTTGGTGGATCACCTCTAGAGGCCAAACACATGGGTGGCTAACGTTGATCAAAGGAAGGAACCAAACCCGGTGGATTCAAGATTGAACGCGAAAGGATTTGGAGGTGAACTTGTACCTGAGGAAGCTCGATCTTCAAGGGTATGATTTATTCTTTATCTTTTCGTTTAATTAATAATTGTGCATAAAGGGTGATCCGGGTATATGGTTTGTAAATTTTTTAAACTCTGATTTTACACGCTTCCTCACTTATTTTGCAATTTGATTGCGTTATGAATATTACAAACCTAACAATGGCATCAGAGCCAAACTTTTATGCAAATTATTAATTGTTCAAATTTGATATGTATATTGATATGCGTTTAGAACAATTTAATTGGGCATAATTTTATTGTATAAAAATTAAATAAAAAAAAATCGAAAAACCTGTTGAATTCGGCGGACTTGGCATTAACAAGTTATTTTTTTAAGGAATACAAAGTTTCGGAAATCATAACTCCTGGTCCAATAAAAAAAAAAAAAAAAAAAAAACGAATCAGCAGCTTAGAAATCCAGCGCACGGAATTCGGCAACCAAGCTGCTGTACTATAGTTATATTCATATATATATAATAGTTATATATATATATATATATATATATATATATATATATATATACACTATATATATATTATTCATAATTATTTTATAATTAAAATAAAATGTTTATTTTAATTTTAAAATAAAAAGTTTATTTTAATATTAAAATAAAAAGGAGTTTATTTTAATTTTAAAATTGAATATTATATATATATAATTATTTTAATCTTAAAATAAAAGTTTATTTTAATTTTAAAATAAAAGGTTTATTTTAATCTTAAAATAAAAATGTTTATTTTAATTTTAAAATTAGAATTTTATGCTAACTAATTAGAGTTGGAATTGGATTCCATGATAACTAATTGGAGTTGAAATTGGATTTTATTTTTCCTAAAATAAAGGAGTTTATTTGTGAATAGGAAAGTAAATCCATCTTTCCTTAAATAAAGGAGTTTGTTTAGATATGAAATAAGATTTCATATTATTCAAAATAAAAGAGTTTATTTGTGAATAGGAAAGAGAATCCTAATTTCCTTAAATAAAGGAGTTTATTTAAATATGGAATAAGATTTCATATTATTCAAAATAAAGGAGTTTATTTGTGAATGGGAAAGAATATCCGTGTTTCCTTTAATAAAGATTTTTTTTTACATGGAATTGGATTCATAATTAATTAAAATAAAAGAGTTTATTTTAATTAAAGATTTTTTTATATATACATGGAATTGGATTCCATAATTAATTAAAATAAAAGAGTTTATTTTGATTAAAGATTTTGATTAAAATAAAATAGTTTATTTTATTCAAAATAGGATAAATTAAAATAAAATAGTTTTATTTTGATTTAAATTTGGATTAAAATAAAGGAGTTTATTTTGATTCAAAATAGATTTTATACTAACTAAATTTGCCCATTAAATGATATCAATATATATATTAAATGTTTATTATTCATGAGATAAATATTATTTATTGATGCATATGGTGATGTGTATGATAATAAATGGGATTGATTATGGACTATTGACCAATGCGATTGGATTTTATTTTAGTTGGATGCATGAATGTATGGGTTTTATTAAATGGAATTCACAGACTCGTCTTCTCTAATTTTTCTTAATGTAAATTCTATCTCCTCCTATGTACTTCCCCTTGACTGCTGATCAAGGTTTCTATTTATTTTAAAATAGTTTTGTAATAGGAATATTTAGAATTAATTTTGAAGAATTAGAGATCAAGGGACAAGAAGCGCTTGAAGACCCGTTTGTAATAGAGCCCGGGTTTAAATGTAATAGTTATATTTAAATATTATTTCTTGCACCCCTAGGGTTTGACCTTTTGGTTCACTTGGTGGCTCTAGTGAACCAAACTAGAATAAAAGTCCATAATCAATCCGGGTAGAATATAGTATTCTATATGTGCATGCTTATACTATATATATATATTATATATTATGCAAACATGCTTCGCATGTTCATTAATATGACGCGTATTTTATATATATATGTAATGCTACGCTTAAACAAGATGAGACAAATTTAATAATAAATCCCTCAAATTTTTATATTAAGTCCTAAGCGTTCAAAGATATTTGGAATATCGAACGTCGCCTTCTAGCATGATAAAATTAATAGAGTATTAAATATTTAATATGAGTTTGTTGTGTCACCACAAGGCAAGTATTAAGTATTTAAGATGTTAATTTATCACATTTGATGCTTATAAAGAAAATTGAACAATATTGTTTTTGTTGTGTCACCACAAGGATGATATTTTTCTTTTTGAATATATGGAGTGCTAGGTCGGACTTAACTTGGATAATTTTGATTCGGATGTGCCACCACTTGATCAAAATAATCTAAGAGGCAAAATACAAGGAGTTGCATAGTTGATGTAATTGACAAAAGTTGTCTACCTATTTATTTATATATAGTTTGTTGTGTCACCACAAGGCTATATACATTTGAAATGGGATCCTTATTCTCACTAGCAAATCTTTAATTAGATTTTTGCGAACTATATAAGTGAGGGTAATATAGTTTGAAGAAAATAGTGGGAGATACCAATTTAAAACAAGACCTAATTTATTTTGGTAATTAATAAAAGAATGTATGTTAAAATGTTGTTAATTACAAATTCATTTACGTAATTTTACAATGTCTAAAATTACTATCATCGCTTGAAGCATATTAGATGCTAAATTAAACGGAATCAATTAAATGGATTGGTTAAGGAAATTGAGAATAGTTCTCATGGTGAAAAAGCTATCTTATGTCCTCATATCGCCTATCCTCGCAATGGTTGCGCATAATGCCTCCGAGGAAGAGATTGCTACTTTTAGAAAGTGGCAAATGATGCTGATTGGCTCAATGCATCATGCTCGCATCCATGAGTAACGAGCTTCAACGAAGATGAAACTATGGATACTTCTACTATACTCCCCGCACGTCAAGTAGTTGATGGTGAGGAAAGTAGGACCGATAGATATCGAGATATCTAAGGAGCTCTTCCGATCTAGAATGGCCAATGACACTACAGTACAGATAAAAGTTCTTAACATAATCAATTTGATTGATCAATTAGGACAACTGGTTTTGTCATGGATGGAGAGTTGAGCCAAGATTTGATCTTGCACTCACTCCTTAGGACTCCTTTCACAATTGTTGTGAATTTTCATATGAACAAACTAGATATCACCGTTGATTTGCTTAACATGTTGAAAAATAATGAGAGTCACTTTCCAACCAAGAAAGACCATGTCTTCTTCTTTGGTAGGGGCCAAAGGATCTTTGAAAAGAAGAACGATTCAAAGAAGGTATATAGAAAGGCATAAACAAAGGATAATAAGAACAAAAGCGACACGGATAGCAAAGGAGTTTGCTTCCCTCGCTATAAGCCCGGACAATCGGAAAGAAAGCTGCGAGAAGCATCTTGCAGAGGCTAACCAAAGAAGCTTAGTGAAGTTTTCGTTATAATACGATTTTGTTCATGATTTAAAATAAATTTTCTTTAAGTCAAGGTTCTACTTGGGTATTGGATACCGAGCTTTGGTTATCATAAATATAGATTTATGAAGGGACCAAGGTAAGTAGAAAGTTAAACAAAGATAAGTAATCCTATATGTGGAAAATGAAGCAAAGGTTCTTTGCATTAGCTATAGAAACTTATAGTTTAAGCATCGCTACGGCAAATCTATTAAGTCAATAAGTTGTTATTGTATTCCGATTCTTGTTAAAAATATTATTTCCATTTTATTGTTGGACAATGAAAACTTTGGTATTATAATTAAGAACAATTGTTGTTCTATTTATAATAATAATGTTTTGTATAGAATGGAATATTACTTAATAAATTTTGTACACTTGACTTACATGAAAATAATTTTGCATATTGAACAAATTAGTATAAGAAAAGGAGATGATCATTCAAAGAGTTGAATGTGTGTATTTGCTAAAATACAAGTGTGAATTATTTGAAAGGTTCAAAGAATTGGAAGTGAAACAAATTGACAAAGTATTAAGATTCTTTGATTAGATCAAGGAATAAATACTTGTGCAATAAGTTTCTAGATCATCTCAAATGGTTTTCTCATAATGGACACATCCCGACACGTAATAATTGATTGATGTATCTAAAAGGAAAAATCGTACCTTGTTGGACATAGTGCGGTCCATAATGATTTTTACCGACATTCCAAAGATCCTTCTAAGGTCATGTCCTAGAAATGGTCATATCTCACGAAAATGGTAACCTCAAAATCCCCCAAGACTCCATAAAAGTTATGGATAGGGAGGATTCTAATCTTAAGTATGTTAAGATAAAGGGTTGTCCAACTTATGTGAAAAGGTTTCAAAGGATAAGCTTGGGACAAAATTTGACATGTACTGATTTGTGGGACATCCTAAAGTAAGTTTAGGGTATATGTTCTATAATTCTACTTAGCAAAAGGTGTTTGTTACGAAACACTGGCGCCTTCTAAGATAAAGGTGTTTATCATTGAAGGGCTAGTGGGAGGATAATAGATCTTGAAAAGTTCAAGAACCACAAAACACTATAAGTTAAATAAGAGGAACCTCTAGATAGACCTATTGTACCACAACCGAATCGTAAATCTGGAATAGTACCGAAGATACCTAGGAGGTATGGATTCATCATGGATGATGATGATGAGGTACACATCATATAAGATGATGATCCAGAGTTACATACGATGAGGTAAGAGTTCTAGTGTGTATAAAAGGGTCAGTGGGAGCGCCGTGACATTCTTAATATTATATGTTGATATACTACGGAAAGGAATGACATACCACTGCTACAATCAGTAAAGATAAAGTTGTCTAAACATTCCTCCATGAATGATTTGGGAAGAGTATCTTAATTGGGGATATAAATCTATATAGATAGATTTAAGAGGATGCTCGACTTAACCCAAAGAACGATATTCATTTTGATGCTAAAGTCGTTTAGCATGGCAAACTCAAGAGATGTCTCATGTTGATGAGCCATGGAGTGTATCTCTTAATAGTCCCCATAGACTCCAAATAAGAGAGATCGCATGAGTGACAATCATGTATGCAATGAAATATACGAGACCGATGTCGATCGGTCATATTCGGAGAAGATCATTTGTAAGGCGGTGAAAAACATCTTAAAGTGCTTAACCCAAGCACTAAGGATGTGATCATATTCATGGTGGGTCCGAATTAAAACTAGAGGGCTTAATGAGACTCAAGTTTTTCGACACAGACCAAGATGATGAAAAATCCACTTTAAGGTAAAGCGTTATCTTAAGCAAAGTGGTGCGTTGAATTGGAAAGGTTCCAAACAACAAAGAGTTCTTTGGTTTAGTGATAAAGACAAAGTATATAGCTATAAATGAAGTCGCAAGTTGATTGTTTGGATTAAAAGTTCATTACTGAGAACTAGGAATAGTTCTAAGTCTCATCTTGGATCTAAACATGTGTTGTGGCACTTTCATTTGATTATTAGAATCATTGAAAGATGGGAAATCACTATAGAGATAGTGGACTCTCATGAACAACATTACATATCCATTAACTAAAGCTTATCCAACAGCAGGATAATCGTCACTTAGAGAAGAAGAGTATAAGATACCATGACGATTGGCTTTAGTGCAAGTGGGAGATTGAAAGTAGTATGCACACAAGCCAATCATGTTTGATGATAAAGCATATACTTTGTAAACAATCTTATTCATTTATTAATAAAAAGTATTAATTTATTAAAGGCTTTTAATTATCTACATGATGCTGTTTTATAATATGTGATAAACCCATAGTTTTAAGCAATGCTTTTAGAATAATGATGATGATCATTCTAATGAGATCTAAATTCTTAGAAAGCTTAAAACTAAAATAGTTCCCAATCATTGGATTACTAAATTGGGGATTAGTGAATCCGGATAGATTGGTACATCGCTTGCTTGCTCGTTGGATGAGGATGATTGATCTCATGATCATTTGTGTGGAGACACTAAAGCAAGTATGTAGGTGCTTATTAGAGAATAAGTTCATTGAACGTGGCTCGCTAAGGAATACCTAATGGAGTTTTTTATTTGCTGTCAATAGGAATTCCTGTAGTGATAGTAGTACAAGTAATCCTTGGACTTGAGATCATCATAGTATCTTGTGTATGATGAGTTATACTTTGACTTATTCCTTAAGACCCTTAGGGTATATCAAAGGGTATGCTTGGGTATAATAAGTTGTACATGGAGATAATGTATGATCAATAAAGAATCTACCACTTCTAATAAAAGAAGAGAAATGTCCTATGTGATTCGATAAATGACAACCCAAAGAGTCCTTGGGTTAAGGCGAGAATGAAATTAGAAAGGAGTTTCTAATTTGCATTATTTGGAGTTGTGCATTTAAGAGTCGAAATACATATAATTAAATAAAATAAGACTTGAAAGTAATTCCATGTCTTATATTTAATTGGGACATTGTATGGTGGAAGGATTGAATTGTACGGTAACTATTTACTCAAAGGTTCTTTTATGATTAATGTTGAAATCTATATTATCTGGAAAGTCGTTGATCGCTAGGGAGGCTTATCCCTATTGTAGAATAAATATTATTTAAATAAATTAATTGTTTAATTTATTTATTTAAATAAGATTAGAATTGTTCTAATTGATTTATTCACAACTTAGGTTTAATATGGAGAACCTAAAGGGTCACACCATAAAAGGAAGAATAATTATTTAAGAAGTAAATGGCATAATCGTAATAATATAGTTATGTATATTTAATTTAATCTATGGTGATAGAATAAATTAAATAGCTTAATATTTATTATTTAATATTTTAGAAATATTAAATATAAATTAATAAGAGGAGTCTTATTAATATTATTACAATTATTATTATTTTAATTTCTAAAAGAGTTTAGGAATTAATTTAATATAAGTATTCTCATTTATTCCTAATTGGATTAGGAAGGAAAATTAGTTAAAGGAGTTTAATTAATTATCCCTAATAAGATTAGGGAGCTTAATTAATTAAAAGAATTAATTAATTAAAACCCAATTCCTTAATTGTTAAGGTGGGTTGCCCACATCTATAAATAAGAAGAGTCTTATTATGGGTGGGATGGGTTGTTGATTTTAACAAAGCACGTAATAATTCCAAGTTGTTGAGAGTATGCTTTTCTATAGAGATGAAAACTAGGGTTAGCCATAACACCCATCTTCTTGAATTTTATTCTTCCTTGGTGGATCACCTCTAGAGGCCAAACACATGGGTGGCTAACGTTGATCAAAGGAAGGAACCAAACCCGGTGGATTCAAGATTGAACGCGAAAGGATTTGGAGGTGAACTTGTACCTGAGGAAGCTCGATCTTCAAGGGTATGATTTATTCTTTATCTTTTCGTTTAATTAATAATTGTGCATAAAGGGTGATCCGGGTATATGGTTTGTAAATTTTTTAAACTCTGATTTTACACGCTTCCGCACTTATTTTGCAATTTGATTGCGTTATGAATATTACAAACCTAACACTAAATCTCTGATTTATTATTGATGAAGGCTATTGATAATTTAATTATCTTTAGTAATGATATTCTTTACTGGGCTAGTTGTGCTCACCCTTTAATTTCACAATTCCTTTCAGGTAATAAGAGTGTAGCTGGGTCGAGCGGGGGTAACAGAGGAATAGAACGGTGGTCATCATTTAGTAGTTATATTTGGTGAATCAACTAGGGTGAGGCGAACCCAACGTTGGAAGGGTATTTTGCCACTATCATACAAGATTTCTAATGACATACAACCTCGTGTCATCATAAGACAGGGTTGTGCTCATCCACTTGCTGAATATATTTACGAGCACTACCTATATAATCTTGGTGTTTGTTTGAAGTATAATTCGCATTTAAAGATAGTGGAGATAATGATATGTCAAGAGAAGACTCACCATTGGGAAGAATATGATAGTAATCTACTCGTTTTTCTTTGGGGTCTATTGGTTTAACCAAGGATAATTCTGTGGCCATATGATATCTATCATAACCTAGACGCATGGCCTCCCATGTACGAAGGTTTCCTTGAGCACTTCCCAAATATTCTAATTTCTAAAACAGTTTTTGACTATACCTTTATGTAAGGTGTCATTGTGACGTGCTATCCAAGGTTGGGATGAGTGTCACAGTTGGTATATATTTGTATCCAAACTCACAACATATGTGTTGTTGTATTTTGCACGACAATTGTTGTAATAAAGTTGTAGTTATTTTTTGTACCACGTATTTGGCGACTCAGAATGGGTTGGATGGAATGGACCTATTTTGGGGTTGTCACATTTGGTATCAGAGCTTAGGGATATGGTCTCTGGCGGAGATCGGGGAATATAACTAGGAGGGGAGAGATGAGTAAATCCTTCGCTAGTGTGTCCTACCTAAGCTTATTTGTTGGTTAGTCATAATATCAGGATATTATGTGATATGTTAATTTGTTTAAATTAACCATTGTTTTATGGCAGTATTTGAGAATGGCTGCTGAGAATGTTAACAATGGAGTGAATGAGACCGTGGGGATACCTCTATTCACCAACCAGGATAATGTGATATCAGGCGAAGAAGGAATTAGAGAAATCCATGTGGTGAGTGAAGAATTGATAGTTGCACCCCAGATGGTCGCAGAGATAACAACTAAGAGTGACGAGGAAGAGGAAGAAGAGGTACCTGAGGAGAATTTATTAGAGGTATTATATGATCAAAATGTAGAATTGCAAAATCATATTCATGAGTTAGAAGAAAAGTGAAGATTTGCATAAAGTAAATTACGTGGAGCAAAAGGATGCAACAATTCAAGCTTCAGGTTACCCGATATGTGATTCGTGAACAGAAGCATTCTTTGGCAGAGTATAAGATGATAAAGATGGAATCTGAGCTGAAAGAAGAAAAAACTGAACGAGTGAGAATAAGTGATGCATGGGCAAAATTCGCACGACACGTGGATATTGTGGAAAGAGATGTCCGATCTAAGAAGGCTAAAATAGATGATATGAATTTCTCTTTTTGGAAAGCAATTAGGAGAACCCAACATCGAGTTTTGAATTACCCTGTACATAGCGATCAACCGGAATTCGATATGGATCGAAGATTGATTATTCAGATCATGAATC
Organism: Panax quinquefolius; assembly: GCA_020205615.1. Taxonomy (NCBI): domain Eukaryota; kingdom Viridiplantae; phylum Streptophyta; class Magnoliopsida; order Apiales; family Araliaceae; genus Panax; species Panax quinquefolius. The sequence continues at coordinate 107,042,358 of CM035164.1, read as the reverse complement.
AGGAGTACAACGAGGCAGTTGAGGGAGGAATATGTCCTATAGAAAAGTATATTCCAACGGTAGTGATGACGCCAAATGCTGCCCCAGACAAGTCAAAGCCGAGTAGTTCGAGGGATAGCGGTTGTCATGACTTCCCAACAAGTGAGGAACCCAAATGAAGTTATCACGGGAAATGAGCAACGGAGAAATCATGATGACCCGGGAAATACAATCTGAAATGAAAGCAAGGTATTCTCAACTTTTCGAAATACCAGGTACGTAAATTTCGGGGACGAAATTTCATAAGGAGGGGAGATTGTAAGACCCCGAATTTTATGAAATAAAAGTATTCAAATTTTCTTATAATAACTATTCAGTAAATGGTTAAATTGATAAAAGTTTAAAGTTAAGGGTGAGATATGATTTTTTCAAAATACGCAAGTGGTTATAAAATATTCAATTGTCGGGGAATATTCGTTTGGTCGTGGAATATTCTTTTTGTCGGAGAATATTCGTGACGACTGCCGCTAATGACCATTGTGGGGCCCATAACGTAATAACCGCTTGATGAAGAAAACGACAAAACCGAGTTTTTATAAATAACTACAGTAGTTGTTACCAAGTAACTTTGTTGGAATACCTGGTGGTTAAAATTCAGTAATACGCGTGTTTGCACAGTAGCACACGGTTTTACACAGTATTTTTGAATTATTGATCCTTACGTAAGAATGCACTACTCAATAATTGTTACAATAATTACTGTTCAATATTTTATTTTATTGATTCAATAATTGCTGCGTTGATATTTTATATTATTGTTGCTCAATAATTGTCACTGCACATGATCTCCATTATCAGATTAATAATTCATATTATTTGGAATAATATTATTGGATATTATTATTGGCAATGTCTAGAAAGTTCTGTCAAGGAGAGGTTTGGTCACCTAATTGCGTGCCAGTAAGGAGAAATCCTTATCGAAAAGCCCCCTCTTTCCTGGGAACTGCCTGGTTGTCATTATTGTGATTCTATAATATTATTTGTGAATAATTAATTATTGATTTATATGATAAGGAAATATTTATTTTATGTGGATATAAATGATGAATATATTTATTTTTATGTGGATAAAAATGAAGAAATTAATGATGAGGTGTTTTATCAGTATTTTGTTTGTGTGGAGGTATTAAAAAATCATCCGTTTGTGGATTTCAGATATTTTTGGTTTGGAATTTGGAAAAACTCAAAGCTAAAAAGTTGTAGAGAATTCAATTTCAGGCAGAATGGACATAAAATTCGTATTTTTCTGATAAACGGTTTATTTTATATGAATTGTTGAAGTTTCAAAAAATAAAATGATTTTTATTAATTTATGGGTAGGACCCACTTTTACTTTTCAAACCATGTGCTGAATTGATTTCAATGTTGGTTGCTCAGATTTTTCAGCAAGAGTGGGTGTGGAATGAGGAAGAAGATATATTAATATTTTATTAATTTAGTCTCCTTTCAAGGCCAGAAGATTTTCCTATAAATAGGTGCTTAAGTTAGAATTAAAATCACACCGAAACTTAAAGTTTTCTCTCTATATTATCAAGCATATTTTTGTTAGTATTTAGATATCTTGAGTGTTGCTATACGACGCAAGTTCGTTCAGCGTTATATCCGATATTCAAGTCAGAAATACTGCTCTTTTGAGATAAGAGATTTAAGGGTTATTATGTTTTGATTCGTGCACTTCTTCCGTCCTTCGTAAAATTTCGGAAACATTTGAAATGATATTTTGATGAGTTTTATTGATTGTGTCCAAAAATGGCGATTTTTGGATGTATAGATTAAGAGTTATGAATTTTACGGAAAAAGAATATTTAAAAAGTAACCGCTTATAACTCCTTGTGGTTAACTCCAAAATTGATGAAATTTGTATTAGAAGTATATCTATATAATATCAGTATACTCTGTGAATTTCGGAATTTTTGGATAAAAGTAAAATTTATGATAAGTATCTAAATATTCGGTGATTTTGGCCATATAAAAAATAGTAAATAAATTTTAAAAATTTTGAGAAAAATATATGTTTAATATAGGACTATATTATGCTAAATCCCAGAAAAGAAATATTTTTGGAACTGATTTGGTATTTTTCATGAAAATGGACTAGTTATGAGTAAATGAATTAAATATGTTATGTGAAGTAAGAAAATTGAAAATAAGATTTTATGACTTGAGAATCCTATATGAGGTATATGCAGATTTTTGATGAGGGTTTTGGCTATTGGTGATGAAATCTTATGAGTTTAGAATTTTAGGATGATTAAATGCATTATTTAGTAAAGTGTAAACAATTAAAATAAATTATTTATAAGTTTAAGAAATGTTATTTCAATATCATTATACCGAAATATTGGTATGGATTTTATTGTGGAATTTCTACATTTTTGTGTCGAGTTACTATTCATGAGTTACTATTCACGAAGTTACTATTCATGGGTTACTATTCATGAGTTACTATTCATGACAAAATTGGTTTCTTTTTCTAACCAAATTATGGTTGATTTATGAATAATACTCTTGAGATTAAATCTATATCTTGATTATATTATTTTTATTATCATATATAACATTTTTATAACCCTAATGATGATATTAACTTCTCTTTGACTTGAGTGTAAAGATGGGTAGATTATTGGTATGATCATGACTATGGGTTCTCTTTGCCGATGAGTGCTGAAAGTTGAATTGTTGATTTGGTATGATCATGGCCATTGAATTTATAATTGAATATCTTTAGCTTAAGTGCAAAGGTGAAATGATCAACATGGTTATAATTATTGTTTATATAAATTCTGAAATGATTATATATTTTTTGAGATATTAATATATTTGACCTGTAGTGCAAATATGAACTGTTGATGAATATATTTGGCCTGTAGTGCAAATATGAACTGTTGAGGAATATCTTTGGCCTGTAGTGCAAAGATGAATTGTTGATGAATATCTTTGGCCCGTAGTTCAAAGATGACTTGTTGTTGAATATCTTTGGCCTCTAGTGCAAAGATGGTCTGTTGATGAATATCTTTGGCCCGTAGTGCAAAGATGAAATTGTTAGTATGATTATAAACAGGAACTGTGATTTGGTATAACCATGATCTTTGATGTTTCAGGAAAAGACATGTGATAAAAATTATCTTCGTCCTGGATGCGAAGAGAAATTTAGAATCACAATTATGATTATGAGTTATTCATATGATTGTGGACCAGAATTGTTGATTGATGTTACAGGGATAAAACATTGTTGGTGGATTTTTAATGTGGAGAAGATAACAGACTTTATGGTCCATTTGACTCTTCTAATGGATTGCTCGTTCCGCTGCAACTATGGTTGAAATTTTTATCATCTACCATATGTTCTAAATCTCTGATTTATTATTGATGAAGGCTATTGATAATTTAATTATCTTTAGTCATGATATTCTTTACTGGGCTAGTTGTGCTCACTCTTCTCTTTCACAATTCCTTTCAGGTAATAAGAGTGTAGCTGGGTTGAGCGGGGGTAACAAGGGAATAGAACGGTGGTCATCATTTAGTAGTTATATTTGGTGAATCAACTACGGTGAGGCGAACCCAACATTTGAAGGGTGTTTTGCCACTATTATACAAGATGTCTAATGACATACAACCTCGTGTCATCATAAGACAGGGTTGTGCTCATCCACTTGCTGAGTATATTTACGAGCACTACCTATATAATCTTGGTGTTTGTTTAAAGTATAATTCTCATTTAGAGATAGTGGAGATAATGATATGTTAAGAGAAGACTCACCATTGGGAAGAATATAATAGTAATCTTCTCGTTTTTCTTTGGGGTCTATTGGGTCAACCAAGGATAATTATGTAGCCATATGATATCTATCATAACCTAGACGCATGGCCTCCCATGTACGAAGGTTTCCTTGAGCACTTCCCAAAGATTCTAATTTCTAAAATAGTTTTTGACTATACCTTTGTGCAAGGTGTCATTGTGACGTGCTATCCAAGGTTGGGATGAGTGTCATGGTTGGTATATATTTGTATCCAAACTCACAGCATATGTGTTGTTGTATTTTGCACGATAATTATTGTAATAAAGTTGTAGTTATTTTCTGTACCATGTATTTGGCGACTCATAATGGGTTGGATGGAATGGACCTATTTTGGGGTTGTCACAATAATCATGACCGTAATGTTATAAATGATGTAGAAAAAAGTCATCATTAGCCTGTAGTGCATTGATGGACAGGTTTTGGTATGATTATGGCTATGGATTCTCTTCGGCCAAGGGTGCAAAGATGAATTATTTTATGGCATGATCATGACCATTGATGAATACACGAATATCCTTGGCCCGCAGTGCATGGATAATTTATGGACGTGATACTAATAAATATCTTTGGCCGTAGTGTAGGGATGATGTGGTTTATTTATTAAGCTTAGTCTTAGCGATAAAAGTGATGAAAAACCTTTTAAATCATAGAAGATAGTAGATTTTATTCTTTACTTGACTCTTCTAATGGATTACTTGTTCCGCTATAGTTAAACTTGATGTTTGTTATATTTTATCAGTTAACACTGTTGAAGGCTAACGATAAATTATTCTGCATTATCATAGTCATAATATTTCTTACTGGGCTAGTTGAGCTCACCCTTTATTTCACTGTTCTCTTCAGGAAATGAGAATATAGCTGGGACGAGTCGGGGAACGGATTGATGGTCCAGATGGTTGTTTTAGTAGTCCTCACTATTCTATAAAATAGTGTGATAATAAATGTAATGAGGACTCCATTGAGTGTGGATATTTTCTAGATGACAATATTTGTATTAAAACTCATAGTATATGTTTTGTCGTATTTAACACGATAGTTGTATAATTAAGTTTTTATTTATATTTTGTACCATGTATTTGGCGACTCAAGATGGGTGATGTATACCTATTTTGGGGGGGTCACAATGATTATACCGAATAATCCCTGGTCATAATCATACCAAGTCCATCTATGCACTACATGCCATATATGACTTTCAACATATTATAAACATGAGGATGATGACAATGATATAAGAATTCAATAAAACAAGTTCAAGGATAAATTTTAAAGATTTATAATTTAATTTATCCGTAAATCAATAACGCCCAAATTGTCAACATGATCTTTGCTTTTGTGGAGTAAAATTCAAGAATGCTCAGAAGAATATTTCCATGAAAAGATACTAGATGAAGCGCAAATATCCAGGATATTCTACTAATTTCATGGAGTATAGAAGCTAAAACTTTAACTAATTGAGTATAATAGAATATATGAAACTGCAAATGGATTTTTCCCCGTCATGCGATAATCCACGTAGACAGATCATTTCCATAATTTAATAAGGAATGAATATGAAGGATCATTCACCATGCATGCGGTAGTCCATATAGACAGGTTATTCCAACAGAATAATAAAGAATGTAATAAACAAAGAATTCACTAGGCATGCGATTGACCACACAGACAGGTTACTCCAACAGAATAATAAAGAATAGAACCAGGTCATGCGTAATCCACACAGACAGGAAATTCTAACATAATAATAAAGAACGAAACCAGGTCATGCGTAATACGCACAGATAGGATATTCCAACAGAATAATAAAGAATGGAATAACAACATAATTCACGGGCGTACGCGATAGACTGCGCAGACATGAGTTATTCCAATGTAATAATAAAGAATGGAATAACAGAAGAATTTCACCATGTATGCGGTACTTCGCATGGACAGGTTATTCCAACTTAATAATAAAGAATGAAATAACAACCCTTACGAGTATTGAAAGAAAATAAGTCTCTTCATGAATACGAAGGAATAATACCCCTTACCTTAGAAAAAACTGGATACTGAAATAGTGAGGTAGCAGACTTCTCTTCTTCTTTCTCTCTATAATTATTGCTCTATAGCTTTTGTGAATTGGTGAGAAATGAAGGAAGAATGAGCTTCTATTTATAGAAAAATATAGTTTCGATAATTGCACGTTTTGGGGCTCGAAATATTATAGTATAATACATTCCTCTTTTTCTTCATTTTTAATTTAGTCCTGCAAGTATTATCAAACTTGCACCACCTCCCCTAATAGTAAATAATGTGAATCAATAGTAAATCACGTGAATCAATAGTTCTAGACATGAATCAACAGTACACACATGTGAACACATATTTATAAGCATGTGAAATAATAGCACTTAATTGCTCATTTATCCGGTTAATTACCTGATTGGTCAATATAACCTCCAGACATCCATTATTATCGAAATAGATGTCGATTTTCATTAACACAAATAATCCCAACACAATGGAACTATCAAATTCATCTTTAATCAATACGAACTTATTCATCATTAATATTATACCTCACAATATTTAACAACCAGGTCGTTCCTAGGAAAGAAGGGGCTTTTCGATAAGGATTTCTCCTTATTGGAGCGCAATTAGGTGACCAAACCTCTCCTTGACAGAACTTCTAGACATTGTCAATATTGTAAATAATAATATGAATTACTTTGTCGTCTCAATTATTGATTTAATAATATAAAATATTATACGATGATATCTTGTGACAATAATTGAATCAATAATATGAGAGATATGATGCAAAGAATTATTGTAGCAATAATTGAGTATAAGCGAGTGACTTCTCACGTAAACATCAATAATTAATACCGTGTGCTACTATGCAACCACGCAGTATTCGCATTTTTACTACTAGGGTAGTTCAACAGTTTTAACGGTAACACTTTCGCCGTTATTTTTATAAAAAGATAATTCTGTCATTTTCTAACTATGACAATACTTCCGTTGTGGAGTCCACCAATGATTGTGCCGTCGTACGAATATTTCCTATTAAAACGAATATTTCCCGACCAATTGAATATTATATAACCACTTGCTTACTTTGCAAAATTTGTAAATATTACCCACAACTATAACATTATATCATATCCACACCATAATATTCAAAAATATATTTCGAGAAAATTTAATCTTTATTTATAAAAGTTGGGGTCTTACAAATGATGTGGTAAAATTCCTCATTGGCCCGTAGTACATTGATGGACAATTGTTGGTATGATTATGACCATGGATTATTTGGTATAATCATGATCATTGATGATTACATGACTATCCTTGGCCCGTAGTGCATGGATGATTCGATGATGTAGTTTATTTATTAAGTTGAGTCTCAGCGATAAAATTGATGACAAACTTTTTAAATCATAAAATATAGTAGATATCATACTCTGATTGACTCTTCTAATGGATTGTTTGTTCCACTGCAGTTGTTGATCTAAAACTTGTTGTTTATTATATTTTATCAGTTTAACATTATTGAAGGCTAACGATAATTTATTCTACATTTGGCGACTCAGAATGAGTGATGTATACCTATTTTGGGGGCGTCACAGCAGATGGCTTGGTAGAGGTTTCAACTCCAACTGAGGTAATAGCTCCTTGGATGTAGATTCTAATCGAGTCAATGGTTCAACAATTTGCTTGGATTTAAGGAATCGTGAGTATTCATTCAACATCTTCGCATACTCGAGATGAGTAGGCTCTTCCACATTACTAACACCAGTCAGAGTAGCCTCTAGTGAATTAGAGATGCAATTTTTAGAGAATACCTCATTCACTACTTTGTCAATCACATCTACCCGGAAATAATTTTCAGAGGCACTTAGGGAACTTCATAGACCAGAAGACATTAAAAGTCACTTTCTGGTCTTGAACTCTCATTATGAATTCCCCTTTCTGCACATCTATAAGTGTTTTTCCTGTAGCTAGAAATGGTCTTCCCAAGATAATAGGGACCTCCCTATCTTCCTCGAAGTCCAAAATAATAAAATCTGCGGGGAAAATGAACTTGTCCACCTTGACAAGCACATCCTCCACAATTCCCTTCGGATAAGTGAGGGATCTTTCGGCTAACTGCAGTGTGACACTGGTAGGTTTGGACTCATTTAACCCCAACTTCTTATAGATAGACAAATGCATTAGATTAATGATATCCCTTAAATCACATAGGGCTTTTCTGATGAACTGATCCTCGATGGTGTATGAAATAGTGAAACTTCCAGGATCTTGAAGCTTAGGTGGAAGCTTATTCTGTAGGATAGCACTAAACTCCTCTGTAAGTGATACTGTTTCATAGTCCCCCAGTTTTCTCTTCTTGGACAAGATGTCCTTCATAAATTTCACATAACTAGGCATTTGCTCCAGCGTTTCAGCAAATGGAATATTGATGTGAAGTTTCTTGAAAACTTTTAAGAACTTCAAAATTTTTTTATCCAACTTTTGTTTCTGAAGGCGTTGGGGAAATGTTATTGGTTGTACTATAGGACTAGGTTTATTTCCAATAGGAGCCGGTATTTTTGTTTCCTTCTGTATATTCTCTTCCCCCCTAGACTTGTCACAATTAGGCTCAACACTGCTCTCCTTTATAATGACTTCCAATTGCGCTATGGAGGTTTCTCCTCCAGTTTCATTTAATGTCTTGCCACTCTAGAAAGTGACTGCTTTAAATTGCTCATTACCCTCTCGTTTTGGGTTTACATCTGTGTCGCTTAGCAAGGTGCCTAGAGGACGACTATTTAAAGCAGTTTCCAATTGGCCCATTTGGTTTTCCAAATTCCGGATGGACGCCTCTTAGCTATTGATCCTTGTTTCATTCTGAGCAATGTATCTTAAAAGAAGTTCTTCCAAACTAGGCTTTCTTTCCTAAGGAGGTGGGGGTTGGCAAGAGCCTTGTGGATGTTGTTGGTGTTGATTTTGAGACTGAAAGTTGGGAGGATTTGAATATGTTGGTATGAAGATAGAGGTTTGAGCTTGGTTACTGTTATTGTTGCTCCACGAGAAATAAGGGTGATTTCTCAAATCAGGATGGTAGTGTGTGGGAAGTTTGGTGTTCTTCTACGGCCCGTAATTTGAGACAAACAGAACTGATTCAGGGCTAATGGCGTACTGATTAGTAGGTTGGTTCCCTGCACATAAATCATATGGCACCACCACACTTTGCACTATTTTCAACCCCATAGCATCAATTCTTTTAGTAAAGGCAGTAACTTGAGCAGATAATGCAGTAATTGCATCAACCTCGTGCACCCTCCCACTTTCGTGGTGTTTGCCTATCGTTAGGCCACTGATAATTATTCACAGCCATAGTTTCCACCAAGTCATAACATTCATCAAAGTTCTTCGACATAAAGGCCCCACCAGCTGCGGCATCAATACTCGAACGAGTAGAAATGGATAATTCGTTATAGAATGTAAGACCCCAACTTTTTGAATAAAGATTAAATTTTCTCGAAATATATTTTTGAATATTATGGTGTGGATTTGATATAATGTTATAGTTGTGGGTAATATTTACAAATTTTGCAAAGTACGCAAGTTTTTATATAATATTCGATTGGTCGAGGAATATTCATTTTAACTGGGAATATTCGTACAACGGCACAATCATTGGTGGACCCCCCCACAACGGAATTATTGTCGGATTGAGAAAACGATAAAAATACTTTATAAAAATAACGGAGGAAGTTTTACCGTTAACTGTTGAACTACCGGGTAGTAAAAGTACAGTAATACGCGTGGTTGTATAGTAGCACACGGTATTGATTATTGATGCTTACGTGAGAAGTCACTCAGTTATACTCAATTATTGCTACAGTAATTGTTGCATCATATCTCTCATATTATTGATTCGATTATTGTCGTAGTATCATCATCGCATAATATGTTATTTTATTAAATCAATAATTGAGATGACAAAGTTATTCATATTATTAAATTGCAATATTTATAATGTCTAGAAGTTACATCGAGGAGAGGTTTGGTCACCTAATTGCGGCATGATAGGGAGAAATCCTTATTGGAAAGCCCCCTCTTTCCTGGGAACGACCTGGTTGATAAATATTATGAGTTATAATATTAATGATGAATGTTATGAAAATTAAAGTTGTGTTCAGAGTTGAATTTGGTGACGCGGATGTGATATTTGAGTCCGGAACGATGAAATTAGTAAAAATAGTCTATAAACACAAAAATTTTCGGAATTCACTATTTGGTCAAAAAGTCAACAGTTGACTTTTTTGGGAAAAGTCAAACTTTGAAATTTCAAAATTTATATTTTTGATAAAAATAGTTTCATTGTGTTGGAATTATTTGTGTTAGTGAAAATCGACAATTATTTCGATAATAATTGATGTCTGGAGGTTATATTGACCAATCGGGTATTTAACCGGATAAATGAGCAATTGATTGCTATTATTTCACATGATTATAACTAATTGTTCACATGTGTATACTATTATTTCACATTCTTGTTACTATTAGGGGAGTTGGTACAAGATTGATAATACTTGCATGACTAAGTTAAAAATGGAGGTATAGATGGAGGTACTATACTGTAATTCGTATTTTCACATATCTAGAACTATTGATTCACATAATTTACTATTGAATCACATTATTTACTATTAGGGGAGGTGGTGAAAGTTTGATAATACTTCCATGACTAAATTATAAATAAAGGAAAAGTTGGAGGTATTGTACTGAAATTTTTCGAGCCCCAAAACGTTCAATTATCAAAACTATATTTTTCTATAAATAAAAGCTCATTCTTCCTTCATTTCTCACCAATTCACAAAAGCTTTAGAGCGATTATTATAGAGAGAAATTATAGAAAGAAGAAGAGAAGTCTTCTACCTCACTATTCCAGTATCTAGTTTTTCGAAAGGTAGGGAGTATTATTTCTTTCTTATCTATGAATAGAACTTCTGTTATTCCATTCTTTATAATTCTGTTGGAATAACCTGTATACGGGGGCTACCCTATACTTGGTGAAATTCTTCTGTTGTTCCATTCTTTATCATTATGTTGGAACATCCTGTCTGTGTGTTCTACGCCGGACCTGGTTCCGTCTTTATTATTCTGTTGGAATATCCTATCTGTGCGTTTTACGCCGGACCTGATTCCGTCTTTATTATTCTGTTGGAATATCCTGTCTATACGTTCTACGCCGGACCTGATTCCGTCTTTATTATTCTGTTGGAATATCCTGTCTGTGTGTTTTACGCCAGGCCTGATTCCGTTATTTATTATTCTATTGGGATAACCTACCTGTGCGGTCTATCGCATGCCTGGTGATTTCTTTTGTTATTCCATTCCTTATTATACTTAGTTGGTTAAAGTTTTGACTTCTATACTCCATGAAATTAGTGGAATATCCTTGATATTTGCGCTTCATCCAGTATCTTTTCGTGAAAATATTCTTCTGAGCATTCTTGAATTTTACTCTATAAAGCAGTATCATGTTGACAATTTGGACGTTATTAGTTCCTGGATAAAATAATTCTTGAACTTGTTTTATTGAATTCTTATATCATTGTCATCATCCTCATGTTTATATTTTGTTGAAAGTCATCTGTGGCCTATAGTGCATAGATGGACTTGGTATGATTATGACTAGGGATTATTCGGTGTAATCATGACCGTTATGTTACAAATGATTTGGAAAAAGTCCTCATTGGCCCGTAGTGCATTGATGGACAGTTGTTGGCATGATCATGACCATTATTGAATACACAAATATTCTTGGCCCGTAGTGCATGGATAATTGTGGTCGTGATACTAAAGAATATCCTTGGCTGTACTGCAGGGGTGATTCGATGATGTGGATTATTTATTAAATTGAGTCCCAGCGATTAAAGTGATGAAAACCCTTTTAAATCATAAAAGATAGTAGATTTTATTCTCTACTTGACTCTTTTAATGGATTGCTTGTTCCGCTGTAGTTAAACTTTATGGTTGTTATATTGTATCAGTTTAACACTGTTGAAGGCTAACGATAATATATTCTGCATTATCTTAGTCATAATATTTCCTCTTGGGCTAGTTGAGCTCACCTTTTACTTTTATTGTTCTTCAGTGAAATGAGAACGTAGCGAGGACTAGTCGGGGAGCGGAGTGACGGACGACCGATGATAGCATTAGTAGTCCCTCACTATTCAAAGTGAAATAATGGAAAATAAATGTAATAATATTGAATTTGAGTTTGAATATTGTCTAGACGACAATATTTGTATTAAAACTCATAACTTATGTTTTGTCGTACTTTTTACACGACGGTTGTATAATTAAGTTGTATTTATATTACATACACGTATTTGACGACTCAAAATAGGTGATGTATACCTATTTTGGGGGCGTCACAGTTGGTATCAAAGCTTAGGGATATGATCCCTGGCTAAGATGTGAGACTAGAATAGGAGGGGAGAGATGGGGAATTCCTTCGCTACTATGACCTACCTAAGTTTATTTGGTATTTAATTGGTCAGTCAGAGTGTAGGGATAATATGTTTCATGTCAATTAACCCTTTTTTTGTGGCAGTATTTGAAAATGGCATCCGAGAATGTTGAGAACATCAATGGAGCACAGGAGACCGTTGAGTCTCCACAGATCAATAACCAGGACAATGTGCATCAGGAAGGCGACAATCCTCATGCAAACAACAACACTAACCAAATGATGAACGATGGAATGTTCCGAGGCTTCATGCAATTCATGCAACATCAGGCGAGAGCGGCTCTTGTCCAAAATGCAGGTGGAAACACTAGCAACTCTTAGACAGTCACCGCCAAACAGTTCAAGGAGCTGGGACCACCGGAGTTTATTGGAGAGCCAAAACCACTTAAGGCGAAAGCATGGATAAATCAGATAACCAAGATATTTGATGTCTTGGGATGCTCCGAGGAAGAAAAGGTTCCCTTCGCCACCTTTATGTTGAGTGAAGAGGAGACATTGGTGGAAATCAGAAACGTACTCACTGGCGACTCAAGATGTCTTGGGAGAAGTTCCAAGAGTCGTTTCAATGACAAATACTTTCCGAAAGTATTCTTCACATGAAAGAGGTGGAGTTTATCAAGTTGGAACAAAAAATATGGACCGTGTCGCAATACGAGGCTAAATTTATGAGTTATCCCGGTTTGCACCCATTTGGTTGATAATGAGGAGCGAATGACCGAATGTTTTAAGAGGTTTGAAACCGGAGATACGACAATATCTTATTTCTCATAAAGCGTGTTTGTATTCAAATGTTGTAAATAGGGCTCGGTTGTTGGAGCGCGATAACGAGTCAACGCAACCAAGAGAAAGTACCGCAGAATGAAAATACTAGTGGTATGATCATCGAAGCGGTGACAACAAAGCGTGGAGGAATCAACATTCCGAAATGGTAACCACTTTCGGTGGTAATCATAGCCAAGACAATAAAAATGGACATTTCAAGAAAAGGAGATTCAACAATGATGGAAAGACGCCAAAGACCAAAGACCCGTTGTTAAGGAAAAAGAACGACCACCTATCATATGCTTCAAATACGGAGGGGAGGGACACATTAGTCTAAACTGCGTGATGTCGTCCAAAGCATGTTATAATTATGGAAGAGAAGGTCACTTAGCTCGATTTTTTTGGTCACCGAAGACAAATTCAGCTAGGATGGAGGCACCAAAGGCCGTCCCAGAAAAGTCAAAGCTGGTAGTGCAAGGGAGAGCGTTTGTTGTGACCTCCCAGAAAGCAAGGAACCCGAATGAGGTTATCACGGGTAAGCTTATCATAAACTCTAGTGAAGTCTATACCTTATTTGATACCGGTTCTACACATTCTTTTATTTCTCCTACTTGCGCTCAACGTTTAAATTTAACTCAGGAGAAATTAGACTTTGACTTTATCGTTGAAACTCCATTAGGAGAAACCTTCATTACATCCATTGTTTATAAGTCTTGTTTGATTCAAATCAGAATCGCTTACATTACCCGTCGATCTTATCTCCTTAAAAATACTTGCATTTGACGTGATTCTGGGATTGATTGGTTAACTACTCATCATGCTAAAATTGATTGTTTTCGTAAGGTTGTTAGCTTTCATATTCCTAATAAACCTATTATATTAATTCAAGCCGACCAAACCATTAAAATCAATCATGGTCATCTCAAGCCATAAAGCTATTCGTTTATTGAAAAATGGATGTCAAGCTTTCTTAGCTCATGTCACTTGATTTAAACAAAAATACGCCGATTTGAAGGATATTTCTATTGTTAATAAATTTTCGACGTATTCCACGAAGAACTTCGGCCTACCCCCAGAGCGTGAAGTTGAATTTTGTATCGACCTTGAACCCGGTAAAAAACCCATTTCCAAAGCCCCATATCGAATGGCTCCTATTAAAATTCAGGAGTTAAAGACCCAATTGCAGGAATTGTTAGACATTGGTTTCATTCGTCCTAGTACGTCTCCTTGGGGTGCTCCTGTTCTATTCGTGAAGAAGAAAGATGGGAGTATGAGACTTTGTATTGATTATCGGGAGTTGAATCATGTCACCATCAAAAATAGGTACCCATTGCCACGTATTGATGACCTGTTTGATCAGTTACAAGGAGCACAATTTTTTTCAAAGATCGATCTTCATTCTGGATATCATCAGCTGAAGGTTAAAACTGAGGATATTCCAAAGACTTGCCTTCGAACTCGGTACGGGCATTATGAATTCTTAGTCATGTCTTTTGGATTGACTAATGCTCCTGCTGCCTTCATGGATATGATGAACCGAGTATTCAAGGAATATTTGGATCACTTTGTGGTCGTCTTTAATGATGACATCCTTATTTATTCCAAAAGCCGTAAAGATCATGAGAAACACTTGAGGCTGATACTCCAAAAGCTTCGTGAATATAAGCTTTATTCCAAGTTAAAGAAATGCGAGTTCTGGCTTGAGGAAATAACATTCCTTGGGCACGTAGTATCAAGTCATGGAATATTCGTTGACCCGGCAAAGATTGAAGCTATTCAAAGCTGGGAGCAACCCAAATCAGTAACCGAAGTATGTAGCTTTCTCGGTTTAGCTGGTTATTATCGGAGATTCGTGGAAGGATTTTCTCGAATCGCTACTCCATTAACTCAGCTGACTCGGAAAGATACAAAGTTTGGTTGGAGCGAGGAATGTGAGAAGAGTTTTCAAGAACTCAAAAGGAGACTCATTTCAGCACCTGTTCTGATAATACCATCTGGTTCAGAGGGATTTGTCATCTAAAGTGATGCTTTGGGCAAAGGTTTAGGATGTGTTCTCATGCAACATGGGAAAGTCATAGCCTATGCCTCAAGACAACTCAAAGAATATGAGAGGAATTATCCTACTCATGATCTAGAGTTTGCAGCTGTTGTCTTCGCACTTAAAATTTGGAGGCATTACTTGTATGGAGAGAAAGTGGAGATCTTTACGGATCATAAAAGCCTCAAATATTTCTTCACTCAAAAGGAACTCAACATGCAACAACGACGTTGGCTTGAACTTTTGAAAGATTATGATCATACCATCCAATACCATCCCCGAAAAGCGAACGCGTGGTAGCCGATTTATTGAGTAGAAGATCATATGCGGCACGAAAGTGCAATATTCACAACACAAAAGCCCATTTTATGTGACTTGCAAAGGATGGAGATAGAGTTAAAGACTCCAGGGACCCATGTGATGATGGCGAATATACGAGTAGAACCGACTTTAATTGATAAAGTTAAAGTTGCTTAAGTTACAGATCCGGAGCTGATGCGTATGAGGAAGAAAGTGCAAGAAAGTGCTATGTCGGATGCAAGAATCGATGAAGAAGGAATACTTCGAGTCAACTCCAGGCTTTGTGTTCCTAACGACCCTGATTTAAAGTATAAAATCATGATGGAGGCGCACAACACATCGTTTGCAATCCATCCTGGGAGTACCAAAATGTATCGTGATCTTCGTCATACATTTTGGTGGAGCAATATAAAGAGAGAGATAGCGTTATTTATCTCAAGGTGTCTAATTTGTCAACGAGTTAAAGCGGAGCATCAAGTACCAAAAGGTCCATTGCAACCACTTGAAATTCTAGAATGGAAGTGGGAGCACATTACCATGGATTTCGTTATCGGTCTTCCCAAAGTTTCTCAAGGCATAGATGCGATTTGGGTCATTGTTGATAGATTGACCAAGTCTGCTCATTTCTTACCGATACGAGAAACTTATACACTTGAACGTCTTGCTCGTATGTACATAAACGAGGTTGTAAGATTGCATGATATGCCAGTATTCATAGTTTCTGATCGAGACGCAAGATTAACTTCAAGATTTTGGGTTAGTTTGCAAAAAGCTATGGGCACGGATTTACGATTTAGCTCGGCATATCATCCTCAGACGGATGGGCAGTCGGAGAGGACGATTCAAACTCTTGAAGATCTATTAAGACTCTGTGTCCTTGACTTCAAGGGAAGTTGGGACAAGTTCTTACCATTGGTGGAGTTTTCCTACAACAACAGTTATCAAGCAAGTATTGGCATGCCTCTATTCGAGGTGTTGTATGGAAGAAAGTGTTGTTCTCCAGTATGCTGGGATGAGGTGGGTGAAGCAACGTTGTTGGGACCAGAGTTGGTACATATGACTACGAAAAAGATTCAAATGATCCGACAACGTATAAAAACCTCACAAGACCGACAAAAGAGTTATGATGATCTTCATCTAAAGGACGTAGAATTCGATATTGGAGATCATGTGTTGTTACGTGTTGCTCCATGGAAAGGAGTTACAAGATTTGGAAAGAGAGGAAAGCTCAATCCTCGATTCATTGGCCCATTTTTAATCCTTGATCGAGTAGGAACTATGGCCTATAGACTTGCGTTACCGCCAAGTATATCTCATCTTCATAACATTTTTCTCATATCCATGTTACGTAAATATGTGAAAGACCCGAACCACATTATTGAGTTAGAACCGGACGAAATAGAGGAAGATTTAAGGTATGAAGAGGTTCCTGTTAAAATCTTGGATAAGAAAGAACATATTCTACACTCCTAGGTTATACCTCAAGTCAAAGTTTTGTGGAGAAACCATGATGTTGAGGAAATGATCTGGGAGGTAGAATTTGAAATGAAATCAAAGTATCCTCACCTCTTCGACATACCAGGTACGCACCCTAATTTCAAGGATGAAATTTTATAAGAAGGGGAGGTTGTAAGACCCCAACTTTTTGAATAAAGATTAAATTTTCTCGAAATATATTTTTGAATATTATGGTGTGGATTTGATATAATGTTATAGTTGTGGGTAATATTTACAAATTTTGCAAAGTACGCAAGTTGTTATATAATATTTAATTGGTCGGGGAATATTCGTTTTAACAGGGAATATTCGTACAACGGCACAATCATTGGTGGACCCCCACAACGAAATTATTGTCGGATTGAGAAAATGACAAAAATACTTTATGAAAATAACGGCGGAAGTTTTACCGTTAATTGTTGAACTACCCGGTAGTAAAAGTACAGTAATACGCGTGGTTGCATAGTAGCACACGGTATTGATTATTGATGCTTACGTGAGAAGTCACTCAGTTATACTCAATTATTGCTACAGTAATTGCTGCATCATATCTCTCATATTATTGATTCGATTATTGTCATAGTATCATCTGCATAATATGTTATTTTATTAAATCAATAATTGAGACGACAAAGTTATTCATATTATTAAATTGCAATATTTACAATGTCTAGAAGTTCTGTGAATGAGAGGTTTGGTCATCTAATTGCGCGCCAATAGGAAGAAATCCTTATTGGAAAGCCCCCTTCCTCGAGGAGCGACACGGTTGATAAATATTGTGAGTTATAATATTAATGATGAATGTTATTAAAATTGAAGTTGTGTTTGGAGTTGAATTTGGTGACGCGGACGTGATATTTGAGTCCAGAACGATGAAATTAGTAAAAATAGTCTATAAACACAAAATTTTTCCGGAATTCACTATTTGGTCAAAAAGTCAACAGTTGACTTTTTCAGAAAAAGCAAACTTTGAAATTTCAAAATTTATATTTTTGATAAAAATGGTTTCATTGTGTTAGAATTATTTGTGTTAGTAAAAATAGACAATTATTTCGATAATAATTGATGTCTGAAGGTTATATTGACCAATCGGGTATTTAACCAGATAAATGAGCAATTGATTGCTATTATTTCACATGATTATAACTAATTGTTCACATGTGTATACTATTATTTCACATTCTTGTTACTGTTAGGGGAGTTGGTACAAGATTGATAATACTTGCATGACTAAGTTAAAAATGGAGGTATAGATGGAGGTACTATATCGTAATTCAGTATTTTCACATGTCTAGAACTATTGATTCACATAATTTACTATTGAATCACATTATTTACTATTAGGGGAGGTGGTGCAAGTTTGATAATACTTCCATGACTAAATTAAAAATAAAGGAAAAGTTGGAGGTATTGTACTGAAATTTTTCGAGCCTCAAAACGTGCAATTATCGAAACTATATTTTTCTATAAATAGAAGCTAATTCTTCCTTCATTTCTCACCAATTCACAAAAGCTTTAGAGCGATTATTATAGAGAGAAATTATAGAAAGAAGAGAGAGAAGTCGCTACCTCACTATTCCAAAGATTATCCGGTTTTTTCTAAAGGTAGGGAGTATTATTCCTTTCTTATCTATGAAGAGAACTTCGTTATTCCATTCTTTATTATTCTCGCTGAATAACCTATATCTGGGGCTACCCTATACTTGGTGAAATTCTTACGTTGTTCCATTCTTTATCATTTCGTTGGAACATCTCGTCATGCAGGCTCTTCTACACTGGACCGGGTTCGCTTTTTTTATTCTCGTTGGAATATCCTGTCTGCAAGCGCTTTTCTGTGGGAATTCGATTCCGCCTTTATTATTATTCGTTGGAAAATACCGTCATGCATGCATTCTGTTAGTACTGATTGATTCCGCTTTTTTATTATTGTGTTGGAATATCATGTATACATGCATTTTACGTCGGACCGATTCCGCTCTTTATTATTCTCATTGGAATATCCCGCTCATGCATGCGCTTTTCTGGCGGACCGATTCCGTTATTTATTATTCTCATTTGAATAACTTTGCGTCTGTATGCGGTCTATCGCATGCCCGGTGATTTCTTTTGTTATTCCATTCCTTATTATACTTAGTTGGTTAAAGTTTTGACTTCTATACTCCATGAAATTAGTGGAATATCCTTGATATTAGCGCTTCATCCAGTATCTTTTTATGGAAATATTCTTCTGAGCATTCTTGAATTTTACTTTACAAAGCAGTATCATGTTGACAATTTGGACGTTATTAGTTCCTGGATAAAATAATTCTTGAACTTGTTTTATTGAATTCTTATATCATTGTCATCATCCTCATGTTTATATTTTGTTGAAAGTCATCTGTGGCCTATAGTGCATAGATGGACTTGGTATAATTATGACCAGGGATTATTCGGTGTAATCATGACCACAATGTTACAAATGATGTGGAAAAAGTCCTCATTGGCCCGTAGTGCATTGATGGACGGTTGTTGGCATGATCATGACCATTATTGAATACACAAATATTTTTGGCCCGTAGTGCATGGATAATTGTGGTCGTGATACTAAAGAATATCCTTGGCCGTAGTGGAGGGGTGATTCGATGATGTGGATTATTTATTAAGCTGAGTCCCAGCGATAAAAGTGATGAAAACCCTTTTAAATCATAAAAGATAGTAGATTTTATTCTCTACTTGACTCTTTTAATGGATTGCTTGTTTCGCTGCAGTTAAACTTGATGGTTGTTATATTGTATCAGTTTAACATTGTTGAAGGCTAACGATAATATATTCTGCATTATCTTAGTCATAATATTTCCTACTGGGCTAGTTGAGCTTACCCTTTTACTTTTATTGTTCTCTTCAGGAAGTGAGAATGTAGCAGGAACTAGTCAGGGAACGGAGTGACGGACCAGATGATAGCATTAGTAGTCCTCACTATTCAGTGAAATAGTGGAAAATAAATGTAATAATATTGAATTTGAGTTTGAATATTGTCTAGACGACAATATTTGTATTAAAACTCATAGCTTATGTTTTGTCGTACTTTACACGTCAATTGTATAATTAAGTTGTATTTGTATTCTGTACCATGTATTTGACGACTCAGGATAGGTGATGTATACCTATTTTGGGGACGTCACATAGAAGGTCTGAATTGGAAGCCAATCGGGCAATCCATGGTGTGGACATCATCTCAATAAATCCTTAAATCGCTCCCTTGAGTCGTAAAGAGATTCAGCTTCATGTTGTTTAAAGGATGTGATATCATGACTGAGTCTTTCTGTTTTCACGGGCTGCAAGAACTTCGCCATAACGTTTTGAGCTAAATCAGCCCAGGTTGTAATGGAGCCCGGCAAAATTGAATGCAACCAACTCTTAGCTTTGTCCTGAAGTGAATAAGAACAATATGAGCCTGATAGCATCATCAGAAACTCCATTACATATGAAAGTGTACAGATTTCGACGATATTTATCAAATGATCATTCGGGTCATCATTCGACATCCCTCCGAATTGCACATTATTTTGTATCATTTGAATAGTACCCGACTTGATTTCAAATTTGTTTACTTGAACTTCGGGCTTTAGTATGCTCGCTTAAATATCTGTGATGCGGTGCATGGAATAATCCCGGTGAGATTTTTGAATTTCCTCTACCATAATAACTGGAGTTGGTATTTCCCGAGCTCTTTCTCTTCTCAGTCGTCTAAATGTTCTGTCAACCTCAGGATAAAGAAGTATTATATTCTGATTCCTGCGAGGTGGCATACACAATCAAGAGTACCTGAGAAAAAGTTTAAATAGAAAAATCAGTTTAAATTAAAATCGTCTTGAATTAGTATTAAAATTGAAAAACAAATAATACTAAGTCCCCAACAACGGTGCCAAAAATTGGATGATTGGTTTCGAAATCAAATAAACACACGTAAGTATACGAGGTCAAACAAGTAATACAGTAATAAGTTGAGTGTCGAACTCATAGAGAAATAGTACTAAGGATATTCAAATACTAAAATGTATCAATTCAATCTTATCCAAACAGTTGAGTAAATATGGTTTATTAATAGCTATATGATTAAAATAGTAAATTGCTGTAGACACTCGAAATTTTCTATACTATTGTCACTAACATTGAAGGAGGACAGATTCATCTTTTAAGAGGGAACCCTGAAAGACAATCCATATACATACCGGATACTACCGAAAGTTCAGCATCAACCCCGGAGCCCACTCTGGGAGTAACAATTCCAACCTCGGAGATAACCCCGAGGCGTGCAGATCCAATACCGGAACACACACCGGAGAAGACCGATTAATCTCAGAGATAACCCCGAGGTATTCAGTCTCAGTCCCAACTATGGGAATAACCACCAACCTTGGTGATAGCCCCAAGGAATGCAGTTTTGGCGATAACCCCGGAAATGCTTATTTCAAATGCGACCAGCTTCAATCTCGGTGCTCATAACGAGATACACTGTACCAACCCGGCGATAACATCGGGAAGACAGGCACACCTCAAAGATGACAATGAGGACCTTCAACAATTGCATCAGTCCAATCTCAGCGAAGTCTGAGCAACGTCTGCTTTATCAGCCCAATCCGGCGATAACACCGGTGAGGGGCAACATCGTAATCTTTCCAATGTGATGCCATGCCACGTCATCTCAACATCTCTACGCAATGATATCCCACAAGACTAACCAATCTCGAGTGACTATTGTGCGGGGTAACGGATGAAAGTTAAAGCTTGAAGATCGGAGGGCATCGTCCCATCTTCAATGACTTCGTACAAACTCTAATCCCATGCCATCGTACAACTCTTAACAACGGTGGTCTGAAATAGGTCCTGTATACCTCAAACGAATGCCCAGATTGCAATTCTGAAAGTTTGAGTGGACATTGTAGTGCCCGAGTGCACGTACTACGAGATGACCCGACCCAAAAAACTCGGGCCCACCCGGGATGCCTCTACAGTACACTGCGGCTCGGCTCATTGCCAGAACACTAATAGGCTAAATCGTCTATAAATAGAGGGCTTGGGCTGCCCATTTTGCAAGAGAAACGGCGAGGAAGCCCTGCCCAATTTGCTCTGCACTCACCCCATGCAGTGTACTTTCTTATTTTAAACACCTGTGAGCTCATATATAGCCTCTTTTGCACCTATAAAAGCCAGTGTTTACCCACTCTAAAGATATAGAAGTCTTCTTTGGCAGTCAACTGTAAGCCTTTTCACACACTTTAGAGTCTTTCTATTCATCTCTGCACACACCCTTCTTCACATTGAGAGTCGTGTTGCGCGTATTTACCCGAACTTCGGTTCGTGGTTTTTATTTCAATTTATATATATATATATATATATATATTATATAAATATATATATATATATATATCTGGACTAACATTATCGAGTTATGCCTCGATTAAGCCTAGACTTCGGTCTGGAGCGTTTATTTGCTTTTCTATATATATATATATTTATATATATGAAATGTGTGTCGAACTTTGTTCGATGAGCCTAGACTTCGGTCTGGTGCGTTTACTGCTTTAATATATATAAATACTTATATATATTAACTGTGTGTCGGACTCTGTTCGATGAGCTTGTATTTTACATCAGGAGCTTTTACTTGCTTTAATATATATATATATATATATATATATATATATATATATATATATATATACTTATATATTAGCGTGTGTGGGACTACATTCGATGAGCTTTGGATTTTACATCCGGTGCGTTTATTCGCTTTTATATATATATACACTTATATATATGAGCTGTTGTCGAACTATGTTCGATGAGCACAGATTTTACATCCGGATGCGTTTATCGCTTTTTATATATATATATATATATATATATATATATATATATATATATATCGTCCTGTCTGGATTTTCTTTTGTGGCAGTTGATCGCTTTTACAGCTTTATTTATATTTCTTCCCGCCTGGAGTTCCCTTTGTGGCGGTTGACCGTATTTACAGCTTTATTTAAGTTTTGTCCAGCTTAGAGTTTCCTCAGTGGCGGTTGATAGCTTTTACAGCTTTATTTACATTTCTGATCCCCCATGGAGGTGCTTCGTGGTTGGTGATCATGTATATATATATATATATAGCTTTTATATATATATATATACCTGCTTACTGCTTTCATACAAATTGCGGTATCTTGTGCACCTAGGAATCATGTGATCACAGATCCAATCCGTTGGATCTAGATTCGATTCCCGTGATGGACATTTTCAGCTGTAAGCAGCTTGTAAATTATTTTGTGGTGTCTGAATTTCCTCAGATGGTTTCCATACCCAAGAGGAAGTCGGCATTATTTTCGTACGGATGCCTCGCATCTGTAAAATAAAATCAATCAAGCCGAAAACTTAATAAAATGGGAGTGTAAAAGGTCTCAATTACTATTGAGCATCAGGGTTTGAAAAACCTCTTTATATAAAACATCATCGCTTATATCTTGCTTAAAAGCTGAATTTTTACATAAATTCAAACCCTGTATATATATAGTGCTTAACGAGGCCTCAGACTACTTCCAAATCTTGACACATCGACCCGCACACACATTCATATAATAGTTTCTTGAAAAGAAGCGGTCACCGTGGTAACACGGATGTCGGGGGATGATTAACACCTTCCCTCCGCATAACCAAGTCCCTGGACCCTAATGAATCTCGGTTTCACCGACCCGTTTAGCAGTGTCACATCACTGGGTCAATGTGCAAACTTTTTTCTCGGTTGTGTTGGTACAACCATTTAAAAAACCAACTGGCGACTCATAACAGTCCATCGTCGACATTATACATGTCGGACTTTTTTCACTTGTTTTTTCAAACAAATCTCACCTAAAAAGAGAACACCAAAGAACAAGTAATGGAAAGGGACATCTAAAAATCCCGACGTCGACAGGTGGTGACTCTGCTGGGGACTCCAGTAAGAGGACTTGTAATAACCCGATATTTTCTATTTAAATAAATAAGAAATTTTGAGTATAATTTTTTTTTTATTTTAAAGATGAGGATTTGTACAAGATAATGTATATTTGTATTTATATGGTAAATAAAAATTATTTATTACATGAATATTTACAAATAATTTTATTTTAGAGTTATTGATTATTAAAAAGTATATTCTTATAATAATTACTTTTATTGTAGAAATGTTTTATTAATTATTTTCATAAAATATAGTTTCATATTATTTAAATAATATAGGAAATGATTTCTTTGAATAATTATAATAATTATTTTATTATATGAATTTTAGTACAGATTATTAAGTTAATTATTTTACCTTAATTAATAAGGTTAAATATGGAAGAATAATCAGATATGGAATCCAAACCCTAATTTTGGATTTTTATCAAGGAATGAGAATAATAATATAATAATATTATATTTTGATTTTTCAGTGCTATAAATATGTACGGTATGTACGTACTGTTAATGATTGGTCAATAATGGTACAATATTTGAAAACCCTAATTTTTCTGTGTTAAATCGTAACTTGAAACTCAAACCGGAGTTTGTGATTGGTAAGAAATTATGTTATTTGATTAATGTTGAGTATTATAGAATTTAAGGTTAATTAGAAACCCTAATTATTTGAAAACCCTAATTTTCTATTAAAACCCCTAATTTTAATTAGTGTGGTTAAATTAAAATTTTATTAAACTTTAAACTTCAATTTTTAAACCCTAGAAATTATTTGGAAAACCTTAAGGTTTAAGATCTATTGATTTTAACCTAGATTCAAGCATCATGGACAAAAATACCCTTAAAATAATTTGTTAGTTTACTAAAATAGCCTTTTTGGTATTTATTTAATGAGCTAGAATGCAAGTCACCACTCTAGATTTATAGCACATGCCTAAAACTCATTCAAGCTTATCCCTATTGACACCCTGCAAGTTAAATTCATTGAATCTAAGTCATATAAATAGTTTAGGAGAGAGAAAAAGTGTACATTATGCTCATTCATTCACCAACACTCCATCAAGTCTCTCTCTCTCTCTCTCTCTAAGCTACGAATTCTCTAAGCATATCAGTCCTTGAATCAAGCCCCACGAATTCCAGAACCAAATCGGTAGCCAAGAATCAAAGATTGCTCACAGAGGGTAAAAACCCTAGCAAGAAATCTGTCCAATGATTCTATGTTAGATGTTAGTTTTTTGTGTTAAATATGTTGTATCTAGTGTATAGTGATGATCTAGGTTGATAGATGTTAGATCCATAATATGTATAGGCTCAGATTATGTGTTTTTAAAAATCTGGGAAATTTTTTTTATGTTGACTGACAACCGAATGTTAGGCCCTTTAGATCTTTGGATGTTTATGGTTTTTGTGTTTTTGAATGTTTGAACATGTAGTGTGATATGAGATCTGTGATCTAGAACTTGTGGCAGGACCAGATCATGCATAGAATGTCAGTTAATCGTGGTCAAAGACCGTTGGTGAAACATTGACAAGCAGATCTGGGTAACCCAAAACTTGCCCAGAAATCTTTGACAGCAAGTTCATGGGCCCAGATCTTTCATGTTTTTGTTAATTGGATTTTTTTGTTGTAACAAGGTTGTTGTATGTTGTTTAGGCTACATGTTTAAGCTTGTAGAACATCTAAATGATTAACAAGATGCATGTAGTGTACGGTCAAACCATGTAAGACGATCACGATTTCCGTTTTCTGGGTAACCCAGAAAACGTATGATCGTGATTTCTGACATGGGTTGACCGGTTAAAATCTGGCGATTTAGTTGTTGTTATGGTGATTATATGTGATCTATCTCTTCCTTGACATGTTGGCTACACACTGAATATATTAGATCACAAAACCACTACACAAGAATCAAGTTGTGGAAGCCCAAAAGTGGACAGTCGAACTGTTCTTCATTTCTGGGTAACCCAGAAATGAAGAACAGCTCTGACAGCCACTTTGGACGATTAGATCTCCTTTGTTAGTTGCTTTGTGATCATGCTGATTGTTGGAGCTTGTAGTATGTTACTAGTACTACAAGTTATGATGAGCAGAAATCCCAGAAACTTAACGAGCTAAGATCTACACATGGTCAAACGTGCTCACTTGTTAACGGCTATGAATGTTCTTGAGCCTCAAGAACACCTAAGGTGACAGATTTTGTCACTAAAGGCTATAGCGACAGATTTAATAATTATATTTATTTTAATTTTGAAAAATCATTTAAAAATAGTAAATAAATTTCGAAAATTACAAACTTAATTTTAAAAATTATTTTAAGTTATAAAATTAACTTTTAATAATTTGACATATTTTTTATAAATATTAATATTTATTTGGATATTATTGATATGTTATTTATTTAATAAATAAATTAAATAAATTAATTAAAAATGATTTTAATATATTAAAAATCATTTTAAATAATAAAAAGGTATTTATTAATATTTTAAGTTATAAAATATAACTATTAATATTTAAAGACAAATTTCATTAATTATTTAATATTAATGATATTAAAGTTATTTAATAATTATATTAAATAAATTAGTTTAAAAATGATTTTATTATTATAAAAATCATTTTAAATAAATATAAAGTTTTTAAAGATATTTTAAGTTATAAAATATAACTTTTAATATTTAAAGGATAATTTCATTAATAATTTAATGTTAATGATTATTAATTTAGTATTAATGATATTAAATTTATTTAATAATTATATTAAATAAATAGTTTAAAAATGGTTTTATTAAGTTAAAAATCATTTAAAAGGGATATAAATGAATTAAAAATATTTTAAGATATACCTAATGACTTTTAATATTTTAATAAATAAAACATTAATACTTTAATATTAATGAATATTATTTAAAAATGATTTTAAATGTTTTAAAAATCATTTAAGGGTAATATTAATACTTTTAAAATATTTCAAGTTATTATAAATAACTTTAATATTTTGGAAATGATTTTATTAATAGTTTGATATTAATTAAATATTAATGATAATTGAATTGTTTAAAATTTAAATCATTTAATAATGATTCTGATGTTTGAAAATTCATTATAAATTATAATAAATGTTTTAAAATTATATTAAGTCATTTAAAAATAATATGACTGATACTAAGTTGCAGGATAGAGTCTTAGACTCGACAATTACTCGATAAAACTGTCGGTACGCCGACATGTTTCAGAAATTGATCTGGACTTAAATATTTTGATTGTATAAGTGTTTATTTGTGATTCAATGGTTGTTAAACATATATAATAATGTGATTAGGTTATGTGTTGACTGCAATAAGCAGTATTATGTGTTGAGATATATTGTTCTAATCGAACGAATGATCTGACTAATGATAGGTCGTGATATAAAAGATAGAACTAAGTTTCTGAATCGTATAGCAAGATCGTCGCAAGTATCTTACCTTTGCATTTTCTTTATGCAATGGACATGAGTAAGAATAATTATGAATTATATTATTACTGTACAGATTATTAACCTTATATTATATACGCTCATTGATTATCAACATGTTAGTATATAGTAATTCAGATATATATATTCTGTTCGTTAATTTCTATAAATGGTTATACAAGTGTCCCCACTTAGATAATCATTGTATTTAATCACATGTTGATATACCTTTGTCAATTACCTATATACATATATGTTGAATTATAGATTATTGTTGAACAAGATAAAACCTTTGATTTAGAACCCAGACAAGTATGAACATCCATACACGGGAAAACTTTTATGCGCCCAAGGCGGACAGAGTGAACGATACCCTCGTTCTTGCACGTAGTATTGATCAATGCAGGGCATAACGGGCTGATCACCCCCCGTGCCCATAAGTTATGTCGGTTTGTAGATAAATTTCTGTTTAACCTATTCAAAAATTGAAAACAATGTTCATAACACGTCACCTAAACCCTATTTATAGTCAGTACGCAGTTTCAAAGATTTGGTATAGAATTGATATATTATTATCATTGGTACAGATTACTTCACATCTATTGACCTGTTGTAGAAGGGTAGTACAAAGAAAACATTTAAATTCTTTCAGCTTATATATATATAATTGCTATTACTTGCTGGACACTCAAATGCTCATCCTTGTTTAATTTAATATTTTCAGCTAAGTGTGAACGACTAGAGAGCTCTGCTAAGAACAAGGGAAAGGAAAGGTTGCTGAATGAGAGAAATGCTATTTTATGTAATAATTAACTTTATTAAGACAAGTATGATATATATTATCTATCATGGGTTGTAATGAATGTTTAAAGGTTACGTACTTGGGATTCAGACTCTGATGATATATAAATTAAGTTGATCTTTATATTATTGTTATTATTATTAGTATTATTCCGCTCATAGAAATGGTATCGTAAAGCACCGAGTTTGGGTTTCAAGTACCCGAATTTGGGGGCCTTACAGGACTTAAGCCGTTATTATAATCTTTTCAAAACTGTTATTTACTTGTGTGTGGATGTTGCATTTATATTTGATGAATTCATCTCCATCCGCTGGGTGAGTCAGCTGACCAGGCACGACATCCCTTGTTCGATGCCAACTCATATGTTGAGTCGTATAAGACGACATGAATAGCCGCTGAAGTCTCGGCGCAAGTGGAAAGTATCGTAAGATTTTCATGGGAACATGTTTCTCCTTCCCCCCACGTTTTGTAACCTTGTAGCGCGATAAACTGCATATATCACACTGTCCCTTATCTCTGTCCTCCCCATAGTATAACATGCAATCCTGCTCACAAGCATCGATTTTCTGATACCCCATATTTAACCCCTTGACCATCTTCTTCACTTCGTAATAATTCGCAGGAAGAGTATGATCCTTAGGTAAGAACTGTCCAATTATAGCTAGCAAATCGATGAAACCTCTATCACTACAGTCGTGCTCATTCTTGAAGTGTAAGAGCTTCGTCACTACAGAAAGCTTGGTGTTTGTATCATTTCCCGGATACAACGCGACCCCAGATTCAGATAGCAACTTGTAAAAGGCAACAGCTGTATCATTTGGCACTTGCTTCGCACTGCTTGAAGAAGGTTCATATTCAACCCAGTCAATAGTAGTAGGGCCATAAGCATCAACCAACATCTCAACTGGATCATAGTTTTCGACGTATGAATCCCGTGGAATTGTTTGTTCCACAATATTTTCAATCACTTTTGATTCCCCGTGATGAGTCCATACGAAGTACCCATCTACAAATCCATGAGAAAATAAGTCGAATTTAATCTAAATCGACTTTCTTCCAA
This sequence comes from Panax quinquefolius, assembly GCA_020205615.1. Lineage (NCBI taxonomy): Eukaryota > Viridiplantae > Streptophyta > Magnoliopsida > Apiales > Araliaceae > Panax > Panax quinquefolius. Next base: position 107,013,121 of record CM035164.1, on the reverse strand, counting down.
ATCGATTTTTACACTTGACACACGGCATCGCATCTTCCGTCTTGGATCATCCGTATGTTCTAGTGCTTTGGTCAAGAAATCTAAAACCCCAATACGATAAGTCGAGACTAATCCCCTCCTATCAATGGGTATCCTACGGTACATCCAACTCCGATTCGGTGACATTTTAACTACTACGAAATGCGCATTAAGTTAATTTGGATATTCATGTGAATTAGATTTACCTAGTATCTCTACGGAGACGGGGTAAAGGCTTTATCCCGTTGTTGGATGTGTCTCGTCACTAGTGCAAACACGTTGAGTACGTTTCATGAGTTTCAAGAAAATTTCGGCAACACCTCCCCATGGTCTCCAAGCACACGAAATAGACTAAGATAACTTAATCTAAGTATGCACTCGGAGAACATATAGAGATAATAGTCGATTAATCTTCAAAATAACAAAAAATGTACCATTTCATATTTGTACCGGCCTAAGTGAGAGACATAACATCCAATAATGATTCCCAAGCTGGGATCATTCGACATTCACCCCTATTGAGTGTATGTCAAACGGGTTTCTAAGTTTCAAAGTATATAGTACATAGTTTATGAGAATTTATGTGGAATCTCTGCTTGAGTCAAGAATAGGGCAAAAAAAAAGGGTAAGTAGTTCTGTTGTGTCTATATATGGAATAATAAAGTTAATTCAATTCTCGAAACATTCCTCATCGTTCCATCATAACAGATGACAACATCCCGAAGGAGTTCCATTACGCTATTGAACAAAGTTCAACAACTTACTGACACTATTTTCGGATGTTGTCATCTATTATGATGGAATAGTGAGGAATGTCTGCAGTAATTCAATTACCTTTATTATTCGAGTATAGGACACAAACAGGAACTACAACCCCTTTTTTTTAATTGTTGCCAAGGAACTGGTTGAAATACTATTTAGCTGCAACTGCTATGTCCAAACCTGCATACAAGAAAGAATACATATATGTAGGGAGAGTATTATTGCATTTATATATTGAAAACTGTGGCAAACTAAGCAAATGCTACTTAGTTTATTTTGCCAATGATAAAACTAAGTAAGTGGTACTTAGTTTATGAGAATTATTAATTATTTGGAATCTATAGAGACTACTGTTCGATATTCACTTCTAGCTATTCTTAGTTTATTTTGCCAATGATGATAAACTAAGTAAGTGGTACTTAGTTTATGAGAATTGTTATGTGGAATCTATAGAAACTACTATTCGACATTCACTTCTAGCTATAAACTGCTATTTTGCCAATGATGATAAACTAAGTTAGTGGTACTTAGTTTATGAAATTTTTTATTTGGAATCTATAGAGACTACTTATATATTTTATTTTATTTTATTTATTAAACTAAATTAAATTAAATTTTTTATTACTTTTTATTTTATTTTGTATTATATATATATTATATAATTTTTAATGTTTTTTATTAAATTAAATTAAATTAATTAAATTAAATTTATTTTAAATTTAATTTAATTTAATTTAATTTAGATTATTTAAATTAAATTAAATTTATTTTATTTTATTATTTTTATTTAATTTTATTTTTATTGAATTGTATTTTATTTATTAGATTAAATCAAAGTTTTTTTATTTTATTCAAATTAATTTAATTTACTTTTTATTTTATTTTACTTTATTTTATATTATATTACGTTATTTATTTTATTTTTAAAATTTATTTTATTTAATAAACTAAATTAAATTATATTTACTTTATTTTATTTTAGTAGTAAGAAACTAAGTAAATGGCACTTAGTTTATGATTTAATAATATTGGGAAACTAATTACTAATACAATTCATACAAGTCTGCAATTTCATAATTACGATAGAATTTTTCCATATAAATTCAAAGTAAATAACAAATATATCAAGATTAAAAATAGTCCTAAAATCAGTTACATTATGATAAGGAACCCAAATTTGATATCAATATTCTGCAATTTCCAAATTCCAAATAATATGCACTTAAAAATAAATAGGCGGTCCTAAACCCAAAATCAAAATTCCAATTTCAAAGAATATACGATCCACAAATTCACAAAGAACAACATATTATCCAAATTGGGTTAATCTCATATTCAAACTCAAATTAAACTAAACCTAAAACAAATTAAGCCACAAATTTCACAATTTGTAACAAATTAACCCTAAAAATCTAATACTTAGCAGAAAACTAACCTTGAAATTGATTTAATGTGCAACTAACCGACGGTGGTGGCTGCTGGTGATGTCAGTGATGGTGGTTCAACCGACGGTGTTGGTGGCATCTACTGGTGGTGAAACCGATCGACAGTGGTGGTGGTGGAAGTACGTGGTGGTGGCAGTACGTGGTGGTGGTGGTGGAATTGAAGGTGGTGGTGGCAGTACGTGGTGGAACCGGTGGTGTACGTGGTGGAACCGGTGGTGGTGGTGGTGGTGGTGGCAGTACGTGGTGGTGGTAGCGATGGTGGTGGCATGAGAGCAGTGAAGTCTCGGCGAAGAGGTGGTTGAGAGCTAGATCTAGAGAAATGAGAGAGAGAAAGAGAAAGAGAGAAATGAGATTATATTAAGTTCTACAGAAACGAGGGGGCCGGGAAGACGTACCGATTAATTAGATTTTAGGATTATCTTCGATGGCAAGTCCGTCGTACATACATTCGTCATACTTAAGGTATCTTCGACTGACTCTTCCATTGGAATACATCATATTCCTTCGAAACTAATATTCGAGCTGGCGGAAACATTGGCGCCAATGGGATACATAAATGTTCGAGGAACATCAGTCGAAATTAAAGTATTTTCGACTGAAGTATCTTCGACTGAATACTCCGTCGGAATAAATGTTATTTTTGAGGGACTGTGTCCGTCGAATATATATCCGTCGGATTTAGCCGGCTTTCTTGTAGTGTTGGTATCAGAGCTTAGGGTTAAAAACCTTAGGTGGGTTAGACCTTAGGCTATAACCTTGGAACAGAGGAAAACGTTGAAAATATAAATAACTCATATAGAGTTTAAAAAGAGATGAATTGAATAAATTCATCGCCAAACAAAATAAAAGATAACTTATATAAAACTCTTGTTTGCTGTGTGTATATACTATATGCTAATCAGGATAATTTATGTGTGTAGATGTCTAGTGGAAAAGGCTTGTTATATGCTTATAGAATGAAGAAGGGTCAAACCCATACACCCGAGCTGATATCGAAGCCAATAGCTGAAATGGAGGCTCATAATGAAAACAACTCAAACGATGTGGTTATTGTAGAAAATGTAGTACTAGATCCGGAGATGGTGGAGCTGACAGATAGTGATTTGGACACAAAAGTTGAAGCTGATCAAGCATCAACGGAGGTCCAGGATCTGAGGAACAAGGTTTCTTCTCTGGAAAGGTTGTGGGAGATAAAAAAGTTGTTAAATAGTCAACTGCGACAGGCGTTAATAGAAACAATGGAAGAGCAGGATAAGCTTAAAATCCAAATTGATCAAATGGGAGCCTCAAGCAACACATCGTGTGCAGCTCCGAACAAGAAGGGGAAAAGAAAGATAGAAGACCATGACTTAGGAAAATTCGATAAGAAGAAAGAGAAAAGAATATGTTACCTTTGCGGCTATGAAGGACATACCACTCTGTATTGTCCTGACTATAAACCAGGAGCATGTTTTATCTGTGGGATAGAAGGTCATCAAAGCGAAAGGTTGTCCAAGAAAACAGTGTAATAAATAGGTAGTATAGATTCTATTGTGTAGGTGTGTTTAATGTAATATGTATGATAAGTATGTCTGTGTAATTTAATGTTTCCAACTTTTGTATTAGTCAAGACTCTAAATCCCGACTTTTGTGGTCCCAAAGGGATAACTGATGTTTAAAGCATTATGTGCTATGCTATGTAAAATATTCGTTAAATGAATATGAACCTATGTTTGAGTAATGAAACAAGTTTGATATACTCATCTTAGGCGATAAGATTTAGAATGTAAGTTAAATTTATGATTTTATTTAACCAGATAATGCCGCCAAGACGTCGAACTCGAAACCAAAGGGCAGAAGAATCTGTCAACAACGTTGAGGGACAACAACAAGCAGACTCGATGCAGCACTTTACAAACATGATAGCACAAGCTATGCAGCAAGGAATTCCAGTCGCTGGGAATCAGCCGAATAATCGCTTAGCAAACTTCAAAGACTTTAAGGCTGTAGGACCGCCAGAATTTAAAGGTACAACTGACCCTGTAGAATCCTAAACTTGGGTTAAAGAGATTGAAAAGGCGTTTATGGTAGCTAGTGTAGCTGAGGGGCAAAAGACCGCTTTTGTGACCTACATGATGAAGGGGGAGGCAAACTTTTGGTGGGAAGCGAATTAGGTGAGGGCAGGAGAAGGTGTAGTTATATGGGATAGGTTCAAAACTTTGTTTTTCGAAAATTATTTTTCACCTAGTATGCAGGCTAGGATGGAGGTGAAATTTTTAGAGTTGAAGCAGGAAAACATGACGGTGTCAGAATACGCCGCTAAATTTAATGAGTTAGCTAGGTTTGCTCCGCATCAAGTTGATACGGAGGCTAGGAAACCTAGAAGGTTTGAGCTGGGATTAAAACCCTGGCTCTACAACAAGGTGGCAATGTTGCAGATCCCTACATTTGCAGCACTCATGGAGAAAGCAATTATAGCTGAGGAGGGAAGTGAGGCCATGAGCCTCTACAACAAGGAGAGGAAGAATAAGGGTAAGACTGAAGAAGCTGGGACGGTGGAAATTAATAGTGGGAATAGGGGTGGTAGTAGCAAGAGGAATGGGAGCAGTTTTGGAAGTGTGCAGGTAAAACAAGAAGGTGTTAAGAAGATAGCAGTACAATGTAAGAATTGTGGAAAGAACCACTCGGGGGAATGTTTGAAGGGGAAGTTCGTGTCTGCTAAGTCAAGGCGGGGAGGGCCATATCTCTCCCAACTGCCCCAATCCTAGGATGAACATTGGGTGTTTTCTGTGCGGATTAACTGAACACCAGGTGAAGGATTGTCTGAAGAGGAGGACGGAGGCAGGAAGTGGGAATTAATACTGGCACAGGCAGCGGGACTTTAGCAATCACCGGACCGACCTCGTCAAACAAACCAACAAAATCAACAACAAGGGTCTACAACATGACTGTCCAGGATACGATGGCAGCTGGTAATGCAACTCCAGGTATTATTCGTATAACTCTTATTTTCTTTTGCATGATTTTCCTATATATAGTAAATTATTTTATAAAGAAATTTTGAGGGAGGAATTTGAGTTCTTTTAGAAATTAAATTTCTGTTTAATCAGAAAGACAAGCTTTATGTGAATAGTTAAAGATCAATTCGATCAAGGTTGATCACGATCTACTCGAAATGATTGTATATGCTATGTAACCTTGTATGTATAGGTTTTAAAACGGTGATTCCGGGGACGAAATCTTTATAAGGGAGGGTGAATGTAACAACCCGATATTTTCTATATAAATAAATAAGAAATTTTGCATATAATTTTTTTTTTTATTTTAAAGATGAGGATTTGTACAAGATAATGTATATATGTATTTATGTGATAAATAAAAATATATTTATTACATGAATATTTACAAATAATTTTATTTTAGAGTTATTGATTATTAAAAAGTATATTCTTATAATAATTACTTTTATTGTAGAAATGTTTTATTAATTATTTTCCATGAAAATATAGTTTCATACTATTTAAATAATATAGGAAATGATTTCTTTGAATAATTATAATAATTATTTTATTATATGAATTTTAGTATAGATTATTAAGTTAATTATTTTACCTTAATTAATAAGGTTAAATATGGAAGAATAATCAGATATGGAATCCAAACCCTAATTTTGGATTTTTATCAAGGAATGAGAATAATAATATAATAATATTATATTTTGATTTTTTAGTGCTATAAATATGTACGGTATGTACGTACTGTTAATGATTGGTCAATATTGGTACAATATTTGAAAACCCTAATTTTACTGTGTTAAATCGTAACTTAAAACTCAAACCGGAGTTTGTGATTGGTAAGAAATTGTGTTATTTGATTAATGTTGAGTATTATAGAATTTAAGGTTAATTAGAAACCCTAATTATTATTTAGGAACCCTAATTATTTGAAAACCCTAATTTTCTATTAAAACCCCTAATTTTAATTAGTGTGGTTAAATTAAAATTTTATTAAACTTTAAACTTAAATTTTTAAACCCTAGAAATTATTTGGGAAACCTTAAGGTTTAAGATCTATTGATTTTAACCTAAATTCAAGCATCATGGACAAAAATACCCTTAAAATACTTTGTTAGTTTACTAAAATAGCCTTTTTGGTTTATTTAATGAGCTAGAATGCAAGTCACCACTCTAGATTAATAGCACATGCCTAAAACTCATTCAAGTTTATCTCTATTGACACCTTGCAAGTTAAATTCATTGAATCTAAGTCATATAAATAGTTTAGGAGAGAGAAAAAGTGTACATTATGCTCATTCATTCACCAACACTCCATCAAGTCTCTCTCTCTCTCTCTAAGCTACGAGTTCTCTTAGCATATCAGTCCTTGAATCAAGCCCCACGAATTCCAGAACCAAATCAGTAGCCAAGAATCAAAGATTGCTCATAGAAGGTAAAAACCCAACAAGAAATCTGTCCAATGATTCTATGTTAGATGTTAGTTTTTTTTCTGTTAAATATGTTGTATGTAGTGTATAATGATGATCTGGGTTGATAGATGTTAGATCCATAACATCTATAGGCTCGGATTATGTGTTTTTAAAAATCTGGGAATTTTTTTTTTTGTTGACTGACAACCGAATGTCAGGCCCTTTAGATCTTTGGATGTTTATGGTCTTTGTGTTTTTAATGTTTGAACATGTAGTGTGATATGAGATCTGTGATCTAGAACTTGTGGCAGGACCAGATCATGCATAGAATGTCAGTTAATCGTGGTCGAACACCGTTAACTGACATTGACCAAGTCAGATCTGGGTAACCCAGAACTTGCCCAGAAATCTCTGACAGCAAGTTCATGGGCCCAGATCTTTCATGTTTTTGTTAATTGGATTTTTTTTGTTGTAACAAGGTTGTTGTATGTTGTTTAGGCTACATGTTTAAGCTTGTAGAACATCTAAATGGTTAACAGGATGCATGTAGTGTACGGTCAAATCATGTAAGACGATCACGATTTCCGTTTTCTAGGTAACCCAGAAAACGTATGATCGTGATTTCTGACATGGGTTGACTGGTTAAAATCTGGCAATTTAGTTGTTGTTATGGTGATTATATGTGATCTATCTTTTCCTTGACATGTTGGCTACACATTGAATATATTAGATCACAAAACCACTGCACAAGAATCAAGTTGTGGAAGCCCAAAAGTGGACAGTCGAACTGTTCTTCATTTTTGGATAACCCAGAAATGAAGAACAGCTCTGACAGCCACTTTGGACGTTTAGATCTCCTTTGTTAGTTACTTTGTGATCATGTTGATTGTTGGAGCTTGTAGTATGTTACTAGTACTACAAGGTATGATGAGCAGAAATCCCAGAAACTTAACGAGCTAACATCTACACATGGTCAAACGTGCTCACTTGTTAACTTCTATGAATGTTCTTGAGCCTCAAGAACACCTAAGGTGACAGATTTTGTCGCTGAAGGCTATAGCGACAGATTTAATAATTATATTTATTTTAATTTCGAAAAATCATTTAAAAATAGTAAATAAATTCCGAAAATTACAAACTTAATTTTAAAAATTATTTTAAGTTATAAAAATTAACTTTTAAAAATTTGACATATTTTTCATAAATATTAATATTTATTTGGATATTATTGATATGTTATTTATTTAATAAATACATTAAATAAATTAATTAAAATGATTTTAATATATTAAAATCATTTTAAATAATAAAAGGTATTTATTAATATTTTAAGTTATAAATATAACTTTTAATATTTAAAGACAAATTTCATTAATTATTTAATATTGATGATATTAAAGTTATTTAATAATTATATTAAATAAATTAGTTTAAAAATGATTTTATTATTATAAAATTATTTTAAATAAAAATAAAGTGTTTAAAGATATTTTAAGTTATAAAATATAACTTTTAATATTTAAAGGATAATTTCATTAATAATTTAATGTTAATGATTATTAATTTAGTATTAATGATATTAAATTTATTTAATAATTATATTAAATAAATAGTTTAAAATGGTTTTATTAATTTAAAATCATTTAAAAAGGATATAAATGAATTAAAAATATTTTAAGTTATACTTAATGACTTTTAATATTTTAATAAATTAAACATTAATACTTTAATAGTAATGAATATTATTTTAAAATGATTTTAAATGTTTTAAAAATTATTTATGTGACGCCCCAAAAATTGGTATACATCACCTATTTCGAAGTAAATCGAATCATGGTATAGAATACAAATACAACTTAATTATACAACTATCGTGTAAAAATACGATTAAAACATAAGCTATGAGTTTTAATACAAATATTGTAAATCATACAATATTCAAACTCAAATTCAATATTATTACATTTATTTTCCACTATATCTTTGAATAGTGAGGACTACTAATCTTTATCATCATCCGTCCATCACCCGTTCCTCGACTAGTCCTCGCCTTCGTTCTCATTTCAAGAGAACAATAAAAGTAAAAGGGTGAGCTCAACTAGCCCAAGAGGAAATATTATGACTAAGATAATGCGAGAATATATTATCGTTAGCCTTCAACAAATGTTAAAGCGATACAATATAACAACCATCAAGTTTAACTGCAGCAGGTTATGACTAATAAGGAATGGAATAACAAAAGAAATCACCAAGCATGCGATAGAAGCCATGCAGGTAGGTTATTCCAATGAATAATAAATAACGGAATCGGTCCCACAGAAAGCGCATGCGATGCGAGGATATTCAACGAGAATAATAAAGGCGGAATCAGTCCGGCGAAAAGCGTCAAAGCGGGATATTCTAAAAGAATAATAAGACGGAATCGGTCCGGCGTAGAATGCACAAATGAGGATATTCCAATGAGAATAATAAAGGCGGAATCAGTCCGACGTAAAAGCATGATGAGGATATTCCAACGGAATAATAATAAAGAGCGGAACCGGTCCAAAGCGTAGAACGCATGAGACATGGATGTTCCAACAGAATGATAAAGAATGGAATAAATGAAGAATTTCACCAAGTATAGGGTAGCCCGCGATATCAAAGTTATTCCAATGTAATAATAAAGAATGGAATAACAGAAGTTCTCTTCATAGATAAGAAAGAAATAATACTCCCTACCTTTAGAAAAAATGGATACTGGAATAGTGAGGTAGCAAACTTCTCTTCTTATTTCTATAATTTCTCTCTATAATAATCGCTCTAAAGCTTTTGTGAATTGGTGAGAAATGAAGGAAGAATGAACTTTTCCTTTATTTATAATATAGTCATGGAAGTATTATCAAACTTGCACCACCTCCCCTAATAATAAATAATGTGATTCAATAGTAAATTATGTGAATCAATAGTTCTAGACATGTGAAAATACGAATTACAGTATAGTACCTCCATCTATACCTCCATTTTTAACTTAGTCATGCAAGTATTATCAATCTTGCACCAACTCCCCTAATAGTAACAAGAATGTGAAACAATAGTATACACGTGTGAACAAATAGTTATAATTATGTGAAATAATAGAAATCAATTGCTCATTTATCCGGTTAAATACCCGATTGGTCAATATAACCTCCAGACATCATTTATTATCGAAATAATTGTCGATTTTCATTAACACAAATAATTTCAACACAATGAAACCATTTTTATCAAAAATATAAGTTTTGAAATTTCAAAGTTTGACTTTTCCCAAAAAAGTCAACTGTTGACTTTTTGACCAAATAGTGAATTCCGGAAAATTTTGTGTTTATAGACTATTTTTACTAATTTCGTCGTTCCAGACTCAAATATCACGTCCGCGTCACCAAATTCAACTCCGAACACAACTTTAATTTTAATAACATTCATCATTATTATTATAACTCACAATATTTATCAACCAGGTCGTTCCCAGGAAAGCGGGGGCTTTCCAATAAGGATTTCTCCCTATTTGCGCGCAATTAGGTGACCAAACCTCTCCTTGATAGAACTTCTAGACATTGTAAATATTGAAATTTAATAATATGAATAACTTTGTCGTCTCAATTATTGATTTAATAAAATAATATATTATGCAGATGATACTATGACAATAATCAAATCAATAATATGAGAGATATGATGCAAAGAATTCTTGTAGTAATAATTGAGTATAAGCGAGTGACTTCTCACGTAAGCATCAATAATCAATATCGTGTGCTACTATGCAACCACGCAGTATTCTTGTACTTTTACTACTAAGGGTAGTTCAACAGTTAACGGTAAAACTTTCGCCATTATTTTTATAAAGTATTTTTGTCGTTTTCTCAATCCAAATAATAATTCCGTTAATGGGGGTCCACCAATTATTGTGTAGGTTATCACGAATATTCCCTGTTAAAACGAATATTCCAAACCAATCGAATATTATATAACAACTTGTGTACTTTACAAAATTTGTAAATATTACCCACAACTATAACATTATATCAAATCCACACCATAATATTCAAAAATATATTTCGAGAAAATTTAATCTTTATTCAAAAAGTTGGGGTCTTACAACCTCCCCTTCTTATGAAATTTCATCCTCGAAATTAGGGTGCGTACCTGGTATGTCGAAGAGGTGAGGATACTTTGATTTCATTTCATATTCTAACTCCCATGTCATTTCCTCAACACCGTGGTTTCTCCACAAAACTTTGACTTGAGGTATAACCTTGGAGCGTAGAATATGTTCCTTCTTATCCATGATTTTAACAGGAACCTCTTCATACGTTAAATCTTCCTCTATTTCGTTCAGTTCTAACTCGATAATGTGGTTCGGGTCTTTCACATATTTACGTAACATGGATATGTGAAAAACGTTATGAACACGAGACATACTTGGCGGTAACGCAAGTCTATAAGCTACAGTTCCTACTCGATCGAGGATTAAAAATGGGCCAATGAATCGAGGATTGAGCTTTCCTCTCTTTCCAAATCTTGTAACTCCTTTCCATGGAGCAACACGTAACAACACATGATCTCCAATATCGAATTCTATGTCCTTTCGATGAAGATCAGTATAACTCTTTTGTCGATCTTGTGAGGTTTTTATACGTTGTCGGATCATTTGAATCTTTTTCGTAGTCATACGTACCAACTCTGGTCCCAAAAACGTTGCTTCACCCACCTCATCCCAGCATAATGGAGAACGACACTTTCTTCCATACAACGCCTCGAATGGAGCCATGCCAATACTTGCTTGATAACTGTTGTTGTAGGAAAACTCCACCAATGGTAAGAACTTGTCCCAACTTCCCTTGAAGTCAAGGACATAGAGTCTTAATAGATCTTCAAGAGTTTGAATCGTCCTCTCTCGATCGCCTGAATGCATGTCGAGGATGATATCTTAGAGCTAAATCGTAAATCTGTGCCCATAGCTTTTTGCAAACTAACCCAAAATCTTGAAGTGAATCTTGGGTCTCGATCAGAAACTATGGATACTGGCATACCATGCAATCTTACAACCTCGTTATGTACATACGAGCAAGATGTTCAAGTGTATAAGTTTCTCGTATCGGTAAGAAATGAGCAGACTTGGTCAATCTATCAACAATGACCCAAATCGCATCTATGCCTTGAGAAACTTTGGGAAGGCCAAGAACTTGAAATCCATGGTAATGTGCTCTCACTTCCATTCTGGAATTTCAAGTGGTTTCAATGGACCTTTTGGTACTTGATGCTCCGCTTTAACTCGTTGAAAAATTAGACACCTTGAGATAAATAGCGCTATCTCTCTCTTCATATTGCTCCACCAAAATGTATGGCGAAGATCACGATACATTTGGTACTCCTACGATGGATTGCAAGCGATTGTATTGTGCGCCTCCATCATGATTTTATACTTTAAATCAGGGTCGTTAGGAACACAAAGTCTGGAGTTAACTCGAAGTATTCCTTCTTCATCGATTCTTGCTTTCGGCATAGCACCTTCTTGCACTTTCTTCCTCATACGCATCAGCTCCGGATCTGTAACTTGAGCAACTTAAACTTTATCAATTAAAGTCGGTTCTACTCGTATATTCGCTATCATCACATGGGTCCCTGGAGTCTTTAACTCTATCTCCATCCTTTGTAAGTCACACAAAATGGGCTTTTGTGTTGTGAATATTGCACTTGTACCCGCATATGATCTTCTACTCAATGCGTCAGCTACCACGTTCGCTTTTCCAGGATGGTATTGGATGGTATGATCATAATCTTTCAACAGTTCAAGCCAACGTCGTTGTCGCATGTTGAGTTCCTTTTGAGTGAAGAAATATTTGAGGCTTTTATGATTCGTAAAGATCTCCACTTTCTCTCCATACAAGTAATGCCTCCAAATTTTAAGTGCGAAGACAACAATTACTTGACACTAGATCATGAGTAGGATAATTCCTCTCATATTCTTTGAGTTGTCTTGAGGCATAGGCTATGACTTTCCCATGTTGCATGAGAACACATCCTAACCCTTTTTCAAGCATCATCAGAGATGACAAATCCTCCGAACGGATGGTATTGTCGAGCAGTCTTGAAATGAGTCTCCTTTTAAGTTCTTGAAAACTCTTCTCACATTCCTCGCTCCAGCCGAACTTTGTATCTTTCTGAGTCAGCTAATTTAATGGAGTAGGGATTCGAGAAAATCCTTCCAACAATCTCCGATAATAACCAGCTAAACCGAGAAAGCTACGTACTTCGGTCACTGATTTGGGTTGCTCCCAGCTTTGAATAGCTTCAATCTTTGCCAAGTCAACGGATATTCCATGACTTGATACTACATGCCCAAGGAATGCTACTTCCTCAAGCCAGAACGTGTATTTCTTTAACTTGGCATAATGCTTATATTCACGAAGCTTTTGGAGTATCAGCCTCAAGTGTTGTTCATGGTCTTCACGTCTTTTGGAATAAATAAGGATGTCATCAATAAAGACGACCACAAAGTGATCCAAATATTCCTTGAATACTCGATTCATCATATCCATGAAGGCAGTAGGAGCATTAGTCAATCCAAAAGACATGACTAAGAATTCATAATAAAATGCAGAAGTTCGAATCAATCTTTCGAATATTCTCGGCTTTTAACCTGGTGATGATATCCGAATCTAAGATCGATCTTTGAAAAAATTACGCTCCTTATGAATCGATCAAACAGGTCATCAATACGTGGGAATTGGTACCTATTTTTGATGGTGACATGATTCAACTCCCGATAATCAATACAAAGTCGCATACTCCCATCTTTCTTCTTCACGAATAGAATAGGAGCACCCCAAGGAGACGTACTAGGACGAATGAAACCAATGTCTAACAATTCCTGCAATTGGGTCTTTAACTCCTGAAGTTCAATAGGATCCATTCGATATGGGGCTTTAGAATTGGGTTTTGTACCGGGTTCAAGGTCGATACAAAATTCAACTTCATGCTCTAGGGGTAGGCCAGGAAGTTCTTCAGGGAATACGTCAGGAAATTTATTAACAATAGAAATATCCTTCAAATCAGACGTATTTTTGTTTAAATCTGTGACATGAGCTAAGAAAGCTTAACATCCATTTTTCAATAAACGAATAGCTTTATGGCTTGAGATGACCGTGATTGATTTTAATGGTTTGGTCGCTTGAATTCGCATAATAGGTTTATTAGGAATATGAAAGCTAACAACCTTACGAAAATAATTAATTTTAGCATGATGAGTAGTTAACCAATCAATCCCTAGAATCACGTCAAATGCAAGAATTTTTAAGGAGATAAGATCGACAGGTAACGTGCGGTTACCGATTTGAATCAAACAGGACTTATAAACAGTGGATGTAATGAAGGTTTCTCTTAATGGAGTTTTAACAGATAAGTCAAAGTATAATTTCTCCGGAGTCAAATTTAAACGTTGAGCGGAAGTTGGAGAAATAAAAGAATGGGTAGAACCGGTATCAAATAAGGTATAGACTTCACTAGAGTTTATGATAAGCTTACCCGTGATAACCTCGTTCGGGTTCCTTACTTTCTGGGAGGTCACAATAAACGCTCTCCCTTGCACTACCGACTTTGACTTTTCTGGGACGGCCTTTGGTGCCTCCATCCTAGCTGAATTTGTCTTTGGTGAACGACAAAATCGAGCTAAGTGACCTTCTCTTCCATAATTATAACATGCTTTGGACGACATCACGCAGTTTGGACTGATGTGTCCCTCCTCTCCACATTTGAAGCATATGATAGGTGGTCGTTCTCCTTCCTTAACAACGGGTGCTGGTGCTGACGTCTTTTCATCATTGTTGAATCTCCTTTTCTTGAAATGTCCATTTTTATTGTCTTGGCTATGATTACCACCGAAGTGGTTACCATTTTTCGCATGTTGATTCCTCCACGTTTGTTGTCACCTCTTCGATGATTGTTACCTCATCGGTATTTTCATCCTGTAGAATTTGCTTTCTCTTGGTTACGTTGACTCGTTATCGCGCTCCAACAATCGAGCCCTATTTACAACATCGAATACAAACACAGTTTATGAGAAATAAGATATTGTCGTATGTCCGGTTTCAAACCTCTTAAAAACATTGGGGTCATTCGCTCCTCATTATCTACCAAATGGGATGCAAACCGGATAACTCATAAATTTAGCCTCGTATTGCGACACGGTCATATTGTTTTGTTCCAACTTGATAAACTCCACCTCCTTCGTGTGACGAATACTTTTGGGAAAGTACTTGTCGTTGAAGCGACTCTTGGAACTTCTCCCAAGACATCTTGAGTGCGTCAGGCTGGGTACGTTTTATAGATTCCCACCAGTAATTTGCCTCTTCACGCAACATAAAGGTGACGAAGGGAACCTTTTGTTCCTCGGAGCATCCCAAGACATCAAATATCTTGGTTATCTTCTTTATCCATGCTTCCGCCTTAAGTGGTTTTGGCTCTCCAATAAACTCCGGTGGTCCCAGCTCCTTGAACTATTTGGCGGTGACCATCCGAGAGTTGCCGATGTTTCACCGCATTTTGGATGTGAGCCGCTCTACTTTGATGTTACATGAATTGCATGAAGCCTCGAAACATTCCATCGTTCATCATTTGGTCAGTGTTGTTGTTTGCATGAGGATTGTCGCCTTCTTGATGCACATTGTCCTGGTTATTAATCTGTGGAGACTTAACGGTCTCCTGTGCTCCATTGATGTTCTCAACATTCTCGGATGCCATTTTCAAATACTGCCACAAAATAAGGGTTAATTGACATGAAACGTATTATCCCTACACTCTGACTGACCAAATAAATACCAAATAAACTTAGGTAGGTCATAGTAGCGAAGGAATTCCCCGTCTCTCCCCTCCTAGTTCTAGTCTCACATCTTAGCCAGGGATCATATCTCTAAGATTTGATACCAACTATGACGCCCCCAAAATAGGTATACATCACCTATCCTGAGTCGTCAAATACATGGTACAAAATACAAATACAACTTAATTATACAACTGTCGTGTAAAGTACGACAAAACATAAGCTGTGAGTTTTAATACAAATATTGTCGTCTAGACAATATTCAAACTCAAATTCAATATTATTACATTTATTTTCCACTATTTCACTGAATAGTGAGGACTACTAATGCTATCATCTGGTCCGTCACTCCGTTCCCCGACTAGTCCCTGCTACATTCTCATTTCCTGAAGAGAACAATAAAAGTAAAAGGGTGAGCTCAACTAGTCCAGTAGAAAATATTATGACTAAGATAATGCAGAATATATTATCGTTAGCCTTCAATAGTGTTAAACTGATACAATATAACAACCATCAAGTTTAACTGCAGCAGAACAAGCAATCCATTAAAAGAGTCAAGTAGAGAATAAAATCTACTATCTTTTATGATTTAAAAGGTTTTTTATCACTTTTATCGTTGGGACTCAGCTTAATAAATAATCCACATCATCGAATCACCCATGCACCTCGGCCAAGGATATTCTTTAGTATCACGACCACAATTATCCATGCACTACGGGCCAAGAATATTTGTGTATTCAATAATGGTCATGATCATGCCAACAACTGTCCATCAATGCACTACGGGCCAATGAGGACTTTTACCACATCATTTGTAACATTACGGTCATGATTACACCGAATAATCCCCGGTCATAATCATACCAAGTCCATCTATGCACTATAGGCCACAGATGACTTTCAACAAAATATAAACATGAGGATGATGACAATGATATAAGAATTCAATAAAACAAGTTCAAGAATTATTTTATCCAGGATCTAATAACGTCCAAATTGTCAACATGATACTTCTTTGTAGAGTAAAATTCAAGAATGCTCAGAAGAATATTTCCATGAAAAGATCTTTGGATGAAGCGTAAATATCAAGGATATTCCACTAATTTCATGGAGTATAGAAGTCAAAACTTTAACCAACCGAGTATAATAAGGAATGGAATAACAAAAGAAATCACCAGCATGCGATAGGCCGCATGACAGCAAAAGTTATTCCAATGAGAATAATAAATAACGGAATCAGTCCGGCGTAAAAACGCATGCAGACGGGATATTCAAATGAGAATAATAAAGACGGAATCAGTTAAAAGCATAAAACGACAAAGAGCGGGATATTCCAATGAGAATAATAAAGAGCGGAATCAGTCCGGCATAGAGAACATGAACATAAGATATTCCAATGAGAATAATAAAGACGGAATCAGGTCCAACATAAAATGCATGCAGACAAGATATTCCAATGAATAATAAAGAGCGGAACCAGTAAAGGCGTAGAAACATATGCATGTGAGGATGTTCCAAATGAGAATGATAAAGAATGGAACAACGAGAAGAATTTCACCAAGTATAGGGTAGCTCAGCGTGTATACTGAGTTATTCCAATGAATAATAAAGAATGGAATAACTGAAGTTCTCTTCATAGATAAGAAAGAAATAATACTCCCTACCTTTAGAAGAACTAGATACTGGAATAGTGAGGTAGCAAACTTCTCTTCTTCTTTCTATAATTTCTCTCTATAATAATCGCTCTAAAACTTTTGTGAATTGGTGAGAAATGAAGGAAGAATGAGCTTCTATTTATAGAAAAATATAGTTTCGATAATTGCACGTTTTGGGGCTCGAAAAATTTCAGTACAATACCTCCAACATTTCCTTTATTTATAATATAGTCATGGAAGTATTATCAAACTTGCACCACCTCCCCTAATAATAAATAATGTGATTCAATAGTAAATTATGTGAATCAATAGTTCCAGACATGTGAAAATACGAATTACAGTATAGTACCTCCATCTATACCTCCATTTTTAACTTCGTCATGCAAGTATTATCAATCTTGCACCAACTCCCCTAATAGTAACAAGAATGTGAAACAATAGTATACACATGTGAACAAATAGTTATAATCATGTGAAATAATAGCAATCAATTGCTCATTTATCTGGTTAAATACCCGATTGGTCAATATAACCTCCAGACATCATTTATTATCGAAATAATTGTCAATTTTCATTAACACAAATAATTTCAACACAATGAAACCATTTTTATCAAAAATATAAGTTTTGAAATTTCGAAGTTTGACTTTTCCCAAAAAATTCAACTGTTGACTTTTTGACCAAATAGTGAATTCCGGAAAATTTTGTGTTTATAGACTATTATTACTAATTTCGTCGTTCCAGACTCAAATATCACGTCCGCGTCACCAAATTCAACTCTGAACACAACTTTAATTTTAATAACATTCATCATTAATATTATAACTCACAATATTTATCAACCAGGTCGTTCCCAGGAAAGCGGGGGCTTTCCAATAAGGATTTCTCCCTATTGGCGCGCAATTAGGTGACCAAACCTCTCCTTGATAGAACTTCTAGACATTGTAAATATTGCAATTTAATAATATGAATAACTTTGTCGTCTCAATTATTGATTTAATAAAATAATATATTATGCGAGATGATCTTATGACAATAATCGAATCAATAATATGAGAGATATGATGATCAAGCAATTACTGTAGCAATAATTGAGTATAACTAAGTGACTTCTCATGTAAGCATTAATAATCAATACCGTATGCTACTATGCAACCACGCGTATTACTGTACTTTTACTACCGGGTAGTTCAACAGTTAACGGTAAAACTTCCGCCGTTATTTTCATAAAGTATTTTTGTCGTTTTCTCAATCCGACAATAATTCCGTTGTGGGGGATCCACCAATGATTGTGCCATTGTACAAATATTCCCTGTTAAAACGAATATTCCCCGACCAATCGAATATTATATAACAACTTGCGTACTTTGCAAAATTTGTAAATATTAACCACAACTATAACATTATATCAAATCCACACCATAATATTCAAAAATATATTTCGAGAAAATTTAATCTTTATTCAAAAAGTTGGGGTTTTACAACCTCCCCTTCTTATTAAATTTCGTCCTCGAAATTAGGGTGCGTACCTAGTACGTCGAAGAGGTGAGGATACTTTGATTTCATTTCAAATTCTAACTCCCAGATCATTTCCTCAACATCGTGGTTTCTCCATAAAAACTTTGACTTGAGGTATAACCTTGGAGCGTAGAATATGTTCCTTCTTATCCAAGATTTTAACAGGAATCTCTTCATACGTTAAATCTTCCTCTATTTTGTCCGGTTTTAACTCAATAATGTGGTTCGGGTCTTTCACATATTTACGTAACATGGATATGTGAAAAACGTTATGAACACGAGACA
The DNA here is from genome assembly GCA_020205615.1 of Panax quinquefolius. NCBI lineage: Eukaryota > Viridiplantae > Streptophyta > Magnoliopsida > Apiales > Araliaceae > Panax > Panax quinquefolius. The sequence continues at coordinate 106,994,191 of CM035164.1, read as the reverse complement.
TACTTGGCGGTAACGCAAGTTTATAGGCCACAGTTCCTACTCGATAGAGGATTAAAAATGGGCCAATGAATCGAGGATTGAGCTTTCCTCTCTTTCCAAATCTTGTAACTCCTTTCTATATAGCAACACGTAATAACACATGATCATCCGACCAGACTGAACTTAATCCAGTGTCTCAAAAAGAATTTGACGAATTAAGCAAACAAATTACAGATTTGGTTGTTCTACTCAAAGAATTACACCAGTCTACTCAGGGTCAGAAAATACCCATACATGCTGAATCCTCCACACAAGGAGGAACCCAGGTCATTACAATACCTGAACTGCAGTTGGATCCGACCAACAAGACTCGTGATGCTGCCCATCCCACTGGAGATCCAGACACTTGTGACATTAAAAAGAAAGTCCTCCAAATGGAAGAGACCCTTCGTGCTATCAAAGGAATTGGAACACGCGGGAGTATTTCATATGCTGATCTGTGTATTTTTCCTGGTGTTCATTATCCAGAAAAATTTAAAACTCCTGACTTTGAAAAATATGACGGGTTAGGAGATCCTTACACACATTTAAAGGTGTTTATTAGAGAACTTGGATCTTATGCAGAGGACGAAAAGCTCAGAATGCAATTGTTCTAAAAGAGTCTAACTAGAGAAGCCTGTTCGTGGTACACAAGATTAGACAATTCGAAGATCCATAGCTGGGAAGAGCTAGCACATGTTTTCCTCACTCAATACAGCTTTCAAACTCAGATGGCTCCTGATCGGTATCAAATTACCAAGATCAAGAAATAGTTTAACGAGTCTTTCAGAGAGTATGCTCAAAGGTGGAGACGCCTGGCTGCCCAAGTTAGTCCTTCCATGACAGAATCAGAGATGATCATGACTTTCATAGACATACAAGAAGCTCCGTTATATGAGAGAGTTTTAGCCGACACCGGCAAACCATTTTCTGAAATGGTTAAACATGGGGAGACGGCTGAGATGGTATTGAAGTCCGGAAAGATTCAAGACCTAGCTGCTCTTAAAGCTATTGCTGATCACATCCAATCCAGAAATTATGGAAACAACCCCCGGAGGGTCCATAAAAAGAAAGAGGAAGATGTTTCCCTGATACTACAGGGTTAAAAAGGCAATCAAAACATGCCTATTCAAAGGAGAAACTACACTCCCTTTCAAGCACAGTCTGTGAACCCTCCAATACCAAAAGGTGGAGAAGTCAAATGCCCTCGAGTGTTTACACCCTTAGGGGATACCCTCGAGAACATTCTAACTCTTCTGACAACACAAAAGAAAATTACACATCTTCTTCCACCCACCAATTTCTAATGGACGGGTTTCAATGTCGCTTTCGAAATGTGCTTATCATGCCAGGGCACCTAGACATGATACTCAGGATTGTTGGGCCATGAAACACAAGATCTAGGACCTGATAGACAATGGGGAGATCGTGGTCACCAAACCAGATCAGCCTCATGTGCAAGACAACCCTCTTCCTCAACACAAAGAAGAAGAGGTCAACATAATAAATTGGAGTAGTAGACAGAATTCCAATTTCAGCTGTGAATACTCCCAGACCCTCAAAGACGGTGATGACAAATGGGATTATGCCAAGTTCCAGTTCACAATAGAATGAAAGATAAAAGCTTTAGGAAAGTAGATTGAGCAATTAGCGGAACTGGTGACTTATCAGCATCAAGTGACACGTCAGTTAATCAACCAGGAGCATGCCAGTCTCCTATCTCTTGTTATGAATATGCCCTCGTCACTTTCAAAAAATGAAATGCTGGAAGACAAAGTGACAAAGAGAGCAAATGCCAAGGCCCGTCGGGATTTTGCCAAAAAAAGGGAATTCACCTATTTGGGCCACCCTATAGAGGAAATCCTTCATATGTTAATCAATGAAGGAAGGATTAGTTCCCTTATACCTCCAATCAACCCCCGTTTAGGACAGTACAACTCTGATGGAGTATGTCAATATCACTCCCAGTCTCACAGTCACAGCACAGAAGAATGCTGGGCACTCCTCCAGCTTATTCAAAATCTAATCGACAGTGGTGTCCTGCGCCTAGTGAACGACAATACTGTGTTACGTGCAAGTGAGAATTCAGGTCCTACTAAGTGGAAGAGTGTGGTAGCAGTCATATCCACTGAAACTGATGAGATTAACACATTACTCACAACGCCAACAATTCAACTCAAGGGAAGCAACAATCCTTTAAAAGTGGCCGCTCCCGAGCCAATCAACTTGCCGTGTAGAGCACAATATTCCATTGTTAGCTTGAACAAAGTTCCGTGGAATTATGGAGAAGGTGAAGGATCCACCTCACATACAACTGCTACAGTGTCGAAGGAAAATCCACTGTATCTTCCACCACGGGTGATGAAGTACACCACCAAATCAAAGGGGAAAATACCCATGGAGAAAATTGAAAAATTCCTCTGCACTATGGGTCATAACGAAGCCACGGTGGTTTTAAGCTTAAAAGAAGCTCCACAACAAATATCAATTTTGGACTTGGTCCTAACTTCCAAGAATCACCGGAGGGTCTTGTTGAAGGTTTTAGAAGAAGCCTATCTACCGACATCAGTTGATACGGAAAAATTTTAACATCTGGTTGATCACATTTTCAACAACAATGTGATATCCTTCACTGATGATGACATACCGCCCGAAGGGACCGGTCATTGCAAGTCGTTACACTTTGCAGTCTTATCCTCCAGATACATGTTAGCTGGAATCTTGATAGATGGAGGTTCCTCTCTAAATATATATCCATACGCTACCTTGGTGAAGATTAATATCAATCTCAATAGAATTCGGAGTAGCCATACTATCATCAAACCTCCATTTTTTATGTTTTGATCTTCCGAAGCCATGTCCTACAACACAAATAACCTGTTATAAACTAAAGAAAAACAAATAATTCTTCATTAACGTATATCAATAACAATCAAATCTTTTGATATCAACCATCAAATATATTGATAGATAAAGGTCGTACGATGTTAGTAGATACAAAATGTAATCATCATGAAGCTTTCATCAATTTAGTTAGATACATAAATCATCAACCTAACTAGATACAAAACTCTAGTCTGTACAACCAAAAAAATTGTATAAACATACATGAAAGTCAAAATATAAACATAAACTAACTACATCCCCAGATTAGAAATACCAGTATCATCATCGCCGTCATCTATCATACCACCGTTAGTCTCACCCTCCATAGCATTATCAACGTCAACTCCGCGGTCCTCACCATCTTCTCCACGGTCATCGCATGTGCCACTGACTCCACCCCCACGAGGCTCATCAAAAAGACGCTACAAAATTAAAATATTAGTAACAAAGTCCAAAAGAGAGCATATTTAAATAATTTTAGTTTGTGTTCTTCAAGTTAAGTAAGTTAGGCAAATGAGCTGATAACTCGGCCTCTAGATATCGAAATTGAGTCCCGTAACTTGTAATATGTGTTTAATATCTATGAGGAGTTATGTCTATGGTTGCGTGTTGTTTCGACACCCGAGCCGGGTTTTGGTCTCTCTTTTTTACTATTGTTCTAAGTTTTAACAAGTTAGGCAAACAGCCTATTAACTCGGCCTCCAAATATCAGAATCGAGTCCCGTAAGTTATAATGTGTGCCTAATATCTATAAGGTGCTATTTTTATGGTTGCGTAACATTTTGACACTTGAGGCGAGTTTTGGTCTGTTTTTACTATTATTCTATATTTTAACAAGTTAGGCAAATGGGCTGTTAACTAGGCATCTGGATATCAGAATCGAGTCCTATAAGTTTTAACGTGTACTTAATATCTATGAGGTGCTATGTTTATGATTGCGTGTTATTTCGACGCTTGAGGCAGTTTTTGGTCTCTTTTTCGACTATTGTTCTAAGTTTTAACAAGGTAGGCAAACGGGCTGATAACTTGGCCTCCAGATATCGGAATCGAGTACCGTAAGTTTTAACATATGCCTAATATCTACGAGGTTCTATGTATGGTTTCTTGTCGTTTCAACACCCGAGGCGAATTTTGGACTCTTTTTCGACTATTATTCTAATTTTAACAAGTTAGGCAAACAATCTGATAACTCAGCTCCAACTATCTGAATCGAGTTTCGTAAGTTGTAACGTGTGCCTAATATCTATGAGGTGATATGTCTATGGTTTTGTGTCTTTCGACACCTTAGGCGGGTTTTGGTCTCTTTTTCAACTATTAGTCTATGTTTTAACAAACTTAGGCAAATAGGCCGATAACTCGGCCTCCGGATATCGGAATCGAGTTCTGTAAGTTGTAACGTGTTCCTAATATCTATGAGATCTATTTCTTTGGTTGCATATTATTTCGACGCCCAATGTAAGACCACGAATTTTACGGAATAAAAGAATTCAATTTTTTGATAATTGTTATTCTATTTAGTAAATGGTTAAATTGATAAAAGGTTAAGGGTGATATTTGAAAATTTTGCAAAGTAAGCAAGTTGATATAAAATATTCGTTTCATTGGGGAATATTCTTTTTGTCAGGGAATATCCGTACGAAGACACCATCATTAGTGGACTCCACACCGGAATAACTTTCAGAGTTAGAAAACGACAAAATTATTTTTTATAAAAATAACGGCGAAAGTTTTACTGTTAAACTGTTGAAATACCCTGTGGTAAAAGAATAGTAATACGCGTGGTTGCATAGTAGCACAAGATATTGATTATTGATGCTTACGTGAGAAGTCACTCAGTTATACTCAATTATTACTATAGTAATTGCTGCATAATATCTCTCATATTATTGATTCAATTATTGTCACAGTATCATTTGCATACTATTTTTTTAAATCAATAATTGAGACGACGTTATTCGTATTATTATTTGCAATATTGATGATGTCTAGAAAGTTCTGTCGAGGAGAGGTTTGGTCACCTAATTGCGCGCCAATAGGGAGAAATCCTTATCGGAAAGCCCCTTTTCCTGGGAATGATCTAGTTGTTAAATATTGTGAGTTATAATATTAATGATGAATAAGTTCGTGTTGATTAAAGATGAAATTGATATTTCCATTGTGTTGGGATTATTAGTGTTAGTGAAAATCGATATTTATTTCGATAAGGTTATATTGACCAATTGGGTAATTAATCGGATAAATGAGCAATTAATTGCTATTAATTCACATACTTATAACTATTTGTTCACATGTATGTACTATTGATTCATATGCATGTACTATTAGGGGAGGTGGTGCAAGATTGATAATACTTGCATGACTAAATTAAAAATGGAGGTATAGATGAAGGTACTATACTGTAACTATTTTTTTTACATGTATAGAACTATTGATTCACATGACTGAACTATTGATTCACATGATGTACTATTAGGGGAGGTGATGCAAGTTTGATAATACTTGTAGAACTAAATTAAAAATAGAGGAAAAGATGAAGGTATTATACTGTAATATTTTGAGCCCCAAAGCGTGCAATTATCAAAATTATATTTTCCTATAAATAGAAGTTCATTCTTCTTCCATTCTCACCAATTCACTAAGACTCACAAGAACAATTATAGAGAGAAAAGTTATAGAGTGAGAAGTTATAGAGAGAAAGAAGAAGTGAAGTCTGTTACTTCACTATTCCAGTATCTAGTCTTCTTCTGAGGTAAGGGGTATTATTTTCATATTCAGAAGAGATATTATTTTTCGTATTCGTATGAATATTATTTCGTTCAATATTCGTAAGGGAATTTATTTATTTCTTATTTGTAAGAGGTATTATTTATTTCATATTCAGAAGAGATATTATTTTTCGTATTCGTATAGATATTCTCTTCATTCAATATTCATATGAAATAATATTTTCTTCCATACTCTATAGTATGTAAGTAATATTATTTTGTTTCGTATTCCTACTTCTACACTCATTTTTGTTGAAGTATTGCTTCTATACTTCGTGAAATTAGTATAATATCCTTGATATTTGCGCTTCATCCAGTATCTTTTCATGGAAATATTATTCTGAGCTTTCTTGATAATTATTGATCTTTTCACGCTGGAATACTATTCACGGGTTACTATTCATGAGTTACTATTTACGTGTTACTAATCACCCGATTACTATTCACTCGAATATTATTCACTCGGGTATTTGGAGCACTTTTTATGCTGGGGGTACTATTCACGAGGTACTATTCCTTAAGTACTATTCATAGGGTACTATTCACTCGAAATATATATTTCTTTTCTGTCAAAATTATTTTTGATACATGAATATTATTCTTGAATTTTACTCCATAAAGCAATATCATGTTGACAATTTGGATATTTTTAAACTCTGGATAAATTTAAAGTCTTTAATATTTATCCTTGATTTTGTTTGATTAATGCTTATATCATTGCCATCATCAATTTGCTTATATTATAAAGAAAGTCATATGTGGCTTACGTGCATAGATGGACTGTTGATTGGTACGATTATAACCAGAGATTATTCGGTATAGTCATGACCGTAATGTTACAAATGATGTGGTAAAAGTCCTCATTGTCCCGTAGTGCATTGATGGACATATGTTGGTATAATCATAACCATGTGTTCTCTTCGGCCAAGGGTGCAAAGATGAATTGTTGTTTGGCATGATCATGACCATTGGTGAAAACACGAATATCCTTGGCCCGTAGTGAATGGATAATTCGTGGTCGTGATACTAATAAATATCCTTGGCCAGTAATGCATGGATAATTCATAGATGTGATACTAACGAATATCATTGGCCGTAGTTGTGAGACCCCAAATTTTATGAATAAATATTTAATTTTCTCGAAATAATTTTTTAATATTATGGTGTGTGTTATAGTTGTGGGTAGTATTTATAAATTTTGAAAAGTATGCAAGTTGTTGTATAATATTCGATTGGTCGGGGAATATTCTTTTTGACGGAGAATATCCGTACGATGGTACAATCATTGGTGGACCCCACAACGGAATTATTATCAGATTGAGAAAACGACAAAAATATTTTATGAAAATAACGGCGGAAGTTTTACCGTTAACTGTTGAAACACCCGGTGTTAAAAGTACAGTAATACGCGTGGTTGCATAGTAGCACATGGTATTAATTATTGATGCTTACGTGATAAGTCACTCAGTTTTGTTGGTATTATTAATGTAATAATATAGAAAAGCATTTTATATAAAACAGAATACTTTTATAAAGCTATTCTATAAATAGAATATATTATATTCTATTATGCATAGTGTCTGCATAGTGTTTTGCATAGTAAAATCTTTTTATATAAAACAGAATATTTTTATAAAGTTATGTATTTTATTAGACAATAATTAGAATATATTATATTTTTTATTATGCATAGTGTTTGCATAGTGCCTACATAGTGTTTGCATAGTAAAATCTTTTATAAAGTTATTCATTTTATTAGATTATAAATAGAATATATTATATTTTATTTAAAAGATTTTTCTTTAAATATGGACCTGTCGATTAAAGTAAATCAATCTGGACCGTTCATGAGTTAGTTACTATGCGATCCATTTTTCTATAAATAGAAGCTCATTCCTTCATTATTTCTTACTTAATTCAATTGAAACTCTAGAGAGATAAACTATAGAGAGAAAGAAGAAATGTATTCTGCTACTTCACTACTCATATATCTAGTACTCTTCTTCTAAAGGTAGGAAATATTATTTGTTGTACTCGTAAGGAGTATTACTTCTTTTATATTCATGAAGAGAACTTACATTATTCCATTCTTTATTATTTCGTTGGAATAACTTGTATGTTGGATACCCTATACTTGGTGAAATTCTTACATTATTCCATTCTTATTATTCATTGGAATAACTTTGTTTATCCAAGAAACCGCATACATGGTAAAATTCTTCTATTATTCCCTTCTTTTTACTATTCTCATTTGGAATATCACATCATGTGTGTTTTATGTCTGGACTGATTCCATCTTTATTATTACATTGGAATATTATGCTCGTGTGTTTTACGTGGGACTGGTTAAAATCTTTATTATTATTCATTGGAATATCATGTATGCATGCGTTTTACTGGGATTCGATAAAATCCCTTATTAGTGATACATTGGAATAACTTTCATCATGCGAAGCACCGCATGCATGGTGATTTTTGTTGTTATTCTATTCTTTATTATTCTATTGGAACATCTTGTCTTTGCAAATTTTATTCGACTGGTTCCGTTATTTAGTATTCTATTGGAATAACCTGTCTATGCGAAGTATCGCATGCATGGTGATTTCTTTTGTTATTCCATTCTTTATTATACTCGGTTGGTTAAAGTTTTGACTTCTATACTCCATGAAATTAGTGGAATATCCTTGATAATTCAAGGCTTCATCCAAAGATATCTTTTCATGAAAATATTCTTACGAGCATTCTTGAATTTTACTCTACAAAGCGAAGATCATGTTAACAATTTGGACGTTATTGGTTCTTGGACAAATTAATTCTTGAACTTGTTTTATTGAATTCTTATATCATTGTCATCATCCTCATATTTATATTTTTTGAAAGTCATCTGTTGCCTGTAGTGCATAGATGGACTTGGTATGATTATGACCAGGGATTATTCGGTGTAATCATGACCGTAATGTTACAAATGATGTGGTAAAAGTCTTCATTGGCTCGTAGTGCATTGATGGACAGTTGTTGGCATGATCATGACCATTAATGAATACACAAATATTCGTGGCCCGTAGTGCGTGGATAATTGTGGTCGTGATATTAAAGAATATCATTGGCCATAGTGCAGGGGTGATTCGATGATGTGGATTATTTATTAAGCTGAGTCCCAGCGATAAAAGTGATGAAAAACCTTTTAAATCATAAAAGATAGTAGATTTTATTCTCTACATGACTCTTTTAATGGATTGCTTGTTTCGATGCAGTTAAACTTGATGTTGTTATATTTTATCAGATTAACACTGTTGAAGGCTAATGATAATTTATTCTGCATTATCTTAGTCATAATATTTCTTACTAGGCTAGTTGAACTCACCCTTTCTTTCACTGTTCTCTTTAGGAAATGAGAACGTAACAGGGACTAGTCGGGGAATAGAGTGATGGTCCTAGATGGTGCATTAGTAGTCCTCACTATTTTGTGAAATAGTGTTATAATAATTGTAATGAGGTCTCCATTAAGTTTGTATACTCTCTAGAGGACAATATTTGTATTAAAACTCACAGCCTATGTTTTGTCGTATTTTACACGACTATTATATAATTAAGTTTGTATTTGAATTTTGTACCATGTATTTGGCGACTCAAGATGGGTGATGTATACCTATTTTGGGGGCGTCACAGTTGGTATCAAAGCTTAGGGATATGATCCCTGGCTAGGATGTGAGAATAGAACTAGGAGGGGATAGACGGGGAATTTCTTCGCTAGTATGACCTACCTAAGTTTATTTGGTATTTAATTAGTCGGTCAGAGTATAGAGATAATAGGTGATATGTTAATTAACCCTTGTTTTGTGGCAGTATTTGAAAATGGCATCTAAAAAGGTTGAGATAAGCAATGGGGCACAGGAGACTATTGAGTCTCCATAGATCAATAATCAGGACAATGTGCAACAGGATGGAGATAATCCTCCTGTAAACAACAACACTGATCAATTGACGAACGACGGTACGTTTAAGAGCTTTTTAGAATTCATGCAACATCAGGCAAAGGCGGATCCTGTTCATAATGCAGGAGGAAACAATAGCAACCCACGGTTGGTCACCGCTAAGCAATTCAAGGAGCTGGGACCACCGGAGTTTTTGGGAAAGCTAGAACCAGTTAAGGCGGAGACGTGGTTAAAGCAGATCACCAAGATATTTGATGTCTTGGGATGCTCCGAGGAGCAAAAGGTTCCCTTTGCCACCTTTATGTTGCGTGAAGAGGCAGATCACTGGTGGGAATCTGTAAAACGTACCCAGCCTGGCGCACTCAAGATGTCTTGGGAGAAGTTCCAAGAGTTATTCAATGACAAGTACTTTCCGAAAGCATTCGTCACATGAAGGAGGTGGAATTTATCAAGTTGGAGCAAAACAACATGACCGTGTCGCAGTACGAAGCCAAGTTTGCCGAGTTGTCCCGATTTACGTCCCATTTGGTTGATAATGAGGAGAGAATGACGCGATTGTTTCTAAGAGGTTTGAAACCTGAGATACGTCAATATCTTATCTCTCATAAACTGTGTTTGTATTCAGATGTTGTTAATAGGGCTCAGTTATTGGAGCGCGATAATGAGACAACCAAACCAAAAGAGAGCAGCCGACAAAATGATAATACTAGTGATAACAGTCATCAAAGCGGTGATAATAAGCATGGAGGGAATCAACATGTCAGAAATGGTAACCACTTCGGTAGTAATCATGGCCAAAACAATAAGAATGGACATTTCAAGAAGAAAAGGTTCAACAATGACGTAAAGACGTCGGCACCAGCACCCGTTTCAAAGGAAGAAGAACGACCACCGGTCGTATGTTTCAAATGCGGACAGGAGGGACACATCCGTCCAAACTGTACGCAGCAATCCAAAACGTGTTTTAATTGCGGAAGAGAAGGTCACCTAGCTCGATTTTATCGTATGAAGTCAAGTCCAGCTGGGATAGTGATGCCAATGGATGTCCCAGACAAGCTAAAGCCGGTAATTTAAGAAAGAGCATTTTTTCGTGACAAGGAACCTGAATAAAATTATCACGGGTATGTTAGTCATAAACTCTTGCGAAGTCTATACCATGTTAGATACCAGTTCTACTCACTCTTTTATTTCACCTAGTTGTGTTCAATATTTGAAGTTAACTCCGGAGAAGTTAGACTTTGATATATCTGTTTAAACTCAGTTCAGAGAAACCTTCGTTACCTCCAATATTTATAAATCTTGTTCAAATCAACACTTTCACGTTACGTGTTGAACTTGTCCCTTTGAAAATACTTGCCTTTGATGCGATTTTAGGAATCGATTGGTTAACTACTCATCATGCTTTTCATAAGATTGTTAGCTTTCATATTCCTAACCAACCTGTTATGCGAATTCAAGAAACCAAACTACTAAAGTCACCCATTTGAAATCCTCAATGAAGTAGGAACTGTGGCCTATAGACTTGTTTTACCGCCAAGTATGTTGCATGTTCAGAACGTTTATTTTCTTATCGATGTTACGTAAATATGTGGACGACCTGAACCACATTATTAAATTAGAACTAAATGATACAGCAGAAGATTTAACGTATGAGGAGATACGTGTTAAAATCTTGGATAAGAAGGATCGTATTCAACACTCAAAGGTTATACCTCAAGAGTTAGAATTTGAAGTGAAGTCAGGGTATCCTCACATGTTCAAAGATACCAGTGCGTATCGCACGTAAATTTCGAGGCTGAAATTCCATAAGGAGGGAGATTGTGAGACCCCAAATTTTATGAATAAATATTTAATTTTCTCGAAATAATTTTTAATATTATGGTGTGTGTTATAGTTGTGGGTAGTATTTATAAATTTTGAAAAGTATGCAAGTTGTTGTATAATATTCGATTGGTCTGGGAATATTCTTTTTATCTCGAGAATATCAAATGCGACGGTACAATCATTAGTGGACCCTATAACGGAATTATTGTCGGATTGAGAAAGCGACAAAAATATTTTATGAAAATAACGGCGGAAGTTTTTCACGTTAATTGTTGAAACACCGGTGTTAAAGTATAGTAATCTGGCGTGGTTGCATAGTAGAATTACGGGTATTAATTATTGATGCTTACATGATAAGTCACTCGGTTTTGTTGGTATTATTAATGTAATAATACGAAAAGCATTTTATATAAAATGTAATTCTTTTATAAAGTTATTCTATAAATAGAATATATTATATTCTATTATGCATAGTGTTGCATAAGTATCTGCATAGTGTTTTGCATAGTAAAATCTTTTTATATAAAATGTAATACTTTTATAAAGTTATACATTTTATTAGACAATAATTAGAATATATTATATTTTATTATGCATAGTGTTTGTATAGTGCTCAGATAAGTGTTAGCATAGTAAAATCATTTATAAAGTTATTCATTTTATTAGATTATAAATAGAATATATTATATTTTATTTAAAAGATTTTACTTTAAATATGGACCGTCAGATTAAAGTAAATCAATCGGACCGTTTCATGAGTTAGTTACTATATGCGATCCATTTTTCTATAAATAGAAGCTCATTCCTTCATTATTTCTTACTTAATTCATTGAAACTACAGAGAGATAAACTATATAGAGAAAGAAGAAAAAGTATTCTCGCTACTTCACTACTCATATATCCAAAGACTCTTTTCTTAAGGTAAGGAATATTATTTGTTGTACTCGCAAGGAGTATTACTTCTTTTATATTCATGAAGAGAACTTCTGTTATTCCATTCTTTATTATTCTGTTGGAATAACCTGTATACGTGGGATACCCTATACTTGGTGAAATTCTTCTGTTATTCCATTCTTATTATACTATTGGAATAACCTGTTTATGCGAAGTACCGTATACAAGGTGAAATTCTTCTATTATTCCGTCTTTACTATTCTGTTGGAATATCATGTCTGTGCGTTTTACGCCGGACATGATTCCATCTTTATTATTCTGTTGGAATATCATGTCTGTGTGTTTTACACCGGACCTGGTTCCGTCTTTATTATTATTCATTGGAATATCACTTTTATCGTTTTCACGCCGCATTGATTCCGTCCTTATTAGTATTACATTGGAATAACTTTATACATCACAAGTACCACATGCATGGTGATTTCTATTGTTATTCCATTCTTTATTATTCTGTTGGAACATCATGTCGGTGCGAATTTTGCCTGACCTGGTTCCGTTATTTAGTATTCTGTTGGAATAACCTGTCTATGCGAAGTATCGCATGCATGGTGATTTCTTTTGTTATTCCATTCTTTATTATACTCAGTTGGTTAAAGTTTTGACTTCTATACTCCATGAAATTAGTGGAATATCCTTGATAATTGCGCTTCATCTAGTTTCTTTTCATGGAAATATTCTTCTGAGCATTCTTGAACTTTAATCTACAAAGTAGTATCATGTTGACAATTTGGACGTTATTGATTCTTGGACAAATTAAATCTTGAACTTGTTTTATTGAATTCTTATATCATTGTTATCATCCTCATATTTATATTTTTTGAAAGTCATCGTATTCTGTGAGTGCATAGATGGACTTGGTATGATTATGACTGAGGATTATTGAGTTATGTAATCGTGACCGTAATGTTATAAATGATGTGGTAAAAGTCCTCATTGGCTCGTAGTGCATTGATGGGATGATTGTTGGCATGATCATGACCATTAATGAATACACAAATATTCTTGGCCCGTAGTACATAGATAATTGTGGTCGTGATACTAAAGAATATCCTTGGCCGTAGTGCAGGGGTGATTCGATGATGTGGATTATTTATTAAGCTGAGTCCCTGCGATAAAAGTGATGAAAAACCTTTTAAATCATAAAAGATAGTAGATTTTATTCTCTACTTGACTCTTTTAATGGATTGCTTGTTCACGCAGTTAAACTTGATGTTGTTATATTTTATCAGTTTAACACTGTTGAAGGCTAATGATAATTTATTCTGCATTATCTTAGTCATAATATTTCTTACTGGGCTAGTTGAGCTCACCCTTTCTTTCACTGTTCTCTTCAGAAAATGAGAACATAGCGGGGACTAGTCAGGGAACAGAGTGATGGTCCTAGATGGTGCATTAGTAGTCCTCATTATTCTGTGAAATAGTGTGATAATAAATGTAATGAGGTCTCCATTGAGTTTGTATACTCTCTAGAAGACAATATTTGTATTAAAACTCACAGCCTATGTTTTGTCGTATTTTACACGACTGTTGTATAATTAAGTTTGTATTTGAATTCTGTAACATGTATTTGGCGACTCAAGATGGGTGATGTATACCTATTTTGGGGGCATCACAGCAGTGCATGGATAATTCGGTGATGTATTGAGCTGAGTCTCAGCGATAAAATATTGATAATAAACTTTTAATTAGTAGAAGATAGTAGATATCGTGCTCTATATGACTCTTCTAAAATACAGTTGTATGTCTTTGGCCTGTAGTGCAAAGATGAATTGTTAATGAATATCTTTGGCCCGTAGTGCAAAGATGAATTTATTGGTATGATTATGAACAGGAACTGTGATTTGGTATAACCATGATCTTTGATGTTTCGGGTAAAGACAGGTGATAAAAATTATCTTCGTCCAGGGCGCGAATAGGAATTTAGAATCACAATTATGATTATGAGTTATTCACATGATTGTGGACAGGAATTGTTGATTAATGTTATAGGAATAAAACATTGTTGGTGGACTTTTAATATGGAGAAGATAATAGACTTTATGGTCTATTTGACTCTTCTAATGGATTGTTCGTTCCGCTGCCACTATGGTTGAAATATAATTCTCAATTGGAGATAATGGAGATAAATATATGTCAAGAGAAGACTCACTATTGGAAAGAAAATTATAGTAATCTTCTCATTTTTCTTTGGGGTCTATTGGGTCAACCAAGGATAACTCTCGAGTCATATGATATATATCATAACTTAGATGCATGGCCTCCCATGTACAATGGTTTCCTTGAGCATTTTTCAAAGATTTTAATTTCTAAAACAGTTATTGATTGTACTTTTATGTAAAGTACCATTGTAAGGTGTTGTGGTCGAGGCACCATGAGAGTTACATATATTTGTATTAAAACTCACAACTTATGTGTTGTTGTACTCTGCACGGCAATTCAACAATTGTATAAATGAAGTTTGTATTTGATTTCTGTAGTGTGATATTTGGCGACTCAGAATAAGTCGTGTGGACCTATTTTGGGGGCGTCACACCAACCACAAACGTTTTGGGGCCAGAGTCGAAGTTGCTAAAACTTTAGAGTTTTTGCAAGTGCTACGATCGTTTGTTCACCGATTTGTTATATTGTACAAACCACATATAATCGGCAAGTGTTAATTGACTTTTTGGTCACTGTACTAGTGGTCAATTTTCATTGCAGTTATCGAATCTATTTTTTGTTACAAATGTATTGCTATACTTGAAAAAAACATACAAAATGGTCATTACTTATAATTTTGTCCAACAAAATGAATGGATGTGCTGAGTAGACTAACCGTTGACAGATGTTAATTATGTAGCAGGTGACGTGGATCGGGATAATTGATGTTTTGGTCATTGTACTTAGGGTCGATTTTCATTTTGGTTACTGAAACTTTTTTTTACATTCCCGTTATCGATGTACAAAAAATATTACAAATTAGTGATTTTATAATTTTGTAATATTTTGTAAGCAATCCTGATAAGTGTCCAAATAATCCTTTATACCAGCAAACTCCCCAAAACTACCTTCAGTTATCCGGTCACAAAGGAAACCAAAAGGGCTCACGAGTCACGAACCATGCTGCTAATGCTGTTGGGCAACCTATCAGAGCATGGAAAACAGACTCAGCATGAAAATTACACACATGACAGGAAGGATCTGACCCCATTCGACGCTGACAAAGAGCTGTCCGCACGAGAAAAGTCTGATTTTAGGAGGAATCTTCAAATTCCAAATCAATTTTCACAAAGAATTACAAACCTGTGAAGTAATTTGAGACCATCGCGTTTTCTTTGGATTGCTATGTGACAAGCCGATTTAACCGAATTACTCCCATGAGAATTGTAGTGCCAAACCAGTTCGTCTCCAGGAGCTTGAAAGAGAAGATGATTTTTTTTAATAATATCTATATCGCTCAGGTGTACCTTACCTTCTAGCATCTCAACCTTCCAAATAAATATATCTTTATCAATTAGATCAGCCACCAAAAGTTCATCATCAATAATATTACTATGGAACGACAACAATTTAAATGTCGCTGGTTTGGGATCCAACAACCCGGCTTGTATGTTTATTTTACATTTTATTTTCTTAGTATTAAATGTTGTTATAATATTTTGTACTATTATAAAT
The DNA here is from genome assembly GCA_020205615.1 of Panax quinquefolius. Classification (NCBI taxonomy): domain Eukaryota; kingdom Viridiplantae; phylum Streptophyta; class Magnoliopsida; order Apiales; family Araliaceae; genus Panax; species Panax quinquefolius. The sequence continues at coordinate 106,978,155 of CM035164.1, read as the reverse complement.
TATAAAATCATTAATTTGTAATATTTTTGGTACTTCGATAATGAGAATGTAAACAAAAAAAGTTTCAGTAACCAAAATAAAAATCGACTCCTAATGTAATGACCAAAACATCAATTAACTCGAACAACGTCCGTTAGTCTACTCATCACTTTCGTTCATTTTGTTGAACGAAATTATAAGTAATGACCATTTTGTAAGTTTTTTCGAGTATAATAATGTGTTTGTTAAAAAAAAATCGGTAATCACAATGAAAATTGACTCCTAATACGGTGATCAAAAAACCAATTAATCCTATTGGGCGACGATATTATGGAGTATTATATATGGGCTATGGTGTTAGCATCATCAAGTATTTTTGTAGCTCACGGGGATTTTGTTCGGTAAGAACGATACCCAGTATCACCCTCTTCGTCTTCTCCAAACGAGAGTGAGGAGAGGAAAATGAAGACCACTCTTTAGTAACGTCTTTGTTGGAAAATTATTAACTATACTACTATTTTGAAAATTTTGGCTCCACAAATGAAAATGATGTTCTCATTCTAAACTCTCGATTGCCAGTATCATGCGTTTGAGTGAAATAAATGGAAATAATAAGAAAAGGGGTTTTTCAATACTCCTTCCATCTCAAATTAATTGCTCAGTTTTGATTTTTTAAAGTTAAATTGACTATTTTTAAAATTAATAATTAAGCATATATAAATATATTTCTAAAATTATAAAAATTAGGATTAGTAATAAATTGTATATACTTTCTTTTGGTTATAATCTCTTCATCTATATTTTAGCAAAAATAGTAAAAAGATTAGTTTTAAAAATGATCAATTTAATTTTAAAAAATCAAAATTGAGCAATTAATTTGGGACGGAGGGAGTAATTAATTTTTGCTTCCAAACTTCCAGATATTAATTAGAGTGGAGTGGACACTACGATAGGAATTATGTTAATCAAGTAACATACAATTTTAGGGAAAGAAAAACAATATTAATATTCTTATATATATATTTGTTCTTCATCAACGTTTTGACTTATTTTATTTCAAAAAGAAAAATGATTTGACTTTATTTTATTTAAAATACAAAATGCTTTTGACTTTATTTTTTAAAATTAAGTTTGACTTTATCTTATTTCTAAAAATAAAAAAAGTTTTGCCTTTATTAATTATAAGGACAAGCAACCTTTCTTCAATGAGTAATTAATTAATATCTTAAACATATTAAATACCAAGATACCATGCATTTTAAGTTTAATAAAGCAGTGATATCAGCTTTTAGTTTCCCTTTAATTTGCCAGTATCTCTCCGTATCTCCTAAATTTTGTTTTAATCGTGGCCGTTAGCTAGTATTTAATTTATATAATTAATTTGTTAAAATTGTTAGGTTAGAGGGAAGACTTATCATGTAGGGCACCTTTCGGGTGTGGGATGCTGGTTTAATATATGTATTCATCAAGTTCTTATTTATGCATGCAGTGTTTCCAAAAGCTTTTTGTCAAATTAACCGACTCCTTATTTAAATCTGTGTTGCACCGATTAATATGTCAAAACTCAAAATTTCAGTCAACTTGCATCACCCTAATACTATGTTTGGATTGAAAGAATGAAATAAAAGGTAGAATAAAATAGAATGAATTATTCCATGTTCTCTCTTCTCCCAAGAAACTAAACACAATTTTTTCATTCTATAAGAATGAGTCATTTCATTCCCTCTCTAATTCCACCAATCCAAACGTAGCATAAGAGCATTGATCGATTTACTACATCAATACTATTTTCGTCTCATAATATATGACGTTTTAAAATTGTGCACAAAAATTAAAGAAATAATTGTATAACTTTAAATATAATATCAATTATCTATAATACTCTTAAATTCTTATAATTACCATACTTATCGCATACTCTCTCATTCGTAACATTTTCTCATGAGCAATGGCGAAGCTATGGTAAAAATGTGGGGTCAATTGACCCCACTCAATTTTTGAAATCACTTAAAAAAAAATTTAACCTACTCAAATTTTGACCCCCACTCAATTTTTGACCCCACTTAGATTTTTTTTTAATTAGAGATACCCAAGCGGTCAAGCCTCAGTCCTAAATCTCATACATCAATATATGTTCAACACTTCAGCCACAAAACAGAGAGAGAAGGGGTAAAGCCAAATCGCAAAAGGCAAAAGTCAAACCGTGAACCATTAAAGCCTTTTCATGAGTGGTCTGGTGGAGATCTTGGTGGATTGGTGAGCCATGAGTGTGGACCTGAGTGCGATTGACTCTATTCGCGATTTCTCTTGCAAACTTTATGCCCTTCAGTATGTAATGTAAATTACTCTCTCTTCAATTTCTCCAACCTCAGTTTTGTTTTCAGAAATCAATTGTAATTTCCCCCTTTTGTTAGTATTATTAAATTAGATATTTGGATGCATTTGTCTAACCCGAAAAGTATAAAGTATTAAAACAAATGGCTCGAGGGCGCTGCCCCCGAACCCTCGCTAAATTTTTTATAACTTACTAATAATTTTGACTCCACTGCTAAAACTTCATGGCTTCGCCACTGCTCATGAGGGGTAATTTTGGGAAGATTGTAGTTAATTAATTCTTCAAGATTATACAAAACGACAAATAATTTGAAAAAAATGAAATCATTTAAAACGTAATATATTATGAGACAGAGGGAAGTACATGTTTTGTATCCATTTAGTACGTTTGTCTTGTACTACCTCCATTCCATAATAATTGACCTTTTAAAAGAAAAAATATGTTCCAATTTATTTATCGTTTACAACTTTTTAGGATAATAAATGATTTACTTTCATATATCACCCCTAACTTCTCTCATTATCTCAAGAAATTTTCTCTCTTGTATTAGTAGTTTTTAACTTCCCATAAAAGGGTAGTGATGAAATTTCATATAAATTTTAAATATTAAATAATAGTATTAAATGACTTTTTTAATTTATATGTGTTAGGCCATATTTATTTGGACCTATTGGACCACAATTATTTAGGATGTTGGAGTATTGGGCCATTATTTAAATAAGGTTATATGCGGGCTTTGATCGGTGATTATTGAATGGATAGGTATTGGACTGTTGATCTAACACCTTAATTAATGAGGATTTGACATTATCCTAGTTAGTGGGTAACAGTGATGAGATCAGCGGGTGAATTGCATGCAATTAGCTGAGATCATGAAAAGGGTTGCAGGCAAGGCGGTGAGATGAATATAAGAGTACAGATCACTTCATAGAAGAAGGTAAGATGCAAATTTTATACAAAATACTAGAGCACACAACCTCCATTGTTAACCTTGTATTGGCATGTACTAATTTTCACACCGGAGCTATCCCCCTGCGGCCCAAGCCGTCAAGCTTTTGGTACTGACTCATTTTTTGTGCAAGGTTAGACGCGTTTTTCAGTGATTGAGGCGCGTAGAAAGATCTTGGTGTTAACATTGGCGCTAGAAGGAGGGCCTTTTCTAGTGTTTCTAGTTTTCAATCACATATATTGAACATCCTACATCGGAAGTTATGGTGAAAAGTAGGACCATCACAGCTGAAGGGCAGCCGACGACTGCAAGTTCTTCTATACAAAGAATTTCTGTTAAGGATAGACTGGGGCCTTCAAAGAGTATCCATGACAGACTTGGATCACAAGCTGTGCTGGAGGGGTCTCATGCAAGAGACCATGGTGATACCAAAAGAAAGTTATTTCTACTGCTAGTAAAGGACCTGACATGGATCGGAAAAGGGTAGAAGGCACACCGCCTAGAACCCAACACCAAGAAGGTTAGGCAAACAAGACCTCTACTATAGCTAAGATGGCACAAGAGATTGACAAAGCTTTAAAAGTGCTTCTACAACAAAGAGAAGAGATTTCCAAACAGATGGTTCTTATGTCCGAAATGAAAGATGAGGATCTAGTTATACTAGGCCCAAAGAACGTGGTAGATCTCCAAGTAGACAAACAAGATAAAGATGAGAAGCCCATATAGTTTGAAAGCATGTCTCGAAGTCGTTCTCGAGACCGAAGAAGAGCAAGGGGTCATACTCCCGAAGATCCGAAGAGAGTACTTCGACCTGAGGATTATCGGGATAATGATGAGAGTCGACGAAGAAGTGGATCGAGAGGACATACGCCCGAGAATTCAAAGAAGGCACCTCGCCTTGAGTATTCTCGGCATAACGAGAAGGGTAGATGCTGAAACAGATCTAGAAGTAGTACTCCCGAGATTCCGAAGAGGGCACACCGCTCTGTAAATACTCGTCACAGCAGGAGTCATAGACGAAGCCCCTCTAGAGCATCTAGCTTGGATGGAAAGGGTTAGTCTGCTCAGAAGAAGAGAATTCCTCTGAAGAAAGAAGTCTCTCCGCAACCAGAAGGAGTGGAACTCTTAGCCAAAGAGATGAAGGAGCTTCGGAGACAATTGGCAAAAGTTCAACAGGTGAAAGAACGCTCTGGTAAAAAGTTGTCTCCTTTCTCTTCAGAAATTCTTCAAGAGAAGGCAGATCCTAATAAAAAGCTTCCTTATATGGAGAGTTACGATGGTTCACGAGATCCGTATGACCACAGCCAGGCGTTTGATAGGCTGATGGATTATTATGACTATTCAGATGCAGCCAAGTGCCAGACTTTTGTGACGACGTTGAGAAAAGACACGAGGCAGTGGATGGGGACTTTGCATCCAGATTCAATTTCATCCTGGGCTGATTTGTGTGATAAATTTCATGCTCGGTTAGGGAGTAATAAGAGGAGAGGAAAGCCTACAAGGTCATTGGCACAAGTTAGACAGTACTCGAATGAGACTTTGGGCCAATATGTGAAGAGGTTCAGAGAAGCAGTGGGTCAGGTGACAGACCTCAATGATCTTCAGGTTGTAGGTCTATTTCAAAATGGGCTGGACTTGGTGAAGTCTTAAAAACTAGTGAAGAAGTTGATGTTTAGTCATCCGAAGAGCCTAGCCGAAGCATTTGAGAAAGCGGAAGGCTACATCATGGTAGAAGAGGCAATGAGTAGTCTGAATCAAGGCCCTTCGAAAAAGGTGAAAGATAAGGATAAAACTGATGGTAATCAAAAGAAGAGTGGTGGTAGCAATGATCATTATAGTGGGAATCAGAAGAAGTATACCAACAATTGGGGGTCGAAAGGAGGTCGACCACCTTTTCTGAGTCAAAATGTGAATGAAGTGTTTACCCAACTTAATACTGATCGGGCTACCATTTTAGCGTAGATAAAAGACCAGCCCTACTTTGGGCATCCTCGGGATAATCTTAAACCAGGAACTGGAAATCCTCACAAATATTGTGATTACCATCAGGCAGCTGGGCATGAAACGAACTCTTGTTGGAATTTAAGAGATGTCATTGAAAGATAAATCCAAAGTGGTACTTTGGTTCAATATGTGGCAGGACGAGAACCTCTGAGGGAGTAGCAGAGGAATAATAGACCTGTTCAGGCTGCTTAATCTGCCCAACTAGCTCCGAATCAACTAGTAAGGCATGTTGTGGATGTAATTACAAGAGGAAATATTGGAAAAGTTGCTGGAAAGAAGCGATGTGGATATCTGGATTCGGTGATGGCTGTGGTGAGTAAACTCTCGAAGACTAAAAGGGCATACCCTGGTTCGGTAATCTCTTTCACAGATGATGATTTCCCTTCTGAACCCATCGAACCACATGAAGGAGCTTTAGTGATTAGTGCACAAGTGGGTTTGGTGGACATGAAGAGGATGATGATAAATAACGGGTCTTCGTTGGATATTCTATATGCACATGTTTACCAGAGGATGCACTTGGATGGAAGGAAGATGGAAATTGGGCAGGAAGCTCCCCTATATGGGTTCAGCAACGATCCATTCAAGGTGGCGGGAACTATTGAGCTACCAGTTATCTTTGGGTCAGCTCCACAACAAGTTGAAATTATGTGTAAATTTTATGTAGTGCATGTGGACTCGGCCTACAACTCCATTTTGGTAAGACCCACTTTGACATCTCTTCAGGCAGTGACATTGATTCCCCATTTCAAGATTAAGTTTTCAATGCCACATGGGGTTAGGGAAGTTGCTGAAGATTTGGACTTGGCGAGGAGGAGTTACCAGAATGCTTTGATTACTTCGGGTGTAGGGGTCAGTAGACAAAAGAATACTATGGCTATCGAGATTGAGCCGTTTATAGAAAGCAGTACATAGCCATTGGTTATGCCGGCTGAAGAAACCAAAGAGTTTAATCTAATTCTGGGAAAGAAAGAAAAGACGGTGAAGATAGGTTTAGGTCTGCCAGAACCTTTCCGGACGAACTTGGTGGAATTACTTCAGTGTTATGCTGACATTTTTGCTTGGGTTCCTAGTGATATGCCAGGAGTAAGTCGAAAGGTTGCTGAACATAGGTTACGAGTGGACCTAGCAAAGAGGTCAGTTCGGTAGAAAAGGCATATTTTTGCACCAGAGAGACAGAAGATAATTGACGAGGAGATTGCAAAGTTGTTAGCATCAGATTTTATATTTGAGATCGATTATCCGAAATGGATGGCAAATGCGATTCTGGTGCAGAAGAAGAATGGGAAATGGCGAGTTTGCATAGACTACACTGATCTGAACAAAGCATGCTTGAAGGACTTTTATCCTTTGCCTCACATTGATCAGCTTATTGATGCGACTTCGGGATATTCCTTATTCAGCTTTATGGATGCTTTCTCAGGGAATCATCAGATTTCTATGTGTAAAGAGGATATTCTAAAGACAACATTCATTACTCATCGGTCAGTGTATACCTATAAGAAGATGACCTTCAGCTTGTTGAAGGTAGGGGCTATTTATCAGAGGATGATGAATTATGTGTTCACAAAGCAGTTGGGTAAGAATATAGAAGTTTATGTTAATGACATGATTATCAAGAGTATGTCAGTTAAAGGTCATTTGGACGATTTGGAGGAGTGTTTCCAGACAGTACGTCATTACAATTCGGCTTGGAGCAGGAAATTTTTGGGCTATCTGGTTAGCAAAAGGGGAATAGAGGCAAATCCAGAAAAGATCCAGGCTATTATGAATATGAAGTCTCTTCAGTCTTACAAAGACGTTCAGCATTTGACGGGTCAAATAGCAACTCTGAGAAGATTCATGTCTAAATCGGCAGAGAGGTGTTTGCCATTTTTTGATACGTTGAAAGGGCCAAAGAATGCTAAGAAATTTCAATGGACTTCAGAATGTGAAGATGTTTTCCAGGGGATAAAGAAGTATCTGTCTTCGGCGCCTTTGTTGGCGAAGCCAGTTCCTACTGAACCTTTGTATTTGTATTTGGCGACAAGTTCGTTGGCAGTAGGAGCAGTGTTGGTGCGGGAGATTGGGGGTAAGCAGTACCCGGTTTACTATGTAAGCTATGCCCTAAGGGATGCAGAGACAAGGTATCCGAACCTTGAGAAGTTTGCCTTTTTTTTGATAATAGTCAGTCGAAAGCTTTGGCAATACTTCCAAGGTTGGTTAATAGTGGTATACACATATCAGTCACTAAAGAAGGTGCTAGGCAAACCAGAACTTTCGTGGAGACTTGATGCATGGACAATGGAGTTATCTCAATTCTTTATCGAGTATCATCCTCGAACAGCTATTAAAGGTCAAGCCTTAGCTATTTTGTGGTAGAATGTTCATTCCCTGAAGTTGATGAGAGTTTGAATGTAGTTGAGGGATCTGAGAAGGCAGTTGCAGTACTTCAGCAGATGCAGAGTTCGTGGACGTTATATGCTGATGGGTCTTCTACTTTGGATGTTAGTGGGGCTGGGATCATCTTAATGAGTCCGAAGGGATTCAAAGTGCAGCAAGCCATCAGATTTGGGTTCAGGGCAACGAACAACGAGGCAGAGTATGAAGCAGTGTTAGCAGGCTTGTGATTGGCAAAGAGTCTTGAAGTTTAAAGGTTGATCATCTACAGTGATTCTCAGTTGGTTATCAAGCAACTTTCTGGGGAATATTAAGCTCGGGGTTTGAGGATGATTAAATATCTGGCAGAGTTAAAGGATCGACTTCAATATTTCAATTCTTATGAGTTTCAGGGGGTCGATCGAAATGATAATTCAATTATAAATGCGTTGTCAAAATTGGCTACTACTGAAGCGAGTACCTTTGATGGCTCAGTGTATTTAGAGACTCTTAAACAGCCTAGTATCCAACTTGAAGAAGTGATATGTGTAGAGCGATCTAATTGTTGGATGACCTCATATTTAGATTATTTGACAGATGGCGTACTACCTTCGGATCAGATGTTGGCTAAAAATGTGAAATACAAAAGTGCAAACTTTGTGCTTATTTATGGAGATCTTTATCGAAGGGCTTACTCATCTCCCTTGTTGAAATGTTTGGTTCCTTCTGAAGATGATTATGTACTTCGGGAGGTTCATGAAGGTATTTTTGGTGATCATATGGCTGCAAAGTCATTAGCATACAAGGTGCTTCGACAGGGATATTATTGGCCAACAATTTTTAAAGAGGCCACTAAAAATGTGAAGAAGTGTCAAAAATTCCAATTGAACAGTTCGATCCCACATCAGCCACCAGAAGAGCTATACTCGGTTTTATCTCTTATACCTTTTGTTGTCTGGGGGGTGGATATATTGGTTCCATTGCCGAAATCAAAAGGGAAGGTTAGTTTTGTTATAGTGGCAATTGAATATATGACCAATTGGGTGGAGGTGAAGCCGCTTAGAGCGATCACGGAGCAAGAATGTTTAAAATTTCTAAAGGAATATGTGGTGTTCCATTTTGGCATTCCTATGGCGATAGTCTCGAATAATGGACGTCAGTTTGTGGGCTCAAAATTTGAAGCATTTTTAAAGTAGTTGGGGATTCAACATATAAAGACATCGGTTGCTCATCCACAATCGAATGGGCAAGTTGAGGTAACTAATATAACACTTCTAAATGGAATTAAGAGAAGAATGGATGAAGCAAAAGGTTGATGGCCAGAGGAATTACATAGCATGTTATGGGCCTATCAAACTACATCGAGGACTACAACAGGGGACTCACCTTTTAGGTTGGCTTATGGTTCAGATGCATTGGTTCCTGTGGAGATTGGGTCTACAAGTCTTCAGGTCAGTCAGTTTTGAGAGGTGTATAATGACGAAGGGCTTAAGGTCAACCTGGATTTTCTTGAAGAAGTCAGGGAAGCAGCCTTGGTAAAATTGGCAGCATATCAACGTCATGTGGCTAAGCACTATAATAAAGGGGTAAAGCTTCGAAGGTTTGAAGTGGGAGATTTTGTTCTTTGGGAAGTTGAGGCTTCTACACCACAGAATATGGGAAAATTGATGCCAAACTGGGAAGGTCTTTATGAGGTTGTTGAGGTAACGAAGTCAGGGACTTATCGGTTGTGAGAATTAGATGGGTCTGAGATAAAGAATACTTGGCATGCTGGAAGGCTTTAAAAATATTTTTCAGTAGGTCCAGTGTCAATGTATAGGAGTCTGTAATTATGCCAACAGTTATCAATAAAAGAAGCTTTTTTCTCCAATAATGTTTTACCTACTGGTTGTTTGGGGGTTTGGTGGCATGTTCATCCTATAGATGGTGAACAGGGTCCTGATTCGTCCTATAGATGACGAACTGGATTTTCTGGGAGTTTGGTGATCTATTCATCCTCAAGATGGTGAAATAGAACATGTTCATCCTATAGATAGTGAACAGGGCCTGTTCGTCCTCAAGATGGCGAATAGGTTTAATGGGAGGTTCAGTTGGATATGTTCATCCTATAGATGGTGAACAGAACCTGCTCATCCTAAAGATGATGAGTGGGGTCCTGATTCGTCCTAAAAATGACGAACTGGATTTTCTGGAGGTTCGGTGGTATGTTCATCCTAAAGATGGTGAACAAAACATGTTCATCCTATAAATGGTGAACGTGACATGTTCATCCTCAAGATGGAGAACAGGCTTGCTAGGAGGTTCGATTAGATCTATTCGTCCTAAAGATGATAAATTGGATTGTTGAAGATATGTTTCACACTTCGGTAATGAATAAGTATTATTTTACATTATTACCTGATTTTATTTGAAGTGTTGAGTTCAGATTATTAGATTATTTACTAACAGTGCAAGATAAATTTAAAAGGAGTAAAAAGGAAGAAGCTAGTAATATTTTCATTAAAAAAGAATTACAAAATATTGTTGATAAAATTTTACAAAGTTTAAAGCTAAGGTTGAGGAGGATCGTCTTCGGTATTACCCTCATCTTCGTCTTCAGAAGAGTCAAGGAGTAATGGGTTCAGAGAGGCAGCAGCAAATTTGCTTTTGCCTTTGCTTCGGGCCATTTCATAACCTTCAGCATACATCTAAACTATTTCATTGGTCAATTTAGGTGATCGGCGGTATTCGATTTGTATTTCCTTGCGGAGTTCTTCGGTGAGTGGTGGGCCGAGGGCTCTGAGTTCACGAAGTTCTTTTTAACTTTACACCAATACTCGAGATGTCGTTCTTCAGAAATTTTAGATTCGTTGATTTCTTTAGTTAGGCCTCGATTGTTTCGTGTCAATACTTCGTTCTTCAGTGGTAGTTCTTGGTTCTGTTCAGCGGTAGTTTGTTGAAGTTTTTCGGCCGTGGCTAGTTGATCTTTTAATTTATCGAGATCTTTTCTAAGGCATTCAGAGTTGAAGAGGGCGTCTCTTTGTAAACCTCTCTCCCTTGCTAGAGCAAACTTCAGAATAGTATTTTCCCTTCGAGTAGCATCCTCATCGGCTTCAATTTCTTTGTACCTCTGATGGAGTCACCCGAAGATTCCATTTGCCTACATTTGTTCAGAATTAAGCAAAATGTTTCAAGAAATTATTTGTGAATACAAATGGTTAAGTAATAGTTGACTTACTCTGGCTTGGTGAGTCATGTCGGCTTCGATTAAGTCAGAAATGGAGCTATTGCCAAAGCGATGGTCGTCGGTGTCGAGTATAAAGGTGTTGTAGAGGTGTAGAGGGAAGTTTTCATTTAACTCTGGCCATAAGGTGGGCGAATGTACGGCTTCAGGTATAGAAGAAGAAGATGGACGTTGTGGAGATGGTATGGGTTGTTCGGATGGAAGTGGAGTGTAGTTTATTGAAGGTTCAGTTTTTGTGGTTGGTTGGCTGTCTAGAGTGTGTTTTCTTTTTCAGATAAGGGGAGAATTAGGCTCAGCGTGTTCTTCGTGTTCTTCTTCGGGCTCGTTGATTTCAACTGGTATGACATGAGGTTGATTGGCTTCGGTATGAGGTTCTCTGAGTTCTTCGGCAGAAAGGTGGGTTATTTTGGCTCTTTTCTTTTTGGTTCGAAGGATTTGGGTGCGTTCGGCGATGGGCATATCTAAAAGACTTTCATTAAGTGTGGGGACAGAAACATGTTTTGGTTTTCTAGCAGCTCTTTTCTTTCGTCGTGGTTGGCTTGTTTCTTCGGTAGGAGTTGGTTCGGTGATTTGGGGTTCAGTGATTTGAGGTTCGGAGGCTTTTGGTTCAGAGGTTTGAGGTTCTGTATTTTGGGGTTCGACAAGACTTTGGATTGGGTTGGCAACAAGGAATCTTTTTAGTTCTTTTTGGTCAATGGAAGTAGGTTTGATAAGAGATACTAAAAAAGATGAAGAAAAATGTCTTAAAATAATTACTGAAGAAAATTTAAGAAATTACATAAGTATTGAGTTCGGTACTTACATTTATGGTCATACAATCATGCTTGCTTGCTAAGAAGACCGAACACTATAACAAAAAAGCTTATCAATGATCGCACTTTCGATCGCTAATGATCATATGCTCGAAAAAATGTCACCGATATTAGTCGATATAATCGGTCATTGGTGGACATCAACGACCATTATTAGCGACCGACTTATCAGTGACCGCCATCAACAATCAACGTTGTCGTTAATCTGAGTCATGATGAGTCAGTTTTCAGGGCTGATGTGGCACATGTGTCAGCGACCAACAATTGCAACCGCATCGGTCACTAATTTCCCAAAGGCCATTAGGGACCGCTATCTGTATTAGCGATCGCATGCGGTCGTTGATGTTTATCTATTTTTTTAAAATATTTTTTCCTGTTTTATGGATTTCCCAAAAAAATATACCCTACTTTGTACATGCTTTCTATCCCAACACAGCAGTATATATAAGCATCCATATAAACATCCATCCATGATTTTATATATATATATATATATATATATATATATATATATATATATATCCCAACACATCCACGTACAACAGTATATATAAACATCCATCCATTGAAGACACGTAAACCAACACAATATTAAATCAATACAATTGTCCAAAGAATGAATATAAAAGTACAAGGCAACTACTAAAATATCTACAAAATAAGTGTAGCTCTTCATGCATCATTATCCAAATTAGTGGGACCCTGTAATTACCAAAAGAATATAACATGTTACATGTGTTGATACTACTATGACTTAGGGAAAGCTAAACAATAGAAATTATTTAAACATAAGTAAGACAAAACAATATCTGTGTATGCCTCATTGCCATCCTGATGTCATATTGCTGCCGCCACTGCATCCGCCAACTCATCAAGACTCAGAGACTGCAGATGCCCGCCCAGTATATGAAGAAGATCACGATCTCGACAGAACGCTCTTACACAGTTAGCAGGAGTATGATAGGCTGGATGACGTGATGACTGTGTAGACTGGGTAGCAGAGCTGCTTATGCCACTGATGGTCGGGCGTCGTTTTTGTCCTTGGCCTTTAACGTAGTTTTTCTTAATGACTGACGCCCTCTCCCATAATTCTTGATCAATCGGCGGACACGGGGTGCCTTCAGGATAACGCTCGTTCATTAAGCTCTTATAAGTGTCCTGTCAAAAGGTTAACAATTAAATAGTTAAAAAAAAGTAAAAAATGCTATAAAAAAAAGGTCGTCACAATTTATAAACAACATATTAGGATAAAGTTAACTTATTACCTCTATCTGAATTACCTCAGGCAGACCATCGTGGGTGGCCACATACACATCCAACCAATTGATAGGTTGACCTTGAGATTGAGACTCTACAAAACATGTTCTCATATTAATATGTAAACATATGATATTTTACAATACAAAACATGACTGTAAACATAAAAACAAATAACTAAGCCAATAAGCTTGCTATACATACGTACCTTTGCAGTAATATGCTGCAGCTGTGATATACTGCCGCCCCGATACATACTTTTTGCCTTTTCGCCTTCAAGTACACCTGAGGATCTATTCGAGGAGGCATTTTTGCGTCTCTTGACCAAGCTCTTAGCTCTCCACTGGTCACACATCTTCACCCATATGGGTTGTGCGCACCACCAGGGGCTATGCTCATGCATATACTGCTCACCCTGTCCTGGATGGTCAATCTTTGCATTACGCAGGGCTTTTTGTCGTTCCTTGTTCAGATTATCTTTAGTTCAGATGGCACACTTCTACCAGAATAGTGTCTGAATAATTGATGCTTGCGCGTCGTCCCATCTATACGTACCTTTTCTGCAAATAAAACAACAATATTAATATTAAAAAGGTGATATTACCATAATTCAATATTACTAAACAATATTAATTGATTAACTATAGATTATCTATCAGAGTGATAAAAAAATATACGAACTTCAAATTTCAAACTGCATCCTTATGGGGTGAGGTGTGTCACCATACGTTATCATCGGGCGTGTAGCCAATTACGTAAGCATAATTGTGAAATGCACTTCATAATTTTACTATCTTGAAAATCACTACAATATACAACAATATACATTAAAGATAATTAATTTTATTATATATACAATAATTTTATTATTTTATTTACATTAGTATATATCTATAACAATGGAAATATAAAATAGTTATATATACACGATGTTTAGCTTACGTTCTCTCCGGAGGAGGACGAATTTGTTTGAGAATTCGGTCTGCCGGATTAGCCAGGGCCTTCAACACATGATTAAGGCCCCGACCCAACCCGCGCTTTCATTGCGCTGGTTCTTCAGACATCTATAATGACAAGTAATGACAAGTAATGTTATTATGAGTTATATGATTTACATATATAAATAAAATGATAATAATGACAAGTAATTGTATGAAATAGTTAACTACAACAACTATAAATGAAAGGTACATAAACATGTCAAGGATATAGAGAACATGTATATATGTAATTGTATGTAATACAATTAAAACTAAACATACATTTTAATGAAAATCGTTGTCTGAGTCAGAATCATTTTGTATAAGTATCAGAGATTCATAACCATCTTCTTCTTGATTCGATGTAGGTCGTACGGTTAATAACTCTTCCAAAAGATCAATAACATCTGGCACAATAACTGTCTCGGGATCCAATTCATCAGGTTCATCTCCACCCTTTGGATTAATTCTATGTTGTCCTCCATATTTATTATAGGGGGTCTATGAAGCATTTCCTCTTGGTAGAAATCACCTTCTACTACTTAGACACGACTGCGCGTGGGAGTATGAATTATAACTTGTCAATCTGTAGGTGGTCTATCCCTTTTCCTAACAGGACTAGGAGTGTAATATACTTGTACTGTTTGAGTTGGCAACACAAATGGTGCGCTGATGTACGTGGACCTATGGAGGTCAATATCGACGATTCCATGTCGATCGACACGTATCCATTTTTCTGAATCAAACTAACGAAACTTGAAAAATTTAATATAACCCCCATAAGTACCCTTGTATGACAACCCAGTGATTTCCTCCAACTCCCCATAAAAGGCACGACCAAGCTCATTGTAACAATCTCCTTGAACACACACTCCAATATTTGTTGTTCTTTTACCGCGAGCATATGTCTTTGTATAAAATTCACAACCATTTATTTTGTAACCATTGCGAATAACTTGGTCCCTGTCTGGACCCATAGCTAGGACTTGTATATTTGGAGGAATCGTTCCCTCATTAAGAGGCTACAAAAATTCTATTAAATTAAATAAATTCATAAATTAATACGATATATGTCGTGCTTAATTAACTTAACTTACTTTGTCTTTAGCCAAAGAGAAAATTTTTTATCACGACTAACTTGAATATATTTATCAGTGATGCCGGGCTGATTTTCTTTTAACTCATCATCGTATGTTCTATACAATTTTATAAACATTAATATTAACATATATTAATATGAGATTGCAGGTTAAGATATAGGTCCAATACATATGAATTTTACATGTATACCTCACAAATTCATCAATCTCCTCGCAATTGAGAAGAATGTAAGTATGCGCAACATGTAATTCTTGCTCAGAAAGGAATATGCACTTTTCTTTTCCATATGCGCGACCCAGTAAACCAAATACAGAAAGCCAAAAATTTAGTTCAACATTGCCCCCGTCATCATGTCTCGGGACTCGATTGGCCTTTGTTAAGACTTCATCGGGAAAATAGTCTGAGACAAACATAGATATCTCATCGAAACTATATGCCTCACATATCAACCCCTCGACATAAGCTCTATTCTTCACCTTCCTCTTAAGGTTTCCCATGACCCTATCGAAAGGGTACATCCATCTATATTGAACTGGGCCACCAACACGAGCTTCATAGGGTAGATGGATTTGCAAATGCTCCATAGCGTCAAAAAAAACCAGGTGGGAATATTTTTTTCAAGCTTACATGTGATCTCAATGATGTTCTTCTCAAGTATAGGCATGTCCTTTTCATTTAACGTTTTTGAACATATGTTCCTAAAGAAACGACTAAGATCAGTCAAAGCATCCCATATTGGTTTATCAAGCAAGTCCTAAAATGTTATAGGCATGAGTCTCTCTATGAACACATGACAGTCATGACTCTTCATCCCTTGCAATTTCCCACCCGTAACACACCTTGCAATGTTTGACGCATATCCATCTGGTAGTTTCAGAGACTTTATCCATGTGCACACATCTTCAACCTATTTTTTGGATAATGTGTACCTTGCATGCGGTTTGACCATCTTACCATTAGTCGATTCATAAAGTTCTAATCCAGGATGCTTACAAATATCTTTCATGTCCAACCGTGCCTTATCATTATCTTTCGTCTTTCCCATAACACCCATCACGGTGTTAAATACATTGTCGAACACATTCTTCTCAATATGCATCACGTCTAGATTATGACGAATCAAATTTGTAGACCAATAAGGCAGTTCCCAAAAGATGCTTATATGAACCCAATTATGAGATATTCCAAACCCATCAATGTTGTCAAAGGCAACAATCTTACTAAATAGGATGACCGGTAATCTCATCACACGGTCACGCATCTCGGTCCTCGACAGTCGTGGTGCAGGCATATCATTCTCTACTTTCCATTTCCTGAAGTTTTCTCTATTTCTTCGAAATGGGTGATCTGCCAGTAAGAATCGACAATAATAATCAAACTAGCATGGCTTTCGACCATTTAATAGATTGAAAGACTTTGTATGCTCCATACAATATGGACAAGCCAACTTCCCGTGTGTACTCCATCCAGATAACATACCATAAATGGGAAAGTCACTTATAGTCCACATATCCGTTGCCCTAAGGTTGAAATTTGTTTTCATGGAAACATTCCAAGTCTGTACTCCATCCTCCCACAATACCTTCAACTCGTCTATAAGAGGTCTCAAGTAAACATCTAGGTTCTTTCCAGGACTCTTGGGACCAGGAATCACGAGTGAAAGAAATAAGTATGGTTGTTTCATACACATCCAAGGAGGCAAGTTATACAGAGTAACAATCACAGGCCAGCAGGAGTACGGAATAGCTGAGTGGTCGAATGGGTTGAAACCATCAGTGGACAATCCAAGCCTCACATTTCTATATTCCAATGCAAACCTGGAATGTGCTAAGTTGAAATCTTTTCAAGCCTGCCCATCTGCGGGGTGGTTAAGTTCTCCATCTTTGGTTGGAGATTTCGCATGCCAAGTCATATGTTCAGCTATTCTTGAAGACATGTACAATCTTTTGAGCCGAGGTGTAATTGGAAAATACCTTAAAATCTTAAAAGGTATATTTGTCTTTTTTGTAGTCAGACTCTCTTTATTAGGCCTGAATTGATCATGACTACAAAATGTGCACTTTGTCTTCTGTTCATTTTCCTTATAAAACAACATGCAATCGTTCAGACATGCATCGATCTTTTGATATCCAAGATCCAACTTCTTCACCATTTTTTTACAATAATAGTAGTTATCGGGCAATTTTTCACTGACAGGCAACATACTCTTAATGGCCCTCAAAAGTGACTCAAAACGCTCATGGCTCATGTTGTGATCAGCCTTGATGTTAAGTAATGTCGCCACTGCAGACAATGTAGTGTGCTTCGTACAACCATGCCACAATGGTTTGCTACCCTCGTCTAACAACTTAAAGAATGATTTGGCATTAGAATTCATATGTTGCTCTCTGCCTTGTTCCCAATCAAAATCCAACCCTGCAATATCATGAACCATGTCATTCATATGATGGGTACTGCTGCCTGGATTATGTACTTGTGTGATGCCACTATCTCTTCTCTGCCCATGTTCCCACTAACATTCTTCGTTATTTTTCATGAACCCAAAAACAAGTAAATGATAGTTTACCACGTCTCTGTCCATATAATTTATATTCTTACACTTCAAACAAGGACATCTTATCTGGTTTTGACCATTCACACATTCTGGGTGACTATACGCATACTCCAAAAACACTTGGCAACCAGCTCTAAATTCAGCTGTAGCATCTATCTAGGCACTTGACTTTCGTCGTGCCATCCAACTACTGTGACGCCCCCAAAATAGGTTCACACAACCCATTATGAGTCGCCAAATACATGGTACAGAAAATAACTACAACTTCATTATTATTACAATTGTCGTGCAAAATACGACAACACATATGACAACCCCAAAATAGGTCCATTCCATCCAACCCATTCTAAGTCGCCAAATACATGGTACAGAAAACAACTACAACTTTATTAATACAATTGTCGTGCAAGATACGACAACACTTAAACTAGGAGTTTAAATACAAATATATACCAACTGTGACTCTGGACACCAACTTGGACAACACCTCATAATGACACCTTACATAAAGGTATAGTCAAAAACTGTTTTAGAAATTAAAATCTTTGGGAAGTGCTCAAGGAAACCTTCGTACATGGGAGGCCATGCGTCTAGGTTATGATAGATATCATATGGCCACAAAATTATCCTTGGTTGACCCAATAGACCTCAAAGAAGAACGAGAAGATTACTATCATATTCTTCCCAATGGTGAGTCTTCTCTTGACATATCATTATCTCCACTGTCTCTAATTGGGTATTATACTCCAAACAAACACCAAGATTATATAGGTAGTGCTTGTAAATATACTCAAAGAAGTGGATGAGCACAACCTTGTCTTATGATGACACGAGGTTGTATGTCATTAGACATCTTGTATGATAGTGGCAAAACACCCTTCCAACATTGGGTTCGCTTTCACCCTAGTTGATTCACCAAATATAACTACTAAATGATGACCACCGATTCTATTCCCTGTTACCTCCTCACCCAACCCGCCTACACTCAGATTATTACCTGAAAGGAATTGTGAAGTAAAAGGGTGAGCACAACTACCTCAGTAAAGAATATCATGACTAAAGATAAATAAATTATCAATAGCCTTCAACAGTAATAAATCAGAGATTTAGAACATATGGTAAATGATAAAACTTTTCAACCATAGTTGCAGCGGAACGAGCAATCCATTAGAAGAGTCAAATAGACCATAAAGTCTATTATCTTCTCCATATTAAAAGTCCACCAACAATGTTTTATCCCTGTAACATCAATCAACAATTCCTTTCCACAATCATATGAATAACTCATAATCATAATTGTGATTCTAAATTCCTCTTCGCATCCAAGACGAAGATAATTTTCATCACCTGTCTTTACCTGAAACATCAAAGATCATGGTTATACCAAATCATAGTTCATGTTCATAATCATACTAATAAATTCATCTTTGCACTACGGGCCAAAGATATTCATCAACAGTTCATCTTTGCACTACTGGCCAAAGATATTCAATAACATGTCATCTTTGCACTACAGGCCAAAGATATTCATCAGTTGGTCATGTTCATCTAAACACATATTCATCTTTGCACTACAGGCCAAAGATATTCATCAGAAATCATTCATCTTTGCACTACGGGCCAAAGATATTCATATCTCAAAGAAATATATAATCATTTCAGAATTTATATAAACAATAATTATAACCATGTTGATCAATTCACCTTTGCACTTAAGCTAAAGATATTCAATTATAAATTCAATGGTCATGATCATACCGGTCACAATTCAACTTTTCACACTCGCCAAAGAGAACCCTAGTCATGATCATACCAATAATCTACCCATCTTTACACTCCGGTGAAAGAGAATTTCAACATCGAGGGGTTATAAAATGTTATATATGATAATAAAATCAATATAATCAATACATAGTTTTAATCTCCAGAGTAATATTCATAAATCAACTATAATTTGATTAGAAAAATAAACCAATTTTGTAGTGAATAATACCCATGAATAATAACTCATGAATAGTAACTCGTGAATAGTAACTCATGAATAGTAACCCGTCGTGAATAGTAAATCATGAATAGTAACTCGTGAATAGTAACTCATGAATAGTAACTCATGAATAAAAAAATTTCAAATTTGATAAAAATTCAGACCAATATTTCGGCATAATGATATTGAAGAAATAATATCATTTTAGAAGAAAATAACCTCTCTTACAATTCCTTAAAATCCCTTACTATCCCTTACCTCAAAAGAGTTGATTTACGATTGGAATAATATTTGAAACGAACTTGAATCAGAGTATAGCAACACTCAAGATATCAAAATACTCAAAAGAATACACTCGATAATATAGAGAGAGAAGTAGAGAGAAAACTTCAATTTCTTGTGTGATTTTCAATTCTAACCTAAGCACCCTATTTATAGAAAATTGCTTAGAACACCAAAGCAGAAAATTTAATAAAATATTATTATATTTATATAAATTTCCTACGTACACCAAGAATCTGAATTCAGCATGCATTCAACACCAGTGGGGCCCACCAACAATATAAAAAACGTTTTTCTTAATAAAAATTATTAAAACTTCAAAAATTAATTATTTCAGAACTTCAATAATGCATAATAAATAGCCTTTTATCAGAAAATTCAAATCTCGAGGTTTTTTTTTATAGGAAATTCAATTCTCTACAACTTTACAGAAGAAAGTTTTTCCAAATTCCAAATGTAAACCGAATCAAATCCATATACTGGACGATTTTATGTGCTATAATCAAATTTCGGTCAAGAAATGGGTCCACCAACATGTTTAACATGTTTTAAACAACTTTTGCAACAAAAATACTCTTCCTCCTCATATAAACATATATCCTACATTCATTATAAAAGTATCACCATTATTATATTATAATAATATAATAAAAAATATTATTTTATCGAAAAGATAAAATATCGATTTTCAACAATTGTCACTTTAAAATTTTCTCCATATTTCATAAAAGAGGGTCCAACAACTTTTATAAATAAATATGAATTTTCTATAAATATCATTTTTGAATATTATGGAGTAAATTTGATATAATGTTATAGTTGTGGGTAATATTTATAAATTTTGCAAAGTACGCAAGTTGTTATATAATATTCGATTGGTCTGGGAAATATTCATTTTAACAAGGAATATTCATATAAACGGCACAATCATTTGTGGACCCACAATGTAATTATGTTGGATTCGAGAAAATGACAAAATACTTTATAAAAATAACGGCGGAAGTTTTTACCGTTAACTCGCTGAAACACCCGGTGTTAAAAGTACAAAGAATACGCGTGGTTGCATGATAATAATAATACGATATTGATTATTGATGCTTACGTGAGAAGTCACTCAGCTTTTGTTCAATTATTGCTACAAGAATTGTGATGATAAGATCTCACGTTATTTGATTCAATTATTGTCAATATTTTATATATTATTAAATCAATAATTGAGACGAAAAGGTTATTAATATTATTATTTTCAATATTAACGATGTCTAGAAGTTCACAAGGAGAGGTTTGGTCACCTAATTTCGCGCCAATAGGAGAAATCCTTATCGAAAGCCCCTCTTTCCTCGGGAACGACCGGTCGATTAATATTGTGAATTATAATAATGGTGATAAAGTTTGTTTTATTAGTATTATTAATGTAATAAAACATAAAAATTTTTTTATAAAAATGTAATACTTTTATAAAGTTATTCGTTTTATTAGACTATAAATAAATAATATATAATATTCTATTACGATATAGTGTTTTGCAGATAGTAAAATCTTTTTATATAAAATGTAATACTTTTATAAAGTTATTTGTTTTATTAGACAATAATTAGAATATATTATATTTTATTATGCATAGTGTTGTATATGCCTCAGATAGTGTTTTTGTATAGTAAAATCTTTTTTATATAAAATGTAATACTTTTTAAAAATTATTCGCTTTTATTAGATTATAAATAGAATATATTATATTTTATTTAAAAGATTTTTTTTTAAACTGATCGTCTCATTTTAAAGTAAATCAATTTGGACCGGATTCATGAATTAGTAACTATAAAGTCCATTCTTCTATAATAAATAAGCTCATTCCTTCATTATTTTTCACTTAATTCACCTGAAACTCTAGAGAGAGAAACTATAGAGAGAAAGAAGAAAAGTGTTCTCGCTACTTCACTACATCTATATCCAAAGACTCTTCTTTCTAAGGTAGGGGATATTATTTGTTGTACTAAAGTAAGGGTATTATTTCTTTTGTATTCATGAAGAGAAATTTCGTTATTCCATTCTTTATTATTTCGTTGAATAACTCCGATACGAATGAGCTACCCTATACTTGGTGAAATTCTTTCGTTATTCCATTCTTTATCATTATGTTGAATAACTCGCTTGGCAAGCACCGCACGCACATGGTGATTTTCGTTATTATTCCATTCTTTATCATTCGTTGGAACATCATGTCTCGCGTTTTTACGCATTTGACCGGTTCCGCTTCTTTATTATTCGTTGAACATCCCGTCTGCATGCTTTTACGCATTTGATTCGGTTCCATTATTTATTATTCTCGTTGAATATCTCCTGTAGGCGCTTACGCACGACCGTTCCGTTATTTATTATTCTATTGAATAACCTCGTCTGTCAGGCGGTCTATCGCATGCCGGTGATTTCTTTTGTTATTCCATTCTTTATTATACTCATTGGTTAAAGTTTTGATTTCTATACTCCATGAAATTAGTGGAATATCCTCGATATTTTGCGCTTCATCCAAAGATCTTTTCATGGAAATATTCTTTCGAGCATTCTTGAATTTTACTCCACAAAGAAGTATCATGTCGACAATTTGGACGTTATCGTTCCTCGGATAAATTAATTTTGAACTTGTTTTATGAATTTTTATATCATTGTCATCATCCTCATGTTTATATTATGTTGAAAGTCATCTGTGGGCTCAGAAAGTATATGATGGACTTGGTATGATTATGACTGTGGATTATCTTGTAATCATGACCGTAATGTTACAAATGATGTGGAAAAAGTCCTCATCGCCCGTAGAGTGCATTGATGGACAATTGTTGGCATGATCATGACCATTAATGAATACACGAATATCCTCGCCCGTAGTGCATGGATAATTTGTGGTCGTGATACTAAAGAATATCCTCGTCGAAAAGTGCGGGGGTGATTCAATGATGTGGATTATTTATTGTCGAGTCTCATCGATAAAAGTGATGAAAACCTTTAAATCATAAAAGATAGTAGATTTTATTTTCTACTGACTCTTTTAATGGATCGCTTTGTTCACCGCAGCTTAAACTTGATGTTTTTGTTATATTTATCGCTTTAACACTATTCAAGACTAAAGATAATTTATTCGCATTATCTTAGTCATAATATTTCTTCGGGCTAGTTGAGCTCACCTTTTCTTTCATTGTTCTCTTCAGAAATGAGAACGAAAGGAGGACTAGTCTGTGGGAACAGAGAGTGACGGCCAGAGGATAGCATTAGTAGTCCTCACTATTCTATGAAATAGTGTGTTAATAAATGTATTGAGGACTTATTTTGAGTTTTAATGTTGTCTATTGAAGACAATATTTGTATTAAAACTCTCATATGTTTTCATGTCAGTATATTTAAGATTGTATTTGAATTTTGTACCATGTATTTGGCGCACTCAAGATGGGTGATGTATACCTATTTTGGGGGCGCCACAGCTTGGTATCAAAGCTTAGGATATGATCCCCGGCTAAGATGTGAGACTAGAACTAGAGGGGAGACGGGAATTCTTCGCGCTATGACCTACCTAAGTTTATTTGATATTTAATTGGTCTCACGAGTATAGTGATAATATGTTATATGTCAATTAACCCTTGTTTTGTGGCAAGATTGAAAATGACATCCGAGAATGTTGAGAATATCAATGGAGCATGTGGAGACCGCTGAATCACCATAAATCAACAATCGTGATAATGTGCATCAGAAGGCAATAATCCTCATGCAAACAACAACAACACCGACCAAATGATGAACGATGGAATGTTTAGGAGCTTTTTACGCAATTCATGCAACATCAAAGCAAGAGAGACTCCTGTCCCAAAATATAGGTGGAAACATCCGGCAACTCTCTGACGGCCACCGCTAAACAGTTCAAGGAGTCGGGACCACCGTGAGTTTATTGGAGAACCAAAACCACTTAAGGCGAGAGACGTGGATAAAGCAGATCACCAAGATATTTGATGTCTGGGATGCTCCGAGGAGCAAAAGGTTCCCTTTGCCACCTTTATGTTATGAGAGAGAGGCAGAGACATCGTGGAATCCAGAAAGCGACTCAAACCGCCGCAGACCAAGATGTCTTGGGAGAAGTTCCAAGAACTATTCAACGACAAGTACTTTCCCAAAAGTATTCATCACACGAAAGAGGTAGAGTTCATCAAGTTAGAGCAAAACAATACGACCGTGTCGCAAAGACGGGCTAAGTTTGCCGAGTTGTCCCGGCCACGCCTCACTTGGTTGATAATGAGGAGAGAATGACGTGGATGTTTCTAAGAGGTTTGAAACCCGAGATACGCCAATATCTAATTTCTCATAAACCGTGTTTGTATTCAGATGTTGTAAATAGGGCTCGCTTATCGAGCGCGATAACGAGTCAACGCAACCAAGAGAAAGCAACGGCAAAATGATAATACCAAAGGAGAGAGCCATTGGTGGACAACAAGCATGAGGGAATCAACATGCCGAAATGGTAACCACTTTTGTGGTAATCATGGCCAAAACAATAAGAATGGACATTTCAAGAAGAGGAGATTCAACAATGATGGAAAGACGTCAAGACCAAAGACCCGTTGTTAAGGAAGGAGAACGACCACCTATCATATGCTTCAAAATGAGAGGGAGGGACACATCACCAAACGCAGCGATGTCGCCCAAAGCATGTTATAATTATGGAAGAGAAGGTCACCTAGCCCGATTTTATCGTTCACCAAGACAAGTTCAGCTAGGATGGAGGCACCAAAGGCCATCCCGTAAAAGTCAAAGCCCAGTAGTTCAAGGGAGAGCGCTTTGTAGTGACCTCCGTAAAAGCAAGGAACCCGAACGAGGTCATCACGGGTAAGCTTATCATAAACTCTAAATAAGTCTATACCTTATTTGATACCTGTTCTACCCATTCTTTTATTTCTCCTACTTGCGCCAACGATTAAATTTGATTCCGAGAAATTAGACTTTGACTTATCTCGTAGAAACTCCATTGGGAGAAACCTTCATTACATCCATCGCTTATAAGTCTTTGTTTTGTTCAAATCGATACCCTCACATTACCCGTCGATCTTATTTCATTAAAAATACTTGCATTTGATGTGATTCTAGGATTGATTGGTTAACTACTCATCATGCAAAAATTGATTGTTTTCGTAAGGTTGTTAGCTTTCATATTCCTAACCAACCTATTATACGCTGAATTCAAGCAACCAAACCATTAAAATCAATCACCGTCATCTCAAGCCATAAAGCTATTCGCTTATTAAAAAATGGATGTCAAGCTTTCTTAGCTCATGTCACTTGATCTAAACAAAAATACGGTTTTGAATGATATTTCTATTGTTAATAAATTTCCCGACGTATTCCTCAAGAACTTCCCCGCCTACCCCCAGAAAGCGTGAAATTGAATTTTGTATCGAATTTGAACCCAGACAAAACCCATTTCCAAAGCCCCATATCGAATGGCTCCTATTGAACTTCAGAGTTAAAGACCCAACCGCAGGAATTGTTAGACATGGCTTTATTCGCCCTAGTACTTCTCCTCGGGGTGCTCCTGTTTCTATTCGTGAAGAAGAAAGATGGGAGTATGCGACTTTGTATTGATTATCTGGAGTCAATCATGTCACCATCAAAAATAGGTACCCATTGCCACACGATTGATGACCTGTTTGACCAGCTTGTAAGGAGCCAAATTCTTTTCAAAGATCGATCTTCGTTCCTGATATCACCAATTGAAGATTAGAACCGATGACATTCCAAAGACGGCTTTTCGTAACTCCCTGCAGACGAAAGCATTATGAATTCCTAGTCATGTCCTTTGGATCGACTAATGCCCCGCCGCTTTCATGGATATGATGAACCGAGTATTCAAGGAATATTTGGATCACTTTGTGGTCGCTCTTTATTGATGACATCCTTATTTATTCCAAAAGTCGTGAAGATCATGAGCAACACTTGAGGTCGATACTTCAAAAGCTTCGTGAATACAAGCTTTATGCCAAGTTGAAGAAATGCGAGTTCGCTCGAGGAAGTAGCATTCCTTGGGCACGTAGTATCAAGTCATGGAATATCCGCTGACCAAACAAAGATTGAAGCTATTCAAAGTCGGGAGCAACCCAAATCAAATGATCAAGTACATAGCTTTCTCGGCTTAGCCGGGTTATTATCGGAGATTCGTGGAAGGATTTTCTCGAATCGCTACTCCATTAACTCAAACCGACTCAAAAAAGATACAAAATTCGGGTTTGAGCTAAGGAATGTGAGAAGAGTTTTCAAGAACTCAAGAGGAGACTCATTTCAAAGACTGCTCGACAATACCATCCGCTCGAGAGGATTTGTCATCTACAAAGTGATGCTTCGTGCAAAGGGTTAGGATGTGTTCTCATGCAACATGGGAAAGTCATAGCCTATGCCTCAAGACAACTCAAAGAATATGAGAGGAATTATCCTACTCATGATCTAGAGTCAGTGTTGTTGTCTTCGCACTTAAAATTTGGAGGCATTACTCAGATGGGGAGAGAAAGTGGAGATCTTTACTGGATCATAAAAAGCCTCAAATATTTCTTCACTCAAAAGGAACTCAACATGCGACAACGACGTTGGCTTGAACTATTGAAAGATTATGATCATACCATCCAATACCATCCCGAAAAGTGAACGTGGTAGCCGACGATCGAGTAGTAAGATCATATGCGGTACGAAAAGCGATATTGTCAACGCAAAGGCCCATTTTGTGTGACTTGCAAAGGATGGAGATAGAGTTAAAGACTCTGGGACCCATGTGATGATGGCGAATATACGAGTAGAACCGAATTTTAATCGATAAAGTTAAAGTCGCCGCCAAGCTACGCACTGGAACCGATGCGATGAGGAAGAAAGTGCAAGAAGGTGCTACGCCGGAAGCAAGAATTGATGAAGAAGGAATACTTGAGTCAACTCTGCATTTTGTGTTCCTAACGACTCGATTTAAAGTATAAAATCATGATGGAGGCGCACAAACACACCGCTTGTAATCCATCTAGGAGTACCAAAATGTATCGTGATCTTCATCATACATTTTGGTGGAGCAATATGAAGAGAGAGATAATATTATTTATCTCAAGGTGTCTAACTTGTCAACGAAGTCAAGGTAGAGCATCAAGTACCAAAAGGTCCATTGCAACCACTTGAAATTCCAAAATGGAAGTGGGAGCACATTACCATGGATTTCAAGCATCGGTCTTCCCAAGGTTTCTCAAGGCATAGATGCGATTTGGGTCATTGTTGATAGATCGACCAAGTCCGCTCATTTTTACCGATACGAGAAACTTATACACTTGAACGCCTTGCTCAGATGTACATAAACGAGATTATAAGATTGCATGGTATGCCAAGATCCATAGTTTTCGATCGAGACCCAAGATTCACTTCAAGATTTTGGGTTAGTTTGCAAAAAGCTATGGGCACGGATTTACGATTTAGTTTCTAAGATATCATCCTCGGACGGACGGACAAATGGAGAGGACTATTCAAACTCTTGAAGATCTATTAAGACTCGCGGTCCTCGACTTCAAGGGAAGTTGGGACAAGTTCTTACCATCGTGGAGTTTTCCTACAACAACAATGCCTATCAAGCAAGTATCGCATGGCTCCATTTGAAGCGCAGTATGGAAGAAAAGTGTCGTTTCCAAAGATATCTTTGGGATGAGGTGGGTGAAGCAACGTTGTTGGGACCGAGTTGGTACGTATGACTACGGAAAAGATTCAAACGATCCGACAACGATATAAAACCTCACAAGATCGATAAAAGAGTTATGCCGATCTTCATCGAAAAGGACGTGGAATTCGATATAGAGAGATCATGTGTTGTTACGTGTTGCTCCATGGAAAGGAGTTACTTAGATTTGGAAAGAGAGGAAAGCTCAATCCTCGATTCATCGCCCATTTTTAATCCTCGATCGAGTAGGAATCGTGGCCTATAGACTCGCTTTTACCGCCAAGTATGTCTCGTGTTCATAACTTTTTTCACATATCCATGTTACGTAAATATGTGGAAGACCCGAACCACATTATCGAAGTTAGAACCGGATTTGAAATAGCGGAAGATTTGACGTATGAAGAGGTTCCTGCTCAAATCTTGATAAGAAGGAACATATTCTACGCTCCAAGGTTATACCTCAAGTCAAAGTTTTGTGGAGAAACCACGATGTTGAGGAAATGACCGGGAGTTAGAATCAAATGAAATCAAGGTATCCTTACCTCTTCGACATACCGTGTACGCATTCTAATTTCGAGGGTGAAATTTCATAAGAAGGGGAGGTTGTAAGACCCCAACTTTTATAAATAAAGATGAATTTTCTATAAATATCATTTTTGAATATATTATGGAGTAAATTTGATATAATGTTATAGTATGTGGGTAATATTTATAAATTTTGCAAAGTACGCAAGTTGTTATATAATATTCGATTGGCTCTGGGAATATTCGCTTTTAACAGGAATATTCATATAACTAAGCACAATCATTGGTGGACCCCACAATGTAATTATATCATTTGATCGAGAAAACGATAAAAAATACTTTATGAAAATAACTACGGAAGTTTTTACCGTTAATCGTTGAAACACCCTGGTGTTAAAAGTACAAGAATACGCGTGTGGTTGCATAGTAGCACACCAGATTGATTATTGATGCTTACGTGAGAAGTCACTCAATTTTGTTCAATTATTGCTACAAAGAATTCGCGATAAGATCTCACGTTATTTGATTCAATTATTGTCAATATTTTATATATTATTAAATCAATAATTGAGACGACAAGGTTATTAATATTATTATTTGCAATATTAACGATGTCTAGAAGTTTCTCAAGAGAGGTTTGGTCACCTAATCATGCGCCAATAGGAGAAATCTTTATCGAAAGCCCCTCTTCCCGGAACGAATTCGGTCGATTAATATTGTGAATTATAATAATGGTGATAAAGTTTGTTTTATTAGTATTATTAATGTAATAAAATGTAAAAACTTTTTATATAAAATGTAATACTTTTTTATAAAGTTATTCGCTTTTATTAGACTATAAATATAATATATAATATTCTATTACGCATAGTATTTTGCATAGTAAAATCTTTTTATATAAAATGTAATACTTTTTTATAAAGTTATTTGTTTTATTAGTACAATAATTAGAATATATTATATTTTATTATATATAGTGTTTTTGCATAAATACCAGATAATGTTTTCAGATAGTAAAATCTTTTTATATAAAATGTAATACTTTTATAAAGTTATTCATTTTATTAGATTATAAATAGAATATATTATATTTTATTTAAAAAATTTTGTTTTAAATCTGACCGTCATTTAAAGTAAATCAATTTGGACCGCTCCATTCTTCTATAATGAATTAGTTATTATGCAGTTCCATTCTTCTATAAATAGAAGCTCATTCCTTCATTATTTTTACTTAATTCATAGAAACTCTAGAGAGAGAAACTATAAAGAGAAAGAAGAAAAGTGTTGTTCGCTACTTCACTACTTCTATATCCAAAGACTTTTCTTTCTAAGGTAGGGATATTATTTGTTGTACTCGTAAGGGTATTATTTTTTTCAGATTCATGAAGAGAAATTCTATTATTCCATTCTTTATTATTTCGTTGAATAACTCAGATACGCGGGCTACCCTATACTTGGTGAAATTCTTTCGTTATTCCATTCTTTATCATTACGTTGAATAACTCTGCTATATGCAAAAGCACCGTATGCATGGTGATTTTTTTATTATTTCGTTTTTTATCATTCCGTTGGAACATCTCGTCTCGTGGTTTTTACGCATGACCGGTTCCATTCTTTATTATTCTCGTTGGAACATCCCGTCATGCTTTTACGCATTGACCCGGTTCCATTATTTATCATTCTCGTTGGAACATCATCGCTCGCGCGCTTACGCATGACCGTCGTTCGTTATTTATTATTTCTATTGGAATAACTCGTCTCATGCGCTTCATCGCATGCCCGGTGATTTCTTTTGTTATTCCATTCTTTATTATACTCAATTGGTTAAAGTTTTGACTTCTATACTCCATGAAATTAGTGGAATATCCTCGATATTTGCGCTTCATCCAAAGATCTTTTCATGGAAATATTCTTCCGAGCATTCTTGAATTTTACTCCACAAAGAAGTATCATGTCGACAATTTGGACGTTATTTGTTCCTGGATAAATTAATTCTTGAACTTGTTTTATTGAATTTTATATCATTGTCATCATCCTCATGTTTATATTATGTTGAAAGTCATTTGTGGCCTCAGAAAGTGCATAGATGGACTTGGTATGATTATGACTGTGGATTATTCTTGTAATCACGACCGTAATGTTACAAATGATGTGAAAAAGTCCTCATTGGCCCGTAGTGCATTGATGGACAATTGTTGGCATGATCATGACCATTAATGAATACACGAATATCCTCGCCCGTAGTGCATGGATAATTTGTGATCGTGATACTAAAGAATATCCTCGTCAGTAGTAGGGGTGATTCAATGATGTGGATTATTTATTGTCGAGTCTCAAATGATAAAAGTGATGAAAAAACTTTTAAATCATAAAAGATAGTAGATTTTATTTTCTACTTGACTCTTTTAATGGATCGCTTGTTTTCACCGCAGCTTAAACTTGATGTTTCATATATCAGTATCGGTTTAACACTATCAAGACTAAAGATAATTTATTCTCGCTTTATCTTAGTCATAATATTTTATCGGGCTAGTTGAGCTCACCCTTTTTCTTTCATTGTTCTCTTCGTGAAATGAGAACGAAAGCAGGGACTAGTCGGGAAACGGAGTGACGGTCCGCAGAGGATAACATTAGTAGTCCTCACTATTCTGGAAATAGTGTGTTAATAAATGTATTGAGGACTTATTTTGAGTTTTAATGTTATCTAGAAGAAGACAATGTTTGTATATTTATTAAAACTCAAGATGGGTGATATATACCTATTTTTTGGGCTTTCACACATATATTGTGAGTTTAAATACAAATATTATAGACAATATCCAAACTCAAATAAGTCATCATTACAATTATATTTAAGATTAAAATAACTATTTGAATTTTGTACCATATATTCTCGCCTCCGAGAAGAAAAATGGAACAAAAAGGAAAAGGGTAACTCAAGATTAAAGAATATTATGACTAAGATAATAGAACACCTCAATAAATTAGATAAAATATAATGGGGACAAAGAAAAGAAAGTTTAAATTTTATGTTAATAGTGTCGTATTCGTGAATAGTGTCGTATACGTGAATAGTAACCCCGACACAAAAAGGTTGAAATTCTATAATAAAATTCATACTAATATTTTGGTATAATGATATTAAAAGAAATAACATCATTTACGAAGAAAATAACATCATTTACCTCAAAAGAATAGTACTTCTGGCTGGAATATCGGATATAAAGTTGAATGAAACTTGCACTGAATAGAAACACTCAAGATATCTAAATACTCACAAAAATACGCTTGATAGTATAGAGAGAGAAAACTTCTGATTCTGTTGTGATTTTCAATTCTAACGTAAGTACCCTATTTATAAGAAAATGCTTAGAACGCCAAAACAGACTTACTTGCTACCGGTGGCTTTCACCCATTGCTATTCACGCACACCACACTTGAAATTTAGCAATTTTCCACAAAAAAAAAAAAGTGGGGCCCACCCATGTTTTTAATAAAAAAACATTATGTTTGAAACTTCAATAATTCATAATAAATAGTCATTTACTATTTCAAAATAATTAATAGAGGAAATTCAATTTTATTTATCAAAAGTTAGGGTCTTACAACTACTGTGACGCCCCCAAAATAGGTATACATCACCCATTCTGAGTCGTCAAATACATGGTATAAAATTCAAATACAACTTAATTATACAACTGTCGTGTAAAGTACGACAAAATATAAGCTGGGAGTTTCAACACGAATATTGTCTTCTGGACAATATCCAAACTTAAATTCAATATTATTACATTTATTTTCACACTACTTCACAAAATAGTGAGGACTACTAATGCAAACATCTAGACCGTCACTCCGTTCCCCGATTAGTCTCAGCTATATTCTCATTTTCTAGAGAGAACAATGAAAACAAAAGGGTGAGCTCAACTAGCCCAGTAAAAAATATTATGACTAAGATAATGCAGAATAATTTATCGTTAGCCTTCAACAGTGTTAAACTAATAAAATACAATAGACATCAAGTTTAACTGCAGCGAAACAAGCAATCCATTAGAAGAGTCAAGTAGAGCATGATATCTACTATCTTCTATGATTTAAAAAGTTTATCAACAGTTTTACCGTTGAGACTCAGCTTAACAAATAATCCACATCATCGAATCACCCCTGCACTACGGCCAAGGATATTCATTAGTATCACGACCACGAATTATTCATGTACTACGGGCTAAGGATATTCGTGTTTTCATCAATGGTCATGATCATTCCAACAACTGTCCATCAATGTACTACGGGCCAATGAGGACTTTTATCCCATCATTTGTAACATTACGGTCATGATTATACCGAATAATCCCTGATCATATTCATACCAAGTCCATCTATGCACTACGGGCCACAGATGACTTTCATCATAATATAAGCATGAGGATGACGACAATGATATAAGAATTTAATTAAAAGAAAGCAAAGGATAAATTTTTAAATATTTATAATTTAATTTATTCAAAATTCAATAATGTCCAAATTGTCAGCATGATACTGCTTTGTGGAGTAAAATTCAAGAATAATATTGTATCAGAAATGATTTGAATCGAAAAAAATTAATTTTTGTCATGAATAGTACCCCGGGTGAATAGTAATCGAGTGAATAGTACCCCGTGAATAGTACTTCGAGAATAGTAACCCCGTGAATAGTACTCCGACATGAAAAAGTTAAAACTTATCAAGAATGCTCAAAATAATATTTCCATGAAAAGATACTGGATGAAGCGCAAATATCAAGGATATTCTTCTAATTTCATGGAGTATAGAAGCCAAAACTTAACAAAATAAGTATAAAAATCAGAATCTGAAACGAAATAATATTACTTACATACTACATAGTATGGAAGAAAATATTATTCCTTACGAGTATTGAACAAAAATAATATCACTTACGACTGTTGAACGAAAATAATATTCTTTACGAATATTAAATGAATATAATATTCCTTACGAATATTAAACGAAGATAATATTTCTTGCGATTATTAAAAGAAATAAATTTCTTACGAATACGAAAAATAATATCGTAAGCGAATATGAAATAAATAATACCACTTACCTTAAAAAGATGAGTATTCCGACTAGTAGGGCGGGGATATTCTTGAAGAAAACTTAAATTATTTTCTACGCTCAGAGCTTTCTAAAACTAGAAAGAAATAAGCTCAATATTATAGAAGAAGAATTCTCTGATTCTGATGTGATTTTCAATTCTAACTAAGCATCCTATTTATAGGAGAATAGAAAGGATACCATTTGCAAAATCACGGATGTAACAGTAGAATTTCAGTCGAAAAAAACTCACGAGCGGAAGAAAATTTCTTACGCATGTTTTTTTTTTATTAATTTAATATTCAATAAAATATAATATATTCTATTTTTTCATTAAAAAAATTTAATATTATATATATATATATACACACACACACACACACACAACAAACCACCACCATAATGATTACCACCCGTGAATGCTTCATTTTTCCTCCCCCAATGTCATTATCACCCACATGTTATATATATATATATATATATATACTACTAACTCCCTCCCAAATACGTTAACTCCCCCCACCCCAATTCCACTTTTATCCCACATACACACACACACCTTTCATATATATCACTATCACACACATACATACCAATTATATATATATACACACCTACACACATTACCCACTACCACTTTTCTTCCACCTATCACTTTCACAACTATCACTTTTCTACCACTTTCCACTCACACATACATTATATTATAATATATATATATATATATATATATATATATACACACACACACACATCACATACTTATATATATACATTCCCTCCCCTTTACGTATACTCTCCCCCCCCCCCCCCCTCCCCATTTCCAAAATCATTTCTTACACACGTGGGCCCCACATGTGGCCCCCACCTTTATTATAAAAAATAAATTTCTACCGATTATTTTGAAAATGGGTAAATGGGGGTCCAAATAATACGCCAATATTTACAACAAATACTTTGTAAAATTCCCTCAATATTTTTTTAACAACATTTATTCATCACTATTATTATTCGCAATATTTAACAACAGATCGTTCCCAGGAAAGAGGGGGCTTTCCGATAAGGATTTCTCCTTATTGGCTCGCAATTAGGTGACCAAACCTCTCCTCGACAAAACTTTCAAGACATCGTCAATATTGAAAATAATAATATGAATAATTGTATCGTCTCAATTATTTATTTAATAATATATAATATATTGACAATAATTGAATCAAATAACGTAAGATACTATGCAACAATTACTGTAGTAATAATTGAGTATAACTTAGTGAATTTTCACGTAAGCATCATTAATCAATACCGTGTGCTACTATGCAACAACACGTATTACTAAACTTTTACCACCGTGTATTTCAACAGTTTAACGGTAAAACTTCCGCCGTTATTTTTATAAAAAGATATTTCTGTCGTTTTCTCATTCCGACAATAATTCCGTTGTGGGTTCCACCAATGATTGTGCCATCATACGAATATTCCCTGTTAAAACGAATATTTTTCGACCAATCTAATATTTTATGACAACTTTCATACTTTGTAAAATTTATAAATACTACCCACAAATATCAAATCCACACCATAATACTTAAAAAATATTTTGAGAAAATTAATCTTTATTCACAAAATTTGGGATCTTACAACTACTGTCTGAATAGAGGTCTATGATACCGCGGTACCTACTACAGACAACATGAGCTTATTAATGTATAGCATGATTGTAAGCATATGACTTGAGCATACTTGTAGCTGAATGAGATTGAGCATATATACTAGCTAGTAAGCATATGACTTGAGCATACTAGTAAGCATATAAAGAGGTCGTTAATATTATAAATGTTCGCAACTACCCGACCAACAAAATTTTTTTTCCCAGAGTCTCCCATATAATATGGACTAGCCACATGCACGACAACATGCATATATAGTCATTTCTAGGCACCCAAGACACAAACCAAGAGAAATATACAAATTTATAATATAATAAGACCAATGTCCAACCGAATGAATGCAAATTAAAGCAATAAAAAGTTCAGGAGTATACTACAAATTCAGAGTTCCCATCTTTCTACTTATAAATCACTGTTATTAAAGTTTCTGCATCCTTATTAGCGTTTGTAAACTTGTCAAAACCATTAAATAACTGTTGCGTCAAACTTGGCTTCTAAATGGCTTTGAGCTTTCAATTGTGTTCTGAATTTGGATCGAAACCATCAGATAACTGTTGTTTAGTGTGCTAGTTGTCTGTGGGTTTCTGGTTGTTACTTGTTAGAATGTCTTGTTGTTTAGTGAGCTAGTTGTGTATGGTTTTTCTGTAATGTTGTTGTTGTGTGTGTTTTGTAGTTGGTTGCTTTTGTAAACTTTTGTTCATCATGTAATATAAGTATCTCTTCCTTTCAAACTAAAAAAAACTTCATGTTCATATATAATTTATTTCAAAGTGCTTTTGAACTCTCAATAATGGATGAATGGTTTTTTTAATTTTCATTTTTAGAAAAATTAGTTAGTTATCAATGTAATGTCTGTGGTATAATTGTATTTTACTTAGGTATTAGGTACTACTTGTAGGATGATAGTATTGAGGATGAGCATGATGAAGATTCAAGCAATGATAACGACGAAGATGGAGACTTGTGATTATGCATCGTTTAAGTAGTAGTACATAGGTTTTAGAAATTACTTTTGTTTACCATCGAGGATGGAGACTTGTGATAATGCATGTTTGATCTTTTAAGCGGTTGTTTTTGGAAGTTACTTTTATGGAATTGATATTTCCACAAGTCTCCCCTCACATGAATAGTAAACAGGACCCACATTCATATGAGTGAGGTCTTGTGGAAATATCATTTTTCCATGTGGTAATATCAATTCCCTACTTTTATTGTATTTGGAAAAACTTATCTTTGATAGAATATTTGTAATACTACTCATCCATAGAGAACTTATCTATTAATATTTATAAATAAAAGTTTAATAACTATCATTATTACTTTAAGCATATTATTTTTAATTAGTTTTTAGAAATTAAATTATAATTATGTTCTAAATGGATAATTGAAGAGGGCTTTTAAAATTTTAGTATTTTTTGTTTGAAATTGATCATTTCCTTTTCACGTTGATAGTTCAGTCAATGAGTTCATATATTTTATAAAATTTTAACCAAGCACATCTAAAAACCCCATTTGAAAAGAACATTATTCATCCCACTAATATTTAGGATTACAAATTACAAGTATTGTACTAGTTTAATGCGCTCGCAATAACTTGTCACAAGTCCAAAAATGTTATAGATTATTGTAGCATCATACTATTCACTACACTATTCAGCTATGATAGGTAACAAATTCACAAAAATCACACTAACAATACTTTGCAAAAGTTCTGATTTAAGAGAACACTATTGAAGAAGATGAAAAATTTGTAGTTAATACCTGAGTTGTTGAGACGGGCGGCAGTGGCTTGTAATTTTCCTCCCTCTTCTCTTCTCCCCCCTTCTCCTTCTTCTCCCTCTTCTTTTCTCCCTCTTTTTCTTTTCTTCTGGTGATCGAGCGAATACCTGAGTCTGATTATGTTAAAGAGGATTAGCGATCGCCATCAATGACCGCATGTGATCGCTAATTTTTAATGATGTGGACGTGTCAGCGACTGCTAGGCGGTCGCTGATAGAGACTGGTCGCACAAGATATACGCGCCAACGTTTCGCACCAATTTTTGGGAAGAAAATTCAATCCAGCGACCGAATGCGGTCGATGATATAAATTAGCGACTATAATCAATTCCGATCGCAGATGGTTGTTGCTATTACTACTATCAGCGACCGAATAGGGCATTCGTTAAAAAATTTGGTCGCAGATAGAGGTTTTTCCAGTAGTGAAGCTCTATTCCTTCATAGGAAGCTTCTCCAAAAGCTTTGTCATCTCTACCTGACGCTCATTTGAGATGTCGCCGAAGTCTGCAGAGAGGCGCTTGGCAGCGGTCCAATTAGGGATGGAAGAGACTTCGGGTCCTTTGACGAAAAATCAATCCTTATGCCACCCTTTGTTGCTCGAGGAGTATCCATCAGGGGACGCTTCTCAAATTTGGCATTGGGTTTCGGGGATTGTTTGCTCAACATTTTGAAACCTCTTTCATGAGAATTGCCGGCTGTGAAGAGAGTAAAGAAAAAATCGATAGTGGGTGGAATCCTTATCAAGTGGCAGAGGGCTATGAAGGTGATGATGTGAATGTAGGATTTAGGGACCAATTAGACAAATCCAACGCCTATAAACTCTAAAAGGGTGATAATGAAAGCATGGAGGGGAAAGCGAATCCCTTTCTCCAAGAAGGTGAGGGGCATGGCAGTCCATCCTTCGGGACGGAGGTACATACGCTCAGTGGAGGTGGGCACTCTCAAATGGTGAGTGTCTGGAATCAGATATCGTTCTCGGATGATACAGATATCATCCTCAGTAATTTCAATGATAGTTTTGGCATGGGGGTATTGTTCCTCATTTTTGAATTTCAGAGAAGGGTTTGGAATGGGGGCAGGTGGATGATTTTTGTTGGAGGAAGGGGTGGATTTGGGGTTTGTTTCTGAAGATACATTGGTGGGAGTCTGAGCAGCAGGGATGAATGAGATAGGAGTTACAGAAATAGGAATGGTGTTGTCTAGGTTCTGAGAAGCCATTGTTAACTGATTGCAGAGAGAAAGCTAGAGGAAGAAGAAAGCAAAAGTATTCTAAATTTGAAATGGGCAGGTGAAACCGTCTTATTTGGGGGAAATGAGTTTTTATAGTGGCTGTCCGTTCAGTAGTTTCTGAAAGACGAGGGCGGCACATTTAATGTGGGTAATGATGGTGAATTTGAAGAGTTGACGTCTGGTTTTGGGTTGTTTGAGTGTTGGGCTTTGTTTGGCCATATTTAGACTCCTTTTATTGTTTGGGCCAATTCTTTGTATACTCTTCTATCAAAAATTTTGTTTACTAAAAAACTGGGGGGCAATGTTAGGCCATATTTATTTGGACCTATTGGACCACAATTATTTGGGTTGTTGGAGTATTGGGCCATTATTTAAATAAGGTTATATGTGGGCTTGGGTCGGTGATTATTGAATGGATAGGTGTTGGACTGTTGATCCAACACCTTAATTAATAAAGATTTGACATAATCCTAGTTAGTGGGGAATAGTGATGGGATCAGCATGTGAATTGCATGCAATTAGCTGAGATCATGAAAAGGGTTGCAGGCAAGGCGGTGAGATGAATATAAGAGTACAGAGCACTTCATAGAAGAGGGTAACATGCAAATTTTATACAAAACACTAGAACACACAACCTCCATTGTTAACCTTGTATCGGCATGTACTAATTCTCACACCAGAGCTATCCCCCGTCGGCCCAAGCTCTGTCAAGCTTTCGATGCTGACTCGTTTTCTGTATAGGGTTGGACGCGTTTTTCAGTGATTGAAGCGCGTAGAAATATCTTAGCGTTAATAATGTGCATGAAAATAAAACGACTATTATTATGTTAGTATCTATTTTTTTTAATTATTAAGGAAATAATAGTATACGAATAATTCATTTTCTGTGATAAATAAGAATGTGATCAATGAAATATTATTAAATACATAATATTTTTTGAGTAATGCTACACGGACAGAGCTTTATTGGACAAATTTATTGGACATTTTCAATTATTTTTTTTTGCTTGTGACTACTAAAAAATGTATAGTATTTATTCCAACAGAAATTTTTATAAAATATAGTGTTTTAGGTGTAATTTAGATACATATACAAAAACAGGGTTATACAGACTGTATAACCCTGTATTTGTATATGTATCCAAATTACACTTAAAACACTATATTTTGTAAAAAAAATTGTTGGAATAAATACTATACATTTTTTAAAAGTCACAATAAAAAAATAATAAACCAGTCCAATTTTCCGATCCCAATTTCCTGTTCGGCTAGACTTATTCATATTTTTTTAAAAAGAAATCACGTCGTCTCTCTCCTTTAACCGTTGGAATTAAGACCGCGTGAACTGTTTAAAACCCATACTTTAATTGATAATGAAATATGAAATAATGTATTCATTTGATTATTTGACTATGGTGCTCTTTGTTACGCATGCTTTTCCAGACTATATTATTAAACTGTGCTTCCTAGTAAACAAATAATACAAAAAACATATATTATCTCCAAATAATGTCATAAAGTAAGCCGTATAACAATTATTTATACATACACAACAATACTTGGACTTATATATATAGAGTTCGGATCCAGTCCGGGATCCCGGACTCTATAAAATACGGACCATTTTTTTTTTTGTTTTTTTTTTTTGAAACAACTAAAAATAAAAATAAAAATTATGAAACTGGAATTTTTACATAATACAGTGTTTTGGGTGTGATTTGGATACCTATATCAAAATATATGCATGCGATGCATGCAGTGTGCATATATTTTTGGTATAAGTATAAAACACACCAAAAAACACTTTATTATGTAAAATTCCGATTCCATAATTTTTTTTTTTTTCAAAAAAAAAAAAAAAAAAAAATGGTCCATATTTTAGAGACTTTGTCGGAGTCCGGGACAGATCCAATAATATATATATATATATATATATATATATATATATATATATATATATACTCACTTCAAATCGTTCTTTTATATAT
The DNA here is from genome assembly GCA_020205615.1 of Panax quinquefolius. NCBI lineage: Eukaryota > Viridiplantae > Streptophyta > Magnoliopsida > Apiales > Araliaceae > Panax > Panax quinquefolius. Next base: position 106,938,344 of record CM035164.1, on the reverse strand, counting down.
ATGTCATTTTAGAGTTGTGTACAAAAACTAATAAAATAATTATATAGCATTAAATATATTATTAATTATTTATAATACTCTTAAATTCTCATAATTACCATACTTTAATTTTTTTATTTTTTATTTTATACTCTTTCATATGTAACATTTTCCCGTGAGAAGTAATTTTGGAAAAATTGTACTTAATTCTCCTAGATTATATAAAACGACAAATAATTAAGAAAAAATAAAATCACAATATAATATCAATTGTCTATACTACCTAGGGGTGCAAATGAACCGAGTTGACCTATAAGACCCCAACTTATTATAATAAAAGTGAATTTTTCTCTATTCATTATTCTAAATTAATAAGGTATTAATTTGATATAATGTTTTGGATATGGGTGAAATGTGAAAATTTTGCAAAATAAGCAAGTGGTTATAAAATATTCATTTTGTCGGAGAATATTCGTTTGGTCGTGGAATATTCTTTTTGTCGGGAATCTTAAATTACCAGTGCGATCAATTAATAGGGCGCCTATGCGGAATAATTTTCGGATAAAGAAAACGACAAAGTATGAGTTTTTATTATTAACGGCGTAATGGTTCTGAATTAACACTTTGTTGGAATACCGGTGGTTAAAATACGATGTCGCGTAGTTGCACAAGAAGACACTACCAGTATTAAGATTAAAGGTAACGCCCCCAAATAGGTATACATCACCTATTACGAGTCGCCAAATACATCGTGATGCGAAACAAATACAACTTCATTAAATTGTGAGTTTAAATCTGAATAGAGAGTATAAAAAAACTCAAAAGGAGTCCTCATTATTAATTATTGATACACTATTTTAAAATAGTGAGGACCTGCTAAAACAACTTTCTAGAACCATCACTCGCGTACCCCTCGACTAGTTCGCTATGTTCTCACCTCCCGAGAAGAAAAATGGAACAAAGGGTGAGCTTAACAAGCCCAGTAAAGAATATTATGACTAAGATAATATACAACAAATTATCATTAGTCTTCAACAGGGAAGAATCTGATAAAATATAATTGACAACAAGTTTTAGATCATCAACTGCAGCGAAAAACAGCAATCCATTAGAAGAGTCAAGTTGAGAAATAATTTTACTATCTTCTAAGATTTAAAAGTCCATCATCAATATTTTATCCTTGTGACAGCAATCAATATACATCTTTAATCAATATTCATCTTTGCACTACAGGCCAAAGATATTCATTTGTATCATTAGTTGGTCATGTTCATCTCAACACATGTTCATCTTCGCACTACGGGTCAAAGATATTCATTAGTTAATCATTCATCTTTGCACTACAGGCCAAAGATATTCAGTAATATCATCATTTAGGACTGAGGATGATAAAAAATATTTTAAAGAAAACGAATCCAGTGAGACAGAAGGACAAATAGTAGGGATTCGTATAACAGTTTATCCAAGATCAGTAATACTTCATAAATACCCATTTTGAAGCAGAATTCAAAAATAAAGATCAAAACATGGATACAATCAAAGATAATAAGCATAATAGATAACTTGGACAAAAAGAAGAAAATTTTATTTTTCGATGAATAGTGCCGTATACGTGAATAGTGTTGTATACGTGAATAGTGCCATATACGTAAATAGTAACCCCGACACAAAAAGTTCTAAATTTGATAAAAAGTTTATACCAATATTTCGGCATAATGATATTGAAGAAAATATCATTTTAAGAAGAATATAACACCCCTTACTTTAAAATATCAGTACTTCTGATCGGAATATCGGTATAAGGCTGAAGGAAACTTGCACTGATTAACAGAAACTCACAAAGTATCTAAATACTCACAAAATACACTCAATAATCTAGAGAGAGAAAGAGAGAAAACTTGTTTTTGGTGTGATTTTCAATTCTAACTTAGCCCTCTATTTATAGGAAAATGTTAGCACGTCGAAGCAGACTTAACCTACAACCTGATGGCTTTACATGCTACTATTCCCACCCACCACATTTGAATAAAAATCTCAGCACATTTCTTCACCAACCAAGAGTGGGGCCCACCAATTCTAGAATTTTCCACCAAAATGATTTATAACCTGATTTTCGAAACAGCCACCTCTTAAAATTCATAACAAATCAGACGCTCATTTTTAATGGTTCAAAATTTGTGGAGATATACTCAACTTATATATGTATAACATATCCAAAAATTACAACGATCCAACAGTCGGATTAAAAATTATAACTCACTCATTATATCTCAAAAACACTGGTTTAATTTTTAATACCTCTATTCCGACAAAAATACTGATAAAACACCTCAACATTAACTCCTTCATTTTTAACCACAATAAATATATCAAACATTTATATCCACATAAAATAAATATTTCCTTATCATATGAATCAATAATTAATTATTCACAAATAATATTACATAATCACATTTATGACAACCAAAGTAGTTCTGGGAAAGGGGCTTTCAATAAGAATTTCTCCTTCTTGCGCCGCAATTGATTAGGTGACCAAACCTCTCCTTGATAGAACTTTTTAGACATTGCCAATAATGCTATCTAATAATATTATTCAAATAATATGAATTATTGATCTGATAATGGGAAATATTGTAAGTGATGATAATTATTAAAACAACAATAATATAAAATATCAACGCAGACAATTATTGAATTAATAAAATAAAATATTGAGCGGTAACTCATCGTAATAATTATTGAGTAGTGCCTTCTTACGTAAGGATCAATAATTCATCAATATTGTGCATCCACGCCGCGTAGACATTGTATTTTAACCAACGGGTATTCCAAGCGATGTTAATTGTGAATAACTACGTCGTTACTTATAAAATCTCAAACTTGTCATTTTCTTCATCCGTCAATTATTATGTTATGGGGCCCACAAATGACTGCGCCGTCGTACGAATATTTTCCGACAACAAGAATATTCCACGACCAAATGAATATTCCCCGACAACAATGATTATTTTATAACCACTTGCATATTTTACAAAATTTGCACATTTCACCCATAACCAGAGAATTATATCAAAATAATACCTTATTATTCACAATAATAATTAGAGGAAATTCGATTTTATTTATAATAAGTTGGGGTCTTACAACCTCCCCTCCTTATGAAATTTCATCCTCGAAATTGACATCGTGCGCAGTGTGTTTGAAAAGGTGAAGATACCTCACTTTCATTTCTGATTCCAACTCCCAGGTCATTTCTTTAATAGCATGGTTTCTCCACAAAACCTTAACTTGTGGTATAACCTTGGTGCGTAGGACATGCTCTTTCATATCCAAGATCTTAACAGTACTTCTTCTTCGACGTTAAATCTTGACTATCTCGTTTGGTTCTAACCTTGATAATATGGTTCAGTTCTTTCACATATTTACGAAGCATGGATATGTGAAAAACATTATGAACACGAGACATACTTGGAGGTAATGCAAGTCTATAGGCCACATTTCCTATTCGGTCAAGAATCTCAAATGGACCAACAAATCGTGGATTGAGCTTTCCTCTCTTTCCAAATCTTGTAACTCCCTTCCATGGATCAACACGTAACAACACATGATCTCCAATATTAAACTCCACGTCCTTTCTATGAAGATTAGCATAACTCTTTTGTCGATCTTGCGAGGTTTGAATACGTTGTCGAATCATTTGGATCTTTTCTGTAGTCATGCGTATTAATTCTGGTCCCAACAACGTTGCTTCTCCCACCCTCGCCCCAAAGATATCTTTGGAGAACGACACTTTCGTCCATACGCCTCAAATGGAGCCATGCCTATACTTGCTTGATAACTGTTGTTGTAGGAGAATTCCACCAGTGGCAAGTACTTATCCACACTTCCTTTAAAATCTAGGACACAAAGTCTTAATAGATCTTCAAGGGTTTGAATAGTCCTCTCTGATTGTCCGTTCGTTTGAGGATGGTATGCCGAACTGAATCGTAAATTCGTGCCCATAGCTTTCTGTAAGCTAACCCAAAATCGTGAAGTGAATCTTAGGTCACGATCCGAAACTATGGATATTGGCATGCCATGCAATCTCACAATCTCATTCACGTACATACTAGCAAGACTTTCAAGGGAATAAATCTCACGTATCGGCAAGAAATGGGCAGACTTGGTTAATCAATCAATAATAACCCAAATAGCATCTATGCCTTGAGAAACTTTGGGAAGACCTGTAACGAAATCCATAGTAATGTATTCCCACTTCCATTTCGGAATCTCAAGTGATTGTAATGGACCCTTTGGCACATGATGCTCCGCCTTTACACGTTGACAAGTTAAACACCTCGAGATAAACTCCACAATCTCTCTCTTTATATTCTTCCACCAAAATGTATGTCAAATATCATGATACATTTTGGTACTCCCAGGATGGATTGCAAACGGTGTGTTGTGTGCCTCCATCATGATTCTATGCTTCAAGTCAGAATTGTTAGGAACACAAAGTCTAGAGTTGAATCTAAGTATTCCTTCTTCATCGATTCTTGCTTCTGGAATAGCACCTTCTTGTACTTTCTTCTTCATACGCATCAGCTCCATGTCCGTAGCTTGAGCAGCTTAAACTTTATCGATTAAAGTCGGTTCTACTTGAATATTCGCCATCATCATGTGGGTACTTGGAGCCTTCATCTCTATCTCCATCATTTGCAAGTCATACAAAATGGACCTTTGTGTTAACAACATTGCACTCGTACCCGCATATGATCTTCTACTTAATGTGTCAGCTACCACGTTTGCTTTTCCAGGATGATATTGGATGGTGTGATCGTAATCTTTCAATAGCTCGAGCCAACGTCGTTGCCGCATGTTGAGTTCCTTTTGGGTGAAGAAATATTTGAGCCTTTTATGATCTGTATAGATCTCCACTTTCTCCCCATACAGGTAGTGTCTCCAAATCTTCAACGCGAAAACGACTGCTGCCAACTCCAAATCATGAGTAGGATAATTCCTCTCATATTCAATGAGTTGCCGAGAGGCATATGCTATGACTTTCTCATGTTGCATGAGAACACATCCCAACCCTTTGCCTGAAGCATCCCTATAGATAACAAATCCATCTGAACCAGATGGTATTGTCAGAACATGTGCCGAAATGAGTCTTCTCTTGAGTTCTTGAAAACTCTTCTCGCAATCCTCGTTCCAACCGAATTTTATATCTTTATAAGTTAGCTGAGTTAACGGAGTAGCGATTCGAGAAAATCCTTCCACGAATATCCGATAATAACCAGCTAAGCCCAGAAAGTTACGTACTTCGGTCACCGACTTTGGTTGCTCCCAACTTTGTATGGCTTCAATCTTCGTTGGGTCGACAGATACTCCATGTTTTGACACCACGTGTCCAAGGAATGATACTTCCTCAAGCCAGAACTTGCATTTTTTCAACTTGGCATACAAGTTGTTATCACAAAGCCTTTGCAGTACCAGCTTCAAATGGTGCTCATGATCTTCACGGCTTTTGGAATAGATGAGGATGTCATCAATAAAGACAACAATGAACTGATCCAAGTATTCTTTAAACACACGGTTCATCATATTCATAAAAGCAGTAGGAGCATTAGTCAATCCAAAAGACATTACTAAGAATTCATAATGCCCGTACCAAGTTCTGAAGGCAGTCTTTGGAATATCCTCAGTTTTAATCTTCAGCTGATGATATCCAGAACGAAGATCTATCTTTGAAAAGAATTGTGCTCCTTGTAACTGGTCGAACAGGTCATCAATGCAAGGTAGCGGATATATATTCTTGATGGTGACATGGTTTAATTCTCGGTAGTCAATACAAAGTCGCATACTCCCGTCTTTCTTCTTTACGAATAAAACAGGAGCACCCCAAGGAGATGTACTAGAACGAATGAAACCTATGTCGAACAATTCCTGTAGTTGGACTTTTAACTCCTGAAGTTCAATAGGAGCCATTCGATATGCGGTTTTAGAAATGGGTTTTGTGTAATTTACTCAAGGTCGATAAAGAATTCAACATCACGTTCGGGGTAGGCCAGGAAGTTCTTCAGGAAATACATCAGGAAATTCTCTAACAATAGAAATATTATTCAAATCTGACTTGTCTTTGTTCAAATCCATAACATGGGCTAAGAAAGCTTGACATCCGTTTTTCAATAAACGAATAGCTTTATGGCTTGATATGATAGTGATGAATTTAGTGGTTTAGTTGTTTGAAATTGTAATGACAGGTTGGTTAGGAATATGAAAACTAACAACCTTACAAAAATAATCAATTTTGGCATGATGAGTGGTTAACCAATCAATTCCTAAAATCACATCAAAAGCAAGTATCTTTAAAGAGATAAGATCAACAGGTAATGTGATAGTGCCAACTTAGATTAAGCAAGATTTAAAAACAGTAGATGTAACGAAAGTTTCTCCTAACGGAGTCTCAACAGATAAGTCAAAGTCTAATTTCTCCGGAGTCAAGTTTAAACGTTGAGCACAAGCAGGAGAGATAAAAGAATGGGTAGAACCGGTATCTAATAAGGTATAGACTTCGCAAGAGTTTATGATTAGCTTACCCGTGATCACCTCGTTTGGGTTCCTCGCGTTTTGGGCAGTCACGACAAACGCCCTTCTAGGAACCACCGACTTTAACTTGTCCGAGACAACCTTTGGAGTCACCATCCCTGTTGAACTTGATTTCGTGACTAGACAATCTCTAACTATATGACCTTCTTTTCCATAGTTATAACACACCTTAGATTGTTGTGGGCAGTTTGGGCTAATGTGTCCCTCTTTCCCGCATTTGTAACATACGACCGGTGGTCGTTCTCCTCCCCTAGAAACAGTTGATGTTGGTGCTGACGTCTTTACGCTATCATTGTTGTACCTTCTCCTTTTGAAATCTCCTCCCAACTAGCTCCTTCTATTATCACGGCCATGATTACCACCAGAGTGGTTACCGCTTTTGTCCGAATGCTTTCCTTCCCTCTGGTTGTCATTGCTCCGATGACTGCTGCCACCGGTATGACCCTGGTTGTGTTCCCTAAGTTGAACATACTCATTATCTCGCTCTAATAATTGAGCCATGTTTACAACATCTGAATATAAAGAAAATTTATGAGAGATAAGATATTGTCGAATCTCGGGCTTTAGACCTCTCAGAAACATCCTCGTCATTCGTTCCTCATTTTCGACCAAATGAGGTACAAACCTGGATAACTCGCAAACTTCGCCTGCATCTTTGGGACACCGTCATGTTGTTTTGTTCGATCGATAAACTCCACCTCCTTCATATGACGAATACTTTCGGGAAAGTACTTGTCATTGAATAGTTCTGAAATGTTTCCCAAGACATCTTTGAGAGTCGCATTTGGTGAGTACGCTTCACTGAGACTCTCACCAAAGATTCGCCTCACCGCATGGAACATAAAGGTGGCGAATGGAACCTTCGTTCTCCGTGCATCCCAAGACATCGAATATCTTGGTAATTTGTTTGACCCACGCCGCCGTGATCGGATCCGACTTTCCCTTAAATTTTGGTGGTCCTAACTCTTTAAACTCGCTGCTTTTGTGACAAGCCGCGCATTACTAGCATTTCCACCGAATTTTGTGCACGAAGTCCCCTAAATGCGGTTTTGCATGAACTGCAAAAAGCTTCTAAACATCCCGTCATTCATCATTTGTTCGGTAAAGTTTTTTAGAAGAGGATTATTGCCTTCCTGTTGCACGTTCCCCTTGGTAGTGATAAAAGGTGTCTCCGAGGTCTGATTCACTCCATTATTAACGTTCTCAGCTGCCATTCTTAAATACTGCCATAAACCAAGGGTTAATAGTCATGCAACATATTATCCCTATACTCTGACCGACCAAATAAATACCAAATAAACTTAGTCAGGTCATACTAGCGAATGAATTCCCCGTCTCTCCCCTCCTAGTTCTTGTCTCACATCTCAGCCAGGGATCATATCCCTAAGCTTTGATACTAATTGTGGCGCCCCCAAAATAGGTATACATCACCTATTCGAAGTCGCCAAATACATGGTATGTAAACAAATACAACTTCATTAAACGTGAGTTTAAATACAAATAGAGAGTATAAAAACTCAAAAGGAGTCCTCATTACAATTATTGATACACTATTTTTAAAAATAGTGAGGATCGCTAAAACAACTTTCTAGAACCATCACTCCGTGCACCCCGACTAGTTCCTACTATGTTCTCACCTCCACGAGAAGAAAAATGGAACAAAAAGGGTGAGCTTAACTAGCCCAAGAAGAATATTATGACTAAGATAATATACAACAAATTATCATTAGTCTTCAACAGGGGAATAATCGATAAAATATAATGAACAACAAGTTTTAGATCAACAACCTGCAATGAAAACAAAGAATCCATTAGAAGAGTCAAGTAGAGAAAGAATTCTACTATCTTTTAAGATTTAAAACTTCATCATCAATATTTTATCATTGTAACAGCAATCAATATACATCTTTAATCAATATTCATCTTTGCACTACTGGGCCAAAGATATTCATTTTTATCACCATTGGTCATGTTCATCTCAACACTTTTGCTCATCTTCGCACTATGGGCCAAAGATATTCATCGATTAATCATTCATCTTTGCACTTTGTGCCAAAGATATTCAATAATATCATCATTTAGGACCGAGGATGATGAAAAATATTTTAAAGAAAAGCGAATCCATTGAGACGAGAAGGACAAATAGTAGGCATTAGTATAGCGGTTTATCCAAGATCAATAATACTTCATAAATACCCATTTTGAAGCGTAATTCAAAAATAAAGATCAAAACATGGATACAATCAAAGATAGTAACCATAATAGACAACTTGGACAAAAAAAGAAGAAAATTTCATTTTTCGGTGAATAGTGCCGTATTCGTGAATAGTGCCATATATCGTGAATAGTGCCAGAGTATCGTGAATAGTAACCCCGACACAAAAAGTTCCAAATTTGATAAAAAGTTCATACCAATATTTTAAGATAATGATATTGAAGAAAATATCATTTTAAGAAGAATATAACACCCCTTACTTCAAAATATCAAGACTTCCGATCGTAATATCAGAGTATAAGGTGAAGGAAACTTTTTGACCGATTAACGTAAACTCACAAAGTATCTAAATACTCACAAAATACACTCAAAAATCTAGAGAGAGAAAGAGAAAACTTGTTTCGGTGTGATTTTTAATTTAACTTAGCCCTCTATTTATAGGAAAATATTAAGACGTCAAGGCACTTAACTCGCAACTCGATGGCTTTACCTGCTACTATTCCCACCCACCACATTTGAATAAAAATCTAAGCACATTTCTTCACCAACCAAGAGTGGGGCCCACCAATTCTAGAGTTTTCCACCAAAATGATTTATAACCTGATTTCCGAATCTTCCACCTCTTTAAATTCATAACAAATCATACGCTCATTTTTAACGGTTCAAAATTTGTGGAGATATACTCAACTTATATATGTATAACATATCCAAAAATTACAACGATCCAACGGTCGGATTAAAAATTATAACTCACGCAATATATCTCAAAAACACTGGTTTAATTTTTAATACCTCCATTCCGACAAAAATACTGATAAAACACCTCAACATTAACTCCTTCATTTTTAACCACAATAAATATATCCAACATTTATATCCACATAAAATAATTATTTCCTTATCATATGAATCAATAATTAATTATTCACAAATAATATTACTGTAATCACATTTATGACAACCGTGTCGTTCCTCAGAAAGAGAGAGGCTTTCCAATAAGAATTTCTCCTTCTTCATGCCATGCAATTAGGTGACCAAACCTCTCCTCGATGTAACTTTCTAGACATTGCCAATAATGCTATCTAATAATATTATTCAAATAATATGAATTATTGATCCGATAATGGAAAATATCGTTGCAAATGACAATTATTGAAACAATAATAATATAAAATATCAACGCAAAGAATTATTGAATCAATAAAATAAAATATTGAACAGTAACTCATCTTGTAACAATTATTAAGTAGTGTCTTCACGTAAGGATCAATAATTCATCAATCGTATTTTAACCACCGGGTATTCCAGCAGTGTTACTTGAATAACTACGCTAAATTACTTATAAAAATTCAAACTTGTCATTTTCTTCATCCGACAATTATTCTATTATGGGGCCCACAAATGACTACGTCGTCGTACGAATATTCCCCGACAACAAGAATATTCCACGACCAAATAATATTCCCTGACAACAATGATTATTTTATAACCACTTGCATATTTTGCAAAATTTGCACATTTCACCCATAACCAGAGAATTATATCAAATTAATACCTTATTATTCACAATAATAATTAGAGAAAATGCGATTTTATTTATAATAAGTTGGGGTCTTACACACTGTATAGTTGAATTATTGATTAGTACGTAAAAAGGCACTACTCAATAATTGTTACAGTAGTTACTGTTCAAAATTTTATTTTATTGATTCAATAATTGTCGCGTTGATATTTTATATTATTGTTGTTTCAATAATTATCACTTTTACAAAGATTTCCAATTATCGATCAATAATTCATATTATTTGAATAATATTATTAGATAACATTATTGGCAATGTCTAGAAAGTTCACAAGGAGAGGTTTGGTCACCTAATCAAAGCGCCAAGAAGTGAGAAATCCTTATCGAAAGCCCCTCTTCGGGAACTACCGGTTGTCATAATTGTGATCGTAATATTATTTGTGAATAATTAATTATTGATTTATATGATAAAAAATATTTATTTGATGTGAATATAAATGATGGATTTATTTATGTGGTTATAAATGAAGGAATTAATGCTGAGGTGTTTTATCAGTATTTTGTCGGAAGGAAGGTATTAAAAATCATCCGTTTGTGGATTTTGGATATTTTTTATTTGAAATTTGGAAAAACTCAAAGCTACAAAGTTGTAGAGAATTCGATTTCAGGCAGAATGGACATAAAATTTTTATTTTTCTGATAAACGGGCTATTATCTATGAATTACTGAAGTTTTAGAAAATAAAATGATTTTTATTAAATTATGGGTGGGACCCACTATTGGTTTTTCAAGCATGTGGGCTGCTATTATTTTTCAGATTTGGCTCACTTGGTTGGTGAAGGTGTGCGTAGGAAGTTTGAAAAGAAATAATATTAAGTTATTATTTTAGTCTCCTACGGCGTTCTAGCATTTTCCTATAAATAGACGCTTATGTTAGAATTGAAAATCACATCAGAAACAAGTTTTCTTTCTCTCTAGATTATCGAGCGTATTTTTGTGAGTATTTTGATACTTCGAGAGTTGCTATTCAGTGCAAGTTTCTGTCAGCACTATATCCGAAATTTAGTCAGAAATACGGTTATTTTGAGGTAAAGGATGTTGTTTTCTTCTTAAATGATATTATTTTCTTCAATATCATTATGCCGAAATATTGGTCTGAACTTTTTATCAAATTTGGAACTTTTTGTTCTGGGTTATTATTCATGTATACTGCACTATTCACGATATATGATAATTATTCACTTAATACAAGACTATTCAATCGAAAAAATAAAATTTTCTTCTTTTGTCCAAGATGTCTATTATGGTTACTATATTTGATTGTATCCATGTTTTGGTCTTTATTTTGAATTTCGCTTCAAAATTTGTTATTATGAAGTATTATCGATCTTCGATAAACTGTTATACTAATCCCTAATATTTGTCCTTCGCTTCAATGGATTCGCTTTTTTTAAAATATTTTCATCATCCTCATCCAAAATGATGATATTATCAATATCTTTGGCCCAGTAAAGTAAAAGATGAATGATTAATTGATGAATATCTTTGGCCTGTAGAAAAAAAGATGAACAGGTGTTGAGATGAACATGATCAACTGGTGATACAAATGAATATCTTTGGCTGTAGTGTAAAGATGAATATTGATTAAAGATGTATATTGATTGTTGTTAAAGGGATAAAATATTGATGATGGATTTTTAAATCTTAGAAGATAGTAGAACTCATTCTCTACTTGACTCTTTTAATGGATTGCTGTTTCTGCTGCAGAATATTGATCTAAAACATGTTGTTTATTATATTCTATCAGATTTTTCCCTGTTGAGGACTAATGATAATTTGTTATATATTATCTTAGTCATAATATTCTTTACTGGGCTAGTTGAGCTCACCCTTTTCCTTTTTGTTCCATTTTTCTTCTCGGGAGGTGAGAACATAGCAGGATCTAAATGGGTAATGAGTGATGGTTCTAGAAGTCGTCAGAAGATCCTCACTATTTTGTAAAATAGTGTATGAATAATTGTAATGAGGACTTATTTGAGTGTGGATATTGTCTAGAAGATAATATTTGTATTTAAACTCACAAAGATGTGTTGTCGTATTTTGCACGACAATTGTATTATTCAAGTAGTAGTTTGCTTTCGTATTCATGTATTTGGCGAATTCGTAATAGGTGTCAGATACCTATTTTGGGGGCATCACAAATTGGTATCAAAGCTTAGGATATGGTCTCCGCGGATATCGGGAATAGAACTAGGAGGGGAGAGATGAGTAAATCCTTCGCTAGTGTGTCCTATCTAAGCTTATTTGTTGGTCACCATAATATAGGGATATTATGTGATATGTTAATTTGTTTAATTAACCCTTGTTTTATGGCGATTTAAGAATGGGTCACGAGAACGTTAACAATGGAGTGTATGAGACTGTGGAACAACCTTTAGTTACAAACCAGGAGAATGTGCAATAGGAAGGCAATATTCCTCCTGTAAACAACACTACCGAGCAAACGATGAATGATGGAATGTTTAGGAACTTTTTGCAGTTCATGCAAAATCAGACGAGGGAGACTCGTGTACAAAATACGGGTAGAAGTGATACCAACGTGCGGTCTGTCACAGCCAAGCAATTCAAGGAGTTGGGACCACCAGAATTTATTGGAAAGCCGGATCCGATCAAGGCGGAAATGTGGGTCAAGAAAATTACCAAGATATTCGATGTCTTGGGATGCACGGAGGAATGTAAGGTTCCATTCGCCACCTTTATGTTCCGCGCAAGTGAGGCGATCATCTTGGTGGGAGTCGTGAAGCGTACACCTACCGCCGCCGACTCAACATGTCTTGGGAAACGTTTTAAAAACTATTCAATGACAAGTACTTTCCCGAAAGTATTCGCTATATGAAGGAGGTAGAGTTTATCGACCGAACAAAACAAACACGACGGTGTCCCAAAGATGAGCTTAAGTTCATTTGAGTTATCTAGGTTTGCACCTCATTTAGTAGAGAATGAGGAACGAATGACAAGGATGTTTCTTAGAGGTCTAAAACCCTAGATTCTTCAATACCTTATCTCTCATAAATTTTCTCTGTATTCAGATGTTGTCAACAAGGCTCAATTATTAGGGCGAGATAGTGAGTATGTTTAACAAGGACCACAACCTGTGGTCATACCTAAGATGACAAAGCGATCATCGAGCGATGATAACCAACGAGGAGGAAAATATACGAACAAAGGCGGTAACCACTCGGGTGGTCATCGTGGCCATGATAATAGGAGAGGTGAGTCGAGTGGAAATTTCAGAAAGAGTAGATTCAATAATGACGGGAAGACATCAGCAGCAGCACCAACACCAACAACAAATTCTAGGGGAGGAGAACGACCGCCAGTTAGATGTTACAAATGCGGGAAAGAGGGATATATCAGCCCAAATTGTCCCCAAAAATCCAAGGTATGTTACAACTGTGGAAAGGAAGGCCACATAGCTCGGGATTGTTCTGTAGCAAAGCCAAGTTCAACGGGGATGGTGACTCCAAGGGCTGTCCCGGATAAGTCAAAATCAGCGGTTCCTGAAATTGCGTTTGTCGTGACTGGCCAAAACGTGAGGAACCCGAACGAGGTGATAATGGATAAGCTAATCTTAAACTCTTGCGAAGTTTATACCTTACTAGATACCGGTTCTACCCATACTTTTATCTCTCCTACTTGTGCTCAACGTTTAAACTTGACTCCGGAGAAATTGGACTTTGACTTATCTGTTGAAACTCTATTGGGTGAAACCTTCGTTACATCTACAGTTTATAAATCTTGCATTATCCAAATAGGCACAATCACATTACCTGTTTATCTTATCTCTTTAAAGATACTTGTTTTTGATGTGATTTTAGGAATTGATTGGTTAACCACTCATCATGCTAAAATTGATTATTTTCGTAAGGTTGTTAGTTTTCATATTCCTAACCAACCTGTCATACGAATTCAAACTACTAAACAACTAAAATCAGTCACTGTCATATCAAGCCACAAAGCTATTCGTTTATTGAAAGACGGATGTCAAGCTTTCTTAGCCCATGTTATGGATTTGAACAGAGACAAGTCAGATTTGAATAATATTTTTGTGGTTAGAGAATTTCCTGATGTATTTCCTGAAGAGCTTCCCGGTCTACCCCCAGAACGTGATGTTGAATTCTTTATTGACCTTGAACCGGGTACAAAGCCCATTTCTAAAACCCTATATCGAATGGCTCCTATTGAACTTCAGGAGTTAAAAGTCCAACTACAGGAGTTATTAGACATCGATTTCATTCGTCCCTAAGTATATCTCCTTGGTGCTGCCTTTTTATTCAGTAAAGAAGAAAGACGGAGTATGCGATTTTGTATTGACTACCGAGAATTAAATCATGTCACCATCAAGAATAGGTATCTGTTACCTCGCATTGATGACCTGTTCGACCAGTTGCAAGGAGCACAATTCTTTTCAAAGATCGACCTTCGTTCTGGATATCATCAACCAAGATTAAAATCGAGGATATTCCAAAGACCGCTTCGTAACTCGGTATGGGCATTATGAATTCTTAGTCATGTCTTTTGGATTTACTAATGCTCCTGCTGCTTTCATGGATATGATGAACCGTGTATTCAATGAATATTTGGATCAATTTTTTGTTGTCTTTATTGATGACATCCTCATCTATTCAAAAGCCGTGAAGATCATGAGCACCATTTGAAGTCGATACTTGAAAGGCTTCGTGAAAACAAGCTTTATGCCAAGCTAAAGAAATGCGAGTTCTGGCTTGAGGAAGTAGCATTCTTTGGGCACGTGGTGTCAAAACATGGAGTATCTGGCTGACCGAAGGCCAAGATCAAGCAATACAAAGTTGGGAGCAACCAAGTGGGTGATCAAGTGATTTTTCGGGCTTAATTTGGTTATTATCGAGATTCGTGGAAGGATTTTCTCGAATCGCTACTCGCTAACTCAATTTAACTTGAAAGATACAAAATTGTATGGAACGAGGAATGCGAGAAGTGTTTCCAAGAGCTCAAGAGGAGACTCATTTCGGCACCTGTTCTGGCAATACCATCTGGTACGAATGGATTTGTTAGCTACAGCGATGCTTCAGGCAAAGGGTTAGGATATGTTCTCATGCAACATGAGAAAGTCATAGCATATGCCTCACGACAACTCAAAGAATATAAGAGGAATTATCCTACTCATGATCCGGAGTCAGCGTGAGAATGATTCAGCGTTGAAAATTTGGAGACACTACTTGTATGGGGAGAAAGTGGAGATTTATACGGACCATAAAAGCCTCAAATATTTCTTCACCCAAAAAGAACTTAACATGCGACAACGACGTTGGCTTGAACTATTGAAAGATTACGATCACACTATTCAATATCATCTTGGAAAAGCGAACGTAGAGTCGATTTATTGAGTAGTAAGATCATGCAGCACGAAAGTGCGATATTGTCAATGCAAAGGCCCATTCTGTATGACTTGTAAAGGATGGAGGTAGAATTAAAGACTCCAGAGACCCATATGATGATGGCGAATATACGAGTAGAACCGACTTTAATCGATAAAGTTAAAGCTGCTCAAGCTACGAACCTGGGGCTGATACGTATGAAGAAGAAAGTGTAAGAAGGAGCTAATCCAGAAACGAGAATCGATGAAGAAGGAATACTTAGATTCAACTCCAGACTTTGTGTTCCTAACGACTCTGATTTGAAGCATAGAATCATGATGGAGGCACACAACACACCGTTTGCAATCCATCTTGGGAGTACTAAAATGTATCATGATATTCGACATACATTTTGGTGGAATAATATGAAGAGAGAGATCACGGAGTTTATCTCGAGGTGTTTAACCTGTCAACATGTAAAGACGAAGCATCAAGTGCCAAAGGGTCCATTGCAACCACTTGAGATTCCGGAATGGAAGTGGGAACACATTACCATGGATTTCGTTACAGGTCTTCCCAAAGTTTCTCAAGGCATAGATGTTATTTGGGTTATTGTTGATAGCTTGACCAAGTCTACCCATTTCTTGCCGATACGAGAAACTTATTCCCTTGAACGTCTTGCTCGTATGTACGTGAATGAGATTATGAGATTGCATGGCATGCCAGTATCCATAGTTTCGGATCGTGAGCCAAGATTTACTTCAAGATTTTGGGTTAGCTTGCAGAAAGCTATGGGCACGGATTTACGATTCAGTTCGGCATACCATCCTCAAACGAACGGACAATCAGATAGGACTATTCAAACCCTTGAAGATCTATTAAGACTTTGTTTTCTAGATTTCAAAGGAAGTTGGGATAAGTACTTTCCACTGGTGGAATTCTCCTACAACAACAGTTATCAAGCAAGTATAGGCATGGCTCCATTTGAGGCGTTGTATGGACGAAAGTGTGGTTCTCCAGTATGCTGGGACGAGGTGGGAGAAGCAACGTTGTTGGGACTAGAATTAGTACGCATGACTACAGAAAAGATCCAAATGATTCGACAACGTATTCAATCCTCACAAGATCGACAAAAGAGTTATGCTGATCTTCATCGAAAGGACGTGGAATTTAATATTGGGGATCATGTATTGTTACATGTTGCTCCATGGAAGGGAGTTACAAGATTTGGAATGAGAGGAAAGCTCAATCCACATTTTGTTGGTCCATTTGAGATTCTTGACCGAATAGGAAATGTGACATATAGACTCGCATTAGCTCCAAACATGTCTCGTGTTTATAATGTTTTTCACATATCTATGCTTCGTAAATATGTGAAAGACTCAAACCATATTATTGAGATAGAACCAGACGAGATAGCCGAAGATTTAACGTACGAGGAGGTACCTCTTAAGATCTTGGATAGGAAAGAGCATGTCCTACGCACCAAGGTTATACCACAAGTTAAGGGCTTGTGGATGAACCATGCTATTGAGGAAATGACCAGGGAGTTAGAATCGGAAATGAAAGCAAGGTACCCTCACCTGTTCGAAACACCAGGTACGTACGTCAATTTTGAGGACGAAATTTTATAAGGAGGGGAGGTTGTAAGACCCCAACTTATTATAAATAAAAGTGAATTTTCCTCTATTCATTATTCTAAATTAATAAGGTATTAATTTGATATAATGCTTTGGATATGGGTGAAATGTGAAAATTTTACAAAATAAGCAAATGGTTATAAAATATTCATTTTGTCGGGGAATATTCGTTTGGTTGTGGAATATTCTTTTTGTCAGGAATCTCCGTACGACGGCGCAGTCAATTGTGGGCCCCATAACGGAATAATTGTCGAATAAAAAAAATGACAAAGTATGAGTTTTTATTATTAACGGCGTAATGGTTACCGTTAACACTGTTGGAATACCTGGTGGTTAAAATATAGTAATAAGCGTAGTTCTTACGCGAGCATTACGGTATTGCACAATATAGTTGAATTATTGATTAAATGACGTAGAAGGCACTACTCAATAATTGTTATGATGAGTTACTATTTAATATTTTATTTTATTGATTCAATAATTGCTGCGTTGATATTTTATATTATTGTTGTTTCAATAATTATCACTTTACAGTATTTCTCATTATCAGATCAATAATTCATATTATTTGAATAATATTATTAGATAACATTATTGGCAATGTCTAGAAAGTTCTGTCAAGGAGAGGTTTGGTCACCTAATTGCACTCCAGTAAGGAGAAATCCTTATTGTAAAGCTCCCTCTTTCCTTGGAACGGCTTGGTTGTCATAATTGTGATTCTGTAATATTATTTGTGAATAATTAATTATTAATTTGTATGATAAGAAAATATTTATTTGATGTGAATATAAATGATGAATTTATTTATGTAGTTATAAATGCAGGAATTAATGCTGAGGTGTTTAATCAGTATTTTGTTGGAAGGGAGGTATTAAAAATCATCCGTTTGTGGATTTCGGATATTTTCTATTTGAAATTTGGAAAAAACTCAAAGCTACGAAGTTGTAGAGAATTCGATTTCAGGCAGAATGGACATAAAATTCGTATTTTTCTGATAAACGGGCTATTTTCTATGAATTATTGAAATTTCGGAAAATAAAATGATTTTTATTAAATTATGGGTGGGATCCACTTTTGGTTTTTGAAGCATGTGGGCTGCTATTATTTTTTAGATTTGGCTGGCTTGGTTGGTGAAGGTGTGCGTAGGAAGTTTGAAAAGAAATAATATTAATTTATTATTTTAATCTCCTACGGCGTTCTAGCATTTTCTTATAAATAGACGCTTAGAATTGAAAAATCACACCAGAAACAAGTTTTCTTTCTCTCTAGATTATCGAGCGTATTTTTGTGAGTATTTTGATACTTCGAGAGTTGCTATTTAGTGCAAGTTTCTGTCAGCACTATATCCGAAATTCAGTCAGAAGTACGGTTATTTTGAGGTAAAGGATGTTGTTTTCTTCTTAAATGATATTATTTTCTTCAATATCATTATGCCGAAATATTAGTCTGAACTTTTTATCAAATTTGGAACTTTTTGTGTCGGGGTTACTATTCACGATATCAAGACTATTCACGTATCTGACATTATTCACGAATACTGAGACTATTCATAGAAAAATAAAATTTTCTTCTTTTTGTCCAAGATGTCTATTATGGTTACTATATTTGATTGTATCCATGTTTTGGTCTTTATTTTTGAATTCTGCTTTAAAATTTGTTATTATAAAGTATTATTGATCTTGGATAAACTGTTACGAATCCCTAATATTTATCCTTCTGTCTCACTGGATTCGTTTTCTTTAAAATATTTTTCATAATCCTCGGTCCCTAAATGATGATATTCTTGAATATCTTTGGCACCGTAGTGCAAAGATGAATGATTAATTGATGAATATCTTTGGCCCGTAGTGCAAAGATGAACAGGTGTTGAGATGAACATGACCAACTGGTGATACAAATGAATATCTTTGGCCTGTAGTGCAAAGATGAATATTGATTAAAGATGTATATTGATTGTTGTTACAGGGATAAAGTATTGATGATGGACTTTTAAATCTTAGAAGATAGTAGAACTCATTCTCTACTTGACTCTTCTAATGGATTGCTATTTCCGCTGCAGAATATTGATCTAAAACTTGTTGTTTATTATATTCTATCATATTTTTCCCTGTTGAGGACTAATGATAAGTTGTTCTATATTATCTTAGTCATAATATTCTTTACTGGGCTAGTTGAGCTCATCCTTTTCCTTTTTGTTCCATTTTTCTTCTCAGGAGGTGAGAACATAACAGGATCTAGTCGGGGTACGGAGTGATGGTTCTAGAAAGTCGTTATAGTAGTCCTCACTATTTTTGTAAAATAGTGTATGAATAATTGTAATGAGGACTTATTTGAGTGTGGATATTGTCTAGAAGATAATATTTGTATTTAAACTCACAGTATGTGTTGTCGTATTTTGCACGACAATTGTATTATTGAAGTTATAGTTTGCTTTCTGTACCATGTATTTGGCAACTCAGAATAGGTGTTGTATACCTATTTTGGGGGCATCACAGTTGGTATCAAAGCTTAGGGATATGGTCTCTGGCGGATATCGGGGAATAGAACTAGGAGGGGAGAGATGAGTAAATCCTTCGCTAGTGTGTCCTATCTAAGCTTATTTGTTGGTCAGTCATAATATAGGGATATTATGTGATATGTTAATTTGTTTAATTAACCCTTGTTTTATGGCAGTATTTAAGAATGGCTGCTGAGAACGTTAACAATGGAGTGTATGAGACTGTGGAACAACATTTAGTTACAAACTCGGAGAACGTGCAACAGGAAGGCAATATTCCTCCTATAAACAACACTAACGAGCAAACGATGAATGATGGAATGTTTAGGAGCTTTTTGCAGTTCATGCAAAATCAGACGAGGCAGACTCGGGTACAAAATACGGGTGGAAGTGATACCAACGCGTGCGCCTCATCACGACCCAATCGATTCAAGGAGTTGGGACCACCAGAATTTATTGGAAAGCCGGATTCGATCAAGGCGGAAACGTGGGTCAAGCAAATTACCAAGATATTCTATGTCTTGGGATTTACGGAGGAACAGAAGGTTCCATTTGCCACCTTTATGTTCCGCAGTGAGGCAGACTACTGGTGGGAGTCTGTGAAGCGTACCCAGCCTACCGTACTCAACATGTCTTGGGAAACATTTTAGAAACTATTCAATGACAAGTACTTTCCTGAAAGTATTCGTTATATGAAGGAGGTAGAGTTTATCAGAATGGAACAAAACAACATGACGGTGTCCCAGTACGAGGTGAAGTTCGCTGAGTTATCCAGGTTTGCACCTCATTTGGTAGAGAATAAGGAACGAATGACAAGGATGTTTCTGAGAGGTCTAAAACCCGAGATTCGTCAATACCTTATATCTCATAAATTTTCTCTGTATTCAGATGTTGTCAACTGGGCTCAATTATTAGAGCGAGATAGTGAGTATGTTCAACCGAGGGACCACAACCAGGGTCATACCGGTGACAGCAATCATCAGAGCGATGATAACCAACGAGGAGGAAAAAATACGAACAAAGGCGGTAACCACTCGGGTGGTCATCGTGGCCATGATAATAGGAGAGGTGAGTCAAGTGGAAATTCGGAAGAGGAGATTTTAATAATGACGGAAGACATCGCCAGATGAAAGACCAAAGACCAATAACAAATTCTAGGGGAGGAGAACGACCGCCAGTTAGATGTAACAAATGCGGGAAAGAGGGACATATCAGCCCAAACTGTCCACAACAATCCAAGGTATGTTGCAACTGTAGAAAGGATGGCCACGTAGCTCGGGATTGTTCTGTAGCAAAACCAAGTTCAATGGGGATGGTGACTCCAAGGGCTGTCCCGGATAAGTCGAAATCAGCGGTTCTTGGAAGAGCGTTTATCGTGACTGGCCAAAACGTGAGGAACCAGAACGAGGTGATCACGGGTAAGCTAATCTTGAACTCTTGCGAAGTTTATACCTTACTAGATACCGGTTCTACCCATTCTTTTATCTCTCCTGCTTGTGCTCAACGTTTAAACTTGACTCCGGAGAAATTGGACTTTGAATTATCTGTTGAAACTCCGTTGGGTGAAACCTTCGTTACATCTACAGATTATAAATCTTGCATTATCCAAGTTGGCACAATCACATTACCTGTTGATCTTGTCTCTTTAAAGATACTTGCTTTTAATGTGATTTTAGGAATTGATTGGTTAACCACTCATCATGCTAAAATTGATTGTTTTCGTATGGTTGTTAGTTTTCATATTCCTAACCAACCTGTCATACGAATTCAAACTACTAGACCACTAAAATCAGTCACTGTCATATCAAACCATAAAGCTATTCTTTTATTGAAAGACGGATGTCAAGCTTTCTTAGCCCATGTTATGGATTTGAATAGAGACAAGTCAGATTTGAATAATATTTCTGTGGTTAGAGAATTTCCTGATGTATTTCCTGAAGAGCTTCCCGGTCTACCCCCAGAACGTGATGTTGAATTCTTTATTGACCTTGAACCGGGTACAAAGCCCATTTCTAAAACCCCATATTGAATGGCTCCTATTGAACTTCAGGAGTTAAAAGTCTAACTATAGGAGTTATTAGACATCGGTTTCATTCGTCCTAGTACATCTCCTTGGGGTGTTCCTGTTTTATTCGTAAAGAAGAAAGACGGGAGTATGCGACTTTGTATTGACTATCGAGAATTAAACCATGTCACCATCAAGAATAGGTATCCGTTACCTCGCATTGATGACCTGTTCGACCAGTTGCAAGGAGCAAAATTCTTTTCAAAGATCGACCTTCATTCTGGATATCATCAGCTGAAGATTAAAACTGAGGATATTCCAAAGACTACCTTCAGAACTCGGTACGGGCATTATGAATTCTTAGTCATGTCTTTTGGATTGACTAATGCTCATGCTGCTTTCATGGATATGATGAACCATGTATTCAAGGAATATTTGGATCAGTTTGTTGTTGTCTTTATTGATGACATCCTCATCTATTCGAAAAGCCGTGAAGATCATGAGCACCATTTGAAGCTGATACTTGAAAGGCTTCGTGAAAACAAGCTTTATGCGAAAGTCAAGAAATGCGAGTTCTCGCTTGAGGAAGTAGCATTCCTTGGGCACGTGGTGTCAAAACATGGTGTATCTGTTGACCCGACGAAGATTGAAGCAATACAAAGTTGGGAGCAACCGAAGTCGATGACCGAAGTACGCAGCTTTTTGGGCTTAGCTGGTTATTATCAGAGATTTGTGGAAGGATTATCTTGAATCGCTACTCTGTTAACTCAGCTAACTCGGAAAGATACAAAATTCGTATGGAGCGAGGAATGCGAGAAGAGTTTCCAAGAGCTCAAGAGGAGACTCATTTCGGCACCTGTTCTGTCAATACCATCTAGTATGGATGGATTTCTTATCTACAGCGATGCTTCATGCAAAGGGTTGGGATGTGTTCTCATACAACATGGGAAAGTCATAGCCTATGCCTCGCGACAACTCAAAGAATATGAGAGGAATTATCCTACTCATGATCTAGAGTTGGCAGCAGTCGTATTAACGTTGAAAATTTGGAGACACTACTTGTATGGGGAGTAAGTGGAGATTTATACGGACCATAAAAGCCTCAAATATTTCTTCACTCAAAAAGAACTCAACATGCGGCAACGACGTTGGCTTGAACTATTGAAAGATTACGATCACACTATTCAATATCATCCTGGAAAAGCGAACGTAGTAGCTGACGCATTGAGTAGAAGATCATATGCGAGTACAAGTGCGATATTGTCAATGCAAAGGCCCATTCTGTATGACTTGCAAAGGATGGAGGTAGAATTAAAGACTCCAGGGACCCACATGATGATGGCGAATATCTGAGTAGAAGCCGAGCTTTAATCGATAATGTTAAAATTTGCTCAAGCTACGGACACAGGGCCGTCACGTATGAAGAAGAAAGTGCAAGAAAGAGCTATTCAAGCGAGAATCGATGAAGAAGGAATACTTAGATTCAACTCGGACTTTGTGTTCTTAACGACTACGATTTGAAGCATAGAATCATGATGGAGGCACAACACACTGTTTGCAATCCATCCTGGGAGTACCAAAATGTATCATGATATTCGACATACATTTTGGTGGAATAATATTGTGACGCCCCCAAAATTAGGTATACGTCACCCATCTTGGGTTGCCACTTACATGGTACATAAATTCAAATACAAACTTAATTATACATCTGTCGTGTAACATACGACAATACATAAACTGAGAGTTCTAATAGGAATATTGTCATTTAGACAATATCCATACTCAAGGAGTCCTCATTACATTTATTATCACAC
Organism: Panax quinquefolius; assembly: GCA_020205615.1. NCBI lineage: Eukaryota > Viridiplantae > Streptophyta > Magnoliopsida > Apiales > Araliaceae > Panax > Panax quinquefolius. The sequence goes on along the minus strand of CM035164.1, from coordinate 106,914,682 downwards.
TATTTCATAGACTAGTGAGGACTACTAATGCTATCCTCTAGACCATTACTCCGTTCCCTGACTCGTCCCAGCTATATTCTCATTTCCTGAAGAGAACAGTGAAAGAAAGGGTGAGCTCAACTAGCCCAGTAAGAAATATTATAACTAAGATAAAGCAGAATAAATTATCAATAGTCTTCAACAATGTTAAACTGATAAAATACAATAGACAACCAGTTTAACTGCAGCGGAATATGCAATCCATTTAAAGAGTCAAGTAGAAAATAAAGTCTACTATCTTTTAGGTTTTAAAAGGTTTTCATCAATTTTTATCACTAAGACTCAGTTTAATGAATAAACCACAATATCTAATCATCCTTGTACCACTGGCCAAGGATTTTCATCAAATTATCAATGGTCACGACTATATAGAATCACCCTCGGTCATAATCATACCAAAAACTATCCATCATCGCATTCTGAAGCCACCGAGGACTTTTGTCACATCATTTATATCAAGCCATGATTATCTAAGAATGAACCACGGTCATAATCATACTAAGTTCATCTATGCACGTAAGCCAAAGATAACTTTCAACATAATATAAACATGAGGATGATGACAATGATATAAGAATTCAATAAAACAAGTTCAAGAATTAATTTATCTAGGAATTATTAACGCCCAAATTGTCAACAAGATCTTTGTTTTTGTAGAGTAAAATTCAAGAATGATCGGAAGAATATTTCCATGAAAAGATCTTTGGATGAAACACAATTATCAAGGATATTCTACTAATTTCATGGAGTATAGAAGTCAAAGTTTTAACCAACTGGGTATAATAAAGAATGGAATAACAAAAGAAATCACCATGCATGCGATAGGCCAGACACAGTGCGAGTTATTCCAACGAGAATAATAAATAACGGAAACCAGTCGGGTGAAATTCACACCAAGCGGGATGTTCCAACAGTAATAATAAAGATGGAACGAGATCCGGTGTAAAACACACGAGATAGGATATTCCAACAGAATGATAAAGGCGGAACCGGTCAAGGTGTAAAAACATGAGGATGTTCCAAATGTAATAATAGAAGAATATCACCAAGTATAGGGTAAACCACGATGTCTGATTATGTATAGGGTATGTCGGCGATACAAAGTTATTCCAATGAGAATAATAAAGAATGGAATAACGGAGGATTTCACCAAGTATAGGGTATGTCACAGCGTATACAAAGTTATTCCAAATGAATAATAAAGAATGGAATAACAAAAGTTCTCTTCATGAATAAGAAAGAATAACACCCTTACAGGTACAACAAATAATACCCTTACCTTAGAAGAACTGAATATTGGAAAAGTGAAGTAGCAGAATACTTTTTCTTTCTCTCTATAGTTTCTCTCTCTAGAGTTTCAATGAATTAAGTAAGAAATAATGAAGGAATGAGCTTTCTATTTATAGAAAAAGCGAGGGTGGCTCTTGGTCTTAACGAAGGGTCAAAATGACTCTTGGTAATATTGAAGAGACAACTACTATTTCGAAAGGGTAATTAACCCTTGGAACACTTATCAAGAGGCGCTTAACTCTTAGTAATATTGAAGGGATAACTACTATTTGCGAAGGGGTAATTACTATCGACGAAGGTAATTACTATCGATTGTGAAGGTAATTACTATTGAAGAAGGTAATTACTATTGACGAAGGTAAAATACTATTGAAGGTAATTACTATTCACAAAGGTAATTACTATCGACGAAGGTAAATATTATCGACGAAGGTAATTACTATTCACAAAGGTAATTACTATTGACGAAGAGACTCTTAGATGATGACATATGGGCCCCCATAAAATAATCAAACTTACCACAAACGTCTCATAATGGACTCTTTTATATACATCAAGGATTGAATAAATATTACCACAAATCATTTTATTTTTAATCAACACATTTTAATCTTTCAACAATTATTAATCATTTATAACTTGTCGTCTCAATTAATAATATAACATATATATGAGATGATCTTGTGACAATAATTGAATCAATAATATAAGAGATATGATGCAAAGAATTATTGTAGCAATAATTGAGTATAGCTAAGTGACTTCTCACGTAAGCATCAATAATCAATACCGTATGCTACTATGCAACCACGTAGACATCGTACTTTTACTACCGTAGTTCAACGGTTTTAACAGTAACACCTCCGCTTAGTTATTTTTATAGAAAGATAAATTTGTCGTTTTCTAACTACGACGATACTTGATTGTGGGGTCCACCATCGATTGAGTGCCGTATCGAATATTCCCCGACAAAAAGAATATTCCCCAACCAAACGAATATTTTATAACAACTTGCTTACTTTGCAAAATTTATAAATATTACCCACAACTATAACATTATATCAAATTTATTCCATAATATTCAAAAATAATATTTATAGAAAATTCATCTTTATTTATAAAAGCTGGGGTCTTACAAATATGAAGACAGAGATCACAGAGTTTATCTCCAGGTGTTTAACCTGTCAACATGTAAAGGTGAAGCATCAAGTGTCAAAGGGTCAATTGCAACCACTTGAGATTCTAGAATGGAAGTGGGAACACATTACCATGGATTTTGTTATAGGTCTTCCCAAAGTTTCTCAAGACATAGATGCTATTTGGGTTATTGTTGATAGATTAACCAAGTCTGCCCATTTCTTATCGATACGAGAAACTTATTCCCTTGAATGTCTTGCTCGTATGTACGTGAATGAGATTGTGAGATTTCATGGCATGCCAGTATCCATAGTTTCGAATTTTTACCCAAGATTTTGGGTTAGCTTGCAGAAAGCTATGGGCACGGATTTACGATTCAGTTTAGCATACCATCCTCAAACGGACGGACAATCAAAGAGGACTATTCAAACCCTTGAAGATCTATTAAGACTCTGTGTTCTAGATTTCAAAGGAAGTTGGGATAAGTACTTGCCACAGGTGGAATTCTCCTACAACAACAGTTATCAAGCAAGTATAGGCATGGCTCCATTTGAGGCATTGTATGGACGAAAGTGTAGTTCTCCAGTATGCTGGGACGAGGTGGGAGAAGCAACGTTGTTGGGACTAGAATTAGTACACATGACTACAGAAAAGATCCAAATGATTCGACAACGTATTCAAACCTCACAAGATCGACAAAAGAGTTATGTTGATCTTCATCGAAAGGACGTGGAATTTAATATTGGGGATCATATATTGTTACGTGTTGCTCCATGGAAGGGAGTTACAAGATTTGGAAAGAGAGGAAAGCTCAATCCACGACTTGTTGGTCCATTTGAGATTCTTGACCGAATAGGAAATGTGGCCTATAGACTCGCATTACCTCTAAACATGTCTCGTGTTCATAATGTTTTTCACATATCTATGCTTCGTAAATATGTGATAGGCCCGAACCATATTATTGAGTTAGAACCAGACGAGATAGCCGAAGATTTAACGTACGAGGAGGTACCTGTTAAGATCTTGGATAGGTAAGAATATGTCCTACGCACCAAGGTTATACCACAAGTTATGTTTTTGTGGATGAACCATGCTATTGAGGAAATGACCTGGGAGTTGGAATCCGAAATGAAAGCAAGGTACCCTCACCTGTTCAAAACACCAGGTACGTACGTCAGTTTCGAGGACGAAATTTTATAAGGAGGGGAGGTTGTAAGACCCCAACTTATTATAAATAAAAGTGAATTTTCCTCTATTCATTATTCTAAATTAATAAGGTATTAATTTGATATAATGTTTTGGATATGGGAGAAATGTAAAAATTTTACAAAATAAGCAAATGGTTATAAAATATTCATTTTGTTGGGAAATATTCGTTTGGTCGTGGAATATTCTTTTTGTCGGGAATCTCCGTACGACGGCGCAGTCAATTGTGGGCCCCATAATAGAATAATTGTCAGATAAAGAAAACGACAAAGTATGAGTTTTTATTATTAATCGTAATGGTTTCCAGATTAACCTTTGTTGGAATACCGGTGGTTAAAATATAAGAATCTGGCGTGAACAAAGATACAATACGCAGTATTGACAATATAGTTGAATTATTGATTTGTATGTAAGAAGGCACTACTCAATAATTGTTACAAGAGTAATTCTTTGTTCAATATTTTATTTTATTGATTCAATAATTGCTGTGTTGATATTTTATATTATTCTTGTTTCAATAATTATCACCTTACAGTATTTCCCATTATCAGATCAATATTCATATTATTTGAATAATATTATTAGATTACATTATTGGCAATGTCTAGAAAGTTCTGTCAAGGAGAGGTTTGGTCACCTAATTGCGCTCCAGTAAGGAGAAATCCTTATTGGAAAGCCCCCTCTTTCCTGGGAACGACCTGGTTGTCATAATTGTGATTCTGTAATATTATTTGTGAATAATTAATTATTGATTTATATGATAAAAAAATATTTATTTGATGTGAATATAAATGATGGATTTATGTATGTGGTTATAAATGAAGAAATTAATGCTGAGATATTTTATCAGTATTTTGTCAGAAGGGAGGTATTAAAAATCATTTGTTTGTGGATTTCGGATATTTTCTATTTGAAATTTGGAAAAACTCAAAGCTACAAAGTTGTAGAGAATTCGATTTCAGGCAGAATGGACATAAAATTAGTATTTTTCTGATAAACGGGCTATTTTCTATGAATTACTGAAGTTTCGTAAAATAAAATGATTTTTATTAAATTATGGGTGGGACCCACTTTTGGTTTTTCAAGCATGTGGGCTGCTATTATTTTTCAGATTTGGCTAGCTTGGTTGGTGAAGGTGTGCGTAGGAAGTTTGAAAAGAAATAATATTAATTTATTATTTTAGTCTCCTACGGCGTTCTAGCATTTTCCTATAAATAGACGCTTAGGTTAGAATTGAAAATCACACCAGAAACAAGTTTTCTTTCTCTCTAGATTATCGAACGTATTTTTGTTATTATTTTGATATTTCGAGAGTTGCTATTCAGTGCAAGTTTCTGTCAGCACTATATCCGAAATTCAGTCAGAAATACGGTTATTTTGAGGTAAAGGATGTTGTTTTCTTCTTAAAAGGTATTATTTTCTTCAATATCTTTATGCCGAAATATTGGTCTGAACTTTTTATCAAATTTGGAAGTTTTTGTGTCGGGGTTACTATTCACGTATATGGCATTATTCACGTATACGACACTATTCACGAATACGGCACTATTCACCGAAAAATAAAATTTTCTTCTTTTTGTCTAAGATGTCTATTATGGTTACTATATTTGATTGTATCCATGTTTTGGTCTTTATTTTTGAATTCTGCTTCAAAATTTGTTATTATGAAGTATTATTGATCTTGGATAAACTGTTACGAATCCCTAATATTTGTCCTTCTGTCTCACTGGATTCGTTTTTTTTAAAATATTTTTCATCATCCTCAGTCCTAAATAATGATATTACTGAATATCTTTGGCCTGTAGTGCAAAGATGAATGATTAATTGATGACTATCTTTGGCCCGTAGTGCAAAGATAAACAGGTGTTGAGATGAACATGACCAACTGGTGATACAAATGAATATCCTGGCCTGTAGTGCAAAGATGAATATTGATTAAAGATGTATATTGATTGTTGTTACAGGGATAAAGTATTGATGATGGACTTTTAAATCTTAGAAGATAGTAGAACTCATTCTCTACTTGACTCTTCTAATGGACTGTTGTTTCTGCTGCAGAATATTTATCTAAAACTTGTTGTTTATTATATTCTATCAGATTTTTTTCTGTTGAGGACTAGTGATAATTTGTTGTATATTATCTTAGTCATAATATTCTTTACTAGGCTAGGTGAGCTCATCCTTTTCCTTTTTGTTCCATTTTTCTTCTCAGGAGGTGAGAACATAGCAGGATCTAGTCGGGGTATGGAGTGATGGTTCTAGAAAGTCGTTGTAGCAGTCCTCACTATTTTTGTAAAATAATGTATGAATAATTGTAATGAGGACTTATTTAAGTGTGGATATTGTCTAGAAGATAATATTTGTATTTAAACTCACAGTATGTGTTGTCGTATTTTGCACGACAATTGTATTATTGAAGTTGTAGTTTGCTTTCTGTACCATGTATTTGGCGACTCAGAATAGGTGTTGTATACCTATTTTGGGGGCATAACATGACCCGATTATTGAGTTGCAAAAATTTAGTTCACAAAATTTATTGAGTATAAAATAAGGTTTGATTGAAACTCGTTTAGCTATCGAGTCAAGCACGATCTCAAATCGATCTTGTGCAGTTTAAACTTTTCAAGCGAATATGATCCGAGTATCAATAGAAAATTACAATTTAAAGAGGTTCGAGTACTTTATTTAATGTTTAAAATTTGTTCATATTTGAATCAATTATATTTCGAGTTGAGCTCAAATCGAATTTTAAAACTGTTTGGTTCATTTTATAGCTTTAATAATACCCTTAAATTCTCATAATTATCATACTTGTCTCGTACTCTCTCTCATCTGTAATATTTTCTCATGAGGAGTAATTTTTGAAAGATTGTTGTTAATTCTCTTAGATTATGTAAAACGACAAATAATTAGGAAAAATAAAATAATCTAAAATGACATATATTAAAGAACGGATGGAGTATATAATATTATCCCCCCCCCCCCCCCAAGAGGGAATGTTATGGTGTCATGTTACGCAGGGTCGTTCTTGAGATTTTGGTGGTGTGAGGCCCCCAAAATAGGTATACAACACCCATTCTAAGTCGCCAAATACATGGTACAGAAAGAAAACTACAACTTCAATAATATAATTGTCGTGCAAAATACGACAACACATACTGTGAGTTTAAATACAAATATTGTCTTCTAGACAATATCCACACTCAAATAAGTCCTCATTACAATTATTCAAACACTATTTTACAGAAATAGTGAGGACTGCTAAAACAACTTTCTAGAACCATCACTCCGTACCCAGACTAGTTCCTGCTATGTTCTCACCTCCTAAGAAAAATGGAACAAAAAGGAAATGGGTGAGCTCAACTAGCCCAGTAAAGAATATTATGACTAAGATAATATACAACAAATTATCGTTAGTCTTCAACAGGGAAAAATCTGATAAAATATAATAAACAACAAGGTTTAGATCAACAAACTGCAATGAAATAAAGAATCCATTAGAAGAGTCAAGTAGAGAATGAGTTCTACTATCTTCTAAGATTTAAAAGTCCATCATCAATATTTTATCCTCAACAACAATCAATATACATCTTTAATTAAATATTCATCTTTGCACTACTGAGCCAAAGATATTCATTTCAGTATCACCAGTTGGTCATGTTCATCTCAACACCTGTTCATCTTCGCACTACGGGCCAAAGATATTCATCAATTAATCATTCATCTTTGCACTACAGGCCAAAGATATTCAAGAATATCATCATTTAGGACCGAGGATGATGAAAAATGTTTTAAAGAAAAGCGAATCCGGTGAGGCATGAAGGACAAATAGTAAGGATTCATATATAACAGTTTATCCAAGATCAATAATACTCCATAATAACCAATTTTGAAGCAAAATTCAAGAATAAAGATCAAAACATGGATACAATCAAAGATAGTAACCATAATAGACATCTTGGACAAAAAGAAGAAAATTTTATTTTTTGGTGAATAGTGTCGTATAAGTGAATAGTAACCCCGACACAAAAAGTTCCAAATTTGATAAAAAGTTCATACCAACATTTCGGTATAATGATATTGAAGAAAAATATCATTTTAAAAAGAATATAACACCCCTTACCTCAAAATATCGCGACTTACGATCGGAATATCGGTATAAAGGTCAAGAAAACTTGCAGATCGATGAATGAAACTCACAAAGTATCTAAATACTCACAAAATACACTCAATAATCTAGAGAGAAAAGAGAAAGCTTATTTTTACGGTGTGATTTTCAATTCTAACTTAGCCCTCTATTTATAGGAAAATGTTAGCAGAGACTTGACCTCGCAACCAACTTTGATGGCTTTTACTCGCTAATATTCCCACCCACCACATTTGAAATAAAATTCAGCACATTTCTTCACCAACCACAAGTGGGGCCCACTCAATTCTAGAATTTTCCACCAAAATGCTAAATTCGGATACTTCAACAATTTCTGAACCAGTCACCTCTTAAAATTCATAACAAATTATACGTTCATTTTTAACGGTTCAAAATTTGTGGACATATACTCAACTTATATATGTATAACATATCCAAAAATTACAACGATCCAACTATTCGGATTAAAAATTATAACTCATAATATATCTCAAAAACACTGGTTTAATTTTTTAATACCTCCATTCCGATAAAAATACTGATAAAACACCTCAACATTAACTCCTTTATTTTTAACCACAATAAATATATCCAACATTTAGATCCACATAAAATAAAAATTTTCTTATCATATGAATCAATAATTAATTATTCACAAATAATATTACAAAATCACATTTATGACAACCAGCCCATTCCCAGGAAAGAGGGGGCTTTCCAATAAGAATTTCTCCTTACTGGCGCGGAATTAGGTGACCAAACCTCTCCTTGACAGAACTTTCTATACATTGCCAATAATGCTATCTAATAATATTATTCAAATAATATGAATTATTGATCCGATAATGGGAAATATATCATGCGGTGACAATTATTGAAACAACAATAATATAAAATATCAACGCAAAGAATTATTGAATCAATAAAATAAAATATTGAATAAAGAACTCATCGTAACAATTATTGAGTAGTGCCTTCTTACGTAAGGATCAATAATTCATCAATATCGTGCATCCACGCCAGACATCGTATTTTAACCACCGGGTATTCCAACAGTGTTAACGATAACAACTACGCCGTTATTTATAAAAACTCAAACTTGACGTTTTCTTCATCCGACAATTATTATGTTATGGGGCCCACAATTGACTGTGTCGTCCTACGAATATTCCCCGACAACAAGAATATTCCACGACCAAATGAATATTCCCCGACAACAATGATTATTTTATAACCACTTGCATATTTTGCAAAATTTGCACATTTCACCCATAACCAGAGAATTATATCAAATTAATACCTTATTATTCACAATAATAATTAGAGAAAATTTGATTTTATTTATAATAAGTTGGGGTCTTACAACCTCCCCTCCTTATGAAATTTCATCCTCGAAATTGACATACGTACCTGGTGTTTCGAAAAGGTGAGGATACCTCGCTTTCATTTCGATTCCGACTCCTCGGTCATTTCTTGATAGCATGGTTTTTCTCCACAAAACCTTAACTTGTGGTATAACCTTGAGTGCGTAGGACATGCTCTTTCCTATCCAAGATCTTAACAGTACTTCTTCATACGTTAAATCTTTGGTTATCTCAAATCTGGTTCTAACTTAATAATATGGTTCGGGTCTTTCACATATTTACTGAAGCATGGATATGTGAAAAACATTATGAACACGAGACATACTTGGAGGTAATCTGAGTCTATAGGCCACATTTCCTATTCGGGTCAAGAATCTCAAATGGACCAACAAATCGTGGATTGAGCTTTCTCTCTTTCCAAATCTTGTAACTCCCTTCCATGGAGCAACACGTAACAATACACGATCTCAATATTAAACTCCACGTCCCTTTCTATGAAGATCAAGATAACTCTTTTGTCGATCTTGTGAGGTTTGAATCGTTGTCGAATCATTTGGATCTTTTCTATAGTCATGCATTTAATTACGGTCCCAACAATGTTGCTTCTCCCACCTCATCCCAGCATACTGGAAAACGACACTTTCGTCCATACAACGCCTTAAATGGAGCCATGCCTATACTTGCTTGATAATTGTTGTTGTAGGAGAATTCCACCAGTGGCTAGTACTTATCCCAACTTCCTTTAAAATCTAGGACACAAAGTCTTAATAGATCTTCAAGGGTTTGAATAGTCCTCTCTGATTGTCCGTCCTTTTGAGGATGGTATGTCGAACTGAATCATAAATCCGTGCCCATAGCTTTCTGCAAGCTAATCCAAAATCGTGAAGTGAATCTTGGGTCACGATCCGAAACTATGGATACTGGCATGCCATGCAATCTCACAATCTCATTCACGTACATGCGAGCAAGACGTTCAAGGGAATAAGTCTCACGTATCGGTAAGAAATGGGCAGACTTGGTTAATCTATCAACAATAACCCAAATCGCATCTATGCCTTGAGAAACTTTGGGAAGACCCGTAACGAAATCCATAGTAATGTGTTCCCACTTCCATTTCAGAATCTCAAGTTGTTGTAATGGACCCTTTGGCATTTGATGCTCCGCCTTTACACGTTGACAAGTTAAACACCTCGAGATAAACTCCGCGATCTCTCTTTTCATATTGCTCCACCAAAATGTATGTCGAAAATTATGATACATTTTGGTACTCCCAGGATGGATTACAAACGGTGTGTTGTGTGCCTCCATCATGATTCTATGCTTCAAGTCAGAATCGTTAGGAACACAAAGTCTGGAGTTAAATCTAAGTATTCCTTCTTCATCGATTCTTGCTTCTAGAATAGCACCTTCTTGCACTTTTTTTTTCATACGCATCAGCTCCATGTCCGTAGCTTGAGCAGCTTTAACTTTATCGATTAAAGTCGGTTCTACTCGTATATTCGCCATCATCATGTGGGTCCCTGGAGTCTTTAATTCTACCTCCATCCTTTGTAAGTCATACAGAATGGGCCTTTGCATTGACAATATCGCACTCGTACTCGCATATGATCTTCTACTCAATGCGTCAGCTACTACGTTCGCTTTTCCAGGATGATATTGAATAGTGTGATCGTAATCTTTCAATAGTTCAAGCCAACGTCGTTGCCGCATGTTGAGTTCTTTTTGGGTGAAGAAATATTTGAGGCTTTTATGGTCCGTATAAATCTCCACTTTCTCCCCATACAAGTAGTGTCTCCAAATTTTCAACGTGAATACGACTGCTGCCAACTCTAGATCATGAGTAGGATAATTCCTCTCATATTCTTTGAGTTGTCGTGAGGCATAGGCTATGACTTTCCCATGTTGCATGAGAACGCATCCTAACCCTTTGCCTGAAGCATCGCTATATATAACAAATCCATTCGCACTCGAGATGGTATTGCTGAAGCAGCCGAAATGAGTCTCCTCTTGAGCTCTTGGAAACTCTTCTCTCATTCCTCGCCCATACAAATTTTGTATCTTCCGAGTCGGTGAGTTAACGGAGTAGCGATTCGAGAAAATCCTTCCACGAATCTCCGATAATAACCAGCTAAGCCCAGAAAGCTACGCACTTCGGTCACCGACTTTGGTAGCTCCCAACTTTGTACTGCTTCAATCTTTGCCGGGTCAACAGATACTCCATGTTTTGACACCACGTGCCCAAGGAATGCTACTTCCTCAAGCCAGAACTCACATTTCTTCAGCTAGGCATAAAGCTTGTTTTCACGAAGCCTTTCAAGTATAAGCTTCAAATGGTGTTCATGATCTTCACGGCTTTTGGAATAGATGAGGATGTCATCAATAAAGACAACAACAAACTGATCCAAATATTCCTTGAATACACGATTCATCATATCCGGAAAAGCAACAGGAGCATTAGTCAATCCAAAAGACATGACTAAGAATTTATAATGCCCGCATCTGAAGTTCAAGGCGATCTTTGGAATATCCTCGGTTTTAATCTTCAAATGATGATATCTAGAATCTAAGATCGATCTTTGAAAAGAATTGTGCTCCTTCAGAATCGGGTCAAACAGTCATCAATGCGAGGTAGCGGATACCTATTCTTGATGGTGACATGGTTTAATTCTCAGAGTCAATATAAAGTCGCATACTCCCGCTCTTTCTTCTTTACTGAATAAAAACAGAGCACCCCAAGGAGATGTACTAGGACGAATGAAATCTATGTCTAACAATTCTTGTAGTTGGACTTTTAACTCCCCTCAAGTTCAATAGAGCCATTCGATATGGGGTTTTAGAAATGGGTTTTGTACTGCTACTCAAGGTCAATAAAGAATTCAACATCACGTTCGGGGTAGACCGGGAAGTTCTTCAGAAATACATCGGGAAATTCTCTAACAATGTAAATATTATTCAAATCGACTTGTCTTTGTTCAAATCCATAACATGGGCTAAAAAAGCTTGACATCCGCTTTTCAATAAACGAATAGCTTTATGGCTTGATATGATAGTGGTGATTTTAGTGGTTAAGTTGTTTGAATTCGTATGATGAGTTGGTTAGGAATATGAAAACTAAAACCTTACGAAAATAATCAATTTTGGCATGATGAGTGGTTAACCAATCAATTCCTAAAATCACATCAAAAGCAAGTATCTTTAAAGAGATAAGATCAGCGGAGTAATGTGATAGTGCCAACTTAGATTAAGCAAGATTTAAAAGCAGTAGATGTAACGAAAGTTTCTCCTAACTGAGTCTCAGCAGATAAGTCAAAGTCTAATTTCTCTGAGTCAAGTTTAAGCGTTGAGCACTGGCGAGAGAGATAAAAGAATGGGTAGAACCCAGATTCTAATAAGGTATAGACTTCGCAAGAGTTTATGATTAGCTTACCCGTGATCACCTCGTTTGGGTTCCTCGCGTTTTGGGCGATCCACGACAAACGCCCTTCTAGGAACCACCGACTTTAACTTGTCCATCATCAATATTTTATCCCTGTAACAACAATCAATATACATCTTTAATTAAATATTCATCTTTGCACTACTGTGCCAAAGATATTCATTTGTATCACCAGTTGGTCATGTTCATCTCAACACTGCTCATCTTTCGCACTACTGTGCCAAAGATATTCATCGATTAATCATTCATCTTTGCACTACTGAGGCCAAAGATATTGATAATATCATCATTTAGGACCGAGGATGATGATGAAAATATTTTAAAGAAAATGAATCCAAAGTGAGGCGGAAGGACAAATAGTAAGGATTAGTATAACGGTTTATCCAAGATCAATAATACTCCATAATAACCAATTTTGAAGCAAAATTCAAGAATAAAGATCAAAACATGGATACAATCAAAGATAGTAACCATAATAGACATCTTGGACAAAAAGAAGAAAATTTCATTTTTTAGGTGAATAGTGCCGATTCGTGAATAGTGTCAGTATCACGTGAATAAAGGTCGTATATGTGAATAGTAACCCTGACACAAAAAGTTCTAAATTTGATAAAAAGTTCATACCAACATTTCGGTATAATGATATTGAAGAAAAATATCATTTTAAGAAGAATATAACACTCCTTATCTCAAAATATCAAGATTTTACGATCGGAATATCGGTATAAAGGTCAAGGAAACTTGCAGCGATGAATAGAAACTCACAAAGTATCTAAATACTCACAAAATACACTCAATAATCTAGAGAGAGAAAGAGAGAAAGCTTATGTTTCTGGTGTGATTTTCAATTCTAACTTAGCCCTCTATTTATAGGAAAATGTTAGCAGACCTGACCTGCAACCTGATGGCTTTACCTACTACTATTCCCACCCACCACATTTGAAATAAAATTCAGCACATTTCGTCACCAACCACAAGTGGGCCCACTCAATTCTAGAATTTTCCACCAAAATGCTAAATTCGGATACTTCAACAATTTCTGAACCAATCACCTCTTAAAATACATAAAAAATCATACGTTTAATTTTAACGGTTCAAAATTTGTGGACATATACTCAACTTATATATGTATAACATATCCAAAAATTACAACGATCCAACGGTCGGATTAAAAATTATAACTCACGCAATATATCTCAAAAAACATTGGTTTAATTTTTTAATACCTTCATTCCGACAAAAATACTGATAAAACACCTCAACATTAACTCTTTCATTTTTAACCACAATAAATATATCCAACATTTATATCCACATAAAATAAATATTTCCTTATCATATGAATCAATAATTAATTATTCACAAATAATACTACAGAATCACATTTATGACAACCAGGCCGTTCCCAGGAAAGAGGGAGCTTTCCAATAATGCTATCTAAAATATCAACGCAGCAATTATTGAATCAATAAAATAAAATATTGAATAGTAACTACTGTAACAATTATTGAGTAGTGCCTTCTTACGTAAGGATCAATAATTCATCAATATCTTGTGTATCCACGCCAGACATCGTATTTTAACCAACGGGTATTCCAAGCGGTGTTAATTGGTAATAACTACGTCGTTATTTATAAAAACTCAAACTTATCATTTTCTTCATCCGATAATTATTACATTATGGGGCCCATTAATTGGTATGTAGTAAATGCATTAATATTCCCCGACAACAAGAATATTCCACGACCAAATGAATATTCAATTTAAACAACAATGATTATTTTATAACCACTTGCATATTTTGCAAAATTTGCACATTTCACCCATAACCAGAGAATTATATCAAATTAATACCTTATTATTCACAATAATAATTAGAGAAAATTCGATTTTATTTATAATAAGTTGGGGTCTTACAGGTGGTGTACAACGAAAAATGAAAACGAGATCCTTTTCAAAGCATTGTCTTCATAAAAAAAAGTAAAAATTAATAAATAAATAAAAAGTACAAGTTGTATCCAAAAAAATCTTTCCAGAGCTTAAAACATAATAGTTCGACCACAACAAAATATATGAGAACTTCGACTATAACAAAATATATGAGAATTTTGACTACAACAAAATATATGATATGTTCGACTAAATAGTTCGACAACAACAAAATATATGAGAATACATTCATTGAAAGATAGACCTGGCAAACGGGCCAGGCCGTGGCTGGGTTGAGTCAAAACGAGTCGGGTTTTGGCAGGCTAAAAAAATTAAACCCAAAGCCCAATTTTTGGTGGGCGGGCGGGGTCGACCTAGGTTGATTTATGACTATTTCTTGACATTTTTTTTTGGCCTAGCCCAAACAGGCCGGCCCATTGCCGGGCCGGGCCAAAATGACCCGAATTTTTGTGGGCTGAAAAAATGAGGGCCAAAGCCCATTTTTTGAAGAAGTGATGGCCCAATTCCGTGAGAACTTGGGCCAATTTTGTCAGTTCTATTGAAAGATACTTATTATAGTATATCTATAGGCAAAATCTTCAATCAAATGTTCAAAATCAAGTTTCCCCAACATATCCTTCTCAATGCGCATGGTTACGAACCAATTTAACATTTCCAGTGTCATATTTGATCGCAAGTAATTTTTTAACAATTTCAACTTTGAAAATTTTCTTTCAACAGATGTCACTGTCACATGAATAATTAGTAATATCATGTAAGTAATTGAAACATTAAGAAAACAATTCAAAACTTTTATAAACTCCAGAAAAATTCAATAACTGACTCTATTTCTCTTGACAAAATCACACACACCCACGCGCGCGCGCACGCGCACGCGCACACACACACATATATATATATATAGGGATATGATCCATATCAAGTATT
The DNA here is from genome assembly GCA_020205615.1 of Panax quinquefolius. Taxonomy (NCBI): domain Eukaryota; kingdom Viridiplantae; phylum Streptophyta; class Magnoliopsida; order Apiales; family Araliaceae; genus Panax; species Panax quinquefolius. The sequence goes on along the minus strand of CM035164.1, from coordinate 106,899,186 downwards.
TGTTATGGATATAAATTGGACAAATAGCATCATATCTGTTCATTATATAAATCAAGGGCATAGATTAAAAATTAATTATTGTCTTACGCCAGTTCGTCTTGCGTACGTGTAAAATTTTAAAGCCCAGTACGCTACACCAAGTAGCGTACCATAAAAACAATATATCAACTTCAGAAGACTAGCTTAGTAATCCAATTCCACCCACATCCTCTTTAGACTCATTTAATATCTCCCCACGTCCCTTCCATTCAATCTCTCCACCAAAGACAATCCCATAAAAACAACACCTCAATCTGGCACACACACATATATATACAAATATATATATATATATATATATATATATATATATATATATATATATTGTCTTAAGTTTATAGAGAGAGAGAAAGAAACAATAAAATGTACTATTTCTAGAGAGAGAAAGTAGAGCTTTTCAACAACATCGGTTTGCTATGGCATTTGGTCAAGTTAAGTCGTTCTGAGTGCAAATCAAGGCGATTGACGACGTCGTTACACCTAAACACCATTACCACCATCTCATTTCTCCTCTTCTAGTCTGCAGAAGAGCTCTTAGAATCTCAGCGTCGTTGTTGAGGCCGTAAAACACAAACCAAAATGTGGCGCCCCAAAATTAGGTATACATCACCCATTACGAGTCGCCGGATACATGGTACAAAATTCAAATACAACTTCATTTATACTAATTGTTGGTGTCGTATAGAATACGACCACAGTTAACTGTGAGTTTTAATACAAATGTATGTAACTCTCATAGTGCCTCGACCACAACCTTACAATGGTACTTTACATAAAAGTATAGTCAAAAACTATTTTAGAAATTAAAATCTTTGGGAAGTGCTCAAGGAAACCTTCGTACATGGGTGGCTATGCGTCTAGGTTATAATAGATATCATATGGCCACAGAATTATCCTTGGTTGAACCAATAGACCCCAAAGAAAAATGAGAAGATTATTATCATCTTCTTTTTAATGGTGAATCTTCTCTTGACATATAACTATCTCCACTGTCTCCAAGTAAATATTATATTTCAAATAAACTCCAAGATCATATAGGTAGTGCCCGTAGATATACTCAACAAGTGGATGCGCACAACCCTCTCTTATAATAACATGAGATTGTATGTCATTAGACATCTTGTATGATAATGACAAAACACCCTTTCAAAGTTGGGTTCACCTCACCCTATTTGATTCACCAAATTAAATATAACTACTAAATGTTGTATAGAATACAATACACTTTTCTATACTGTTTAGGGAGAACCTCCACAGCTAGAGACCATTCTATTCCCTTGTTATCCCCTTTCAACCAGGAAACACTCTTACGGCAACACTCTTTATTACGAAATGAATTGTGAAAGCGAGGAAAGGGTGAGCACAACTAGCCCAGTAAAGAATATCATGACTAAAGATAATTAAATTATCAATAGCTTTCTTCATTAATAAATCAGAGATTTAGAACATATGGTAGATGATAAAACTTTTCAACCATAGTTGCAGCGGAACGAGCAATCCATTAGAAGAGTCAAATAGACCATAAGGTCTATTATTTTCGCTATGTTAAAAGTCCACCAATAATATTTTATCCATGTAAAATAAATAACCAGTTCCTGTCCACAATCATATGAATAACTCATAATCATAATTGTGGTTCTAAATTCCTCTTTTCGCAATCGGGACGAAGAAAATTTTCATCACCTATCTTCACCTGAAACATCAAAAATTATGGTTATACCAAATCAGAATTCCTGCTCATAATCATACTAATAAATTCATCTTTGCACTACGGGCAAAGATATTCATTAACAATTCATCTTTGCACTACATGCCAAAGACATACAACTGTATTTTAGAAGAGTCAAGTAGAGCATGACATTTACTATCTTCTACCAATTAAAAGTGTATAATAAATATTTTATCGAGAGACTCGATTTTAATAAATAATCCACATCATTGAATCACCCACACTACTGCCGAGGATATTCGTTAATATCACATCTATGAATTTATATTTCATCACGAGACTCATTTCGATAATCAATCCATATCATTGAATTATCCATGCACTACTACATTAAGGATATTCGTTATTATCACATCCATGAATTAATATTTCATCACCGAGACATTTCGATAATCAATCCATATCTTTGAATTATCCATACACTACGGCTTAAGGATATTCGTTATTATCACATCCATGAATTAATATTTCATCATTTGAGACTCATTTCAATAATTAATCCACATCATCGAATCATCCCTGCACTACAGGCCAAGGATATTCATTAGTATCACGACCACGAATTATCCATGCACTAAGGGCCAAAGATAATCGTGTTTTTCATCAACAGTCCTGATCATGCCATAAAACAATTCATCTTTACACCCTTGGGCGAAGAGAATCCATAGCCATAATCATACCAAAAACTGTCCATCAATGCACTACGGGTCAATGAGGACTTTTTCCACATCATTTACAACATTACAGCCATGATTATACCGAATAATCTCTGGTCATAATCATACCACGTCCATCTATGCACTAAAGGCCACAGATGACTTTCAACATAATATAAATATGAGGATGATGACAATATTATAAGCATTAATCAAACTAAATCAATGATAAATATTAAAGACTTTAAATTTATCCAGACATTATCAATCACTTAATAAAATCATAATCTAATAATGTTAATACTATAACAATATTTTAATCACTTCTTAAACTTATAAACAATTACATTTAATTGTTTATATTTTTCCAAATAATGCATTTAATCATTCAAAAATGTCATACTCATAAGATTTCATCATCAATAATCAAATTACTCATCAAAAATCTGCATATACCTTATATAGAATTTCCAAGCCATAAAATCCTATTTACCAATTCTTCAACTCCACATAACATATTTAACTCATTTATTCGTAGCTAAACTATTTTCATGAAAAATACCAAATCAGTCCCAAAAATTATTCTTTTCTGGGATTTAGCGGAATATAGTCCCATCTTGAACATATATTTTCTCGAGAATTTTAAAATTCATTTACTATTTTCATATGGCTAAACCGCGAATATTTAGACATTTATCATAAATTATTCTTTGGTCCAAAAATTCCAAAATTTACAGGGTATACTCCTATTATATACATGTACTCTCAATAAAAAATTTACCAATTTTGGAGTTAACCACAAGGAGTTATAAGGGTTTACTTTTAAAATAGTCTTTTCCCATAAAATCCATAACACTTAATCTATACATCCAAAAATTGTCATTTTTGGACACAATCTAGAAAACTCATCAAATTATCATTTTAAATTTTTCCAGAATTTTTGAGGGTCAGAAAAATTACGAATCTGCCCCTGACAGAAACCCCTTTTTAATGAAAATACTATTCGTATGAATACGAATGATCATTCACCATGCATGTGCTAATCCACATAGACAGGTTATTCCAACAGAATAATAAAGAATGAAATAACAGAAGGATTCACCATGCGTGCGATAGACTGCACCGATAGGTTATTCCCAATAGAATAATAAATAATGGAACCAGTCCGGCGTAAATGCACAGACAGGATATTCCGATAGAATAATAAATAATGGAACCAGGTCCGGTGTAAACTCACAGACAGGATATTCCGACAGAATAATAAAGAACGAAATATTAGAAGAATTTCACCATGTATGCGGTACTTCGCATAAACAGGTTATTCCAACATAATAATAAAGAATGGAATAACAGAAGAATTTCACCAAGTATAGGGTAGTCCGCGTATATAGGTTATTTCAACAGAATAATAAATAATAATAATATCCTTTACGAGTACGACAATTATATCCCCTACCTTAAAAAGGAAAGTATTCTGACTGGTAGGGCGGGAATATACTTGAAGAAATCTTGCACTACGCTCAAAGCTTTCTTAAACTCTAAAGAAATACGCTCAAGATTATAGAAGAAGAACTCTCTTTATAGTTTCTCTCTCTAGAGTTTCAGTGAATTCGTATGAAATAATGAAGGAATGAGCTTCTATTTATAGAAAAATGGACTGCATAGTAACTAACTCATGAACAGTCATGATTGATTTACTTTAATCTGACGGTCCATATTTAAAGCAAAATCTTTTAAATAAGAGTTGTTTTATATAAAAAGCTTTTCTGTTTTATTACATTAATAATACCAATAAAATAAAACTGAGTGACTTATCACATAAGCATCAATAATCAATACCGTGTGCTACTATACAACCACGCGTATTACTGTACTTTTAACACCGGGTGTTTCAACAGTTAACGGTAAAACTTCCGTCGTTATTTTCATAAAAATATTTTTATCGTTTTCTCAATTCGACAATAATTCCGTTGTGGGGTCCACCAATGATTGTACCGTCATACGAATATTCCCCGACAAAAAGAATATTCCCCGACACAACGAATATTTTATATCAACTTGCTTACTTTGCAAAAAAAAAATTTCACATATTACCCTTAACTTTAAATTTTTATCAATTTAACTATTTATCAAAATAGAAAAATTAAATACTTTTATTTCATAAAATTCGGGGTCTCACAATCACCCCTCCTTATGAAATTTCACCCTCGAAATTTACGTACGTACCTGATATTCGAAGAGATGAGAATACCATGCTTTCTTTTCGGATTGTACCTTCAGGATATATCCTCCTCGTATCATGATTTTTCCATTTTTCATCTCACGTATTTCGGATATCATTCTAGAATATATCTTCAAAACAAAGGTTAATTGACATATCACAATTTGTCAACTTATCAAGTAAACAATTTCGACTTGGGTAAGTCACACACTAGCGAAGTATATAACTCGTCTCTCCCTCCTAGTTCTAGACTTATCTCTCATGGTGACCATATCCCTAAGCTCGATACCAAATGTGGCGCCCCCAAAATTAGGTATACATCACCCATTTCGAGTCGCCGAATCATGGTACAAAATTCAAATACAACTTCATTTATACAATTGTTGAGCTATCGTATAGAATCGACCACGATTAAGCGTGAGTTTTAATACAAATGTATGTAACTCTCATGGTGCCTCGACCACAACCTTACAATGGTACTTTACATAAAAGTATAGTCAAAAACTATTTTAGAAATTAAAATCTTTGGAAAGTGCTCAAGGAAACCTTCGTACATGGGTGGCCATGCGTCTAGGTTATAATAGATATCATATGGCCACAGAATTATCATTGGTTGACCCAATAGACCCCAAAAAAAATGAGAAGATTACTATCATCTTCTTTCTAATGGTGAGTCTTCTCTTGACATATAACTATCTCCACTGTCTCCAAGTAAATATTATATTTCAAATAAACTCCAAGATCATATAGGTAGTGCCCGTAGATATACTCAGCAAGTGGATGCGCAAAACCCAGTCTTATAATAACATAAGATAGTATGTCATTAGACATCTTGTATGATAGTGACAAAACACCCTTCCAAAGTTGGGTTCACCTCACCCTATTTGATTCACCAAATTAAATATAACTACTAAATGTTGTATAGAATACAACACACTTTTCTATACTGTTTAGGGAGAACCTCCACAGCTAGAGACCACCGTTCTATTCCCTTGTTATCCCCACTCAACCCGAAAACACTCTTACGGCAACACTCTTATTGCCTGAAAGGAATTGTGAAGCAGAAAGGGTGAGCACAACTAGCCCAGTAAAGAATATCATGACTAATGATAATTAAATTATCAATAGCTTTCATCAATAATAAATCAGAGATTTAGAACATATGGTAGATGATAAAACTTTTCAACAATAGTTGCAGCGGAACGAGCAATCCATTAGAAGAGTCAAATAGACCATAAGGTCTATTATTTTTTCTATGTTAAAAGTCCACCAATAATTTTTTATCCATGTAAAATAAATAACCAGTTCCTGTCCACAATCATATGAATAACTCATAATCATAATTGTGGTTCTAAATTCCTCTTCGCAATCAGGACAAAGAAAATTTTCATCACCTATCTTCACCTGAAACATCAAAAATCATGGTTATACCAAATCAGAATTCCTGCTCATAATCATACTAATAAATTCATCTTTGCACTACGGGCAAAGATATTCATTAACAATTCATCTTTGCACTACATGCCAAAGACATACAATTGTATTTTAGAAGAGTCAAGTAGAGCATGATATTTACTATCTTTCTACGAATTAAAAGTGTATAATAAATAATTCATCGCTGAGACTCAGCTCGATAATCAATCTATATCACTGAATTATCCATGCACTACGGCTAAGGATATTCGTTATTATCACATCCATGAATTAATATTTCATCGCTGAGACTCAGCTTAATAATCAATCCATATCACTGAATTATCCATACACTACGGCTAAGGATATTCGTTATTATCACATCCATGAATTAATATTTCATCGCTGAGACTCAGCTCAATAATTAATCCACATCATCGAATCATCCCTGCACTACAGGCCAAGGATATTCATTAGTATCACGACCACGAATTATCCATGCACTAAGGGCCAAAGATAATCGTGTTTTCATCAACGGTCCTGATCATGCCATAAAACAATTCATCTTTACACCCTTGGGCGAAGAGAATCCATAGCCATAATCATACAAAAAACTGTCCATCAATGCATTACGGGTCAATGAGGACTTTTTCCACATCATTTACAACATTACAGTCATGATTATACCGAATAATCTCTCGGTCATAATCATACCACCATCCATCTATGCACTAAAGGCCGCGAGATGACTTTCAACATAATATAAATATGAGGATGATGACAATATTATAAGCATTAATCAAACTAAATCAATGATAAATATTAAAGAATTTAAATTTATCCAGACATTATCAATCACTTAATAAAATCATAATCTAATAATGTTAATACTATAACAATATTTTAATCACTTCTTAAACTTATAAACAATTACATTTAATTGTTTATATTTTTCCAAATAATGCATTTAATCATTCAAAAATGTCATACTCATAAGATTTCATCATCAATAATCAAATTACTCATCAAAAATCTGCATATACCTTATATAGAATTTCCAAGCCATAAAATCCTATTTACCAATTCTTCAACTCCACATAACATATTTAACTCATATGTTCGTAGCTAAACTATTTTCATGAAAAATACCAAATCAGTCCCAAAAATTATTCTTTTCTGGGATTTAGCATAATATAGTCCCATCTTGAACATATATTTTTCTCAGAATTTTTAAAATTCATTTACTATTTTTCATATGGCTAAAACTGCCGAATATTTAGACATTTATCATAAATTATTCTTTGGTCTAAAAATTCCAAAATTTACAGGGTATACTCCTATTATATACATGTACTCCCAATAAAAATTTTACCAATTTTGGAGTTAACCACAAGGAGTTATAAGGGTTTACTTTTAAAATAGTCTTTTACCATAAAATCCATAACTCTTAATCTATACATCCAAAAATTGCCATTTTTGGACACAATCTAGAAAACTCATCAAATTATCATTTCAAATTTTTTCAGAATTTTTTAGGGTCAGAAAAATTACGAATCTGCCCCTGACAGAAATCCCTTTTTAATGAAAATACTATTCGTATGAATACGAAGGATCATTCACCACGCATGTGCTTAATCCACATGTATGCGAGTTAGTCCAATGAATAATAAAGAATGAAATAATGAAGGATTCACCATAAATGCGATAGACGCATGAGCGAGTTATTCTAATGAGAATAATAAATAATAGAACCGGTCAAGTTGTAAAGAATGCGGCGGGATATTACGATGAATAATAAATAATGGAACCAGTCAAGCCAGAACTCATGAGATAGGATATTCCGGCGAATAATAAAAAACGGAATATTAGAAGAATTTCACCATGTATGCGGTACTTGAGCATAAATAGGTTATTCCAACATAATAATAAAGAATGGAATAATGGAAGAATTTCACCAAGTATATAAGAAGTCAGCAGATACTGGTTATTCCAATGTAATAATAAATAATAATAATAATATCATTTACGAAGACGACAATTATATCACCTACCCTTAAAAAGAAGAGTATTTCATTTGGTAGAGGCGAGAATATACTTGAAGAAAACTTGCACTACGCTTCAAAACTTTCTTAAACTCTAAAGAAATACGCCAAGATTATAGAAGAAGTTAACTCTCTGTAGTTTTCTGTAGCTAGAGTTTCGGTAATTCGTGAAATAATGAATGAATGAAATTTTCTATTTATAGAAAAATGAACTACATAGTAACTAACTCATGAAGCATTCAGATTGATTTACTTTTAACTGACGATCCATATTTAAAGCAAAATCTTTTAAATAAATTATAATATATTCTATTTATAATCTAATAAAACGAATAACTTTATAAAAAAAAAATTACTATCTGAAACACTATGAAAGTACTATGCAAACACTATGCATAATAAAATATAATATATTGTCTAATAAAATAGATAACTTTATAAAAGTATTACATTTTATATAAAAAGATTTTACTTATTACCAAATAAAGCAGATAACTTTATAAAGTATTCTCTTTATATAAAAAGATTTTCTTATTAGCGCAATAAAAGCGAATAACTTTATAAAAGTATTATTTTATATAAAAAGCTTTTCTGCTTTTTATTACATTAATAATACTAATAAAACAAAAATGGTGACTTATCACATAGCGATCAATAATCAATACCGTGTCTTATTATACAACCACGCGTATTCATCGTACTTTTAACACCGGGTGTTTCAACAGTTAATTCAGTAAAACTTCCGTCGTTATTTTCATAAAAATATTTTTATCGTTTTTTCAATCCAAACAATAATTCCGTTGTAGGTTCGGCAATGATTGTATCATTGTCGATGCGGATATTCCTCGATAAAAGAATATTCGCACTAATCGAATATTCGCCATACAACGAATATTTTATATCAACTTTGCTTGGTTTGCAAAAAAAAAATTCACATATTATCCTTAACTTTAAACTTTTATCAATTTAACTATTTACCAAAATAGAAAAATTGAATACTTTTATTTCATAAAATTCGGATCTCACACAAAAAGGCCAAAAAATCTCTTATCACAACAGTCAACTAGTGGAATATTTCTTATCACATTTTCGCCTGGTCAAAGTGGTGCCGCCGCCTTCCGCGGCTCATCGCTGTGCTACGCCGGATGCGAGACTTCTACATGAAGATATCATTTCACTTTGAGAGCTCTATTGTTCCGTTCGTCGGCAAAATCGCTCCGTCAGATACTTACAAGATCTGGAAGCGAGACGGTAATTTGAGAGCGGATACTTCTCTCGCCGGTTACGATGGCTTGAAAATCCAGCGCGCTAACCAGAGTTTTCTATTCCTCGGTGATGGTGATCGCGATCTCGATATTCCTCCTGGTTCATTGCTGGTTCTTAATCACGACAATCGGAAAATACGCCGGCACTCCGTTGACCGACTCTGACGTGGCCGCATTGTGTAGACGAGCGTTTACCGTCCTGGAATGGATGTGACTAAGGCCGAACTTGTCGGTAGGACGACAAGTTTTCAGTTTCTGATCACGCAAAATAGCAACCGGCGAAGTTGATGCTCCCGGAAGCGAACAGATTTTACAATTGGAGCTTGAAGAGAACAAATTTTTCCACTACCTGTTGCATGGCTGATTCCACTACATGGCTGATTCCACTAGTTGACAAGAATGTTGCCTTATTTTACCATACTTACAAGAATGGTGTTCAAGGTTCGGAATTTGGCCAGGACGGTGACCCGGTTCGAGGAATACAGAGAGAAAAGAATTGGGAATCAAATATTGTTTTTATGGTACGTTACTTGGTGTAGCGTACGGAACTTTAAAATTTTACTTGTACGCTAGACGAACTGGCGTAAGGCAATAGTTAATTTTTAATCTGCGTATTTGATTTATATAATAAACGAATATGATGCTATTTGCCCAATTTATATTCATAACAAATACTTGCTATATATATATATATATATATATAGGGATTCCATCCATAAGAATGTAGGTTGTTGGGGCAAAACCTTTTGGTTCAAATTCTTCTACACAACTGGCGAACATTTACTTAGTTTTTTTTTTTTATATGTTCGCCAATTAAGTGGCCAAAAAAGAATTCTTCCAATAATAGGTTGATGTGGATGAAAGGCATATATATATATATATATATATATATATATATATATATATATATATATATATATATAAACATCTTGATCGGAGCTAAAGGCGATCGAACCTCTCAATAATGACCTTGAATTATTATGGTTGGCAATCTTTTAATTATCACTCTAGTCAGGGACGGAGCCACATGTATGTTGGAGGGCCCCTCCCCCCAAGGTTTGAAATTTTTATAAAATTCAACCCCCAAAGTTTGAAAATTTTATAAAACTCACTTGTACATTTTGTTTGGTTTGAAAATTTTGTAAGATTACGGCCCCCCAAATTTTGATATGTTTTAAAAGACTTTTTTTTGCTATGTTTTATTATTTTTGTCAAAGCAAATTCTATTACTATATTATTTTTGTTTTAGTAAAAATATATTTTGTAATAGTGAAATTTTACTTTTAAATATATTTTATACTGTTAAATTTTTTTTGCCTTCCCAAAGAATAAATTTTGACTCCGTCCCTTACTCTAGTATTCTGCATGATGTTTCAGTTGCCCATAACAAATAGGCACAAACAAAAGCAAATTGAGGTCCATTTATTATGATTATGGTCGTTTTGAATTCTCAAACTACTCCTTGAAAACAAGTCGTTGAGAAGATGCGAGACAAGTGGCCGGCTGGCCGGCCGGCCTGCCTATGGAGTTTCAATTTTTGTTTTGCTATATTAAATTGAAATTTAATATTATTACCTTTGACCTCTATCTAAGATTTTATTTTTAAAAAAAAAAAGAAAAACATAACAACCAATTTGCTAAGTACTTACAATAGTAGTACTTTTATATTTTAAAATTAAAGATACTCCGTTAGTACTCAAAAGTATAACTAAAGGCACAAATTTTATTGGCTTAAAAGGATAAAGTAAAATATATAAAATGAAAGGTAAATATGTCATTTCTATAAAAATAAAAAAAAACAAAAAAAAACACTCATAACTTTATATAATCTTGCGGGCCACTAAGAATAAATTTAATTTTTTTTTACTCTCTTTCTACTTTTACTTTTCTTAATATATATGCAAATTATACTTTGTTCGTTTTTTGGGATGAAAAGAGTACATCTTTAAAATGATGACTTATTCATGAAGTTTATGCCTAATTTTATTTGTTTAAAATATAGCAAAATTATGTTTTTCACCACTATATTTGCAAGTTTTACTTAATACATCATTAAATTTTTAATTTATTGGATTACCCCATTAAACTAATTAAAATAGTAAAATTGGATCATTCCGTTAAAAAAAGTTGACAGACGTTAAAATATTGCTGAGGTGGCGCTGACGTGGCAAAAAAAAACAAATTTTTATTGCTTATGCGGCAAAAAAAAAAATCAAAAACATATTTTAAAAATAAAAAAAGTAACATTTTAAAGTTTTAAAAATAACAAAAACTTAATAAAATAAAACAAAAAATACAATTTTTTTAAAAAACAGATTTTTTTTAAAAATAGAATTTTTATAAAAACAGATTTTTTTAAAACAAACTTTTTTAAAAGCAGATTTTTTAAACAGATTTTTTTAAAAAATAGAGTTTTTTCAAAAAACGGAACTTTTTTAAAAAAAATTTTAAAAATCAAATTTTTTAAAAAACTGATTTTTAAAAAATATATTTTTAAAAAACAAACTTTTTAAAAAAATAGAGTTCTTTCAAAAACGGAACTTTTTAAAAACAAATTTTTTAAAAACAGATTTTTAAGAAAACAGAATTCTATAAAAATATAATTTTTTAAAAACAGATTTTTTAAAAAATATATTTTTATAGAAATTCTGTTTTTTAAAAATTCATTTTTTAAAAATTCTATTTTTTAAAAAGTTCCGTTTTTAAAAATTCTGTTTTAAAAAAAAACCTGCTTTTAAAAAAGTCTATTTTTTTAAAAAATGTCTTTTAAAAAATCTGTTTTTTTAAAAAATTGTTTTTAAAAAATTCTATTTTCTAAAAAAATCTGTTTTTTTAAAAAGTATATTTTTATAGAATTCTGTTTTTTAAGAAAATCTGTTTTTAAAAATTCTGTTTTTAAAAAGTTCGGTTTTTTGAAAAAACTGTTTTAAAAAAAATATTTTTAAAACAAATCTATTTTTTAAAATCTGATTTTAAAAAAAAATCTGTTTTAAAAAACTATTTTTTTTACAAAATTTGTTTTTTTTAAAAAATCTGTTTTTATAAAAAATTTGTTTTTTAAAAAAGTTCCGTTTTTTTAAAAAACTCTATTTTTTTAAAAAATCTGTTTTTTAAAAAAAATCTGTTTTAAAAAAAATAATCTTTTTTTAAAAAATTTGTATTTTTTGTTTTATTTTATTATGTTTTTGTTATTTTTAAAACTTTAAAATGTTACTTTTTTTATTTTTAAAATCTGTTTTTGATTTTTTTTGCCACATAAACAATAAAAATCTGTTTTTTTTGCCACATTAGCGCCACCTCAGCAATATTTTAACGTCTGTCAACTTTTTTTAACGGAATGACCCAATTTTACTATTTTAATTAGTTTAATGGAGAATTCCAAAAAATTAAAAGTTTAATGGTGTATTAAGTAAAACTTGTCAAATATAGTGGTAAAAAACATAGTTTTGTCTTTAAAATATAATAGCGATAATATAATACCCCGAATTTTATGAAATAAAAGTATTTAATTTTTTCTTATAATTACTATTCAGTAAATAGTTAAATTGATAAAAATTTAAAGTTAAGGGTGATATATGTAAATTTTTTAAAATAAGCAAGTGGTTATAAAATACTCATTGTTATCGGGGAATATTTGGTCGTGGAATATTCTTCCTATCGGGGAATATTAATTGACCGGTAGCGATCTTTGTGGGCCCCATGCTGAAAGCGATTGGATGAAGAAAGCACATGACATGAGTTTTTATAAATAACGTCATAGTTATTACCAATTATCTTTGTTGGAAATACTTTGGTTAAAAACACGAATGTCTGGCGTTGTTGACAGAGAGATACTGCGGTATTACACCAATTATTGATTCTTACGTAAGAAGGCACTACTCAATAATTGTTACAGTAATTATTGTTCAATATTTTATCTTTGATTCAATAATTGCTACGTTGATATTTTATATTACTGTTGTTTAAATAATTGTCACTACACAGTATTTTCTATTATCGAAGTAATAATTCATATTATCTGAATAATATTATTAGAAAATATTATTGTCAATGTCTAGAAAGTTCTGTCTAAGGAGAGGTTTGGTCACCTAATTACGCGCCAGTAAGGAAAAATCCTTATTGAAAAGCCCTCTCTTTCCTGGGAACTGTTTAGTTGTCATTATTGTGATTCTGTAATATTATTTGTGACGCCCCTAAAATAGGTATACAACACCCATTCTGAGTCGCCAAATACATGGTACAGAAAGCAAACTACAACTTCAATAATACAATTGTCGTGCAAAATACGACAACACATACTGTGAGTTTAAATACAAATATTGTCTTCTAGACAATATCCACACTCAAATAAGTCATCATTACAATTATTCAAACACTATTTTACGAAAATAGTGAGGATCGCTAACACATCTTTCTAGAACCATCACTCCGCACTCGATTAGTTCATGCTATGTTTCTCACCTCACGAGGAAAATGGAACAAAAGGAAAAGGTTGAGCTCAACTAGCCCGATAAAGAATATTATGACTAAGATAATATACAACAAATTATCGTTAGTCTTCAACGAGGAAAAATCGATAAAATATAATAGACAACAAGTTTTAGATCAACAAGCTGCGGTGATGGAAAACAAGAATGCAAATAAAGAATCCATTAGAAGAGTCGAGTTGAGAATGAGTTCTACTATCTTCTAAGATTTAAAAGTCCATCATCAATATTTTATCCCTGTAATAATAATCAATATACATCTTTAATCAAATATTCATCTTTGCACTCTGAGGCAAAGATATTCATTTGTATCATCAATTGGTCAGTGTTCATCTCAACACCTATTTCATCTTCGCACTACGGGCCAAAGATATTCATCGAGTTAATCATTCATCTTTGCACTCTGAGGCCAAAGATATTCAAGAATATCATCATTTAGGACCGAGGATGATGAAAAATATTTTAAAGAAAGCGAATCCAATTGAGACGGAAGGACAAATAGTAAGGATTTGTATAACGGTTTATCCAAGATCAATAATACTCCATAATAACCAATTTTGAAGCAAAATTCAAAAATAAAGATCAAAACATGATACAATCAAAGATAGTAATCATAATAGACATCTTGGACAAAAAAAAAAAATTCATTTTTTAGGTGAATAGTGTCAGATTCGTGAATAAGTGTCCGTATATCGTGAATAGTAACCCGACACAAAAAGTTTCAAATTTGATAAAAAGTTCATACCAACATTTCTGGTATAATGATATTGAAGAAAATATCATTTTAAGAAGAATATAACACCCTTTACCTCAAAATATCAAGACTTACGATCGAATATAAATTATAATCTTTCAAGGAAACTTGCACTGATGAATAGAAACTCACAAAGTATCTAAATACTCACAAAATACACTCAATAATCTAGAGAGAGAAAGAGAGAAAGCTTATGTTTCTGGTGTGATTTTCAATTCTAACTTAGCCCTCTATTTATAGGAAAATGTTAGCAGACTTAACTCAGAACTTTCGATGGCTTTACCTGCTACTATTCCCACCCACCACATTTGAAATAAAATTCATCACATTTATTCACCAACCACAAGTGGGGCCCACTCAATTCTAGAATTTTCCACCAAAATGCTAAATTCGGATACTTCAACAATTTCTAAACCAGTCACCTCTTAAAATTCATAACAAATCATACGTTTAGTTTTAACGGTTCAAAATTTGTGGACATATACTCAACTTATATATGTATAACATATCCAAAAATTACAACGATCCAACTATTTGGGATTAAAATTATAACTCATTTAATATATCTCTAAAAAATCTTTGGTTTAATTTTTTAATACCTCCATTCCGATAAAAATACTGATAAAACACTTCAACATTAACTCCTTCATTTTTAACCACAATAAATATATCCAACATTTAGATCCACATAAAATAAATATTTTCTTATCATATGAATCAATAATTAATTATTCACAAATAATATTACAGAATCACATTTATGACAACCAGCTCGTTCCCAGGAAAGATGGGGCTTTCCAATAAGAATTTCTCCTTACTGACGCGCAATTAGGTGACCAAACCTCTCCTTGACAGAACTTTTTTGACATTACCAATAATGCTATCTAATAATATTATTCAAATAATATGAATTATTGATCTGATAATGGGAAATACTGTGTAGTGACAATTATTAAAATAACAATAATATAAAATATCAATGTAGCAATTATTGAATCAATAAAATAAAATATTGAACAGTAACTACTGTAACAATTATTGAGTAGTGCCTTCTTACGTAAGGATCAATAATTCATCAATACTGTGCATCCACGCGTATTACTGTATTTTAACCACCGGGTATTCCAACAGTGTTAACAGTAACAACTACGCCATTATTTATAAAAATTCAAACTTGTCGTTTTCTTCATCCGACAATTATTCTGTTATGGGGCCCACAAATGACTGCGCCGTCGTACGAATATTCCCCGACAACAAGAATATTCCACAACCAAATGAATATTCCCCGACAACAATGATTATTTTATAACCATTTGCATATTTTGCAAAATTTTCACATTTCACCCATAACCAGAGAATTATATCAAATTAATACCTTATTATTCACAATAATAATTAGAGGAAATTCGATTTTATTTATAATAAGTTGGGGTCTTACAACCTCCACTCCTTATGAAATTTCGTCCTCGAAATTGACATGCGTACCTGGTGTTTCGAAAAGGTGAGGATACCTCGCTTTCATTTCTGATTCCAACTCCCAGGTCATTTCTTCAATAGCATGGTTTCTCCATAAAACCTTAACTTGTGGTATAACCTTGGTGCGTAGGACATGCTCTTTCCTATCCAAGATCTTAATAGTAGTTCTTCAGACGTTAAATCTTCTTGACTATCTAAATGCGGTTCTAACGTAATAATATGGTTCGGGTCTTTCACATATTTACGAAGCATGGATATGTGAAAAACATTATGAACACGAGACATACTTGGAGGTAATGCGAGTCTATAGGCCACATTTCCTATTCGGTCAAGAATCTCAAATGGACCAACAAATCGTGGATTGAGCTTTCCTCTCTTTCCAAATCTTATAACTCCCTTCCATGGAGCAACACGTAACAATACATGATCTCCAATATTAAACTCCACGTCCTTTATATGAAGATCAGCATAACTCTTTTGTCAATCTTGTGAGGTTTGAATACGTTGTCGAATCATTTGGATCTTTTCTGTAGTCATGCGTACTAATTCCGGTCCCAACAACGTTGCTTCTCCCACCTCGTCCTAGCATACTGCAGAACGACACTTTCGTCCATACAACGCCTCAAATGGAGCCACGCCTATACTTGCTTGATAACTGTTGTTGTAGGAGAATTCCACCAGTGGCAAGTACTTATCCCAACTTCCTTTAAAATCTAGAACACAAAGTCTTAATAGATCTTCAAGGGTTTGAATAGTCCTCTCTGATTGTCCATCCGTTTGAGGATGGTATACCGAACTGAATCGTAAATCCGTGCCCATAACTTTCTGTAAGCTAACCCAAAATCGTGAAGTGAATCTTGGGTCACGATCCGAAACTATGGATACTGGCATGCCATTCAATCTCACAATCTCATTCACGTATATACTAGCAAGACGTTCAAGGGAATAAATCTCACGTATCGGTAAGAAATGGGCAGACTTGGTTAGTCTATTTATAATAACCCAAATAACATCTATGCCTTGAGAAACTTTGGGAAGACCTGTAACGAAATCCATAGTAATGTGTTCCCACTTCCATTTCAGAATCTCAAGTGGTTGTAATGGACCCTTTGGCACTTGATGCTCCGCCTTTACACGTTGACAAGTTAAACACCTCGAGATAAACTCTGTGATCTCTCTCTTCATATTGTTCCACCAAAATGTATGTTGAATATCATGATACATTTTGTTACTCCCAGGATGGATTGCAAACCGTGTGTTGTGTGCCTCCATCATGATTCTATGCTTCAAGTCAGAATCGTTAGGAATACAAAGTCTGGAGTTGAATCTAAGTATTCCTTCTTCATCGATTCTCGCTTCTGGAATAGCTCCTTCTTGCACTTTCTTCTTCACACATATCAGCTCCAGGTCCGTAGCTTGAGCAGCTTTAACTTTATCGATTAAAGTCGGTTCTACTCGTATATTCGCCATCATCATGTGGGTCCCTGGAGTCTTTAATTCTACCTCCATCCTTTGCAAGTCATACAGAATGGGCCTTTGCATTGACAATATCGCACTCGTACTCGCATATGATCTTCTACTCAATGCGTCAGCTACTACATTCGCTTTTCCAAGATGGTATTGAATGATATGATCGTAATCTTTCAACAGCTCGAGCCAACGTCATTACCGCATGTTGAGTTCTTTTTGGGTGAAGAAATATTTGAGGCTTTTATGGTCCGTATAAATCTCCACTTTCTCCCCCATACAAGTAGTGTCTCCAAATTTTCAAAGCGAATACGACTGCTGCCAACTCTAGATCATGAGTAGGATAATTCCTCTCATATTCTTTGATTTGTCGTGAGGCATAGGCTATGACTTTCCCATGTTGCATGAGAATGCATACTAACCCTTTGTCTGAAGCATCGCTGTATATAACAAATCCATCCGTACCAGATGGTATTGCCAGAACAGGTGCCGAAATGAGTCTCCTCTTGAGCTCTTGGAAACTCTTCTCGCATTCTTCGCTCCATCCAATTTTGTATCTTTCGAGTCATTTGAGTTAGCAGAGTAGCAACCGAGAAAATCCTTCCACGAATCTCCGATAATAACCAAATTTAAGCCGGATATCTTCGCAAGACTTCACACCGACTTTGGTTGCTCCCAACTTTGTCTTTGCTTTAATCTTTGCGGGTCAATGGATACTCCATGTTTTGACACCACGTGCCCAAGGAATGCTATTTCCTCAAGCCGAACTCACATTTCTTGACTTGGCATAAAGCTTGTTTTCACGAAGCCTTTCAATATCGACTTCAAATGGTGCTCATTATCTTCATGACTTTTGGAATAGATGAGGATGTCATCAATAAAGATAACAACAAAACCGATCCAAATATTCCTTGAATACACGTGTAAAATCCCAACTTTTGAATAAAGATGAATTTTCTATAAATATTATTTTTGAATATTATGGAGTGAAATTGATATAATAGTTGTGGGTAATATTTATAAATTTTGCAAAAGCATGAAGTTGTTATATAATATTCGATTGGCCGGGGAATATTCATTTTAACAGGGAATATTCATACAACGGCACAATCATTGGTGGACCCTAGCGGAACTATATCTCCCAAAAAATTTTTTAAAAAAATTTATACAATAATTTTATTTATTTTACTGTTAAGAAACATAACCACATTCAACCATCCAATCTGAATATAACATTTACAACTAAAAGAATAAAACAAATAAAGTCTATTAATGTATAATATCATCTAAATATACATAACCATCCAAAATCTTTATTATTATGTATCAAAAGCAAGACATAACCAACAAAGACATTTAACATATTTTAGTATCACATCTAACAAATTTTCATCAAAAATAGTGTTACATATAACAAATTTCCAGCAGCACGTGACATGTCACAGGTCCTCTATAGGATTATTTGATCCGCTAATATCACCATTATCTCCTTCTGTGTATCGATCCTACAAATTAATTATCAAGTGAACTTGTTAATCCATAAAAACATAATGATAGCCCCAAAAATTTAAGTATAAGTGAAGTAGAGAGAGCAACACCGATTGTTGGATTGAGCATTTGGGCCGATGAATTCTTCATAAATTTCGTAATAATTGATAATAGTTCATCCACTTTCCTTGCGATATCATCTCCTTTTTCCCGCACCTTTTTCAACTCGACTTTTAATTCTTGATTCTCACGTTGTACCTCATTATTTGTGTCCACGAGGCCCCAAGTGTTTGTAGGTATGTGGCACCAACTCCACCTTGTAGAAGTCTACCCGTATGTCGCTCTGGTCCAAGAACTTGTGCAAGTATATCATTCCGTCCTGTACTACTGCTTTCATCAGTCGATTCCTGAGTCTTCTTTAACTCAATAATTTTTTCCTGTGAAAATATATAAGGCAAATTATACACAACTTAAATATACAAGGCAACTTAAATATACAAGGCAATTCAACATAACTTAAAGAAGAGTAGCAAATAATGGCAGTTGCAGCAAAAAATGGCATCAGATCCGAAGATTCACACATTTGAGAGAGGTAGCTAGCCACAACAAAACCAAAGATTCTTTGGCTTGTTGTTTACGGAAAGGTCGATCTCTAATTAGTTTTGATTGATTCTCGATTCTAGATTTTTTTTAATCGGGTTTGTGCTTTTCTCTTCTTCTAAGTTTGAATTGGTGACTAATTTTTTTTTGTGCTTTTATTTATCTGAGAACTTCACATTACGATGTCGTGGTCATAGATTATTCACAAGTATTACGATTTACTATAGGTTTCGTAATCTGCTTTGCTCCTTTGAAATGTCACTTGCATCAATGTAAAATATTTTGTACTTTATTTTCTATTCAATCACCCTTTCAAATCCTGCAATTGCCCAACATTACATTTTCTCGGTTTGCGGTTATCATATGTTGTAATCTCTCCTTTTGTTGAAGATGGTACTAAAACTATAGAATCTACAACTACAAGAAGTAATGCTAAAATTGGTTGGTATGGCAATCTTGGATTTATTGTATCAAGGATGATCATCAACCATCACTCAAAAATCGTGTTTTGCTTACTTTTCCGTCAAGGTTTTGCATGTAAATTCATGAAAAAATCATGATGAGAAAATTGGCGATGTTGAAAACTCTATGTTATAACTTCTTGTTTATTTTAGATGTCAAGCTTTTGAATTTAAGCTATTAGTGAAGAACACCTACTTATATATGACAAATATAAGAAGGTTCCAGATCCAATCTTTTGACAATCTTGCATCCGAACTCTAAAATATATAATTAGCATATATGTATTGTGATAACTTATTCTCTTTCCTAAAACATAATAATGCTCGTGAAGTCAAAGCCACCAAAGATATTGCAAAGAGCGGTGAGGGTATCGAGAGAGAGATGGTCACCTACAAGAAGCATTCTAAGTTTAATATTTGATTTATTATTATCAAAGTTATGATATATTCATGAAGTCAAGGAAAAGGGGAGAAACTAGTAGATTCTTTTAATGATGTTGCTATAATTGTTGAGAACAATCATAGCTCAACAATTCATCGCTTTTTCCAAAGTCGCTATCTTCCATATCAATCTTTCCATGTGAAACTAATCGGACACCAACAATTTACTATCGAACAATTTGTGTGGGTTTGACATTTGACAAAGTTACTAATTCTATAATACTTTTACGGTATTTTCTTTACCAACTATCACGAGAGGATCAAGTATGTTCATTACGCAAATGTTTTGCACCGTGATTTAAAACCTAGCAATTTCTGAGGATAAAGAGTTAAAAAACCCATTGTTTGAGGATTGATAAATCGTACCACATTCGAGGATGCTCCCGGTAAAATTGAGTTATCACTTGAGTGTGGGATTGTATATACATATCCTTTCGATCAATCTCTTTTTATTTATTTGGTACTACAAATAAAACAAAAAATAGTTCATAATTAATAATAATACTCTATTTATAAAAGTCTAATACATGATTAACGATAAAAATATTGAAATAACATCAAATATTACCAATTCATGCTTCTTTTTTGGAATTGATTTAGTGCCCAATGTATGACCTACCAACAATTTTTTCCGATTTTCACAATTTTTGTTGCTATATCCTCGCATTGTATGTATTTATAAATTAATAATAATATATAACAATAAGTAAGAATTGATAATACATAAATTAGAATAAAAACAACTTTGTGCATTATCGGTTAGCCAATAATCAACCAAACGACCCATTGATTAGGATTTACTCGATCATTGTTGATAGTATTATTATCGATTTGTACGGTCACCGAGCACAAAATTATTACTCTTTAAGTTAGACTTCCAATCTCTCCACCTATTGTTCATGATAGTCATTGAGTTTTCTCTTAGCATTGGGGTGATCTGTGGTAAATCGTTTCTACAACAAACAAATTTACACATATATTAGTTTGTTTCAATGTGCTTAATGTCAAATTCTATAAAATGGTATGATTAATAACTTTGAATTTCATCCCAAGCCCTTGTCATGTTAGCCTCATCATATTGGACCATGTTGGAGTACTTATTGGAAAAAATTCTCCATCATGAGCAAGACACCCGAGAAAAGTGGTTAACTTATTGGCCTCTCCCCAACAAAGTGACCATTTGCATCATAAATTACTTTTTGGGTGCATCGATATTTGACCATAATTTTGCTCCCATCGTTGGTCCACGCTTCCTCTTAGGTCGAGAACCTAAAAAGAGAGAAAGAATCAAGAACTATGTATTGAACAAAAGATGAATTGAACATATAGAACCTTGAGATTACAACTCGTGTCTAATTTCTATGTCTCATTTTGTTCGATCAACTACTCATATAATTACTTGTGTCATACATATTTATGTAATGATTCATACTATATATTTATTATGAATTAAAATAAATATATAATATCTTTATTATTCAATATAAAATCAATAATATGATGAGTCCCCCCCCCTTCCTACACATTTGAGGAGGATTACCGGAGTTAAAGTCCGTGGAGTCCCACATACATTTATTCCTTGGGGTTCAAAGACTTCCACTTACAAAATTTTATAATCTACAAGTTATATAAGCACATTATTAGCTCACTAGATGAAGGATGAAGTATGAACTAAATTTGGATAGCAAGATTTTAAAACCATGAAGTAAAATATACATAATACAACTTTATATAGATGCTCAAACTATAAAAACTTACGAGTCAAATAAGGACATTTAATCAAATTAAGGTTCGAAAGAAAGCACAACACCAAGTTAATTCTCATGACAATGCAAGTATAAGTGTAGATATATGCATGGTACCTTCAACATTCTCATGAATACTTTCCTCCTACACATGTGGTTCATCGGCATGGATCTCATTATCATTAATTTTCGGGCCATTGGAGCAGTTAGCACGAGATCTAGGCGTTCTATTAGAAGCCATTAAAGCAACACGAGAAACAAAAATATGAATGTGACACTCGTAAGAAAAGTTATTAGTTAAATCTAATGAACAAAGTAGAGCTTTCACAAGTAAATGTCCATGTTCTAATAAGTTATAAAATTGTTTGAAATTTTACTACATTAAGACTTCATTTATTTTAAAGGACGTATAAGAAAATATATAGAGGCCATTGTTCCATGGTTTCTTTAATTGAGTTTCACGATAAAATATCACACATAATCGAAAGAGGTTTATCTGAGAAGGCATACAAACATATATAAAGCTCTTCACACGCATATAGAATGAGCGTCTTCCTATTGATGTTGTCTTCCTATTGATGATTATTGTGGTGAAAATCATATAAATGTTGACAACTAACACGAATAATGATTTTGGAAGTACTATAATCCTCTTTTCCTTAGTTTGTCAAGTATATTAAAGGCTTGAATAATGTTATTTTGCTTCTATACAAATTCTTTCTATGTTTTCCTATTTTAGCTTTCCATGACTTACATTAAGTACTTGGTTAGTGAAGATTTTACTTTTCTAATTTCTACTAATCTTTTCATTTTCTTAGTTTTTCCTCTCTCCCCTGTGTGAATTGTAGGTATAGGCTTGACTTCCAGAGAGTTATCATTTTGTTTTTTCTTTTTTTATTCTGTGTTTGAATTGTAGTGTACACTTAGAGAGACACGTATCTTTGGTTTCAGCTCTTTTAACTCGCATGTTGAATGTGTCTTTCTCTATGGATATGTCATAGTGGTCAAAGATGTTTTGCGCTAGATACATCATTCTAAATATCTAAATCTCTTAAATGAGAGGTATATGCATCTAACAAGAAATCATTTGATTTCGATGAGATCTTTGCAGGTAGCGAGAATGTCATGAAGCTGAGCCTTGTTTGATTAATTCTCTTACGCGCCCTTCTCCTAAAGTGAGGAAGCGAAGTTGCTTAATTTTTCGCAAGGTACACTCATATTCTTTGTATATAAATTAGACTTCCAAGAGCTTGTCCATATTGCTCCTCCTGCAGACTTTATCAATCGATCGACTTTTGTTTATTTCCTTTCAATGTAGAAAAATATGAGCCTGTGTATGCAAAGTGGACAATGTAAGCGGCTGTCTTTGTTTGTCGATGGGTTGAAGATTGGGACTACAACAAAATTATTATATGTATCGTAAGCAAAATATGGAGCTTCTTGTACAAATTTCAAAAAGCAAAATATGAGGTTTCTCTTTTGGAGAAAATGGACAAAGTGTAAAAAGCAGATCTATCAATTGTGATGTTTATCCTCTTCATTCTTCGTCATCTTCATTTTCCTCACTATCACCCCCTCCTCTTCATCTTGGGACCCTCATTTTTCTCCTTCATCTTCGTCTTCGTCTTCGTCTTCGTCTCCATTCTCATCTTCATTTTCATCAACAATATGTTCAATCATTCGTCTTTTGAAACGAGATGTATCAATTTGAGATCCTAGTTTTCGCTTACTTTCCTGGGTCTTTTTGTCCATTTTCAACTAATTCAAAGATCAACGTCATTCCTAACCCAATTTATGTTTTCAATATCAACTTCTGAATCGGAGTGATGAATTCTTCATTGGTATTGGGTAAATCGTCACTATCGAATCTACTTGACATCTTCACATAAATCTCTCGGCTTTGTTCAGTATAACCACACGCCAATTGTTATCCCTTTGATCATCAACATAAAATATTTGTTGAAACTGGCGCGGGCATTACAAAGGGCTCATCGGTTGAACCAAACTTTTGATGATTTACAAGCGTGAAGCCATAGTCATCGATTTTGACCCCTCTATCACGTGCTAAAACTGTCATACCACTTACATTTGAATAGAACAACTTTGCCAGATCCATAATAATCTAATTCAACAACATCTTCCAAAATACCAAAGTATTCAACTACATCTTCCTTAGGATTTCGATCTCTAGCAGATGAATATCCACGAGTAGTTGCTACCACATATACCCCACTATTCTGCGTTCTCCTCTTACTCTCACAACTTGTCGAATGGAATCGATACCCATTTACCAAATAACCATCTCCTCTCTCTGCCTATCAAATTTGGGCCAAATGCAAGAGCTTGAACTTTCCTTTGAAGCATCGTTATTCATAGTTGCCATCTACAAAATGGTAGCGATATAAGCAAATTCCATCCATTTATTATTAATAACCATTACAAAATTTTGCATAAAATTACGTTCAAATAATGTAGTACTTACATAATTCTTAAACCATTCAGGAAATTCCTTTTTCTTAGCATTGTCAATTTCCCTTGGCGTCGGTTTTTGCTTACGCTTTCCACGTCGCAACATATATGAATCTTGCCAAATACTACAAATAAATAAACAAATTAAACAAATTTTTTTTGTCATAGCTAGCTGGCTAACATAAGTTATTAATATTTCGAACAATAAATGTCATTCTTTATTTACTCACCTTAGATATGACTCAACCTCTGTACAATTAAATAGCACATACAGGTGTGCACTCTTGACATCATCGCTACATAGAGTACAAACTTTTGGGACATTAAGAAATCGACCTATGTTTCTAAATATAGAGAGAATCTCTTTTCCTTGTTCATATCCAGCTTCATTTCTTCCAACTCGTTTCCATGCAGCATTGTTTTGACTCAAATATCTTGAGCAAAATGTAACACATTCTTCAGCAATATACCCTTCTACAATTGACCCTTCTGGACGACTTCTATTGCGAATATACCCTTTTAACTTGCCCATGTATCTTTCAAAAGCCCACATTTGTCGATATTTAACATTTCCACTATCTTTCGCCTCTTCAGCGAGGTGGACACACAAATGTACCATTATATCAAAGAAAGCAGGAGGAAACACCATCTCAAGCTTGCAAAGTATTAACGGAATTTTTTTGTTCAACCGTTCATAATCTTCCGATGTGTTATAGTTGGAACATAATTCTCTGAAGTAGTTACAAAGTTCAATTATTGTTGAGCGGTATATGTTCAGGCAAGTCGATGCATACATCGTATTGCTATTGGAAGTAATTGTTGCATTAAAATATGGCGATCGTGACTTTTAAGACACGAGATCTTGCCCCCTTCAAATTGATGCAACGTGAAATATTTGAAGCATATCCATCAGTACCTTAACATTTTCAACACTTGCAAGAAATCATGTCTTTCTTTCTTAGACATTGAGTAGCTTGCAGCCGGCAAAAGGTACTTTGAATTGCTTGCTTGCACGGGTATTGGATGGAGCTCTCTTCTTATACCCATTGTCATCAAGTCCAATCGTGCTTTTAAATTATCTTTTGACTTTCCTTGCACACTCAACAATGTCCCAATCAAAGTTATCACAAATGTTTTTGGCAATGTGCATTCCATCTAGATTGTGGGCGCAACAAAAGGTTCGCTTGATATGGCAATTCAAAGAAAATAGATTTCTTCCTCCAATTATGTTTTGGAGTCATGGGGAATGGTCTTCGTGCTAGTGGGTGTCTTTCCAAAAGTGACATTAATAGCATTAACTTGTTCAAGAATATCAAATCCTGATGGCACCACCGGAGCTTCACTATGGTCACATTCTCCGTTAAATCTTCGTGTATCAAACCTATAACTATGACCCGACTCCAGAAAACAACGATGCCCGATATAACATTCCTTACTTTGCAATCTACAAGAACGAGTGTTCATTTGACATGATGGACAAGCCAACTTACCTTTAGTGCTCCAACAGACAACATAGCAAGAGCTGGAAAATCACTAATTGTCCACAACAGTGCCGCACGCATTTGGAACTTTGTACCGTTAGATGCATCATACGTTTCAACCCCATTACTCCATAGTATCTTCAACTCCTCAATTAAAGGTTGTATATACACGTCAATATCATTACATGGAGAGTTTGGACCGGTATTAACAAAGGCATGATAAAATACTCCCGCTTCATACACATCCGTGGTGGTAAGTTATATACAACAATTGTCATTCGCCATATACTATACTACGGTGACCCATGGGTAAAGGGACTCATGCCATCGATGGGACGATCAAAGTCTTACATTTCGATGTTCTTGAGAGAATGTAGGGTACATTGTATCCAAATGCTTCCAAGGCTGCAGAGTCATTTGGATGACGATTCACTCCATCTTTTCCGTCGCTTTACATGATGCCACATCATGTATTTTTTCGATTTCTCTGAGACATAAATAGCCTCTGCAATCTCGGAATTAACGCTAAATAACGTAATTGCTTCACGACTACTTTGCTCCTCTTCGTTTTGTATCTATTTGTGTCTTCTCCGATACAACCATCTCGATGGCCCGCTTCCATCTCGATGATTTGCAAAGCTGCATAAGACTCTAATTTTTCATTCTCCTCCAAAAGAGCATACAATCATTCTCGCATACATCAATCTTCTCATAACCAAACCCTAAATTTCCAACCATTTTCTTCATTTCATAAAATTATCGAAAGCAAGTTTGCAAATGATGGAAATGATGACTTGAACTTACTGAGCAATCCATCAAAGGACACATCGGTCCATTTGCTAACATTTTATGATTGAAAAGCCATACAACGAATGAAAGGATTGTCTCATTTTCACATCCGGGATATAAAGGTTGATTGGCCTCGACATGTACTTTTGGTATTTTGAAGCTTGGTAAGCGAATCTACACCGTGATCCCTAAATATATCATTTACCATCTCGGGCATACGATGCTCATCTTCGGATTGTGATGGTTCTTCGTGAACATCATCATTACTCACATTCTCGACAATCACATCTTCCCTTGATGCACCCAATTCGTGTAGCCAAACATAAATCCATCACAAATCAAATGTTCACGAATAGTAGCTCGAATCGGTATCGACCATTTACACAATTCTTACATGGGCAAGGAATTCTTCCCGATTACCATGCCCACTTTTTGAAACCAAAGTCCGAAATATCTCTATGCTCGCAAGATATTCTCTAGAATATCTTGGTAATTCCATCCACATCTTATCCATAATATTATGTCCCTAAATCAAATTGAACAACCATCGTAATGATATTGCGTATAGAAATCTATCATAATTAATTATGATAATTAATTATCATAATTAAGTACCTTGAATGCCAACCAAACTCCCGGTTCACTCAAATAAAACAAAAAAAAGGTCGTAGATAATTTAAATATTAATTATCATAATTAGCTAATTTCAAATAAGCGTAGGTAATAATTAAGGGTGACTACACCAAAACATTACATTCAAGGTCTCAATGTTGGACATGGAAGTTCTTTTTAATTATAAGCCTCAAATATTCCTACAAATTAATTGCAGTACGTTTGTCCGCTGGTTTAACATCCCTGTTGGATTCCTTCTAGTCCAATTAATAGAAGGAAGGAAAATACTTCCTTTCCACAAGGGTTACGTTTTGATCCATCTTATCCCTCCTCATTTAACCCAAGACCACCACCCACCCGAGAGCTCGAACTACCCCCATCGCCCATTTGAACAAATGTCACACGAGAACGGACCACAATTCCATCCCCGGAGGTCGCCAAACTTCGAGGAGGGTCCCCATAAGAACTTGGTTATATTAATTCTCCTTTATTCTTACTAAAACCACGAGAACACATGGGATTATATATCGTAACACATGTCGACTAATTCGCCCTCGAAGGATACGGGTTTGAAAGAGGTGAGATGATAAGAAGGCGTTAGGATGCTTTTCTTTTTGTAATGCAAAGATATTTAAGCGCCTTCACTTCGTTAATCTCTTTTGTTTATGATTGTCATTTGCTCGTTGGCTTGATTTGGCTTAATAATTTAGGGGTGGACATTGGTAATTATTTTAGACAAAAATAGATTGGCAAAAGCCATCCCCATAACTTGGCGAGAGCCGTATACTTAGAATCAAGTCTACCACACTACATTACTCTACAATACACAAAATCATTTTAGAAAATACATACAAGCTAAAAGCGATACTAGCTATGAAAACACGGTACAACATATCACTCAAAACAAGATTCTTTGGAAAGGCATGGTCCACAAGTTTAATAATTAACAGATTCAGAAAAATGACATGTTACACTTCCCATTTTTGTACCGGTACTGCCATCAGCTAGTAACGATATACAAGACTATACAAACCAGTTTTTGAGGGGGAAGGCCACACAAATAAGTTTTTAAAATCCAAGTTAATCTTAATTATAATATATCAATTACTATAAGATAAAGAAAATATTACTTAAAGCATGTTGCAAGTTTCCAATATTGATATTAATACTATAAGGAAAAAATTATCAAAAAGCTGTCATGTCTCACTACCAAGATACTCTACAATTGCAAATTAGCAGAGAAAACAATAGTCAGTAGCAGGACTAAGATAAAAATACTCAAAGTTAAAGTTGTTCCCTTATTATATTCCAAAAATCATACATAGCTTCAAACTTTATAACCAAACAATCAAGGAAATGAAACGAATGCACCAAGATATAATATCACCGTAAGTACCAGCAAATAGCAAATATCACTGGAAATAGCACTGTAAGTGCACAAGGTATAAACCAATATAAAAACTCCACTTACCCAGAAAAATGCTAGTCTAATCAAGTTCCGAATTTCTCAAATACTAAATCACAAACTAAAAGCGCATCCGCTTTGAATCTTCCTTTTGAAAACTTATCTAAGACTCGGTGTGACCAAGTCAAAATTTAGGGCTTGTTAGATGGAGGAGAGAAATAGAGAAATCATAACTTAGGGTTAAATATAAATCGAAGCCTAAAATTACCTGCTATTACCTACGCCTCCCTCGTTATTACCTACGCCCCCTTATGAGATCGAGTGAGATGAGATGAAGCCGGACGGAGAGAGATCGTGACAGAGACGGCCGAAACGGAGAGATCGATCGACCGAGATGAATCCGGATGGAGAGATCGAGTGGACCGAGATGAAGCGGACGGAGAGATCGATTCGACCGAGATGAAGTTTGAATGGAGAGATCGACCGAGATGAAGTAATATTATCTATACGCCTCCCTTATGTTAAAAGTTATGACCCTCGTTAAAATCCCAAAAAAAAAATTCCTATCCGAGGCCAACTGACTTTGTGACCCTCGTAATAGACTACCATCGGAATAACTTTGATACGCTGGCCTACCCTACACTTGGTGACATTCTTCTATTATTCCGCTTTACTATTACTTTGGAATATCCTGCATTCATGTGCTTTTACGACGGAATTCGATTCCGTCTTTTTATTATACGCTGGAATATCACATGCATGCTTTTACGCCGACCGGTAAAATCTTTATTATTATTCTGTTGGAATATCACGTCACATGCGCTTTTATGCCGGATTCGATTCATTCCCCTTATTAGTATTACTCGTTGAATAACTCGCCTATGCGAAGCACCGCATGCATGGTGATTTCGTTGTTATTCCATTCTTTATTATTCTCGTTGGAACATCCCGCTTGGCATGTAATTTCTTTACCGACCTAGTTCTCGTTATTTAGTATTCGTTGAATAACCTGCCTATGCGCAAATACCGCATGCATGGTGATTTCTTTTGTTATTCCATTCTTTATTATACTCAGTTGGTTAAGGTTTTGACTTCTATACTCCATGAAATTAGTAGAATATCCTTGATATTTGCGCTTCATCCAGTATCTTTTCATGGAAATTTTCTTCTGATCATTCTTGAATTTTACTCTACAAAGCAGTATCATGTTGACAATTTGGACATTAGTAGTTCTTGGACAAATTAATTTTTGAACTTGTTTTATTGAATTCTTATATCATTGTCATCATCCTCATGTTTATATTATGTTGAAAGTCATACGTGGGCCTGTAGTGCATAGATGGACTTGGTATGATTATGACCGAGGATTATTTGGTGTAATCATGGACCGTAATGTTACAAATGATGTGGTAAAAGTCCTCGTTGGCCCGTAGTGCATTGATGGACGATTGTTGGTATGATCATGACCATTAATGAATACACAAATATTCTTGGCCCGTAGTGCATGGATAATTGTGGTCGTGATACTAAAGAATATCCTTGGTCATAGTGCATGGGTGATTCGATGATGTGGATTATTTATTAAGCTGAGTCCCAGCGATAAAAGTGATGAAAAACCTTTTAAATCATAAATGATAGTAGATTTTATTCTCTACTTGACTCTTTTAATGGATTGCTTGTTCATTGCAGCTTAAACTTAATGTTTGATATATTGTATCGGTTTAACAACATTTAAGGCTAATAATAATTTATTACGCATTATCTTAGTCATAATATTTCTTCTTTGGGCTAGTTGAGCTCACCCTTTCTTTCACCGCTTTCTTTGTGAAATGAGAATATAGCCGGGACGAGTCTGGGAGCGGAGTGATGGTCCTAGATGGTGCATTAGTAGTCCTCACTATTCGTGAAATAGTGTGATAATAATTGTAATAAGGACTCCTTTTGAGTTTGTATACTCTCTAGTAGACAATATTTGTATTCAAACTCACAGTTTATGTTTTGTCGTATTGTATACCTACAGCAGTTGTATTATCAAGTTGTATTTGAATTACGTACCATGTATCCTGGCACCCAAGATGGGTGATGTATACCTAATTTTGGGGGCGCCACGGTTGGTATCAAAGCTTAGGATATGATCCTGCTAGGATGTGAGAATAGAACTAGGAGGGAGAGAGACGGGAATTCTTCGCTAGCATGACCTACCTAAGTTTATTTGATATTTAATTGGCGGTCGAGTATAGAGATAATATGTGATATGTTAATTAACCCTTGTTTTGTGGCAGTATTTGAAAATGGCATCTGAAAATGTTGAGATAAGCAATGGAGCACAGGAGACTGTTGATTCTCCACAGATCAATAATCAGGACAATGTGTAACAGGATGGCGATAATCCTCCTGTAAACAACAACACTGATCAATTAACGAACGACGGTACGTTTAAGAGCTTTTTAGAATTCATGCAACATCAAGCGAAGACAACTCCTGTTCATAATGCAGGAGGAAACAATGGCAACCCACGGTTGGTCACCGCTAAGCAATTCAAGGAGCTGGGACCACCGGAGTTTTTGGGAAAGCTAGAACCACTTAAGGCGGATACGTGGTTAAAGCAGATCACCAAGATATTTGATGTCTTGGGATGCTCCGAGGAGCACAAGGTTCCCTTTGCCACCTTTATGTTGCGTGAAGAAGAGCGGACATGGTGGGAATCTATAAACGTACCCGACTGGCCGACTCAAGATGTCTTGGGAGAAGTTCCAAGAGTTGTTCAATGACAAGTACTTTCCCGAAAGCATTCGTCACATGAAAGAAGTAGAATTTATCAAATTTGAACAAAACAATATGACCGTGTCGCAATAAGAGGCTAAATTTGCGGAGTTATCCCGGTTTGCATCCCATTTGGTCGATAATGAGGAGCGAATGACGCGAATGTTTTTAAGAGGTTTGAAACCGGAGATACGTCAATATCTTATTTCTCATAAACTGTGTTTGTACTTAGATGTTGTAAATAGGGCTCAGTTATTGTAGCGCGGTAACGAGTCAACGCAACCAAAAGAGAGCAGCTGACAAAATGATAATATCGGTGATAACCGTCATCAAAATGGTGACAGTAAGTATGGAGGGAATCAACATGTCAAAAATGGTAACCACTTCTGTGGTAATCATTGCCAAAACAATAAGAATGGACATTTCAAGAAGAGAAGGGTCAACAATGACGTAAAGACGTCGGCACCAGCACCCGTTTCAAAGGAAGAAGAACGACCACCGGTCGTATGTTTCAAATGCGGACAGGAGGGACACATCCATCCAAATTGTACGCAACAATCCAAAACGTGTTTTAATTGCGGAAGAGAAGGTCACCTAGCTCGATTTTGTCATATGGTGAAGTCAAGTCCAGCTGAGATAGTGATGCCAAAGGATGTCCCAGACAAGCTAAAGCCGGTAGTTTAAGAAAGAGCATTTTTTTTTGTGACAAGGAACCTGAATAAAATTATCATGGGTATGTTAGTCATAAACTCTTACGAAGTCTATACCGTGTTAGATACCGGTTCTACTCACTCTTTTATTTCACCTAGTTGTGTTCAATGTTTGAAGTTAACTCCGGAGAAGTTAGACTTTGATATATCTGTTTAAACTCAGTTCGGAGAAACCTTCGTTACCTCCACTATTTATAAATCTAGTTCAAATCAACACTTTCACGTTACGTGTTGATCTTGTCTCTTTGAAAATACTTGCCTTTGATGTGATTTTTGGAAACGATTGGTTAACTACTCATCATTTTTTTCGTAAGGTTGTTAGCTTTCATACTCCTAACCAACCTGTTATGCGAATTCAAAGTAACCAAACCACTAAAGTCAATCATTGTCATATTAAGCCATAAGTAAAGAGCCGCGATTCTTTCGTTGTTGACTTCTTTGTGTGGGATGCACTGAAGCCAGACTTTCCGTAGGAGACGTTGTGAATGACGATGGCAAGTTGATAGGTATCAATGTGACGTGTTATCCAAGTCTTGGATGAGAGTCACAGTTTTGAATGATATTTCTATTGTTAATAAATTTCCTGACGTATTCTTGAAGACTTCTTAAGCCTACCCCTAGAGCGTGAAATCTAATTTTGTATTGACCCCAGTACAAAACCCATTTCTGAAACCCTCAAATATTTCTTCAACTAAAACGAACGTATAACGTGTCAAAGACGTTGACTTGAGCTATTGAAGATTGCGATC
Source organism: Panax quinquefolius (assembly GCA_020205615.1). Classification (NCBI taxonomy): domain Eukaryota; kingdom Viridiplantae; phylum Streptophyta; class Magnoliopsida; order Apiales; family Araliaceae; genus Panax; species Panax quinquefolius. Next base: position 106,865,924 of record CM035164.1, on the reverse strand, counting down.
GTACCATCTAATACCATCCTGGAAAAGCGAACGTGGTAGCTGACGCATTGAGTAGAAGATCATATGCGGGTACGAGTGCAATATTGTCAACGCAAAGGCCCATTTTGTATGACTTGCAAAGGATGGAGATAGAGATAAAGACTCCAGGGACCCATGTGATGATGGCGAATATACGAGTAGAACCGACTTTAATTGATAAAATTAAAGTTGCTCAAGTTACAGATCCGGAGCTGATGCGTATGAGAAAGAAAGTGCAAGAAGGTGCGATGCCGGAAAAAAGAATCGATGATGAAGGAATACTTAGAGTCAACTCCAGACTTTGTATTCCTAACGATCCTGAGTTAAAGTATAAAATCATGATGGAGGCGCACAACACACCATTTGCAATCCATCCTGGGAGTACCAAAATGTATCGTGATCTTCGTCATACATTTTGGTGGAGCAATATGAAGAGAGAGATAGCGCTGTTTATGTCAAGGTGTCTAACTTGTCAACGAGTTAAGGCCGAGCATCAAGTACCAAAAGGTCCATTGCAACCACTTGAAATTCCAGAATGGAAGTGGGAGCACATTACCATGGATTTCGTTACTAGTCTTCCCAAGGTTTCTCAAGGCATTGATGCAATTTGCGTCATTGTTGATAAATTGACCAAATCTGCTCATTTCTTACCAATACGAGAAACTTATACACTTGAACGTCTTGCTCGTATGTACATAAACGAGATTGTAAGACTGCATGGTATGCCAATATCCATAGTTTCTGATCGAGACCCAAGATTCACTTCACGATTTTGGGTTAGTTTACAAAAAGCTATGGACACGGATTTACGATTTAGTTCGGCATATCATCCTCAGACAGACGGGCAGTCGGAGAGGATGATTCAAACTCTTGAAGATCTATTAAGACTCTGTGTCCTTGACTTCAAGGGAAGTTGGGACAAGTTCTAACCATTGGTGGAGTTTTCCTACAACAATAGTTATCAAGCAAGTATTGACATGGCTCCATTCGAGGCGTTGTATGGAAGAAAGTGTCGTTCTCCAGTATGTTGGGATGAGGTGGGTGAAGCAACGTTGTTGGGACCGGAGTTGGTACGTATGACTACGAAAAAGATTCAAACGATCCGGCAACGTATAAAAACCTCACAAGATTAACAAAAGAGTTATGCTGATCTTCATAGAAAGGACGTGGAGTTTAATATTGGAGATCATGTATTGTTACGTGTTGCTCCATGGAAGGGAGTTATAAGATTTGGAAAGAGAGGAAAGCTCAATCCACGATTCATCAGCCCATTTTTAATCCTTGATCGAGTAGGAACGGTGACCTATAGACTCTCTTTACCGCCAAGTATGTCTCGTGTTCATAACGTTTTTCACATATCCATGTTATGTAAATATGTGAAAGACCTGAACCACATTATTGAGTTAGAATCGGACGAAATAGCGGAAGATTTGACGTATGAAGAGGTTCCTGTTCAAATCTTGGATAAGAAGGAACATATTCTACGCACCAAGGTTATACCTCAAGTCAAAGTTTTGTGGAGAAACCACGATGTTGAGGAAATGACTTGGGAGTTAGAATCGAAATGAAATCAAGGTATCCTTACCTCTTCGACATACCAGTAACGCACCCTAATTTCGAGGGCTTAAATTTCATAAGAAGGGAGATCGTAAAACCCCAACTTTTGAATAAAGATGAATTTTCTATAAATATTATTTTTGAATATTATGGAGTGAAATTGATATAATAGTTGTGGGTAATATTTATAAATTTTGCAAAGTACGCAAGTTATTATATAATATTCGATTGGTCGGGGAATATTCGTTTTAACAGGGAATATTCGTACAACGGAACAATCATTGGTGGACCCCACAACGGAATTATTATTGGATTGAGAAAACGACATAAATATTTTATGAAAATAACGGCGGAAGTTTTACCGTTAACTGTTGAAACACCCGGTGTTAAAAGTACAGTAATACGCGTGGTTGCATAGTAGCACACGGTATTAATTATTGATGCTTAAGTGATAAGTCACTCAGCTTTTTTTGGTATTATTAATGTAATAATACTGAAAATTTTTTATATAAAGCAGAATACTTTTATAAAGTTATCATTTTATTAGACAATAATTAGAATATATTATATTTTATTATGCATAGTGTTTTGCATATAGTGCCTGCATAGTGTTTGCATAGTAAAATCTTTTATAAAGTTAATTCGTTTTATTAGATTATAAATAGAATATATTATATTTTATTTAAAAGATTTTTCTTTAAATATGGACCGTCAGATTAAAGTAAATCAATCTCGACCGTTCATGAGTTAGTTACTATGCATTCCATTTTTCTATAAATAGAAGCTCATTCATTCATTATTTTCTTACTTAATTCACTTTGAAACTCTAGAGAGATAAACTATAGAGAGAAAGAAGAAAGTATTCGCTACCTCACTACTTATATATCCAAAGACTCTTCTTCTTAAGGTAGGGAATATTATTTATTTGTACTCGTAAGGGGTGTTATTCTTTCTTATTCATGAAGAGAACTGTTGTTATTCCATTTCTTATTATTACATTGGAATAACTCAGATACGCATGATCACCCTATACTTGGTGACATTCTTCTATTATTTCATTGGAACATCCCATGCACATGCTTTTGTGGGACTGGTTCCATCTTTATTATTCATTGGAATATCTCGTGCATGCGTTTTCTTGGGACCTAGTTCCGTCTTTTTATTATTCATTGGAATAACATGTAAGACCCCAAGCTTTTATAAATAAAGATGAATTTTCTATAAATATTATTTTTGAATATTATGGAATAAATTTGATATAATGTTATAGTTGTGGGTAATATTTATAAATTTTGCAAAGTAAGCAAGTTGTTATAAAATATTCGTTTGGTGGGGAATATTCTTTTTGTGGGGAATATTAAATGACGACTACTCAATCATTAAGTGGACCCTATTAACGTAAGTATTGTCGTAGTTAGAAAGCGACAAAATTATCTTTCTATAAAAATAACTACGGAGGTGTTACCGTTAAAAGCTGTTGAACTACCCGTTGGTAAAAGTACGATGTCTGGCGTACGTTGCATAGTAGCACACGGTATTGATTATTGATGCTTACGTGAGAAGTCACTTAGCTATACTCAATTATTGCTATAGTAATTGCTGCATCATATCTCTTATATTATTGATTCAATTATTGTCACAGTATCATCTGTATAATATGTTATATTATTAATTGAGACGACAAGTTATAAATGATTAATAATTGTTGAAAGATTAAAAATGTGTTGATTAAAAATAAAATGATTTTGTGGTAATATTTATTCAATCCTTGATGTATATAAAGAGTCCATTATGAGACGTTTGTGGTAAGTTTGATTATTTTATGGGGGGCCCATATGTCATTATCTAAGAGTCTCTTAACAATAGTATTTACCTTAAATCAATAGTATTTACCTTTGTGAATAGTAATTACCTTTGTGAATAGTAATTACCTTCGTCAATAGTATTTACCTTCGTCAATAGTATTTACCTTTGTGAATAGTAATTACCTTTGTGAATAGTAATTACCTTCGTCAATAGTATTTACCTTCGTCAATAGTATTTACCTTCGTCAATAGTATTTACCTTCATCAATAGTAATTACCTTCTTCAATAGTAATTACCTTCAATCGATAGTAATTACCTTCATCAATAGTAATTACCCCTTCGCAAATAGTAGTTGTCCCTTCAATATTACCAAGAGTTAACTGCCTCTTCGGTGTTCCAAGGGTTAATTACCCCTTCGCAAATAGTAGTTGTCTCTTCAATATTACCAAGAGTCATTTTGACCCTTCATTAAGACTCAAGAGCCACCCTCGCTTTTTTCTATAAATAGAAAGCTCATTCCTTCATTATTTCTCACGAATTCATTGAAACTCTGAGAGAGAAACTATATAGAGAAAGAAGAAAAGTATTCGCTACTTCACTTTTCCAATATTCAGTTCTTCTAAGGTAAGGGATATTATTTGTTGTACCCGTAAGGGGTGCTTTTCTTTCTTATTCATGAAGAGAACTTCTATTATTCCATTCTTTATTATTCTGTTGGAATAACCTATATACGCTGGCAGATACCCTATACTTGGTGAAATCCCTCCGTTATTCCATTCTTTATTATTCGTTGGAATAACTCAGATACGCTGTGACATACCCTATACATAATCTGATATCGTGGTTTACCCTATACTTGGTGACATTCTTCTATTATTACATTGGAACATCCCGCTCATGTGTTTTACACGGACTGGGTTCCGCTTTTTATTATTATTCATTGGAACATCCACATGCGTGTGTTTACACCAGGACTGGTTAAAATCTTTATCATTCTGTTGGAATATCCTATCGTGTGTTTTACACGGATCCTGGTTCCATCTTTATTATTCTGTTGGAACATCCCGCCGGTGTGAATTTCACCGACCGGGTTCCGTTATTATTATTCTCGTTGGAATAACTGCATACATCAATCTAGCGTCGCATGGTGATTTCCTTTGTTATTCCATTCTTTATTATACCTAGTTGGTTAAAACTTTGACTTCTATACTCCATGAAATTAGTAGAATATTCTTGATATTTACGTTTCATCCAAAGATATCTTTTCATGGAAATATTCTTACGATCATTCTTGAATTTTACTCTACAAAACAAGATCTTGTTGACAATTTGGACGTTAATAATTCTCGGATAAAATAATTCTTGAACTTGTTTTATTGAATTCTTATATCATTGTCATCATCCTCATGTTTATATTATGTTGAAAGTCAAATCGTGGTCCGTAGTGCATAGATGGACTTGGTATGATTATGACTGAGGACTATTGATTGTAATCTTGACCGTAATGTTACAAATGATGTGGTAAAAATCCTCGATGGTCAGTAGTGCATTGATGGACGATTGTTGGCATGATCATGATTATTGATAAATACACAACTATTCTTGGGTCAGAAGGTATGAATAATTGTGGTCGTGATACTAAAGAATATATTTGGTAGTAGTGCGAGGGTGATTCGATGATGTGGAATATTTATTAAAAGTGAGTCTCGGCTATATATGTTGATGAAAAACCTTTTAAATCATAAAAGATAGTAGATTTTATTTTCTACTTGACTCTTTTAATGGATTCTTTGGTTCATTTGTAGTTAAACTTGATGTTCATTATATTTTATCGTTTAACATTGTTGAAGGCTAATGATAATTTATCCCGCATTATCTTAGTCATAATATTTCTTCTTGGGCTAGTTGAGCTCACCCTTTTTTTTCTTTGTTCTCTTCGTGAAATGAGAATATAATTTGGGACGAAGTCGGGGAGCGGAGTAATGGTCCGAGGATAGCATTAGTAGTCCTCACTATTCGTGAAATAGTGTGATAATAATTGTAATAAGGACTCCTTTTGAGTTTGTATAATATCTAGTAGACAATATTTGTATTCAAACTCACAGTTTATGTCGTATTGTACACGACAGTTATATTAGTAAGTTGTATTTAAATTCTGTACCATGTATCTGACTACCCAAGATGGGTGATGTATACCTAATTTTGGGGGCGTCACAACACGTCTATGCGAAGTACCGCATGCATGGTGATTTCTGTTGTTATTTCATTCTTTATTATTCTGTTGGAATATCCTGTATACGCGGTCTACCCTACACTTGGTTACATTCTTCTATTATTTCGTCTTTACTATTCTGTTAGAATATCCTCGCTCACAATGCGTTTACTGTGGGACCGATTAAAATCTTTATTATTACATTGGAATATCTTGTCTACGCGTTTTACGCCTTAGGACATGGTTCCGCCTCTTTATTATTATTCTTTGGAATATCCTCGTGCGTATGCTTTTTACACCGGATTGATTCCGTCCTTATTAGTATTCTCATTGGAATAACTTTATGCATCGCAAGTACCGCAAAATGCATGGCGATTTCTGTTGTTATTCCATTCTTTATTATTCTCGTTGGAACATCCCGGTTGCAATTAAATTTCTTTGACCTAGTTTCTCGTTATTTAGTATTCTGTTGGAATAACCTGTCTATACGAAGTACCGCATGCATGGTGATTTCTTTTGTTATTCCATTCTTTATTATACTCAGTTGGTTAAAGTTTTAACTTCTATAATCCATGAAATTAGTAGAATATCCTTGATATTTGCGCTTCATCCAGTATCTTTTCATGGAAATATTCTTCTGATCATTCTTGAATTTTACTCTACAAAGCAGTATCATGTTGACAATTTGGACATTAGTAGTTCTTGGACAAATTAATTCTTGAACTTATTTTATTGAATTCTTATATCATTGTCATCATCCTCATGTTTATATTATGTTGAAAGTCATCTGTGTCTTGTAGTGCATAGATGAACTTGGTATGATTATGACTGAGGATTATTGATTGTAATCATGACCATAATGTTACAAATGATGTGGTAAAAGTCCTCATTGTCCGTAGTGCATTGATGGATGATTGTTGGCATGATCATGACCATTAATGAATACACAAATATTCTTGGCCCGTAGTTCATGGATAATTGTGGTCGTGATACTAAAGAATATCCTCGTCAGAAAAGCGTGGGGTGCTTCGATGATGTGAATTATTTATTGTCGAGTCCCGCCGATAAAAGTGATGAAAAACCTTTTAAATCATAAAAGATAGTAGATTTTATTCTCTACTTGACTCTTTTAATGGATTGCTTGTTCACTGCAGTTAAACTTAATGTTTGATATATCAGATCGCTTACTTAACATTTAAGGCTAATGATAATTTATTCGCATTATCTTAGTCATAATATTTCTTATTGGGCTAGTTGAGCTCACCTTTTCTTCAAGTTGTTCTCTTTGAAATGAGAATATAAGTGGGATGAGTTGGGGAACGGAGTGATGGTCCTAGATGGTGCATTAGTAGTCCTCATTATTCTGTGAAATAGTGTGATAATAATTGTAATAAGGACTCCTTTTGAGTTTGTATACTCTCTAGTAGACAATATTTGTATTCAAACTCACAGTTTATGTTTTGTCGTATTGTACACGACAGTTGTATTATCAAGTTGTATTTAAATTCTGTACCATATATCTGGCGACCCAAGATGGGTGATGTATACCTAATTATGGGGGCGTCACACACGGTTCATCATATCCATGAAAGCAGCAGGAGCATTAGTCAATCCAAAAAATATGACTAAGAATTCATAATGCCCGTCATCGAAGTTCTCGAAGGCGGTCTTTGGAATATCCTCGGTTTTAATCTTCAAATTGATGATATCCAGAACGAAGATCGATCTTTGAAAAGAATTGTGCTCCTTGCAACTGGTCGAACAGGTCATCAATGCGAGGTAGCGGATGCCTATTCTTGATGGTGACATGGTTTAATTCTCGGTAGTCAATACAAAGTCGCATACTCCCTTCTTTCTTCTTTACGAATAAAACAGGAGCACCCCAAGGAGATGTACTAGGACAAATGAAACCTATGTCTAACAATTTCTGTAGTTGGACTTTTAACTCCTGAAGTTCAATAGGAGCCATTCGATATGGGGTTTTAGAAATGGGTTTTGTACCCGGCTCAAGGTCAATAAAGAATTCAACATCACGTTCTGGGGGTAGACAGGGAAGTTCTTCAGGAAATACATCAAGAAATTCTCTAACAACAGAAATATTATTCAAATCTGACTTGTCTTTGTTCAAATCCATAACATGGGCTAAGAAAGCTTGACATCGTTTTTCAATAAACGAATAGCTTTATGGCTTGATATGATAGTGATTGATTTTAGTGGTTTAGTTGTTTGAATTCGTATGACAGGTTGATTAGGAATATGAAAACTAACAACCTTACGAAAACAATCAATTTTGGCAAGATGAGTGGTTAACAAATCAATTCCTAAAATCACATCAAAAGCAAGTATCTTTAAAGAGATAAGATCAACAGGTAATGTGATAGTGCCAACTTGGATCATGCAAGATTTATAAACTGTGGATGTAACGAAAGTTTCACCCAACGGAGTCTCCATTGATAAATCAAAGTCTAATTTCTCCGGAGTCAAGTTTAAACGTTGAGCACAAACAGGAGAGATAAAAGAATGGATAGAACCGGTATCTAGTAAGATATAAACTTCGCAAGAGTTCAAGATTATCTTACCCGTAATCACCTCGTTCAGGTTCCTCGCGTTTTGGCCAGTCACGACAAACGCTCTTCCAGGAACCGCTGATTTCGACTTATCTAGGACAGCCCTTGGAGTCACCATCCCTGTTGAACTTGGTTTTGCTATAGAACAATCCCGAGCTATGTGGCCTTCCTTTCCTTCCACGGTTGTAACATACCTTGGATTGTTGTGGACGATTTCAATGATATGTCCCTCTTTTCGCATTTGTAACATCTAATCAAGGTCGTTCTCCTCCCCTAGAATTTGTTGTTGGTCTTTGGTGTCTTTCTGCGATGTCTTTCCGTCATTGTTAAATCTCCTATTTCGAAATTTCCACTTGACTTACCTCTCCCTGTTATCATGGCCACGATGACCACCCGAGTGGTTACCGCCTTTTGTTAGAGTATTTTCCTCCTCGTTGGTTATCATCGCTCGATGATCGCATTGTCACGGTATGATGACTGGTTGTAGTCCCTCGGTTGCACATACTCATTATCTCGCTCTAATAATTGAGCCCTCATTTTACAACATCCGAATATAAAGAAAATTTATGAGATATAAGATATTGCCGAATCTCGGGCTTTAGACCTCTCAGAAACATCCTTGTCATTCTTTCCTTATTTTCGACCAAATGAGGTGCAAACCTGGATAACTCTGCAAACTTCGCCTCGTCTTTGGGACACCGTCATGTTGTTTTGTTCGATCGATAAACTCCACCTCTTCATATATGATTTAATACTTTCAGGAAAGTACTTGTCATTGAATAGTTTCTCAAATGTTTCCCAAGACATCTTTGAGTCTTGGTTGGTACACTTCATGAGACTCCCACCAAAGAGTCTCGCCTCACCACGGAACATAAAGGTGGCGAATGGAACCTTTTGTTCCTCTGTGCATCCCAAGACATCGAATATCTTGGTAATTTGCTTGACCCACATTTCCGCCATGATCGGATCCGGCTTTCCCTTAAATTCTGGTGGTCCCAACTCTTTGAACTGCTTGACTGTGACAAGCTGCACATTGCTAGCATTTCCACCCGTATTCTGTGCACGAGTTTCCCTCGTCTGGTTTTACATAAAATGCAAAAAAATTTTGAACATCCCATCATTCATCATTTGTTCGGTAGTGTTGTTTACAGGAGGATTATTGCCTTCCTATTGCACATTCTTCTAGTTTGTAACTAAAGGTTGTTCCACAGTCTCATACACTCCATTGTTAACGTTCTCAGCAGCCATTCTTAAATACTGCCATAAAACAAGGGTTAATTAAACAAATTAACATATCACATAATATCCCTATATTATGACTGATCAACAAATAAGCTTAGATAGGACACACTAGCGAAGGATTTACTCATCTCTCCCCTCCTAGTTCTATTCCCCGATCTTCGCCAGAGACCATATCCCTAAGCTCTGATACCAACTGTGACGCCCCCAAAATAAGTATACAACACCCATTCTGAGTCGCCAAATACATGGTACATAAAGCAAACTACAACTTCAATAATACAATTGTCGTGCAAAATACGACAACACATCTTTGTGAGTTTAAATACAAATATTGTCTTCTAGACAATATCCACACTCAAATAAGTCCTCATTACAATTATTCAAACACTATTTTACAGAAATAGTGAGGACTGCTAAAACATATTTCTAGAACCATCACTCCATTACCCGACTAGTTCTCGCTATGTTCTCACCTCCCGAGAAAAATGGAACAAAAGGAAAAGGGTGAGCTCAACTAGCCAAAGAAAGAATATTATGACTAAGATAATATACAACAAATTATCGTTAGTCTTCAGGGGAAAAATCGATAAAATATAATAGACAACAAGTTTTAGATCAACAACTCGCAGCCGAAATAAAGAATCTATTAGAAGAGTCAAGTAGAGAATGATTTCTACTATCTTCTAAAATTTAAAAGTCCATCATCAATATTTTATCCCCGTAATAACAATCAATATACATCTTTAATCAAATATTCATCTTTGCACTACAGGCCAAAGATATTCATTTGTATCACCAGTTGGTCATGTTCATCTCAACACCTGTTCATCTTCGCATTACGGGCCAAAGATATTCATCAGTTAATCATTCATCTTTGCACTACAGCCAAAGATATTGATAATATCATCATTTAGGACCGAGGATGATGAAAATATTTAAAAAAAACGAATCCGGTGAGGAGAGATGAAGGACAAATAGTAAGGATTCAGATATAACGGTTTATCCAAGATCAATAATACTCACTAATAACTAATTTTGAAGCAAAATTCAAGAATAAAGATCAAAACATGGATACAATCAAAGATAATAACCATAATAGACATCTTGGACAAAAAGAAGAAAATTTCATTTTTCTATGATTGAATAGTGTCGATTCGTGAATAGTACCAGATACGTGAATAAAGGTCGATATCGTGAATAGTAACCCCAACACAAAAAGTTCCAAATTTGATAAAAAGTTCATACCAACATTTCTAAGATAATGATATTGAAGAAAATATCATTTTAAGAAGAATATAACACCCTTACCTCAAAATATCAAGATCTCCGATCGTAATATCAATATAAAAGGTGAAGGAAACTTGCACCGATGAATAGAAACTCACAAAGTATCTAAATACTCACAAAATACACTCAATAATCTAGAGAGAGAAAGAGAGAAAGCTTATATTTCTGGTGTGATTTTCAATTCTAACTTAGCCCTCTATTTATAGAAAAATGTTAGCAGAGATTTGACTAAGAACACGATGGCTTTACCTGCTACTATTCCCACCCACCATATTTGAAATAAAATTCAGCACATTTATTCACCAACCACAAGTGGGGCCCACTCAATTCTAGAATTTTCCACCAAAATGATAAATTCGGATACTTTAACAATTTCTGAACCAGTCACCTCTTAAAATTCATAACAAATCATACGTTCATTTTTAATGGTTCAAAATTTGTGGACATATACTCAACTTACATATGTATAACATATCCAAAATTACAACGATCCAACTATTCGGATTAAAAATTATAACTCATGTGAATATATCTCAAAAATCTTTGGTTTAATTTTTAATACCTCCATTCCGACAAAAATCTTGATAAAATACCTCAACATTAACTCTTTCATTTTTAACCACAATAAATATATCCAACATTTATATCCACAAAAAATAAATATTTCCTTATCATATGAATCAATAATTAATTATTCACAAATAATATTACGTAATCACATTTATGACAAACCGCATCGCTCCTAGGAAAGAGGGGGCTTTTAATAAGAATTTCTCCTTATCGGGCGCCGCAATTAGGTGACCAAACCTCTCCTCGATGTAACTTTCTAGACATCGCCTAATAATGCTATCTAATAATATTATTCAAATAATATGAATTATTGATCGATAATGGGAAATCTTGTGCGATGACAATTATTGAAACAACAATAATATAAAATTTCAACAGTAATAATTATTGAATCAATAAAATAAAATATTAAAGCAAGAATTCATCTTGTAACAATTATTAGTAGTAGTGCCTTATTACGTAAGGATCAATAATTCATCAATACATGCATCCACGTGTATTCTTGTATTTTAACCATCGGGTATTTCAACAAATGTTAACGGTAATAACTACGTAGTTATTTATAAAAATTCAAACTTGTCGCGTTTTTCTTCGTCCGACAATTATTACATTATGGGGCCCTGAAATGATCGCTGGCCATCGCATTTAATATTCCCCACAACAAGAATATTCCACGACCAAATGAATATTCCCAACAACAATGATTATTTTATAACCACTTGCATATTTTGCAAAATTTACACATTTCACCCATAACCGAGAATTATATCAAATTAATACCTTATTATTCACAATAATAATTAGAGAAAATTCGATTTTATTTATAATAATTTGGGGTCTTACATTATTTGTGAATAATTAATTATTGATTTATATGATGAGGAAAATATTTATTTTATGTGGATATAGATGGAGAAAATTTTTAACGTGACAATTGTTGAAAATCGATATTTTATCTTTTCTGATAAAATAATATTTTATTATATTATTATAATATAATAATGGTGATATTTTTACAATGAATGTGGGATATATGAGTATATGAGGATGAGGAGTATTTTTGTTGCAAAAGTTGTTTAAAACATGTTAAACATGTCTGTGGGCCCATTTCTTGACTGAAATTTGATTATAGTCTATAAAAACGTCCGTATGTGGATTTCGATCAATTTATGTTTGAAATTTGGAAAAACTTTCTTCTGCAAAGTTGTAGAGAATTGAATTTCCTATATAAGGTCGTGAGATTCGAATTTTTCTGATAAAAGGGATATTTATTATGAATTATTGAAGTTCTGAAATTCCAGAATAATTGATTTTTGGAAGTTTTAATTGTTTTATTCAAGAAAAATGTTTTTTTTAATGATTAGTGGGTTGTTAAACATGTTGAAATCTGAATTCAAAGAGGCGTAGGAAATTTGTTATATAAATATAATATTTTATTAAATTTTCTGCTTTGGTGTTCTAAGCATTTTCCTATAAATAGGGTGCTTAGGTTAGAATTGAAAATCACACCGTAAACCTGAAGTTTTCTCTCTATTCTCTCTATAATATCGAGCGTATATTTTGTGAGTATTTTAGTACTTTGAGTATTGCTATACGGGTGCAAGTTAGCTCGTTAAGTTATATCCATATTCAAGCACCGCTCTTTTGAGGTAAGGGATGGTAAGTGATTTTAAGGGATTGTAAGGGATGTTATTTTCTTCGTAAGTGATATTATTTCTTCAATATCATTATGTTGAAATATTGGTTGGAACTTTTTATCAAATTTGGAACTTTTTCATGTCAGGGTTACTATTCATGAGTTACTATTCATGAGTTACTATTCACGAGTTACTATTCATGAGTTACTATTCACGATTTACTATTCATGAGTTACTATTCACGACGGGTTACTATTCATGATTTACTATTCATGAGTTACTATTCATGAGTTACTATTCACGAGTTACTATTCACGAGTACTATTCACTGCAAAATTGGTTTCTTTTTCTAACCAAATTATAGTTGATTTATGAATATTACTCTGGAGATTAAATCTATATGTTGATTATATTGATTTTATTATCATATATAACATTTTTATAACCGTGATGTTGAAATTCTCATTCACTGGAGTGTAAACATGGGTAGATTATTGGTATGATCATGACTAGGGTTCTCTTTGGCCAGTAGTAAAAAGTTAAATTGTGACTGGTATGATCATGACCATTGAATTTACAATTGAATATTTTTAGCTTAAGTGCAAAGGTGAATTGATCAACATGGTTATAATTATTGTTTATATAAATTCTGAAATGATTATATATTTCTTTGAGATATTAATATATTTGGCATGTAGTGCAAATATGAACTGTTGATGAATATCTTTGGCATGTAGTGCAAAGATGAACTGTTGATGAATATCTTTGGCCCGTAGTGCAAAGATGACCTATTGTTGAATATCTTTGGCCTGTAGTGCAAAGATGATCTGTTGTTGAATATCTTTGGTCTGTAGTGCAAAGATGAACTGTTAATGAATATCTTTGGCTATAGTGCAAAGATGAATTTATTAGTATGATTATGAACATGAACTGTGATTTGGTATAACCACGATCTTTGATGTTTCAGGTGATGAAAATTATCTTTGTCCTGGATGAGAAAAAGAAGTTATAACAACAATTATGATTATTAGTTATATATGTGATTGTGGACAGGAATTGTTGATTGATGTTACAGAGATAAAACATTGTTGGTGGACTTTTAACATGGAGAAGATAATAGACTTTATAGTCTATTTGACTCTTCTAATGCATTGCTCGTTCCGCTGCAACTATGATTGAAAAGTTTTATCATCTACCATATGTTCTAAATCTTTGATTTATTACTGATTAAGGCTATTGATAATTTATTTATCTTTAGTCATAATATTCTTTACTAGGCTAGTTGTGCTCACCCTTCTGTTTCACAATTCCTTTCAGGTAATAAGAGTGTAGCTGGGTCGAGCGAGGTAATAGGAGAATAGAATGGTGGTCATCATTTAGTAGTTATATTTGGTGAATCAGATAGGGTGAGGCGAACCCATCGTTGGAAGGGTGTTTTGCCACTATCATACAAGATGTCTAATGACATACAACCTCGTGTCATCATAAGACAGGGATGTGCTCATCCACTTGCTGAGTATATTTACAAGCACTACCTATATAATCTTGGTGTTTGTTTGGAGTCTAATTCCCAATTAGAGACAGTGGAGATAATGATATGTCAAGAGAAAACTCACCATTGGGAAGAATATGATAGTAATCTTCTCGTTTTTCTTTGGGGTCTATCGGGTCAACCAAGGATAATTCTGTGGCCATATGATATCTATCATAACCTAGACGCATGTCCTCCCATGTACGAAGGTTTCCTTGAGTACTTCCCAAAGGTTCTAATTTCTAAAACAGTTTTCGACTATACCTTTATGTATGTACCACTGTGAGGTGCTGTCCACGGTTAGGACATGAGTCACAGTTGGTATATATTTGTATTTAAACTCATAGTTTAAGTGTTGTCATATCTTGCACAACAATTGTATTAATAAAGTTGTAGTTGTTTTCTGTACCATGTATTTGGCGACTCAGAATGGGTTGGATGGAATGGACCTGTTTTGGGGGTGTCACAAATAACATTATTGTATTTAATTTATTTAATATACAAGTAATGATATGTTATAAATTTATATTAATTTATAATTTAAAAATAAAAACTAGTTTTATTTTTATAATCAATTATATATATGTATGTGTATATATAGTTTCAGAATAGATAGAGTGAAGGCATGTCCTACGTAACTTACTCTGGGGACCAACTGTCATGTACAGTCATCAAACCTTAACTTCTGCCACGTCAGATTAATTGATTTAATCACCTGACAAGCCACTGACCTGTTTGCCTAGAAGGCTAGAACACACTTAGGGTGTGTTTGATTAGCTCTTAATGCCTCTTAATTGGAGTGCCTCTGATTCAGTCAGAGGCAAAACATGTTTGGTAAAAAAAAAAATTCCTCTTAATGTCTCTTAATCGGTTAGATACAAAATTAAAGCTTAACCATTTAGAGGTACATCTGAATGAGTTTATATTCTGAAATTACAATATTGTCCTTCCACTCCCACTTCCACTCAAGGCATGTGAGATTCCAAGGTCAGCGCCTGATTCATCGGAAAGCTCAACTCTTGCGGTGAGCCAGCCGTACCTCGTTCTGTCATCTTCTATGATTATATATCCGTATGTATATCTTTATTTTCTTCTTTTATAAAGACGACAAACAGATCTCCCCATATGCTTGGCAAAAGACTTTGTTTCCCAAATCAGTAAACAAAAAAAATTATCCATTTCTCACCCAATTCATTCCACTCTCAACAAAGATATGGAAAATGGTTGGAACTTGTTCAACATTAATAGCGCAGCTTAGTGCTACTAGGTGGTGGCCAATTAATGACAATGGTTGTAGTAAATAATAGTGATGTCTGACTTGAGGTTTTCACCGATGTAAAATATCCCTAATTTTTGAGCTCCGATGGGAGCCTTGCGATTCATGCCGGTATGTATCTCATTATATACATAGAAATGCAGATCTTGAAGCTCTTATTTTATCCGTGTATATTATGACTGCCAAAAAAGTACCATATATGTAATTGTATGTTAAAGTACCTATGTTTACTTGATATGTTTATATATTTTTTCTGTAGGGTTAAAATGGTAAAATATTGTTATTAAGACATTTTGAAATTTTTTTTATCAAACAACATTTTTTCATTCAGATACAATTTTATTCAGATGCTCTATATTATTCAGACATCTAAACTATTCAGGTCTTAACACTCAGTTTTATCAAACACCACCTTATTCTAGCAACTGAAATCATGTGACGCGTGCCTCCACGTGTTAGGCCGTATTTGACTATTAAAACACATAAGTCAACCAACAAAAAAAAAACTAAACTTCTGCCATAAGTAAGACTGGGTCCCTCACTCCCTTGGTCTCTCTGACTTTTCTATTTTAAATTTTTAATTATATTATTGGCAATTATTTTTATTTCTTGATTTTTGTATGAATCGATTTAATTCAGTTCTACTGTTCTAGAAGCAATTAAATTTGATATCTCATGGATGACTATTTTATTTATAGGTATTATGGCAACAAATTATATTCCAATACCAAAATAAAAACAAAAAATACAACTATACAAAAGTGTTGACTTAAGTACGTGTAGACATTATTAGACAAGAGATAAGCTTAATTAATCCCTACCATGTATTCTTATTAATTTGGAGGATAAGCCTATTATGCATCTTAATGATTAGAACAAGCATGTTTGAAACTAGTCCTAGAAGTTTGGTACTATAACTTCCATAATATTAGTAATTAGTTGGGTCCCGTGACTCCGACACTATATAAACAGTGAGATTTATCTCAAATTTTAAACAGTCCAGATAATTTATTGAGTGAGTGAAAAATTCAAAATTATTTGTATTTTATTAGATAGATAGATGTATTTTATTAAATAGATGTATGGACGGTGTGATTTATCCCAAACTTTGGACTGCCCAGATGATTTATTGAATGAGCGAGAAATTCAAAATCATTTGTATTTTATTAGATAGATTACTATTTCAGTTCTTAAAAAATTGTCGTTTAAGATTTTGACACATAGATTAAGAAAGTATCATTTACCAAGTAAAATTTGTTTGAAATTCCATCACTACCCCTTCATAGAAAGTTGAAAACTTTTAATACAAGGAAGATAATTTCTTGGGATACTGATAGAAGGTAGGGTAATATAGGAAAGTAAATAATTTATTCTCCTTGAAAGTTGTAAACGACAAACTTTTTAGAATAAATTTTTTCTTCTAAAACGACAATCTTTTAGGAACGGAGGGAGTATATGTTAACGATCAATTTTCTTTCAATAATTTTGTATATTAATCTTTGAATTCTACATCTCTTCATTAAGTAATTAAAGAAGCTATATGAAACAAAGAACTCCTATAAACTTTGGGAAAATGATATATATTGCGAATGTTTACATTGACTTTTTTATTATCAGGTATGTAATAACTTTTTTAAAGATCAAGATGTGTAATAACTTATTACACATCTTGATTAGAACCATGCATAACCATATGGGTCCAAACCATAACCATATGGATTGACCTGGATCCATAACCATATAGGTCCAACCCATATTATCCATATTTAAAATGAATAATATGGTTTTACTTCCTAATGGATCCATAACCCATATTGTGAAAATCATAACCAACTAAATCAATATTTTGCCATGTCTACTAATAAGCGGATTTCTTCTGCCATTTTCCTACAATCTCATGTATTGATAAGTTTCGCAATTATAATTTGACGTAAATTTATCGCAATACATAGAAGGATTCTAATAAACCCAAAATATTTTAGCAAAAGACAAAATATTTTATTATTGAAATAACCTCAACCCAAAATATTTGGATCAAGGAATTTGTACAAACTGTAATAACTAAGAAATATAACCACAAATTCACATAAAAAATACAACTGAAAAGAAAAGGAAAAAACAAACAAACCAAAACTGCATGTTAAGGGATATACAAACAAGTGATAAAGGGGTTTGATAAGAAAGATTTTAGGAGTATCCCGCGTAATTAACAAATAAACCGGTTTTATACGTGGAGATCATATGTTTAATGATTATCTTGTGTATATGTATAAATGAAAACAATTACTTATAAAATTAACATTAGAACTTTAATTATTTTTTTAATTAAAGGCGGTGAACCTCATGCCTATGTAGGATATGTATTATGAACAAAAATATTTATAAATTAACATTAAAACGCTAATTAAGTTTTCAGTTAAGGATATTTACATAGACAAAGAGACACTGCTCGTATGCCCCTCATGTATATGTAGGATATGTGTCGTCTTGTTGGTGTATATATTGTATTAACTCACAGTACAACTTCTGCTGAAAAAAAAAACTCAAAAATTCATTTATAAACCAAAAATAGAAAAATATCAAATTTATGATGACCCGTTTTATATATTCCAATGACCAAGGAATATATCCTATGAACTAGTGGTACTTACTGGTTATATTAGTCAGAAATCAATAAATCCTAACATGAGTTAATGACACTTGAATTATGCTTAATTGAGCACATAATAGATCTTTTAATCGTATATTATTCACAATAAATTAATTTCGACGATTGATATTGTCAGAACAAATTACATTTAGCGACACTTTTATAATTATTCTAGCAACACTAAATATATTTTAAGTGACACTTATTGACCTGACAAAATTATTTTCGCTATGTTTGTGACGCCCCAAAATAGGTCCAAACAACTCATTCTGAGTCGCCAAATACATGGTACAGAATTCAAATACAAACTTCATTTATACAATTGTATTGCAAAATACAACAACATACAAGCTAAGAATTTTAATACAAATATAGTCTTGTAGACAATATCCAAACTCAAATAAAGTCCTCATTACAATTATTGTTACATTATTTTACAAAATAGGGATGACTACTATAATAACCATCTTGGACCATTACTCCAATTCCCGACTAGTCCCAGCTACATTCTCGCCTCCTGAGAAGAACAATGGAACCAAAAGGAAAAGTGTGAGCTCAACTAGCCCAATAAAGAATATTATGACTAAGATAATGTAAAACAAGTTATCCTTAGTCCTTGATAGGAAAAAATCAGATAGAATACATTAGATCACAACAAGTTTTAGATCAACAACTGCAGTGGAAATAGCAATCCATTAGAAGAGTCAAGTAGAGTATGATGTCTATTATCTTCTATGATTTAAAAGTCCATCATTAATATTTTATTGATGTAACACCAATCAATAATTATTTCCAATCAATGAATTATCTATGCACTACGGGCCAAAGATAATCGTTTGTATCACTAGTGGTCATGATCATACCAAACACATGTCCATCTATGCACTACGAGCCAAAAAAGACTTTCACCACAAACCTGTGTCTATAACATTACATGTCATGATTATACCAATACATAATTCCTTATCATAATCATATCAATCAACAGTCCATCTATGTACTATAAGCCAAAGATGACTTTCACACAACATAAGCATGAGGATGATGACAATGACATAAAGAATCAATCAAGTGAGATAAATGATAAATATTAGAGATTTATAATTCAATTTATCCAGAGTTCAAGAATGCCCTAATTTTCGACATGATCACTAATTGTGGAGTAAAAATTCAAGAATGATATTCATGTATCAAAAATAATTTGGACCGAAAAGAAATTAATTTTGTCATGAATAGTATCCTGAATAAATAGTACTCGAATGAAAAGTACCCCAAATGAATAGTATCCCAAATGAATAGTACCTCGACATAAATAGTATCCCGTCACGGAAATATTACAATTTTAATAAGAAAGTTCAGACCAATAGTGAAATGATAATAGATGAAGTACAGACTATTAAAAATATTCCACTAATTTCAAGGGTTTTCACCATTTAATAATAAGGTTATGGAAACAAACAATAAATTCGTACCATAAATGGAGAAATATGAAAGAAGATGATATCCCTTGATGAGTACAAAAAAAATGATATCTCATGCAAGTATAAAAGAATATACGAAATTATAAATGGATTTTCACTCGTCATACGGTAATCCTCGTAGACAGATCATTTTCATAATCTATTAAAGAATGAATACGAAGAATTATTCACCATGCATGCTATAATCCGCGTAGACAAATTACTCCCGCGGATTAATAAAAAATGAATACGAAGGGTTATTCACCATTCATGCGGTAATCCGCGTAGACAGGTTACTCCCGTAGATTAATAAAGAATGAATACGAAGGGTTATTTACCATGCATGCTGTGACGCCCCCAAAATAGGTATACAACACCCATTCTGAGTCGCCAAATATATGGTACAGAAATAACTACAACTTTATTAATACAATTGTCGTGCAAAATATGACAACACATAAATTATGAGTTTAAATACAAATATTGTCATCTAGACAATATCCACACTCAAATAAATCCTCATTACAATTATTGATACACTATTTTATAAAATAGTAAGGACTACTAAAACAACTTCTAGAACCATCATTCCACACCCCGACTAGTACTCGCTACATTCTCGCCTCCTGAGAAGAAAAATAGAACAAAAAGAAAAAGAGTGAGCTCAACTAGCCCAGTAAAGAACATTATGACTAAGATAATATAGAACAAATTATCGTTAGTCTTCAACAGGGAAAAAATATAATAGAATACAATAGACAACAATTTTTAAATCAATATTCGCATGCAGCGAAAATAATAATTCATTAGAAGAGTTAAGTAGAGAATAAAATCTACTATCTTCTATATATGAATTTAAAAGTTCATCGTCACTATTTTATCCCTGTAACATCAATCAATATATATCTGGAATCAAATATTCATCTTTGCACTACGGGCCAAAGATATTCATCAGAAAATCATTCATCTTTGCACTTCATGTCAAAGATATTCAGTTATATTATCATTTAGGATTGAAGATGATGAAAAATATTTTAAAGAAAATGAATCTAGTGAAACAAAAGAATAAATATTAGGGATTCGTACTTTAGTTTATCCAAGTTCAAAAATACTCCATAATAAACTATTGTGGAGCAAAATTCAAATATGAAGATCAAAACATAGATCCAATCAAAGATAGGAACCATAACAGACAATCTTGGACATAGAAAAGAAAATTTAATTTTTCTTTGAATAGTGTCGTATTCGTGAATAGTGCCGTATAGGTGAATAGTGTCGTATACATGAATAGTAACTCCGACACTAAAAGGTAGAAATTCCACAAGAAAAAAAAATTATCATGCTTCGTGAATAGTATTCGTGAATAGTAACTCGTGAATAGTAACTCATGAATAGTAACCCCGACATGAAAAGATAAGAATTTCACAAGAAAAATCTTTCCAATATTCCGGCATAATGATATTGAAAGAAATAATATCATTTATAAAAAAATAACACCCCTTACCTCGAAAAGACAGTATTTCTGATTGGAATACTGGATATAGTGCTGAAGAAACTTGCACCGTATAGCAACACTCAAAGTATCAAAATACTCACAAAAATACACTCGATATTATAGAGAGAGAAAACTTTAGTTTCTTGTGTGATTTTCAATTCTAACCTAAGCACCCTATTTATAGAAAAATGCTTAGAATACCAAAGCAGAAAATTTAATAAAATATTAATATATATATTTAATTTTCTACGCCCACCTTAAATCATCCAATTTCAGCATGTTTAACAAGTGGGGCCCACCAACCATAACAAAAACGTTTTTATTAAAAAAAATATTTAAAACTTCAAAAATCAATTATTCCAGAACTTCAATAATTCATAATAAATAGTCCTTTATCAGAAAAATTCAAATTTTATGTCCCTCCATAGGAAATTCAATTATTTACAACTTTGTAAGTTTAAGTTTTTCCAAATTCCAAACAGAAATTGACTGAAATCCACATACGGACGATTTTACAGGCTATAATCAATTTTCAGTCAAGAAATGGGGTCCACCAACACATAAAACATGTGTTAAACATTTTTTGTAACAAAAATACTCTTCATCCTCATTTATTCATATATCACATATTCATTGTAAAAATATCATCATTATTATATTATTATAATATAATAATATATTTAAATGAATTAGTTTATCAGAAAAGATAAAATATCAATTTTCAACAATTGTCACATTAAAAAAATTTCTCCATCTATATCTACATAAAATAAATATTTTCCTTATCATATATAAATTAATAATTATTTATTCACAAATAATATTATAGAATCATATCATCGACAACTGGTAGTGCCCGAGGAAAGAAGAGGGCTTTCCAATAATGATTTCTCTTTACTGGCGGGCAATTAGGTGACCAAACCTCTCCTTAGATAGAACTTTTTAGACATTGCCAATAATGCTATCTAATAATATTATTCAAATAATATGAATTATTGATCTGATAATGGAAAATTTTGTGTGGTGACAATTATTGAAACAACAATAATATAAAATATCAATGTAGCAATTATTGAATCAATAAAATAAAATATTGAACAGTAATTACTATAACAATTATTGAGTAGTGCCTTCACGTAAGAATCAATAATTGGTGCAATACCAAGTGCTACTATGTTTTAACCACAAGGGTATTTCAATAATAGTATACTTCAGTAATAACTACTAGATTATTTATAAATAACTTATACTTGTCATTTTTTATCCAATCGCTTTCCGTTATGGGGCCCAATATTAAGTTTCTGCCGTCATCGAATTTAATATTCCCGACAAAGAATATTCCACGACCAAACGAATATTTCAAACAACAATGAATATTTTATAACCACTTGTTTATTTAAAATATTTGCGCATTTTACCCATAACTAACCACATTAATCAAATCAACCCCTTACTATTTCAAAATAATAAATAGAGGAAATTCAATTTCATTAAAAAAATTTGGGGTCTTTCAACCTCCCCTCCTTATGAAATTTCGTCCTCGAAATTGATGTACGTACCTGGTGTTTCGAAAAGGTGAGGATACCTCGCTTTCATTTTCGTTTCTAACTCCTAGGTCATTTCCTCAATAGCATAGTTCCTCCACAAAACTTTGACTTGTGTATGACCTTTGTGCGTAAGACATGCTCCTTCCTATCTCAGATCTTGACAGGTACCTCTTCATACGTTAAGTCTTCGGCTATCTCGTTTGGTTCTAACTCAATAACGTGGTTCGGGTCGTCCACATATTTACGTAACATCGATACGTGAAAAACGTTATGAACACGCGATATACTTGGCGGTAAAACGAGTCTATAGGCCATAATTCCTACTTGATCGAGGATTTCAAATGGAATAATAAATCGAAGGTTTGACCTTTCCTCATATCGCCGATTCTCTCTTTTGGAATAACAACTTCGTACACCTCCTTCTTCATATTCATCAGCTTCGGTGTGTAGCTTGAGCGATTTTAACTTTTTCGATTAAAGTCGATTCTACTCTTATATCATCACGTGGGTCCCTAGAGTCTTTAACTCTATCTTTATCGTTTGTAAGTTATACGAAATGGGTCTTTGTATTCGATAATATCGCACTCGTACCTGCATACGATTTTCTACTCAACACGTCAGCTACCACGTTCGCTTTTCCAGGATGGTATGGTCAGAACATGTGCCGAAATGAGTCTCCTCTTGAGTTCTTCGAAGCTCTTCCCACATTCCTTGCTCTATTCAAATTTTTTATCTCTACGAGTAAGCTGAGTTAATAGAGTAGTGATTTGAGAAAATCTTTCCACGAATCTCCGATAATAACCAACTAAGCCTAGAAAGCTACGTATTTTGATTACCGACTTAGGTTGCTCTCAACTGTGACTCATATCCCAATCTTGGATAGCACGTCACAATAGCACCTATTAGTTTACTACCGCACGAATATGGCGTCCCCTACGGAGAGTTTGGCTTCAGTGCATTCCACAAAGGAAGTCACCAGTTAGAGGCTCGGTTATCAACTTCTATAGTTGGGTTTTTAACTCCTGAAGTTCAATAGGAGTCATTCAATATGAGATTTTAGAAATGGGTTTTGTACCGTGTTCAAAGTTGATACAAAATTCAATATCACGCTCTAAGAGTAAGCCAAGAAATTCTTCTAGAAATACGTCAGGATATTTACTAACAATAGAAATATCATTCAAATCTGACGTACTTTTGTTCAAATCCATGACATGGGCTAAGAAAGCTTGACATCCGTTTTTTAATAAACGAATGGCTTTATGGCTTGATATGAAAGAGTTTGACTTCAATGGTTTGGTTGCTTGAATTCGAATAACAGGTTGCTTAGGAATATGAAAACTAACAACCTTACGAAAACAATCAATTTTGGCATGATGAGTAGTTAACTAATCAATCCCTAAAATCACATCAAAAGCAAGTATCTTTAAAGAGATAAGATCAAGAGGTAATGTGATGGTGCCAACTTGGATCAAACAAGATTTATAAACAGTGGATGTAATGAAAGTTTCTCCTAACGGAGTCTCCACAGATAAGTCAAAGTCTAATTTCTCCGGAGTCAAGTTTAAACGTTAAGCACAAGTAGGAGAGATAAATGAATGGGTAGCACCGGTATATAGTAAAGTATAAACTTCACAAGAATTTATGATTAGCTTACCCGTGATCACCTCGTTTGGGTTCCTCGCATTTTGACCAGTCACAACAAACGCTCTTCCAGGAACCGTTGACTTTGATTTTTCTGGGACAGCCTTTTGAGTCACCATCCCCGTTGGACTTAGTTTTGCTACAGTACAATCTCGAGCGATATGTCCTTCCTTTCCACAATTATAACATACCTTGAACTGTTGTGAGCAGTTTGGGCTGATATGTCCCTTTTTCCCGCATTTATAGCATACGACCGGTGGTCGTTCTCCTCCCTTAGAATCAGTTGATGCTGGTGCTGATGTCTTCACATTGTCATTGTTGTACCATCTCTTTTTAAAATCTCATCCCGACTCGCTTCTTCTATTATCATGGCCACGATTACCACCAGAGTGGTTACCGCTTTTGTCCGTATTTTTCCTTCCCCGCTGGTTATCACTGTTCTGATGACTACTGTCACCGGTATCACCCTGATTGTGGTCCCTCGGTTGAACGTACTCGTTATCTCGCTCTAATAATTGAGCCCTGTTGATAACATCTGAATATAGAGAAAATTTATGAGAAATGAGATATCGACGTATGTCGGGTTTCAAACCACTCGAAACATCCGCGTATATCGTTCCTCATTCTCCACCAAATGAGGTGCAAACCTGGATAACTCAGTGAACTTCGCCTCGTCTTTGTGACAACCGCCATGTTGTTCTCGTTAGGCCTAATAAATTCCACCTCCTTCATATGATGAATACTTTTAGGAAAGTACTTGTCATTGAACAGTTTCGAAATGTCTCCCAAGACATGCCGAGTGGTGGATGGGTACGCTTCACAGATTCCCACCAGTAATCTACCTCATTACGGAACATAAAGGTGGCGAATGGAACCTTCCTCCTCCGCATCCCAACACATCGAATATCTTGGTAATTTGCTTGACCCACGTTTACGCTTTAATCGATCCCGCTTCCCTGCACTGCGGTGGTCCCAACTCTTTAAAGCGCTTGGTTTGTGATAAACCGCATGCGTTGCTATCATTTCCACTGTATTTTTTTACGAGTCTCCTCGTCGATTTTGCATAAAGCGCAAAAAGCTTCTAAACATCCCGCTGCTCATCAAATCGCTTTCATTGGTGTTGTTTATGAGAGGAACATTAGGCCTATTGCACCTTCTCCTCATTGGTGAGTAAAGGTGTCTCCACGGTCTCATTTACTCCATTGTTAACATTCTAAGTTGCCATATTCAAATACTGCCATAAAACAATGGTTAATTAAAGAAATTAACATATCACATAATATCCCTATATTCTGACCAACCAACAAATAAGCTTAGGTAGGACACACTAGCGAAGGATTTACTCGTCTCTCCCTCCTAGTTCTATTCCCCGATCTCCGCCATGAGATCATATCCTAAGCTCGATACCAATCGTGGACGCCCCCAAAATAGGTATACAACACCCATTCTGAGTCGCCAAATACATAATACAGAAACAACTACAACTTTATTAATACAATTGTCGTGTAAAATACGACAACACATAAATTATGAGTTTAAATACAAATATTGTCATCTAGATAATATCCACACTCAAATAAGTCCTCATTATAATTATTGATACACTATTTTACAAAATAGTGAGGACTACTAAAATAACTTCTAGAACCATCATTCCACACCCCGACTAGTACTCGCTACATTCTCGCCTCCTGAGAAGAAAAATAGAACAAAAAGGAAAAGGGTGAGCTCAACTAGCCCAGTAAAGAACATTATGACTAAGATAATATAGAACAAATTATCGTTAGTCTTCAATAGGAAAAAATCTAATAGAATACAATAGACAACAAGTTTTAAATCAATATTCGCAGCGGAAATAATAATTCATTATAAGAGTTAAGTAGAGAATAAAATCTATTATCTTCTATATATGAATTTAAAAGTTCATCGCCACTATTTTATCCCTGTAACATTAATCAATATATATTTGGAATCAAATATTCATCTTTGCACTATAGGCCAAAGATATTCACCAGTTGGTCATGATCATCTAAACACCTGTACATTTTTGCACTAAAGGCCAAAGATATTCATCAGAAAATCATTCACCTTTGCACTTCATGCCAAAGATATTTAGTTATATCATCATTTACAACTGAGGATGATGAAAAATATTTTAAAGAAAATGAATCTAGTGAAACAAAGGAACAAATATTAGGGATTTGTACTTTAGTTTATCCAAGTACAAAAATACTCCATAATAAACTATTGTGGAGCAGAATTCAAAAATGAAGATCAAAACATAGATCCAATCAAAGATAGGAACCATAACAGACAATCTTGGACATAGAAAAGAAATTTTAATTTTTCTTTGAATAGTATCGTATTCGTGAATAGTGTCGTATACGTGAATAATGCCGTATACATGAATAGTAACTCTGACACTAAAAGGTAAAAATTCCATAAGAAAAAAAAATCATGCTTCGTGAATAGTACTCGTGAATAGTAACTTGTGAATAATAATTCATGAATAGTAACTCGTGAATAGTAACCCCGACATGAAAAGAAAAGAATTTCATAAGAAAAATCTTACCAATATTCCGGCATAATGATATTGAAAGAAATAATATCAATTATAAAAAAATAACACACCTTACCTCGAAAAAACAGTACTTCTGACTGGAATACTGGATATAGTGCTGAAGGAACTTGCACCGTATAGCAACACTCAAAGTATCAAAATACTCACAAAAATACACTTGATATTATAGAGAGAGAAAACTTTAGTTTCTGGTGTGATTTTCAATTCTAACCTAAGCACCCTATTTATAGAAAAATGCATAGAACACCAAAATAGAAAATTTAATAAAATATTAATATATAAATTAAATTTTCCGCGCCCACCTTGAATCATCCAATTTCAGCATGTTTAACAACAAGTGGGGCCCACCAACCATAACAAAAATGTTTTTGTTAAAAAAATATTTAAAACTTCAAAAATCAATTATTTCGGAACTTCAATAAATAATAATAAATAGTCCTTTATCAGAAAAATTCGACTCTTATGTCCCTCCATAAGAAATTCAATTCTCTACAACTTTGTAAGTTTAAGTTTTTCCAAATTCCAAACAAATATTGACCGAAATTCACATACGGACGATTTTACATGCTATAATCAAATTTCAGTCAAGAAATGTGGTCCACCAACACACAAAATATGTGTTAAACATTTTTTGTTACAAAAATATTCTTCCTCCTCATTTATTCATATATCACACATTCATTGTAAAAATATCACCGTTATTATATTATTATAATATAATAATATATTTAAATGAATTATTTTATTAGGAAAGATAAAATATCAATTTTCAACAATTGTCACATTAAAAAATTTTCTCCATCTATATCCACGTAAAATGAATATTTTTCTTATCATATATAAATCAATAATTAATTATTCATAAATAATATTACAAAATCACAATACTGACAACCAGGCCGTTCCTAGGAAAGAGGGGGCTTTTCAATAAGGATTTCTCGTTACTGGCGCGTAATTAGGTGACAAACCTCTCATTAGACAGAACTTTCTAGACATTGCCAATAATGCTATCTAATAATATTATTCAAATAATATGAATTATTGATCTGATAATGGAAAATACTGTGTGGTGACAATTATTGAAACAACAATAATATAAAATATCAATGTAGCAATTATTGAATGAATAAAATAAAATATTGAACAATAATTACTGTAACAATTATTGAGTAGTGCCTTCTTACGTAAGAATCAATAATTGGTTCAATACCGTGTGCTACTGTGTTTTAATCATCGGGTATTTCAATAGTATTAACGGTAACAACTACGCCATTATTTATAAACAATTTATACTTGTCATTTTCTTCATCCAATCGTTTTCCGTTATGGGGCCCACACAAGGTTGTGCCGTCGTACGAATATTCCCCGACAGCAAGAATATTCCACGACCAAACGAATATTTCTCGACAACAATGATTATTTTATAACCACTTGCTTATTTAAAATATTTGCACATTTTACCCATAACTAACCACATTAATCAAATCAACCCCTTACTATTTCAAAATAATAAATAAAGGAAATTCAATTTCATTAAAAAAATTTGGGGTCTTACACATGCAGTAATCCACGTAGATAGGTTACTCCCGCAGATTAAAAAAGAATGAATACGAAGGGTTATTCACCATGCTTGCGGGAATCTGCGTAGACAGGTTACTCCCACAGATTATTAAGGAATAGAATGACAACCCTTATGAGTATTAAGTAAATAACATCCTTTACGAATACGAAAGAAATAATACCCCTTACTTAGTAGGAGATTTGATACTGCAATAGTGAAGTAGCATAATATTCTTCTTCTTTCTCTCTATAGTTTCTCTCACTATAACTTGTGATTATAACTTTTCTCTTCAAATTGGTAGTTAATAATGAATGGATGGAGGAGTATTTATAGGCTAGGAAAATGTGATAATTTATAAGGTTAATTATACTTTAGTACCTTCATCTTTGCCTCTACTTTTAATTTAGTCCCTCAAGTATTATCAATCTTGCATAACCTCCCCTAATAGTAATTGAATGTGAATCAATAGTTTCTTACATGTGAACCAATAGTTCCTTGCATGTGAACTAATAACAATTAATTGCTCATTTATTCGATTAATTACCCGTTTGGTCACTTTAACATCCAGAAATCAACTATTATCGAAATAAATATCGATTTCTACTAACACTAATATTCCCAACACAATAGAAATATTTTTATCAATAATTATTCTTAATTAATATTATAATTCACAATATTGACAACTAGATCCTTCCTAGGAAAAAGGGGGCTTTCCGATAAGGATTTCTCCTTATTGGCGCACAATTAAATAACCTAACCCCTTTCCTCCACAGAACTTTCTAGACATTGTTAATAATGCAAATAATAATATGAATATCTTTGGTCCGTAGTGCAAATATAGACAACTGATTGGTATGATCATTGTTATTACATTTGAATATTTTTAGCTTTTGGGATAAGGATATTGAGTAAACATTTTATTAAGCCTTTGTGGCAAGGAGAAACTGTTGATTTACATGATTATAAAAATGAATTGTGAACTTAACTATAATTTTTAGTGGTTCAGGTGAAGACAGGTGATGGAAGTTCTCTTTGTCTTGGGTACAACCAAGAACTGTTGATGAGTATTACAGGAATAAAATATTAATGATGGACCTTTAATTTGGAGAAGATAGTAGACATTATGTTATACTTAACTCTTCTAATGAATTGTTATTTTCGTTGTGAATATTGATCTAAACTTGTTATCCATCATATTTTATCTGATTTATTGAAGGCTAACAATAATTTATTTTTTATTATCTTAGTCATAATATTCTTTACTGGGCTAGTTGAGCTCACCCTTTTCCTTCTTGTTCCATTTTTCTTCTCAGGAGGCGAGAATATAGCGAGAATTAGTTGGAGTGTGGAGTGATATTACAAGACAGTTATTTTAACAGTCCTCACTATTTTGTAAAATAATGTATCAATAATTATAATGAGGACTTATTTGAGTTTGGATATTGTCTAGAAGAAAATATTTGTATTTAAACTCACAGCATATGTGTTGTCGTATTTTGCACGACAATTGTAATAATGAAGTTGTAGTTGTTTTATGTACCATGTATTTGACGACTCAGAATGGGTTGTGTGGACTTATTTTGGGGGCGTCACAGTTGGTATCAGAGCTTAGGGAAATGGTCGCTGGCGGAGATCTGAGTCTAGAACTAGGAGGGGAGAGACGAGTAATATACTTCGCTAGTGTGTGACTTACCTAAGCTGAAATTCTTACTTGATAAGTTGACAAATTGTGATATGTCAATTAACATTTGTTTTGAAGCTGTATTCTAGAATGAGCAATGGAGAAATCATGATGACAAGGAGATGGAATCTGAAATGAAAGCAAGGTATTCTCAACTCTTCGAAATACCAGGTACGTAAATTTTGGGGACGAAATTTCATAAGGAGGGGATGTTGTAAGACCCCGACTTTTTATAAATAAAATTAAATTCCCTCTATTTATTATTTTGAAATAGTAAGGGGTTGATTTGATTAATGTGGTTAGTTATGGGTAAAATGCGCAAATATTTTAAATAAGCAAGTGGTTATAAAATATTCATTTTTGTCAGGGAATATTCGTTTGGTCGTGGAATATTTTTATTGTCAGGGAATATTCGTACGACGGTGCAGCCATTTGTGGGCCCCATAACTGAAAATTGTCGGATGAAGAAAACGACAAGTATGAGTATTTTATAAATAACGACGTAGTTGTTACCGTTAACACTGTTGGAATACCTGGTGGTTAAAAATATAGTAATATACGGTGTTGCACAGTAGTACACGGTATTGCATAAATTATTGATTCTTACGTAAAAAGTCACTACTCAATAATTGTTACGGTAATTTCTGTTCAATATTTTATTTTAGTGATTCAATAATTGCTACATTGATATTTTATATTATTGATTCAATAATTGTCATTGCACAGTATTTTCCATTATCAGATCAATAATTCATATTATTTGAATAATATGATTAGATAGCCTTATTGGCAATGTCTAAGGAAGTTCTGTCTAGGAAAGGGGTTTGGTCATCTAAATACGCTCTAGTAAGGAGAAATCCTTATCAGAAAGCCCCCTCTTTCTTGGGAACGACCTGGTTGTCATTATTGTGATTCTATAATATTATTTGTGAATAATTAATTATTGATAAGAAAATATTTGTTTAATGGAGAAATTTTTAAAGAGAGAATTATTAAAAGTTGATATTTTATCTTCTTCGATAACATAATTCATTCAAATATATTATTGTAATATTACATTATAAGTGTATAATAATATAATAATGGTGATATTTTTACAATGAATGAACGATATATGAATAAATGAGGAGGAAGAGAGCAAATTGGGTCCAGAGTATTTTTGTTACAAAAAACATGTTAAATATATTGGTGGGCCCCATTTTTGACTAAAAATTGATGATAGCCTGCAAGTTCATCAGTATGTAAATTTAGGTCATTTTTCGTTCGGAATTTGGAAAAACTTTCTTCTATAAAGTTATAGAGAATTAAATTTCCTATGGAAAAGGGCTATTTTTTTTATGAATTGTTGAAGTTTCTGAATTTATAAATGCTTTTTAGTGGAGATTTCAAGAAGGTGGGCTCCACACTTGTCCTTTTGCATGTTGTAAATGCTGGAATCAGATTTCAAAGTGGGCGTAGGAAATTTTTTATAAATAATAAAATTTTATTAAATTTTCTACTTTGGTGTTCTAAGCATTTTTTTATAAATAGGGTGCTTATGTTAGAATTGAAAAACACACCAAAATCAGAAGTTTTCTCTCTCTATAATATCGAGCGTATTTTTGTGAGTATTTAGATATCTTGTGTGTTATTTTACAGTGAAAGTTTCCTTCAGCATTTTTGTGAGACCCCGAATTCTATGAAATAAAAGTATTCAATTTTTCTATTTTGGTAAATAGTTAAATTGATAAAAGTTTTAATTTAAGGGTAATATGTGAAATTTTTGCAAAGTAAGCAAGTTGATATAAAATATTGTTTTTGTCGGGGAATATTCGTACGACGGTACAATCATTGGTTGACCCCGCAACGGAATTATTGTCGGATTTAGAAAACGACAAAAATATTTTTATAAAAATAACGGCAGAAGTTTTACCATTAAAATTGTTGAACTTCTTGATAGTAAAAGTACAGTAATATGCGTGGTTGCATAGTAGCACACGGTATTGATTATTAATGCTTACGTGAGAAGTCACTTAGTTTTGTTTTATTAGTATTATTAATGTAATAAAACAAAAATATTTTTTATATAAAATAGAATACTTTTATAAAGTTATTCTATAAATAGAATATATTATATTCTATTGTGCATAGTAAAATCTTTTTATATAAAATAGAATACTTTTATAAAGTTATTCTATAAATAGGATATATTATATTTTATTATGCATAGTATTGCATAGTGCCTGCATAGTATTTTGTATATTAAAATCTTTTTATATAAAAAATGAATACTTTTATAAAGTTATTCAATTTATTAGATTATAAATAGAATATATTATATTTTATTTAAAAGATTTTGCTTTAAATATGGACCGTCCGATTAAAAGTAAATCAATCTGGACCGTTTCATGAATTAGTTACTATCTTGGATCCATTTTTCTATAAATAGAAGCTCATTCCTTCATTATTTCTTACTTAATTCATTGAAACTCAGAGAGAAACTATAGAGAGAGTTCTTCTTACGTAATCTCGGCGTATTTCTTTAGAGTTTAAGAAAGCTTTGAGCGTAGAAGATAGTACAAGTTTTCTTCAAGTATATTCTCTCCCTACCGAATGGGAGTACTCTTCTTCTTAAAGTAACGGATATTATTTGTTGTATTTGTAAGGGGTATTATTCTTTCGTATCCATAAAGAGAATTATTTTCTTTCAATACTCGTAAGAGCTGTTATTCCATTCTTTATTATTATGTTGGAATAACCTGTTTATGCGAAGTACCGCATACATGGTGAAATTCTTCTATTATTCCATTCTTTATTATTATGTTGGAATAACTTTGTTTATCTGATACCGCATACATGGTGAAATTCTTCTATTATTCCATTCTTAATTATTATGTTGGAATAACTTTTGTTTATCAAAATCCGCATACATGGTGAAATTCTTCTATTATTTCATTCTTTATTATTATGTTGGAATAACCTATTTATGCGAAGTACCTCATACATGGTGAAATTCTTCTATTATTCCATTCTTTATTATTATGTTGGAATAACCTGTTTATGCGAAGTACCACATACATGGTGAAATTCTTCTATTATTCCGTTCTTTATTATTCTGTCAGAATATCCTGTCTGTGCATTTACACCGGACCTGGTTCCATTATTTATTATTCTGTCGGAATATCTTGTCGGTGCGTTTACGCATGACCTGGTTCCATTCTGTATTATTACATTGGAATAACACATGCATGCGATTCTATCACATGCATGGTGATTTCTTCTGTTATTTCATTCTTTATTATTTTGTTGGAATAACTTGTCTATGTGGATTATCACATGCATGGTGAATGATCCTTTATATTCATTCCTTATTAAATTATGGAAATGATCTGTCTAAGTGGATTACCGCGTGGCGAACGAAAATTCATTTGCAGTTTCATATATTCTTTATTATACTCAGTTGGTTAAAGCTTTGACTTCTATACTCCATGAAATTAGTGGAATATCCTTGATATTTGCGCTTCATCCAATATCTTTTCATGAAAATATTCTTCTGAGCATTCTTGAATTTTACTCCACAAAGAAGTATAATGTTTATAATTTGGACGTTATTGGTTCTTGGATAAATTAATTCTTGAACTTGTTTTATTGAATTCTTATATCATTGTCATTATCCTCATGTTTATATTATGTTGAAAGTCATCTGTGGCCTGTAGTGCATAGATGGACTTGGTATGAATATGACCAGAGATTAATCGGTATAATCATGACCGTAATGTTACAAATGATGTGGAAAAAGTCCTCATTGGCCCGTAGCATTGATGGACAGTTTTTGGTATGATTATGGCTATGGATTCTCTTCGGCCAAGGGTGCAAAAATGAATTGTTTTATGGCATGATAAGGACCATTGATAAAAACACGATTATCTTTGGCCCGTAGTGCATGTATAATTCGTGGTCGTGATACCAAAGAATATCCTTGGCCTGTAGTGCAGGGATGATTCGATGATGTGGATTAATTATTGAGTTGAGTCTCAGCAATGAAATATTAATTCATGGATGTGATAATAATGAATATCTTTGGCCGTAGTGCAAAGATGATTTAATTAGTATGATTATGAGCAAAAATTGTGCTTTGGTATAACCATGATTTTTGATGTTTCAGGTGAAGATAGGTGATAAAAATTATCTTCGTCTTGGGTGCGAAAAGGAATTCAGAATCACAATTATGATTATGAGTTATTCATATGATTGTGGACAGGAATTGTTGATTGATGTTACAGGGATAAAACATTATTGGTGGACTTTTAACATGGAGAAGATAATAGACCTGATGGTCTATTTGACTCTTTTAATGGATTGCTCGTTCCGCCGCAACTATGGTTGAAAAGTGTTATCATCTACCATATGTTCTAAATCTCTGAGTTATTATTGATGAAAGGTATTGATAATGTAATTATCTTTAGTCATGATATTCTTTACTGGGCTAGTTGTGCTCACCCTTTTGCTTCACAATTCCTTTCAGATAATAAGAGTGTAGCTGGGTCGAGCGGGGATAACAAGGGAATAGAAAGGTGGTCTATAGCTGTTGAGGTTCTCCCTAAATAGTATGGAAATAATTTTATTAAGAACTTTAGATAAGTGTGTCTTATTGTATACGTCATTTGATATTTAATTTTGGTGAACCAAATAGGGTGGGGTGAACCCAACTTTGGAAAGGTGTTTTGCCACTATCATACAAGATGTCTAATGACATACAACCTCATGTTATCATAAGAAAGGATTGTGCACATCCACTTGCTGAGTATATCTACGAACACTACCTATATGATCTTGGAGTTTATTTGAAATATAATTTTCACTTGGAGATAATGGTGATAGTTATATGCCAAGAGAAGACTCACCATTGGAAAGAAGATGATAGTAATCTTCTCATTTTTCAATGGGGTCTATTGGGTTAATCAAGGATAATTATGTGGACATATGATATCTATCATAACCTAGACGCATGGCTTCCCATGTACGAAGGTTTCATTGAGCACTTCCCAAAGATTTTAATTCCTAAAACAGTTTTTGACTATACTTTTATGTAAAGTACCATTGTAAGGTTGTGGTCGAGGCACCATGATAGTTACATACATTTGTATTAAAACTCACAGTTAACTGTGGTCGTATTCTATACGACAGTTCAACAATTGTATAAATGAAGATTTGTATTTTTTTTATAGTGTGATATCTGGCGACTCAGAATGGGTCGTGTATACCTATTTTGGAGGCATCATAATTGGTATCAGAGCTTAGGGATATGGTCGCTGGCGGAGATAAGAGTCTAGAACTAGGAGAAGAGAGACGAGTTATATATTTCGCTAGTGTGTGACTTACTTAAGCTGAAATTGTTTACTTGATAAATTGACAAATTGTGATATGTCGATTAACCTTTGTTTTAAAACTATATTCTAGAATGATATCTGAAATAAAGGAGATGAGAAATGAGAAAATCATAATAGCAGTAAAATTACCGGGAAGGTACAATCTGAAAAGAAAGCAAGGTATTCTCATCTCTTCGAATATCAGGTACGTACGTGAATTTCGAGGGCGAAATTTCATAAGGAGGGGAGATTGTGAGACCCCGAATTTTATGAAATAAAAGTATTCAATTTTTCTATTTTGGTAAATAGTTAAATTGATAAAAATTTAAAGTTAAGGGTAATATGTGAAATTTTTAAAAAGTAAGCAAGTTGATATAAAATATTTATTTTGTCAGGGAATATCCGTACGACGGTACAATCATTGGTGGACCCCGCAATGGAATTATTATCGAATTTAGAAAACAACAAAAATATTTTTATGAAAATAACGGCGGAAGTTTTACCGTTAAAACTGTTGAACTACTTGATAGTAAAAGTATAGTAATACGCGTGGTTGCATAGTAACACACGATATTGATTATTAATGCTTACGTGAGAAGTCACTCAGTTTTGTTTTATTAGTATTATTAATGTAATAAAATAGAAAAGCTTTTTATATAAAACATAATACTTTTATAAAGTTATTCTATAAATAAAATATATTATATTCTATTGTACATAGTATTTTGCATAGTAAAATCTTTTTATATAAAATAAAATACTTTTATAAAGTTATTCTATAAATAGAATATATTATATTTTATTATGCATAGTGTTGCATAGTGCACCATATAGTGTTTTGCATAGTAAAATCTTTTTATATAAAATAGAATACTTTTATAAAGTTATTCGTTTTATTAGATTATAAATAGAATATATTATATTTTATTTAAAAGATTTTGCTTTAAATATGGATCGTCCAGATTAAAAGTAAATCAATACTGGAATAGTTCATGAATTAGTTACTATCACGATCCATTCTTCATAAATAGAAGCTCATTCCTTCATTATTTCTTACTTAATTCATTGAAACTCTAGAGAGAGAAACTATAGAGAGAGTTTTTCTTCTGTAATCTCGAGCGTATTTCTTTAGAGTTTAAGAAAACTTTGAGCGTAGAAGATAGTGCAAGTTTTCTTCAAGTATATTCTCGCCCTACCAGTCGGAGTACTCTTCTTCTTAAAGTAAGGGATATTATTTGTTGTACTTGTAAGGGGTATTATTCTTTCGTATTCATAAAGAGAATTATTTTCTTTCAATACTCGTAAGAGCTGTTATTCCATTCTTTATAATTATGTTGGAATAACCTGTTTATGCGAAGTACCGCATACATGGTGAAATTCTTCTATTATTCCATTCTTTATTATTATGTTGGAATAACTTTGTTTATCTCTAAATACCGCATACATGGTGAAATTCTTCTATTATTCCATTCTTTATTATTATGTTGGAATAACCTGTTTATGCGAAGTACCGCATACATGGTGAAATTCTTCTATTATTCCATTCTTTATTATTATGTTGGAATAATCTGTTTATGCGAAGTACCTTATACATGGTGAAATTCTTCTATTATTCCATTCTTTATTATTATGTTGGAATAACTTTGTTTATCACAATCGCATACACGTGGTGAAATTCTTCTATTATTCCGTTCTTTATTATTCGCCGGAATATCACATACGTGCATTACGTGGGACTTGGTTCCATTATTTATTATTACGTGGAATATCACGTCTGCATGCGTTTTACGCGTGACTAGTTCTATTCTTTATTATTCTGTTGGAATAACATGTCTATGCGGTCTATCGCATGCATGGTGATTTCTTCTGTTATTCCATTCTTTATTATTCTGTTGGAATAACCTGTATATGTAGATTATCACATGCATGGTGAATGATCCTTTATATTCATTCATTATTAAATTGTGGAAATGATTTGTCTAAGTGGTTTACCGCGTGGCGGACGAAAATCTATTTGCAGTTTCATATATTCTTTATTATACTCAATTGGTTAAAGCTTTGACTTCTATACTCTATGAAATTAGTGGAATATCCTTGATATTTACGCTTCATCCAGTATCTTTTCATGGAAATATTCTTCTGAGCATTCTTGAATTTTACTCCACAAAGAAGTATCATATTGACAATTTGGACGTTATTGGTTCTTGGATAAATTAATTCTTGAACTTATTTTATTTAATTCTTATATCATTGTCATCATCCTCATGTTTATATTATGTTGAAAGTCATCTGTGGCCTGTAGTGCATAGATGGACTTGGTATGATTATGACCAGGGATTAATCGATATAATCATGACCGTAATATTACAAATGATGTGGAAAAAGTCCTCATTGGCCCGTAATGCATTGATGGACAGTTTTTGGTATGATTATGGCTATGGATTCTCTTCGGCCAAGGGTGCAAAAATGAATTGTTTTATATCATGATAAGGACCGTTGGTAAAAACACGATTATCTTTGGCCCGTAGTGCATGTATAATTCGTGGTCATGATACCAAAGAATATCCTTGGCCTGTAGTGCAGGGATGATTCGATGATGTGGATTAATTATTGAGCTGAGTCTCAGCAATGAAATATTAATTCATGGATGTGATAATAATGAATATCTTTGGCCGTAGTGCAAAGATGATTTAATTAGTATGATTATGAGCAAAAATTGTGATTTGGTATAAACATGATTTTTGATGTTTCAGGTGAAGATAGGTGATAAAAATTATCTTCGTCTTGGGTGCGAAAAGGAATTCAGAATCACAATTATGATTATGAGTTATTCATATGATTTTGGACAGGAATTGTTGATTGATGTTACAGGGATAAAACATTATTGGTGGACTTTTAACATGGAGAAGATAATAGACCTGATGGTCTATTTGACTCTTTTAATGGATTGCTCGTTCCGCTGCAACTATGGTTGAAAAGTGTTATCATCTACCATATGTTCTAAATCTCTGAGTTATTATTGATGAAAGGTATTGATAATGTAATTATCTTTAGTCATGATATTCTTTACTGGGCTAGTTGTGCTCACCCTTTTGCTTCACAATTCCTTTCAGATAATAAAGAGTGTAGTTGGGTCGAGCGGGGATAACAAGGGAATAGAAAGGTGGTCTATAGCTGTTGAGGTTCTCCCTAAATAGTATGGAAATAATTTTATTAAGAACTTTAGATAAGTGTGTCTTATTGTATACGTCATTTGATATTTAATTTTGGTGAACCAAATAGGGTGAGGTGAACCCAACTTTGGAAAGGTGTTTTGCCACTATCATACAAGATGTCTAATGACATACAACCTCGTGTTATCATAAGAAAGGATTGTGCACATCCACTTGCTGAGTATATCTACGAACACTACCTATATGATCTTGGAGTTTATTTGAAATATAATTTTCACTTGGAGACAATGGTGATAGTTATATGCCAAGAGAAGACTCACCATTGGAAAGAAGATGATAGTAATCTTCTCATTTTTCTTTGGGGTCTATTGGGTCAACCAAGGATAATTCTGTGGACATATGATATCTATCATAACCTAGACGCATGGCCTCCCATGTATGAAGGTTTCATTGAGCAATTCCCAAAGATTTTAATTCCTAAAACAGTTTTTGACTATACTTTTATGTAAAGTACCATTGTAAGGTTGTGGTCGAGGCACCATGATAGTTACATACATTTGTATTAAAACTCACAGTTAACTGTGGTCGTATTCTATATGACAGTTCAACAGTTGTATAGATGAAGTTTGTATTTTTTTTATAGTGTGATATCTGGCGACTCAGAATGGGTCGTGTATACCTATTTTGGGGGCGTCACAATTATATCCAATATTTCAGCTAGAAGTGATATTCATTTTAGGTAAGGGATGGTAAGGGATGTTATTTTTTTTTCAAGTAAATGATGTTTTTTCTTTTAATATCATTATACCGAAATATTGATATAAATTTTATTGTGAAACTTTATCTTTTTCATGTCATGGTTACTATTCACGTGTACAGTACTATTTACATATACGACACTATTCATGTATACGGCACTATTCATGTATATAACACTATTTTTGTATACGACACTATTTATGTATACGGTACTATTTATGAATATGGAGTACTATGCATGGGTTACTATTTACGGGGTACTATTCACAGGGTACTATTTACAAAGTACTATTCATGGGGTACTATTCACAAAGTACTATTCACGGGATACTATTCACGATGAAAAATTGATTCTTTTTTGTCCAAATTATTTTTAATACATGAATATTATTCTTGAATTTTACTCCACAAAGTAGTATCATGTTGACAATTTGAAAAATTTTAAACTCTGGATAAATTAAAAATCTTTAATATTTATCCTTGATTTCGTTTGATTGATGTTCATATCATTGTCATCATCTTCATGCTTATATTGTAACGAGAGTCATCTTTGGCCCGTAGTGCATATATGGACTGTTGATGATTGGTTATACAGTTGTATATTTTTGGCTTACGTGCTAAGACGAACTATTGATTGATAGCTTTGGCCCGTAGTGCAAAGATGGACATGTGTATGACATGATCATGACCACTGATGATACCAACTAATATCTTTGGCCCGTAGTGCATGGATAATTTGATGATGTGATTGGCAGGATCATGACCATTAGTTAACAGTTGAATGTCTTTGGCCATAGTGCACTGACAGACAATTGATTGGTATGATCATGACCATTGGTTTTATAGTTGAATATCTTTGGCCCGTAGTGCAAAGATAGACAACTGATTGGTATGATCATTGTTATTATATTTGAATATTTTTATCCTTTGGGGTAAGGATATTGAGTAAACGTTCTATTAAGCCTTTGTGGCAAGGAGAAACTGTTGATTTACATGATTATAAATATGAATTGTGAACTTAACTATAATCTTTAGTGTATGGTTCAGGTAAAGACATGTGATGAAAGTTCTCTTTGTCTTAGGTACAACCAAGAACTGTTGATGAGTATTAAAGAAATGAAATATTAACGATGGGCCTTTAATTTGGAGAAGATAGTAGACATTATGTTCTACTTAACTCTTCTAATAAATTGTTATTTTCGCTATGAATATTGATCTAAACTTGTTGTCCATTATATTTTATCTGATTTATTGAAGGCTAACGATAATTTTTTTTTCATTATCTTAGTCATAATATTCTTTACTGGGCTAGTTGAGCTCACCCATTTCCTTTTTGTTCCATTTTTCTTCTCAGGAGGCGAGAGTATAACGGGAATTAGTTGGGGTGTGGAGTGATGTTTCAAGACAGTTGTTTTAGCAGTTCTCACTATTTTGTAAAATAGTGTATCAATAATTGTAATGAGGACTTATTTGAGTTTGGATATTGTCTAGAAGATAATATTTGTATTTAAACTCACAACATATGTGTTGTCATATTTTGCACGACAATTGTAATAATAAAGTTATAGTTGTTTTCTGTACCATGTATTTGGCGACTCAGAATGAGTTGTGTGGACCTATTTTTGGGGCGTCACATTATCGTTGTAACATAACTCAATAAATAATCCACATCATTGAATTATCCATGCACTATGGGCCAAGGATATTCATTAGTATCACATCCACGAATCATCCATGCACTACGTGCCAAGTATATTCGTTATTATCACCAGGGGTCATGATCAATCCAAACAACTGTCCATCAATGCACTACGGGCCAATGAGGACTTTTATCACATCATTTGTAATATTACATGTCATGATTATACCGACACATAATTCCTGGTCATAATCATACCAATCAACAGTCCATCTATGCACTACGGGCCAAAGATGACTTTAATCACAATATAAGTATGAGGATGATGACAATGATATAAGAATTCAATTAAGTGAGATCAAGGATAAATTTTAAAGATTTATAATTCAATTTATCCAGAGTTTAAGAATGTCCTATATTGTCAACATGATAACTGCTTTGTGGAGTAAAATTCAAGAATGATATTCATGTATCAAAAATAATTTGGACAGAAAATAAATCACTTTTGTCATGAATAGTACCCCAGGAATAATATCCAAATGAATAGTACCCCGTCATGCAAAGTACCCCAAATTCCCGAGTGAGTAGTACCCGAGTGAATAGTAATAAATGAATAGTAACCCGTCATGCAAAGTACCCCGAATCCCCGAGTAAATAGTACCCGGGTGAACCTAACCAACCTAACCAAGCATATAACATCTAATCCTATATACGATGGTTTTAAACTTGTCCGTCAATAACATGCATTAAGTTTTCATGTTTTTTTCATTATTTCTTACTTATTTGGTTATGATTCCACTTGTAACAAGGTTACTAATGTTTAAAGTCCACTAATAGCCATCCTTATTACTCCTTATGAGACAAGCTCCACCAATTTCACTTCTCTACTATTCAAACTAGAAAGAAAAGAAAGATAACTAGTTTAAACATTTTTACCTTTTGCATTCTTTACGTTCTTGAGTTTTAGCTAACTCTTTCTTCTCTTTAATCACTTGTAAGAGCTCTCTATTACCTCGCAATATATTTCTCTAGATGTTGGTGAAATCAAACAACCAACAAATGAAACCAACTTTCTCTAATTTATAGAATTACAAAGTTGGGGCAAAATGGTCATTTGGTCCCCCCCTCCACAAACTAAGCTTCCAAAGGAAGCTATCCCACCTCCTTTTTGGCCGGCCATGACTCACCATGGGGAGTCCACATGGGTTTTACCCATCCGGTGATCCAACGATTTGATCCATGGGTTCGGTTCTTGATTTGGGCTTAGGTTTAATTCAATTCAGGCCTAACCTTGGGCTTGAATTAATATATCTTTGGGCCTTGATTAAGTTTGTCATTGGGCCTCAATCATCTCTTATTTGGGTTTGCCAAAGTTTACATTCAATCTTTTCTAGTCCATTACTAATGGATTGTGCTTTTAACGCATAATCCTCATATTCTTCTCGTATATTAGTTCGTATAACATTCATCTTATTCGTTGTATTATTTTTCGTATATAATTGTACAATACCTTGTATTATACTCATATTATTTCCCCCGTATAATATCTTCACTTTCCCTAACATTCTCGAATTGAGTACGCAAGCAAAAAACTGCGTTTTCCATAACTGAATTATTATTAGATAATCCATTTTCCCTTAAAATTATATCATTACATATTTTTCGGAAGTTCAAAAATAATTCCCGAGCAGAAATGGATGAATAGTGTTTTTTTGGTGATTTTCTCGAAAAACTTTTATTTTTGTCTTGGAAATTCACACACTTTATTTCTAGCACTTAGCCAGAATACTACGATCATACATCACTTCTACGTTATAGAATGACCTTCATCTTGCTTACTCGTTATAAATAACATATAATATAATTTTATTCAATATATATTCAAATAAAATTAATTTACATTATAATCCAATTTTCTCAGTTGTTACATTTTAACACTTGTAAAACACATAAACCTTGTGTCTCCAATATCCTTCTACAATCTCACACACATAATCCATCCACCAACACTTCTCTAACAAACTATAAAGTTTTAAAAGAAAAGGATGAAATAGATGAATTAGTGTTCTTACATTTCTTAGTTCTTCTTCTTGAGCTTAATTATCCAAGATCCTTGCTCTCCTTTCTTTCCTTTAAGTTCCGGCCCCTCTTTCTCTCTTTTCTCTCTATGTTTTTGCTTTCTCTTGCTCTCCTTAGATTTCTCCCAACACTTAACTTAATTTTGGCTAAAAAATGAAATGTTTAGGACTTGATTTGGTTATATAAAACATAGTTTCCCTTCAATACAAGTTGGTAACCCAAATAAGTCAAACAAGGTCTTCCCCCCTCGTGTTTATTAACTTAATAATCACCCCCCTTGAGTTAGCCTAATCAAACCACAATTAAATTAACACAAGGTACTTATTGGCCACTTTTTCATTAAGACCACTTGGTCCCCCACCTCCTCAAAAATCTGGCCATAAGGTCCTAAATTGCCCTTTATCTTGCATTATTGATAAGTTAAGTTGTGACGCCCCCAAAATAGGTATACAAAACCCATTCTGAGTCGCCAAATACATGGTACAGAAACAACTACATCTTTATTAATATAATTGTCGTGCAAAATACGACAACACATAAATTGTGAGTTTAAATACAAATATTGTCATCTAGACAATATCCACACTCAAATAAGTCCTCACTACAATTATTGATATACTATTTTACAAAATAGTGAGGACTACTAAAACAACTTCTAGAACCATCATTCCACACCCCGACTAGTACTCGCTACATTCTCGCATCCTGAGAAGAAAAATAGAACAAAACGGAAAAGGGTGAGCTCAACTTGCCCAGTAAAGAATATTATGACTAAGATAATATAGAACAAATTATCGTTAGTCCTCCATAGGGAAAAAATCTAATAGAATACAATAGACAACAAGTTTTAAATCAATATTCGCAGCGGAAATAATAATTCATTAGAAGAGTTAAGTAGAGAATAAAATCTACTATCTTCTATATATGAATTTAAAAGTTCATCGTCACTATTTTATCCCTATAACATCAATCAATATATATCTGGAATCAAATATTCATCTTTGCACTACAGGCGAAAGATATTCATCAGTTGGTCATGTTCATCTAAACACCTGTACATCTTTGCACTACAGACCAAAGATATTCATCAGAAAATCATTCATCTTTGCACTTCATGCCAAAGATATTTAGTTATATCATCATTTAGGATTGAGGATGATAAAAAATATTTTAAAGAAAACGAATCTAGTGAAACAAAAGAACAAATATTAGGGATTCGTACTTTAGTTTATCCAAGTTCAAAAATACTCCATAATAAACTATTGTGGAGCAGAATTCAAAAATGAAGATCAAAACATAGATCCAATCAAAGATAGGAACCATAACAGACAATCTTGGACATAGAAAAGAAAATTTAATTTTTCTTTGAATAGTGTCGTATTCGTGAATAGTGCCGTATACGTGAATAATGCCGTATACATGAATAGTAACTCCGACACTAAAAGGTAGAAATTCTACAAGGAAAAAAAATCATCATGCTTCGTGAATAGTACTCGTGAATAGTAACTCATGAATAGTAACCCCGACATGAAAAGATAAGAATTTTAGAAGAAAAATCTTACCAATATTCCGGCATAATGATATTGAAAGAAATAATATCATTTATAAAAAAATAACATCCCTTACCTCGAAAAAAGCAAGATTTCGACATTTGGAATTTGG
This sequence comes from Panax quinquefolius, assembly GCA_020205615.1. Classification (NCBI taxonomy): domain Eukaryota; kingdom Viridiplantae; phylum Streptophyta; class Magnoliopsida; order Apiales; family Araliaceae; genus Panax; species Panax quinquefolius. The sequence goes on along the minus strand of CM035164.1, from coordinate 106,820,942 downwards.
ATATATCTTTGAAGGAACTTGCACCGTATAGCAACACTCAAAGTATCAAAATACTCACAAAAATACACTCGATATTATAGAGAGAGAAAACTTTAGTTTCTGGTGTGATTTTCAATTATAACCTAAGCACCCTATTTATAGGGAAATGCTTAGAACACCAAAACAGAAAATTTAATAAAATATTAATATATAAATTAAATTTTCTACGCCCACCTTGAATCATCCAATTTCAGCATGTTTAACAACAAGTTGGGCCCACCAACCATAACAAAAACTTTTTTATTAAAAAAAATATTTAAAACTTCAAAAATCAATTATTTCGGAACTTTGATAATTCATAATAAATAGCCCTTTTATCAGAAAAATTCGAATCTTATGTCCCTTCTTAGGAAATTCAATTCTCTACAACTTTGTAAGTTTAAGTTTTTCCAAATTCCAAACAAAAATTGACCGAAATCCACATACGGACGATTTTACAGGCTATAATCAAATTTCAGTCAAGAAATGGGGTCCACCAATACATAAAACATGTGTTAAATATTTTTTGTAACAAAAATACTCTTCCTCCTCATTTATTCATATATCACACATTCATTGTAAAAATATCACCATTATTATATTATTATAATATAATAATATATTTAAATGAATTATTTTATCAGAAAAGATAAAATATCAATTTTCAACAATTGTCACATAAAAAAAATTTCTCCATCTATATCCACATAAAATGAATATTTTCCTTATCATATATAAATCATTAATTAATTATTCATAAATATTATTACAGAATCACAATACTGACAACCAGGCCGTTCCTAGGAAAGAGGGGGCTTTTCAATAAGGATTTTTCCTTACTGGCGCGTAATTAGGTGACCAAATCTCTCGTTAGACAGAACTTTCTAAACATTGCCAATAATGCTATCTAATAATATTATTCAAATAATATTAATTATTGATCTGATAATGGAAAATATTGTGTGGTGACAATTATTGAAACAACAATAATATAAAATATCAATGTAGCAATTATTGAATCAATAAAATAAAATATTGAATAGTAATTACTATAACAATTATTGAGTAGTGCATTCTTACGTAAGAATCAATAATTGGTTTAATACCGTGTGTCTTCTTGTGTTTTAACCAATTAGAATTATTACATGAAAGATAATAACAACTTCGCCAATTATTTATAAACAACTTATACTTGTCGTTTTCTTCATCCAATCGCTTTCAGTTATGGGGCCCTACATATTGCTAGAGTAAATGCGAATATTCCCGAAGCTGCAAGAATATTCTACGACCAAACGAATATTTCCCGACAACAATGAATATTTTATAACCACTTGCTTATTTAAAATATTTGCGCATTTTACCCATAACTAACCACATTAATGAAATCAACCCCTTACTATTTCAAAATAATAAATAGAGGAAATTCAATTTCAGTAAAAAAATTTGGGGTCTTACATAAGTCATCACTAAATTATCCCATGTTGGATAATCACAAAATTTGCTAGCTTTAGCTCTAAGTCTTAGGGTTTAACCATAAGGCTTGAGCCACAGCTCAACTTTAAGGCAAGCCACCCTTAAACCTTTAGCTCCCCCCCGGTTAAACCCTAGCCAAGCCTTCCAAACCTTAGGCTCAAACTTTAACTTAACCTTAGCCACATTCCAAAATTCTTAGCCAAGCCTTAGAAACCCTAGGCTTAATTAGTCTAACTAATTATAGTTAGACTTTTCCTTATCTAGTTAGGTTTTTTAACTTTTTCAGTCACTATTCATATTCCAGTCAGTTAGCCGAAAATTCAACTTTCGATTTTTGAAAATCTGATTTCTCCACCTATCCCCCTTTTTTGAATAAATGATATGCCATAATTCAAAATTTTGAAAAAATGAGTTTACGTTTTTAGCGTGAATAGTGTTTTTATGTCTGTTTTTTTAGAAAAAATTTATTTTCCACATTTATCCTTTAAACACTCAAATAAGCGCACATAAATCGTAGCGCCATCAAATAATGATCATAAGGCACATAATACACAAATTATTAATAAAAACTAATTTTATTAATTAATTTTCATATAATCTCATTTACAAATATTGTTCAATCGTTGCGATCATTATATTCTTCCCCCTTATAAAGATTACGTCCCCTTAATTAATTAAAACATAAAACATATATCATACAAAAAAGCTGGGGGTATTCTTTCTTTATCTTGTCTTTGAGTTCCCAAGTTGCTTCTTTGGCATCATGGTTCCTCTTTATATAATCTTCACCAAGGGTATAACCTTGCTCCTTAAGACTTGTTCTTTTCTATCAATTATTTGAATTGACATTTCTTAATACGTCAAGTCTTTTTCAACCATTATATGTTCATATTCAATTACGTGTTTATAGTTAGGTTTATACATTCGTAAAACTAACACATAAAACACATTATGTACATGTTCTAACTCATGAGGTAAGGTAACCTCATATGCCACCTCCCTTACTCTTGTTAGCACTTCAAATGGTCCGATGTAAGTCCCCCAAATCTGGTCTATCTTAAAACCTAGATTCGGTGAATCAATAGTGCTTCTTATTCTTTACATACATCATTATATAATTAAATATAACAACATATTACTTAAATTCCCATATTCTATTACCTTAAAATTTTCATACATACAAATAACGGTAAATACATTAATTTTTACTTCTCTACACGTGTAACTTTCATCTACCACAATAGATGCATAACATTTTATTAAACAACTTTATAGTTTAATTAACTATTCTATATTACAAGTCTTGGCTTGATCTTCACGCTCATTCATATAATGAATGATACTTCATCAGGATACTGGTCAGCTTGATCTTCACAGGATCCTTTAGTTCATTCTACCGTCTTTCATTGAAAATGTTTCATATTAAACAGTTCAATCACAAAACAATTCATCTCACAGAAACTCATAAGTGTTGAAAATTTGGCACATACCTCATACATCATAAACACCTTGCACAAATATACCACATTTTTACATAGGTATAATTTACTCATTTACAACATCTTAGCAAGCTTAAAGAAACTACCATTCATTTAAATATGAATGAAGTTAGGAAACTTTTCTTAAGTGCTTCATACAATTACAGTTTGCTTTGTACGGATCTTCAAAATTCCTATATATCACATAAGGAATAACATATACCAATTAGTCATATATTTAACTTACGCATTAATTTAAACTTAACTTTATTTCTTATGATTCGCGTTCCATAACATAAGTCCACGAAACCAACTTTCTTGATCGTCTTTCGGCGTTACGACATACAGAGATGTCATAATGCTTGTGATCATCTTTTACGGTAGATTTACATGACCCTTTTCCTTCTTTATAGCTTAACTTGTCCGAAGTATTACAACTGTAATGTTCGTTACATCAATTATCATTCCTTATGGCTTTCTAATAAACAAATGGCATATCGCATGATTATTCTTTATCGTCTAAGTCATACAATCTTTGGTATTCCAAGAGTGGTCATTCAATGCTAATGTTATGTGTTCATAGCGCTCAAGCATTTTATATTACCACATTTCATATCTTAAAATGTCCGGTTTAGTTTACTCGGAACATTCTTTAAATTATTACTATTAACTAGGTTTCTCAACGTTTACACATTATTCATTATTCAAGTTATTGTAACACACATGGTACTTATAACCATAGCATTTTAATTACAATGATCAACTTACTACCAACTTGCTTGGTATACCCTACGAAGAGTTTGGATGTAGTGCATTCTCCTTCCGAGACGTCACCAGCGAGAGGCTCGGGGTTCTTCACGCATTACATGTCACTCATAGCTCTTCCTTACCTTATGTTTAAACCATACACAAGTGTGTATGCTAAGAACGTTTAATTTACGCGTACACGAGCCGCCTTCGTCAGTTTACATGTTTTACGCTTACGTTCTTCATATTTTAAACATCCATAAGCCTTTACTTAAGGTTTAAATCACTTATTTAAGTGTTACATTACATGAAATTTACGTTCATTATCTTTTCATACATATTCCCCAAGAATTGAGTAGTTAAAAGCCCATTTTTGGTCTTCGCCGCACTTGCCGTATTTGAGCACCTAGGTTCCCTTTATTATTGTTATCATTTGTGGTGGCTGCCATTTCCATTTCGATACAAATCGGCGTTGCAGCACCGATACTATTTCATTGACAAATTCTACATATTTTCTAAAGAATTCTCCTACAAACAAATTGCCTACTTTGAAATCTCGTAACTTCTTCGTTATAGCTCGAAACAAATTAGTTCCAAAGCCATTTTCTTAATTTTTTTACGTACTAAGATTTCCCCTGGACAAACTAATTTTTCGAATCTGTTAACGAGACGTTAGCACAAATTTCACGTTCATTAGTTTTACATTATTAACATTCTTCGTTCGTTCATCCGTAATTCGATCATCCGAACTTAGAAGTCATTCTTTCTTGAGTCCACGATTCACATTTTAAATGTTTTCCAACATTCTCATAAAACCTTACTAATTAGGGTTCATTAAATTATTTTCTACATTTTGTCCGTCTTTTACAAAATTTCACCATAACTTCGTTATAGGCTAATTTCAATTCGTTTCAAAGGAACATTTCTTTCAATTCTCGAATTCCTAACCAAACATATATCAACAAATATATATATATATATATATATATATAATGGTTTTAAACTTGTCCATCAATAACAAGATTTAATTAGGTTGGTTTTCAATTTTTCCATCAACAACGTTCTTCGTTTTCTTGGTCCGTTCTTCGTTTTTAATCAACATTTTGATTACGATTTCACTTTTTCAAGGATTTTAGTGTTATAAAACACCAATCCTTTCTTATTACCCTGGATCGTTCTTATAATTCATCCGTATCGTCCATTAACATCAAAGCAATTCATACTCCATATGAATGCTTCTAAAAGAAATTTATAAACTAAACTTCAAATTGTCATACCTTCATTTTCTTATGATTAAACCATAAGAAAATCATTTCTTAACTTCTTTTACTTCTATTTTCATTAAGCTATGTATTTTAACATAAAAAATCGTAAAGAAAAATTAGATTAAGGTTAGGTTTTAATACCTTTCTTCTTATTTTTTTCATTATTCTTCTTCCTTTAGATAAAGCTTGTAATTTGCTAGCTTTTTCTTTCTTCTTCTTCAATCCGAGATCTCTAGCTCTTTTTCTCTCATTATTTCTCTCTTTTCTCTTTGAAATGGGTTAGGGAGTTTTGAGTGAATAAAAAAAATGAGCTAAGGCTTGTTTATATAGAAAAGCAAGACTTAGGGCATTTTTGGTCATTTAGACAACTTTTCACCAATTTATAGTTTGGTCACTTAACCTTCGATCTTGTATAGTCCAAACCTATAAGTTTGCAAAACTTACAAAACACCCCTACTTTTACTATTCACACCTCTTTACTATTCACAAATATCAACCAAGCTTCTCTTGGAAGCATCGCTGTTCTGTGTTTCAAAATTCATTCGACAGTTGAAAAACTGCATTATACGAATCTAATTTTTTAAAGATATTATGTCTTTCCTCTACATATTAACATTTACGCATTCGCTAGAAATTTATAAATGCTTCTAAGTGTTCTTAACTTAACCATCCTTGATTAAACATTAAACCAAGTGTGGTTAAATTGTGGGAAAGTTCAAAAGCTAGCCACTTTTGTTTACTTGACCTTTTGACATTCACTTTTCATATTCTTACCGTATAATAATTCATATTATACGGGTATTATTTTCATATTATACTCATATAATAATTCATATTATACTCGTATTCTTATTAATTTAATCTATTTAATTATTACACAGTTGCAAAAATTGCGTTTCTCAAATTCCAAATCTTTTTGGACATTCCGTCTTTCTTCATCATTCTAACGTTAGCGCATTTTTTGAAATTTCAAAAAATTGAAAAACACTTGTTGATGATATGCTTTTTTCGTGAAGTTTTCCCAAAACATAGCTAAACGTTCGAAAAGTACATAACAATACTTTTCATCGTTTTTATTTCGTCCAATTTCTGCACGTTTTTTGGGGAAAAAACTTTTATCCGCTAACATAACTTTTCACGGCATATTACCTTCAAATCTTCAAATTAACAGAATGTCATTCCGACATACCGAACTCTCAAAATAACTTAGGTTATTCAACGAATGAATAGGGTCTATTTCCCCTTTATAAGGTTTCCATCCTCGGAATCTCCATTACATAATTACATCCATATATAGATGCATTATTCTTACCACCTTTATCAAAGGTTTAATGTTCTTCCCTTCTTCTTTTCTTTCTTGTTGAATAACCTCAACTTACTCCTTCAATTAGTTATTACCTAATTATTTCTTTCCTTAACTAACTCACTTCCTCTTTCTAAAGATTATCTTCTGACATAATCGTCATTAGTTAAATATCATGCTTAAGTATACTTCCAATCATTCGGGATATCATATTCACCACTTCTTCTAGAAATTTCTTCCTTGAAATTTAACAAACCAATTTCTTCTCAACTTCTCTTCGAAGAAGTTCTCATCTTCCAAACATTCAAGAGTCTTCACAATTAAAATAATTATGAAGTAGAATGAATAACTAGGAATATAAAGATTCCCTTAAAACAGTACATATTTTGTTGAGGGGTCATATAGACCATAAATTTTGAACTTGATTTAACTGTATTTCACCGCAAACCATTCTTCTTTACCAATAGGTTTACTGTATCGACCCCAAAATTTATACAATTTAACATCCGTCTTCGGCCATTAACAATACATCAAACCTCTAATTTTACATCATTATTCAATGATTTAATCAATAAAAGTGCGGAGTAATTAAAACTTTTTAGTTTTTTCCTTATTTATTTACCTGAATCATAACCTTTATCATCTACACATCTCTGGATCAAATTTATTTTATGATTTTCTTCCTCAGAGTTATTATATAAAATCTTACATCTCAGCTCGATATCCCTTATACATTGGGTAGCTTAAACTTTACAATTAAATATGAAATTACACATCATATATTATTAAGTACATTTTTTAAAAACCTTAAACATGGTTTAAAAGAATAACAAATGTAGCTAAAATATTTAACTTCATGCATTACATCTGATCCATGTCATTCAAGTAGAACATAGCGTTACCTTGAATCCTTAACCTATAAAAATGATTATTTTGCAAGATTGAGCTCGACAGCCCAGCAAATCTAACAGTTTTCATGCATCATGTAGCACATAAATAACATGCTCATATTATATTACATAATCATTATACTAACATAACATACATGTTGCAGTTCACATAACAAGTATAAAGATTAAGTTCCTTACTTAATCAGCATTCTTTAGTCAATCAACGTAGTCATAAATTGACTTTAACGTTTCATACTTACAACATATGTAATACCTCATGCTCTTTGCAATACAGATTTAAAATAGATCATCATCAAGTTCACATAGCAAAGAGGAACATAAAGACTTACCTGGCTTATTGATTACAAGTATAGCTGAACCACTTAACTGCGTATAGCTATCTGCACTTCATGCAATCCTACACAATTATAGAATCATATATGTCAACTACACTACAAGAAAAAGGCCTAACAACGACCAATACTATCAGCGACTGCACTTGCAGTCGCTGATATTAGTATAGCGACCGACATTTGCGACCGTGATTTAATCCAGTCACAATTTAATATCTGCGACCACCTGCGGTCGCTAGCACAAATTTGCCCCCCAAAATTTGGCTGGAAATGTTGGCGCGAAGGTTTTGTGCGACCACTTAACATCAACGACCGCATGCGGTCGCTGATAAGTCCATGACATTAAAAATTAGCGACCGCATGCGATCGCTGATGGCGGTCGCTGTTCAAACTTAATTTAATTAGTATCAGGCATTCACTCGACATGGCAGACGGAAGGAAAAAAAATAGAGGGCGTATAATAGAGAAAAGAGAAGAAGGAGAAGAGGGATGCCACCGTTGCCATCGCTGCCGCCACCACCACTGCCATCGACGCCACCACCGCTGCCCAAACCGCCACAGGTAATATCATACTATTGAAGGTATCATTTAATTTGAGTAATTGAAGGGTTTTTCTACAACATTTATATTGTGTCCGTGGTCTGTTTAATTGAAGGGTAGCATAAATTTACCCTATTGTCTGTTTATGCAATATTGATTCATTTATCGGGTGTTTCATCTGTAAAATGTTGTTACTACATTTAGAAGCACAATAATAGGTCATGTATTTGCTGCTACTAAATTGATATGGACAGTAACATAGGTCATGTATTTGCTGCTACTAAATCTATCGCATACCCTGTTAGGAAAACTTGAATAAGAATGGCAGTGACTGATCAAACAACAGTTTGAGCTCCTTCAATATTTCTAATGTCCTGCAAAGTGAAAAAAAAGTATTAAATACATATTTTGTGACACCCCCAAATCCCGGTACTTCATTACCTCAAGATTTGGTGTTCACATAATCAAAATATTCATATCTAACTACCCAATCATAATAAATTGAATAATAAAACCTGCCTATACAGGATTACATTAATAAAACATTATCTCCCAGGTTCTCTAACCTTTAATACAATCATTCAAGTGCGGAAATTAAATTATTACATCACGTCATTATTAAAAGTCTATCATCATAACGATAAAACAAAATTACAAGTCCTCATCACTTGTACATTTTTTCCTTTCCTTTGCTAGTTGTAGGTTTATCCACCTTCTCAACCATAGCTGCAATAAGTGTATAAATATGCAAGAGTGAACAAACAAAGCTCATTTGAAATAAGAATAAATATCTTTACATCATTTGCCAAATAATAGGCTCAATAGAACTGAATGATATGTTCTATTAACATTACAACATTTGCCAATTCATAGGCTAATAGAACTGAATGATTTGTTCTATTAACATTCTTAAATATACTACTGAGGGTCAAATGACCACGAACCATGCCCACAGTTATAAGTAATCTTTCAACTATAACTTTAATAGTCATATGAGTATAAGGACTCCACGTACTTAGGGGGGTCAATCCTTCATACAATGTATTGTGCACAACCATTTCAATACTAAGCGTAAATCCCTAAACATAGGGTTGTTCATCTCAGTATTTAGAGTACAAGTCCGCACCAAAGAAAGTTTGGTTTGGATAAGCTTTCAAGGGTAATTGAAGTTTAATAATCATCAACTAGGGAACTAGTTGAATCAACAACGCTTGATAATACAACAATTGTTTAGTAACAACATAACTTAGAACATTTGATAATCATAAATGAACTGATTCCACATATTAAACTCATGCTTGGAATAACAATAGAGCATAAGCATTCAATAAAATGAATAAAATGGTTAACCTTTGCTTGAATAGTAAAATAAGCTAAGGTTCGAGTCTTATAACATTAGAAATGAAATTCCTGAACGTACATTTAACTGATAGCAGGCTGGAAACTAAAAACTTGCCCAATAATGTATTAACTCATGCAAAGAATTAAAACAGTTCAATAATAGAGACGAGAGTTCAAAACTACGTTCATTATACAATAATAGAACTTAAGAAACTTGCTTAACTGCAAACAAGTTAGAATGAATCTTAGGACAATTGATTTATTCAATAACAGTTAAGATAAAAAGTTTGCTCAATCACAAGCATGAAGTTATACAATATGATAATAAACTAACTCAACAAAAGTGTAGAGTTAGAAAACTTGCACAATGTAATAAATGAACTAGCTCAACGAAAGTGTAGAGTTAGAAAACTTGCTTCGAGCGTAAGCTAAAATAGTAAACTCACGTTCACCTATACACAGTATTAAAACCACAACATCTATTAGACATACTAATATTCAATTTTCAATATAAAATGCATTACTAGCTAAACTTGTTATTTTAGCACAAGTCTTAAGCTACCATTTACATTTTAGAATTCCCAAGTGTTAATCATCACAACACTTACCTAACGTTCATTGTGTAAACTAGGTTATCACATAACCCATTTTTGATTTACTAATCATTTTTGCAACTTTGAATTCATAATACATATAACACAACTCTGTATTAGCCTTGTTGTTATATGTTGGACACATTACCATAACCTCTAGTTAAGCCACAAAGAACGACCAAAGTCTGCAGAATTAAAGACTTCAATGTCTGGAAATGGGCACTCGCGCGGCCAAGTGAGTTTTGTCTTTGAGGGCACAGCCTTGTGACTCTGGCCGCCCTAGGCTTAAGAAATGGCATGGCCGCGCATCATGCGCAGTAGAACTCAATTTTATAGAATAGAGCTTCGGCACTTTTCTTAAGCCAATTAACACGAATTTCACCCACCAAACAGTTATAATAACACGTAAAATAAATATACAACTATCATAGACATGATTGCTAACATATTCTGTGACGCCCCCAAAATTAGGTATACATCACCCATCTTGGGTCGTCAGATACATGGTACAAAATTCAAATACAACTTACTAATTCAACTGTCGTGTACAATACGACAAAACATAACTGTGAGTTTGAATACAATTATTGTCTACTAGAGATTATACAAACTCAAAAGGAGTCCTCATTACAATTACTAACACACTATTTCACAAAATAGTGAGGACTACTAATGCTATCCTCTAGACCGTCACTCCGTTCCCCGACTAGTCCCTGCTATGTTCTCATTTCCTAAACAGAACAGTGAAAGAAAGGGTGAGCTCAACTAGCCCAAGAAGAAATATTATGACTAAGATAATGCGAGAATAAATTATCGTTAGCCTTCAACAGATGTTAAACCGATAAAATATAACAACATCAAGTTTAAGCTGCGATTGGAACAAGCAATCCATTAAAAGAGTCAAGTAGAGAATAAAATGTACTATCTTCTATGATTTAAAAGGTTTTTCATGACTTTTATCACCGAGACTCGACAATAAATAATCCACATCATCGAATCACCCTACGCACTACTGGCCGAGGATATTCTTTAGTATCACGACCACAATTATACATGCTCTACGAGCCAAGAATATTTATGTATTCATTAATGGTCATGATCATGCCAACAACTGTCCATCAATGCACTACGGGCCAATTAGGAATTTTACCACATCATTTGTAACATTACGGTCATGATTACACCGGATAATCTCTGGTCATAATCATACCAAGTCCATCTATGCACTACAGGCCACAGATGACTTTCAACATAATATAAACATGAGGATGATGACAATGATATAAGAATTCAATAAAACAAGTTCAAGAATTAATTTATCTAGGAACTAATAACGTCCAAATTGTCAACATGATACTGCTTTGTAGAGTAAAATTCAAGAATGATCAGAAGAATATTTCTATGAAAAGATACTGGATGAAGCGCAAATATCAAGGATAGTCCACTAATTTCATGGAGTATAGAAGTCAAAACTTTAACCAACTGAGTACAATAACGAATGGAATAACAAAAGAAATTACCATGCATGCGGTACTTGCGCAGTATGAGTTATTCAACAGATTAATAAATAGCGGAATCAAAGTCGGCGAAATTAGCATGAAGCGGGATGTTCCAACAGAATAATAAAGACGGAACCGGTCAAAGGCGTAAATGTCTGACGAGGATATTCCAACAGAATAATAATAAAGACGGAACCAGGTCCGACGTAAAACACACAGACAGGATGTTCCAATAGAATAATAATAAAGATGGAATAATAGAAGAATGTCACCAAGTATAGGGTAGTCCGCGTATCTTTGGTTATTCAGTGAGAATAATAAAGAATAGAATAACTGAAGTTCTCTTTATGAATACAAAAGAAATAATACCCCTTACCGTAAAATAAACTGAATACAAGAGTAGGGAAGGAACATAATACTTTTCTATAGCTTCTCTATAATTTCTCTCTCTAGAGTTTCAGTGAATTCATAAGAAATAATGAAGGAATGAGCTTCTATTTATAGAAGAATGGACTGCATAGTAACTAATCCATGAACGGTCCAGATTGATTTACTTTTAAACGGACGATCCATAATTAAAGCAAAATCTTTTAAATAAAATATAATATATTCTATTTATAATTATTTAATAAAATAAAATTTATAAATATTACCCACAGCTATAACATTATATCAAAATTACTCCATAATATTTAAAAAATGATATTTATAGAAAATTCATCTTTATTTATAAAAGTTGGGGTCTTACAACCTCCCCTTCTTATGAAATTTCGCCCTTGAAATTAGGGTACGTACCTGGTATATCGAAGAGGTAAGGATACCTTGATTTCATTTCAGATTCTAACTCCCAAGTCATTTCCTCAACATCATGGTTTCTCCACAAAACTTTGACTTGAGGTATAACCTTGGAGCGTAGAATATGTTCCTTCTTATCCAAGATTTGAACAGGAACCTCTTCATACGTCAAATCTTCAGCTATTTCGTCTGGTTCTAACTCAATGATGTGGTTCGGGTCTTTCACATATTTACGTAACATGGATATGTAAAAAACGTTATGAACACGAGACATACTTGGCGGTAAAGCGAGTCTATAGGCCACAGTTCCTACTCGATCGAGTATTAAAAATGGGCCGATGAATCGAGGATTGAGTTTTCCTCTATTTCCAAATCTCGTAACTCCTTTCCATGGAGGAACACGTAACAACACACGATCTCTTATATCGAATTCCACGTCCTTTCGATGAAGATCAGCATAACTCTTTTGTCGATCTTGTGAGGTTTTTATACGTTGTCGGATCGTTTGAATCTTTTCTATAGTCATACGTACCAACTCCGGTCCCAACAACGTTGCTTCACCCAACTCATCCCAGCATACTGGAGAACGACACTTTCTTCCATACAACGCTTCAAATGGAGCCATGCCAATACTTGCTTGATAACTGTTGTTGTAGGAAAACTCCACCAATGGTAAGAACATGTCCCAACTTCCCTTGAAATAAAGGACACAGAGTCTTAATAGATCTTCAAGAGTTTGAATAGTCCTCTTCGACTGTCCGTCCATCTGAGGATGATATGCCGAGCTAAATCGTAAGTCTGTGCCCATAGATTTTTGCAAAATAACCCAAAATTGTGAAGTGAATCTTGGGTCTCGATCAGAAACTATGGATACCGGCATACCATGCAGTCTTACAATCTCATTTATGTACATATGAGCAAGATGTTCAAGTGTATAAGTTTCTCGTATCGATAAAAAATGAGCAGACTTGGTCAATCTATCAACAATGACCTAAATCGCATCTATACCTTGAGAAACCTTAGGAAGACCGGTAACGAAATCTATGGTAATGTGATCCCACTTCCATTCTGGAATTTCAAGTGGTTGCAATGGACCTTTTGGGACTTGATGCTTTGCTTTAACTCGTTGACAAGTTAGACACCTTGAGATAAATAGCGCTATCTCTCTCTTTATATTGCTTCACCAAAATGTATGACGAATATCATGATACATTTTGGTACTCCCAGGATGGATTGCAAACGGTGTGTTGTGCGCCTCCATCATGATTTTATACTTTAAATTAGGGTCGTTAGGAACACAAATTCTGGAGTTGACTCGAAGTATTCCTTCTTCATCGATTCTTGCTTCCAGCATAGCACCTTCTTGCACTTTCTTCCTCATACGCATCAGCTCCAGGTCTGTAGCTTGAGCAACTTTAAAGTTATCAATTAAAGTCGGTTCTACTCGTATATTCGCCATCATCACATGGGTCCCTGGAGTCTTTAACTCTATCTCCATCCTTTGCAAGTCACACAAAATGGGCCTTTGCGTTGACAATATCGCATTCACACTTGCATATGATCTTCTACTCAATGCGTCAGCTACCACGTTCGCTTTTCCAGGATGGTATTGGATTGCATGATCATAATCTTTCAGCAGATTCAAGCGGCCGCCGTCGTGTCGCATGTTGAGTTCCTTTTGAGTGAAGAAATATTTGAGGCTTTTATGATCCGTAAAGATCTCCACCTTCTCCCCATACAAGTAATGGCTCCAAATCTTTAGTGCGAAGACAACAGTTGTCAACTCTAGATCATGAGTAGGATAATTACTCTCATATTATTTGAGTTCTCTTGAGGCATAGGCTATGACTTTTCCATGTTGCATGAGAACACATCCCAACCCTTTGCCCGAAGCATCACTGTAGATGACAAATCCCTCCGAGCTAGATGGTATTGTCGCCGTAAGCAGGTGCGAAATGAGTCTCCTCTTGAGTTCTTGAAAACTCTTCTCACATTCTTCGCTCCAACCAAACTTTGTATCTTTCCGAGTTAGCTGAGTCAATGGAGTAGCGATTCGAGAAAATCCTTCTACGAATCTCCGATAATAACTAGCTAAAGCGAGAAAGCTACGATGCCGATCATCGATTTAGGTTGCTCCCGACTTTGAATAGCTTCAATCTTTCTTTGGGTCAGCAGATATTCCATGACTTGATACCACGTACCCAAGGAATGCTACTTCCTCAAGCCAGAACTCGCATTTCTTCAACTTGGTATAAAGCTTATATTCACGAAGCTTTTGGAGTGTCAGCCTCAAGTGTTGCTCATGATCTTCATGGCTTTTGGAATAAATAAGGATGTCATCAATAAAGACGACCACAAAGTGATCCAAATATTCCTTGAATACTCGGTTCATCATATCCATGAAGGCAGCAGGAGCATTAGTCAATCCAAAGGACATGACTAGGAATTCATAATGCCCGTCTGGGAGTTACAAAGCCGTCTTTGGAATGTCATCGATTCTAATCTTCAATTGGTGATATATCGGAATGAAGATCAATCTTTGAAAAGAATTTGGCTCCTTGCAACCGGGTCAAACGGTCATCAATACGTGGCAATGGTTACCTATTTTTGATGGTGACATGATTCAACTCCAGATAATCAATACAAAGTCGCATACTCCCATCTTTCTTTTTCACGAATAGAACAGAGCACCCCAAGGAGAAGTACTAGGACGAATAAAGCCAATGTCTAACAATTTACGTAGTTGGGTCTTTAACTCACGAAGTTCAATAGAGCCATTCGATATGGGGCTTTGGAAATAGGTTTTTACCGAGTTCAAGGTCGATACAAAATTCAATTTCACGCTCCGGGGTAGGCGGGAAGTTCTTCGGGGAATACGTCGGAAATTCATTAACAATAGAAATATCATTCAAAACTGAAGTATTTTTGTTTAGATCTGTGACGTGGGCTAAGAAAGCTTGACATCCTTTTTTCAATAAACGAATAGCTTTATGGCTTGAGATGATCGTGATTGATTTTAATGGTTTGGTCGCTTGAATTCGCATAATAGGTTGATTAGGAATATAAAAGCTAACAATCTTATAAAAACAATCAATTTTTGCATGATGAGTAGTTAACCAATCAATCCCTAGAATCACGTCAAATGCAAGTATTTTCAATGAAATAAGATCGACAGGTAATGTGAGGGTACCGATTTGAACCAAACAAGACTTATAAACAGTGGATGTAATGAAGGTTTCTCCCAATGGAGTTTCCACAGATAAGTCAAAGTCTAATTTCTCCGGAGAAATAAAAGAATGGGTAGAACCGGTATCAAATAAAGTATAGACTTCGCTAGAGTTTATGATAAGCTTACCCGTGATGACCTCATTCAGGTTCCTTGCTTTACGGGAGGTCACAACAAACGCTCTCCCTTACCTTCTGGCTTTGACTTTTACGGGGATGACCTTTGGTGCCTCCATCCTAGGTGAACTTGTCTTGGTGAGCGACAAAAATCGGGCTAAGTGACCTTCTCTTCCATAATTATAACATGCTTTGGACAGCATCGCGCAGTTTGGACTGATGTGTCCCTCCCCTCTGCATTTGAAGCATATGATAGGTGGTCGTTCTCCTTCCTTAACAACGGGTGCTGGTGCTGACGTCTTTCCATCATTATTGAATCTCCTCTTCTTGAAATGTCCATTCTTATTGCTTTTCCCCTGATTACCACCGAAGTGGTTACCATTTTTGGCCTGTTGATTCCCTCCACGCTTGTTATCACCGCTTCGATGACTGCTTTCTTTTGGTTGCGTTGACTCGTTATCGCGCTCCACTAACTGAGCCATATTTATAACATCTGAATACAAACAAAGTTTATGAGAAATAAGATGTTGACGTATCTCCGGCTTCAAACCTCTTAAAAACATCCGCGTCATTCTCTCTTCATTATCCACCAAGTGGGGATATAATCAGGGATAACTCAAAGCCAAACTTTGCTTCGATTGCGACGACACGGTCATATTATTCTGTTCCAACTTAATGAACTCCACTTCCTTCATGTGATGAATACTTTTGGGAAAGTACTTGTCATTGAATAGTTCTTGGAACTTCTCCCAAGATATTTTCAGTGCGGCAGGTTGAGTACGCTTTACCGATTCCCACCAGTAATCTGCCTCTCCTCGTAACATAAAGGCGGCAAAGGGAATCTTTTGCTCCTCGGAGCATCCCAATACATCAAATATCTTGGTGATCTTTTTTATCCATGCTTTCGCCTTAAGTGGTTTTGGCTCTCCAATAAACTTCGGTGGTCCCAGCTCCTTGAACTGTTTAGCGGTGACCGTCCGAGAGTTTCCAGTGGTTCCACCTACATTTTGGACAGGAGCCGCGCTCTACTTTCTTTATTGCATGAATTGCATAAAGCCTCTGAACATTCCATCATTCATCATTTGGTCAGTGTTGTTGTTTGCATGAGGATTGTCGCCTTCCTGATGCACATTATCCTGATTATTGATATGTGATGAATCAATGGTCACCTGTGCTCCTGCTATTCTCAATATTCTCGGATGTCATTTTTAGATACTGCCACAAAATAAAAGGTTAATTGACATGTAACATATTATCCCTATATTCTGACCGACCAATTAAATACCAAAAAACTTAGGTAGGTCATACTAGCGAAGGAATTCCCCGTCTCTCCCCTCCTAGTTCTATTCTCATATCTTAGCCATGGATCATATCCCAAAGCTTTGATACCAACTGTGACACCCCCAAAATTAGGTATACATCACCCATCTTGGGTCGTCAGATACATGGTACAAAATTCAAATACAACTTACTAATACA
This sequence comes from Panax quinquefolius, assembly GCA_020205615.1. Classification (NCBI taxonomy): domain Eukaryota; kingdom Viridiplantae; phylum Streptophyta; class Magnoliopsida; order Apiales; family Araliaceae; genus Panax; species Panax quinquefolius. The sequence continues at coordinate 106,803,826 of CM035164.1, read as the reverse complement.
ACTATCGTGTACAATACGACAAAACATAATTGTGAGTTTGAATACAATTATTGTCTACTAGAGATTATACAAACTCAAAAGGAGTCCTCATTACAATTACTAACACACTATTTCACAGAATAGTGAGGACTACTAATGCTATCCTTTGGACCGTCACTCCGTTCCCAGACTAGTCCCTAATATGTTCTCATTTCCTAAAGAGAACAGTGAAAGAAAGGGTGAGCTCAACTAGCCCAGTAAGAAATATTATGACTAAGATAATGCAGAATAAATTATCGTTAGCTTCTTGTGATGTTAAAACCGATAAAATATAACAACATCAAGTTTAACTGCAGCGGAACAAGCAATCCATTAAAAGAGTCAAGTAGAGAATAAAATGTACTATCTTCTATGATTTAAAAGGTTTTTCATGACTTTTATCATTGAGACTCAACTTAATAAATAATCCACATCATCGAATCACCCCTGCACTATGGCCAAGGGTATTCTTTAGTATCACGACCACAATTATCCATGCTCTACGGGCCAAGAATATTTGTGTATTCATTAATGGTCATGATCATGCCAACAACTGTCCATCAATGCACTACGGGCCAATTAGGACTTTTACCACATCATTTGTAACATTACGGTCATGATTACACCGGATAATCCCTGGTCATAATCATACCAAGTCCATCTATGCACTACAGGCCACAGATGACTTTCAACATAATATAAACATAAGGATGATGACAATGATATAAGAATTCAATAAAACAAGTTCAAGAATTAATTTATCTAGGAACTAATAACGTCCAAATTGTCAACATGATACTGCTTTGTAGAGTAAAATTCAAGAATGCTTAGAAGAATATTTCTACGAAAAGATACTGAATGAAGCGCAAATATCAAGGATATTTCACTAATTTCATGGAGTATAGAAGTCAAAACTTTAACCAACTGAGTATAATAACGAATAGAATAACAAAAAAAATCACCATGCATGCGGTACTTCGTATAGATAGGTTATTCCAACAGATTAATAAGTAACGGAATCAAAGTCGTGCAAAATTCGCTTGCCAACGGGATGTTCCAATGAGAATAATAAAAAGATGCGAGAACCGGTTAAGGCGTAAATGCATGTAGACATGATATTCCAACGAATAATAATAATAAAGATGGAACCGGTCGGCGTAAAACACATGCATGAGGGATGTTCAAATGAATAATAATAAAGGCGGAATAATAGAAGAATGTCACCAAGTATAGGATAGTCGGTGATATCTTTGGTTATTCAGTGAGAATAATAAAGAATAGAATAATGAAGTTCTCTTTATGAGTACAAAATAAATATTACCCTCTTAGTAAAATAAAGCTGAATATAAGAGTAGGGAAGGAGCGAGAATACTTTTCTATAGCTTCTCTATAATTTCTCTCTCTAGAGTTTGGTGAATTCGTAAGAAATAATGAAGGAATGAGCTTTATTTATAGTAAGAATGGATCGCATAGTAACTAATCCATGAACGGTCAGATTGATTTACTTTTAAGCGGAAGGTCCATAATTAAAGCAAAATCTTTTAAATAAAATATAATATATTCTATTTATAATTATATAATAAAACAAAATTTATAAATATTACCCACAGCTATAACATTATATCAAATTTACTCCATAATATTTAAAAAATGATATTTATAGAAAATTCATCTTTATTTATAAAAGTTGGGGTCTTACATATTCAACCACTTAGCACAATTTAACAATCACTAAAACTATTTTAATTTCTCAATTTTCATGTTTTCATGAAAAACTCAATTTTCTTGACATTCATCCTAAAAATCATCACTGTGATTTCAAAACATGACAAAATCATCTCATTCAAATTACGTTATGTTTGTATCTCAATGAACTAACATATACAAGCTTCAATTTACAATTTCACATACTAATTAGCCACTAGAATTGATACTTTTCATGAACATATGAAAATTCCATATACTGACAAATATTTCTACTGATATCCGAAATTAGCATGCAATTGTTGTTTAAACATAATCTCTAATCATAACTATAACTAATTATCATCAACAGATTACGTAACCACAATTCACAGAAAACTAGAATTCACAGAGTTTGAAACTTTATGCCGTAAATTCATACATGTATATATAAAATACTAATATTACGAACATACCTTTAATTTGCTAATATAATCCTTGCTAATTGCTGGAAATTGCTTATGTTCTCTCTCAAATTCTCTCAGGCTTCTTCTCGATTCTACGTGTCAAGCTCTCTTCTTCTCTCTCTTCTCGATTATCTTTGGCTAGACTAACTTAGCGTAAACAAATAAAGCGATAAACCTTAATACTAATACTAATTAGGATATCGGTTATAACATTATAAGTTATAATTACATTATATTTATTATTTGAATTTATTTTTAAAAATCTAGAAATTCCAAAAGCCATAAGGCTTGTTTGGTAAAAAACCCTTTAAATATTAAAGAATTAATATATTAAACCTTGTTTGGCAAAAAACTAAATTAAACTACTTTAATTTGTTTTAATAACTCCTTATAATATAGTTATTTGTCACACTATATTTAATCAAGCTTTCATATTTATTTTAATTAATTCAAATCACAATTAATTAAATAAATCCTTTAATCACATAACTTCAATATAAATAATTAACCATTAAATTAAAATATCAATATAATAATCATTTTCTTAATTCATCAATTATTTATTTAATAAATAATTAACTAAACAAAATTAAATCAATTGAACAAATATTCATTCAACGATAATCACATCCATTAAATATTTATATAAATCAATAAATATTTAATATTACATTTAAAATTCTGGAATATTACATCATTCCCTCCTTAAAAGGATTCTGTCCTCAGAATCATAATTCAAACAATCAAATCGTCACATTCTTCCCTACTTACAAAGATTCTGTCCCCAAAATCGAATAATTTTTCATCATTTCAGCTTCGAGTTTCCAAGTTGCCTCTTCGACATTGTGGTTTCTCCATATCACCTTCGCGGAAGGTATCACTTTTTTTCTGAGCACTTGTTCTTTCATGTCGACTATCTGGATAGGAACTTCTTCATAAGACAAATCTTAATTGAATTGAAATGGTTCGTACTCGATCACGTGCTTGTAATCGGGTTTATATGGTCGTAACACCGAAATGTGAAAAACATTATGAATGTTTTCCTATTCTGGAGGTAGAGCTACCTCATAAGCCACTTCCCCCAGTCTTCGTAGTATTTCAAATGGTCTAATAAATCTTGGGCTGAGCTTTCCTTTCTTGCCAAAATGAATTTCCCCCTTCCAAGGAGAAACTTTTAGGAAAACAAAATTTCCTACTTTAAATTCGCGATTCTGCCTATGTTGATCGGCATATTTTTTCTGTCTGTCTTGGGCTGCTACCAATCTTGTCCTGATGAGTTTGACAATTTTAGCAGTTTGTTGTACCAGTTCTGGTCCTAATAGTTGGCGTTCACCGACTTCATCCCAGCACAGTGGAGTTCTGCACTTTCTATCGTACAATACCTTGTAAGGTGGCATGCCGATACTCGTGTGGTAACTATTGTTATAGGCAAATTCTACCAACGGTAAATGTTCGTCCCAGCTTCCTTTGAAATCCATGACACATGCTCTCAGCATATCTTCCAACGTTTAGATTGTTCGTTCGCTTTGCCCATCGATTTGAGGATGGTATGCTGTACTCATTTGCAACTGTGTTCCCATACATTCTTGTACTCTCTTCCAGAAGTTTGATGTGAACCTTGGATCTCTATCCGACACAATTGACACTGGAACTCCATGTCTTGACACGATCTCTTTAACGTACAGTTTCACTAGCTGATCAAGATTAAATCTAATCTTTATTGGCAAAAAGTGTGCAGATTTTGTTAATCTATCCACTATTACCCATATTGCATCGTATCCTTTCTGAGTCGTTGGAAGACCTACCACAAAATTCATTGTGATATGCTCCCATTTCCATTCCGATATTTCCAACGGTTGAAGTAACCCGCTTGGTCGTTGATGTTTAGCTTTCACCTTCTGACACGTCAAGCATTTTGCAACGCATTCTACAACGTCTCTTTTCATATCCGGCCACCAAAAATGTCGCCGCAAATCTTGATACATCTTTGTACTTCCTAGATGAATCGAATATCTTGTGTTGTGCGCTTCAGTCAAGATTTCATCACTAATATCTGGTACTGCTGGAACCCAGATTCTTTCTTCGAATCGTAGTAGTCCTTCGGTATGGACCTTGTATTTTACATCGCTACCCTCAACCACTTTCTCTTTGATCGTTTCACATTCTTTATCTTGTAGTTGAGCACTCTTCACTTTGTCCACCAAAATTGGACTAGCATCTATCTAAAATAGTCGTTCATCGTACTCCTTTGGAAATTTGATTTCCAACTCTAGCTTTGTCATTGCTGAAATAAGCTCCTCCTGAGTAGTTATCAACATCAACTTCTCCCGACCTTTCCTGCTCAAAGCATCTACAACCACATTCGCTTTTGCCTGGGTGATAAAAGAACTCACAATCGTAATCCTTTATCAATTCCATCCATCTCATTTGACGCATATTCAGGTCCTTCTGTGTGAAAATATACTTCAGACTTTTATGGTCTGTGTAGATTTCACATTTCTCTCCATAGAGATAGTGTCTCCATATCTTGAGAGCAAATACTACTACAGCCAATTCCAAATCATGAGTCGGATAACCTTTCTCATAATCCTTCAGTTGTCTTGATGCATACGCAATAACTTTGCCGTTCTACATAAGAACACATCCCAACCCTTTATGTGAGGCATCACTATACACCACAAAATTTCTTGTGCTATCTGGTAATGACAACATAGGTGTCATGCTTAATTTCTTCTTCAAGTCCTGGAAACTTTCTTCACACTTCTCCGTCCAAATAAATTTCACAGTTTTCCTGTAAGACCCCAACTTATTATAAATAAAAATAAATTTTCTCTATTTATTATTTTGAAATAGTAACGGTTGATTTGATTAATGTGGTTAGTTATGGGTAAAATGCGCAAATATTTTAAATAAGCAAGTGGTTATAAAATATTCATTTTTATCGGAGAATATTCGTTTGGTCGTGGAATATTCTTCTTGTCGAGAATATTAAATGCGACGAGTCTTGACCTTTATGTGGGCCCCATAACTGAAAGCTATTGGATGAAGAAAATGCAAGTATAAGTCGTTTATAAATAATGGCGTAGTTGTTACCATTATCTTTGTTGGAATACCCGGTGGTTAAAATACGATGTCGTGTTGTTGCACAAAGATGTAGCACCTGCAGTATTGCACCAATTATTGATTCTTACGTGAAGACACTACTCAATAATTGTTACGATAATTCTTATTCAATATTTTATTTCATTGATTCAATAATTGCTACGTTGATATTTTATATTACTGTTGTTTTAATAATTGTCACTACACAGTATTTTTTATTATCGGAGTAATAATTCATATTATCTGAATAATATTATTAGATAACATTGTTGGCAATGTCTAGAAAGTTCTGTCTAAGGAGATGTTTGGTCATCTAATTGCGCTAGTAAGGAGAAATCCTTATTGGAAAGCCCCCTCTTTCCTGAGAACGGCCTGGTTGCCAGTATTGTGATTCTGTAATATTATTTATGAGTAATTAATTATTGATTTATATGATAAGGAAAATATTCATTTTATGAGGATATAGATGGAGAAAATTTTTAATGTGACAATTGTTGAAAATTAATATTTTATCTTTTTCTGATAAAATAATTCATTTAAATATATTATTATATTTTAATAATATAATAATGGGGATATTTTTTTACAATGAATGTGGGATATATGAGTATATGAGGAGGAAGAGTATTTTTGTTGAAAAAGTTATTTAAAACATGTTAAATATGTCTGTGGGCCCATTTCTTGACTGAAATTTGATTATAGCCTGTAGAATCGCCCGTTTGTGGATTTCGGTCAATTTCTGTTTGGAATTTGGAAAAACTTTCTTCTGTAAAGTTGTAGAGAATGGAATTTCCTATGGAAAAGACATAAGGTTCAAATTTTTCTGACAAAAAGGCTATTTATTATGAATTATTGAAGTTCCGGATTAATTGATTATTATTTTTTTTTGGAGTTTTAAATAACTTTTATATGAAAAACGTTTTTGGCAAGTTTGACACATGTGTGGCCGATATTCTTGATAAATGAAGGTGTGCGTAAGAATTTATAATATATATATTATTATTATATTAAATTTTCTGCTTTGGTGTTCTAAGTATTTTTCTATAAATATGGTGCTTAGGTTAGAATTGAAAATCACACCAGAAACAAGTTTCTCTCTCTTTCTCTCTCTATATTATCGAGCGTATTCTTGTGAGTAATTTGATACTTTGAGTGTTGCTATACGGTAAAAGTTCCCTTCAGCACTATATCCAGTATTCTAGTCAGAAGTACTGTATTTTCGAGGTAAGGGATGTTATTTTCTTCTTAAATGATATTATTTTCTTCAATATCATTATGCCAAAATATTGGTTTGAACTTTTTATCAAATTTGGAACTTTTTGTGTCGGGGTTACTATTCACGATATCGACTTATTTATTCACGAATCTGACACTATTCATAGAAAAATTAAATTTTCGTTTTTTAGTCAAAATATCTATTATGGATACTAGCTTTTATTGTATCCATGTTTTGATCATTCTTTAATTTTACTCCACTATGATTATTTATGAGGTATTTTTGGACATGAAATAGCTGAAATACGAATCCTTAATATTTATTCTTTTATTTCTTTGGATTCGTTTTTCAATAAAATATTTTCATCATCCTCGATCCTAAATGATGATATTCTTGAATATCTTTGGCATATAGTGCAAAGATGAATGATTTTCGATGAATATCTTTGGCCGTAGTGCAAAGATGAGCAGTGTTTAGATGAACATGACCGGTGATAAATATCTTTGGCCTGTAGTGCAAAGATGAATATTTGATTCCAGATATATGTTGATTGATGTTACAGGGATAAAATATTGACGATGGACTTTTAAATTCATATATAGAAGATAGTAGACTTTATTCTCTATTTAACTCTTTTAATGAATTATTATTTCCACTACGAATATTGATTTAAAACTTGTTGTCTATTGTATTCTATTAGATTTTTTCCTGTTGAAGACTAACGATAATTTATTCTATATTATCTTGGTCATAATATTCTTTACTAGGATAGTTGAGCTCACCCTTTTCCTTTTTGTTCCATTTTTCTTCTCAGGAAGTGAGAATGTAGCGAGTACTAGTCGGGGTATGGAATGAAGGTTCTAGAAAGTCGTTTTAGTAGTCCTCACCATTTTTGTAAAATAATGTATCAATAATTGTAATGAGGACTTATTTGAGTGTGGATATTGTCTAGATGACAATATTTGTATTTAAACTCATAGAGATTGGGGAATAGAACTAGGAGGGGAGAGGCGAGTAAATCCTTCGCTAGTGTGTCCTACCTAAGCTTATTTGTTGGTTGGTCATAATATAGGGATATTATGTGATTTGTTAATTTGTTAAATTAACCCTTGTTTTATGGCAGTATTTGAGAATGTCATTTGAGAATATTATGATTGGAGTAAATGAGGCCAGTGGAGACACCTTTGCTCACCAATGAGAGAGCGATACGCAATGGTGGCAATGTTCCTCCATAAACAACACCACTGAAAGCGGACGATGAACAATGAGATGTTTAGAAGCTTTTTGCGATTCATGCAAAACCAGACAAAGGAGATTCCTGTTCAAAATACAGGTAGAAACAATGGCAACATTACGATTAGTCACATGACCAGCGATTCAAAGAGTTGGGACCACGTAAGTGCAGGAAAAGCGGATCCGATTAAAGGCGGAGACATGGGTTAAGCAAATTACCAAGATATTCGATGTCTTGGGATGCACGGAGGAACAAAAAGTTCCATTCGCCACTTTTATGTTCCTTAACGAGGCAGATTATTAGTGGGAATCTGTGAAGCGTACCCCATCGGCCAGGCCAAAGATGTCTTGGGAGACATTTCAGAAACTGTTCAATGACAAATACTTTCCTGAAAGTGTTCGTCATATGAAGGGGGTAGAGTTTATTAGAATGGAACAAAACAACATGATGGTGTCCCAGTACGAGGCAAAGTTCGCGGAGTTATCTAGGTTTGCACCTCATTTGGTGGAGAATGAGGAACGTATGACGCAGATGTTTCTGAGAGGTTTGAAACCCGGCATACGTCAATATTTCATTTCTCATAAATTTTCTCTTTATTCAGATGTTGTCAACAGGGCTCAATTATTAGATCGAGATAACGAGTACGGTCAACCGAGGGACCACAACCAGGATCATACCAGTGATAGCAGTCATCAGAACAACGATAACCAGCGGAGAAAGAAAAATACGGACAAGAGCGGCAACCACTCTGGTGGTAATCGTGGCCATGAGAATAGAAAAAGCGAGTCGGGAAGAGATTTTAAAAAGAGGAGATTCAACAATGACTATCTGAAGGCGTCGGCAGACCAAAGAAGAATCTGGTTCCAAGGGAGGAGAACGACCACCGGTCATATGCTATAAGTGCGGAAAAGAAGGACATATCAGCCCAAACTGCCCACAACAGTTTAAGGTATGTTATAATTGTGGAAAGGAAGGACATATCGCTCGAGATTGCCTTTATAAGCGAAACCAAGTCCAGTGAGGGATGGTGACTCAAAAGGTACATCCGAGAAAAGTCAAAGTCAGCGGTTCTGGAAGGCGTTTGTTGTGAGTGGTCAACATGCGAGGAACCCAAATGAGGTGATCACGCGTAAGCTAATCATAAATTCATGTGAAGTTTATACCTTATTAGATACCGGTGCTACCCATTCATTTATTTCTCCTGCTTATACTCAACGTTTAAACTTGATTCCGGAGAAATTAGACTTTGATTTATCTGTGGAGAATCCGTTAGGAGAAACTTTCATCACATCCACTGTTTATAAATCTTGTTTGATCCAAGTTGGCACCATCACCTTACCTGTTAACCTTATTTCTTTAAAGATACTTGCATTTGACGTGATTTTAAGGATTGATTGGTTAACCACTCATCATGCCAAAATTGATTATTTTCGTAAGGTTGTTAGTTTTCATATTCCTAATCAACCTGTTGTTTGAATTCAAGCAACTAAACCATTAAAATCAATCACTGTAATATCAAGTCATAAAGCTATTCGTTTATTAAAAAATGGATGTCAAGCTTTCTTAGCCTATGTTATGGATTTGAATAAAGACACGTCAGATTTGAATAATATTCCTGTTGTTATTGACTTTCCTGACGTATTTCCTGAAGAACTTCTCGGTCTACCCTCAGAACGTGAAGTTGAATTCTTTATTGATCTTGAACCTAGAACAAAGCCCATTTCTAAAACCCTATATCGAATGGCTCCTATTGAACTTCAGGAGTTGAAGGTCCAACTACAGGAGTTGTTGGACATCGGTTTCATTCATCCTAGTACATCTCCTTGGAGTGCTCCTGTTTTATTCCTAAAGAAGAAAGATGGGAGTATGCAACTTTGTATTAATTACCGGGAATTGAACCATGTTACCATCAAGAATAGGTATCCGCTACCTCGTATTGATGACCTGTTTGACCAGTTTCAAGGAGCATAATTCTTTTCAAAGATCGATCTTCGTTCTTGATATCATCAGCTGAAGGTTAAAACTGAGGATATTCTGAAGACTGCCTTTAGAACTAGGTACAGGCATTATGAATTCCTAGTCATGTCTTTTGGATTGACTAATGCTCCTGCGGCTTTCATGGATATGATGAACCGAGTATTCAAGGATTATTTGGATCAGTTCGTTGTTGTCTTTATTGATGACATCCTAATATATTCCAAAAGTCGTGAAGATCATGAGCACCATTTGAAATTTGTAATCGCAAAGAAACCCGTGATAAAAGCTATATGCTGTGGTGAAGAAATACAAGTTCTGGCTTGAGAAAGTAGCATTCCTTGGGCACGTGGTGTCAAAACATGGAGTATCTGTTGACCCAGTGAAGATTAAAGTAATACAAAGTTGGGAGCAACCGAAATCGGTGACCGAAGTACGTAGCTTTTTGGGCTTAGCTGGTTATTATCGGAGATTTATGGAAGGATTTTCTCGAATCGCTACTCCGTTAACTCAGCTGACTCGTAAAGATATAAAATTCGTATGGAGCGAGGAATGAGAGAAGAGTTTCCAAGATCTCAAGAGGAGACTCCTTTTGGCACCTGTTTTGACAATACCATCTGGTTCGGATGGATTTGTTATCTCTGATGATGCTTGAGCAAAGGGTTAGGATGTGTTCTCATGCAACGTGGGAAAGTCATAGCCTATGCCTCGCGATAACTTAAAGAATATGAGAGGAATTATCCTACTCATGATCTAGAGTTGGCAGTAGTCATTTTCGAGTTAAAGATTTGGAGGCACTATCTATATGGGGAGAAAGTGGAGATATATTCAGACCATAAAAGCCTCAAATATTTCTTCACCCAAAAGGAACTCAACATGCGGCAACGACGTTGGCTCATTTGTTGAAAGACTACGACCACACCATTAAATACCATCCGGAAAAGCGAGCGTGGTAGGTGGCGGCGTTGAGTAGAAGATCATATCTGCGAGAACAAGTACGATGTTGTTAACACTGAAGGCCTATTTTGTGTGATTTACAAAAGATGAAGATAGAATTCAAGACTCCGGCGACCCATACAATGATGTCAAGTATACGTATAGAACCAACTTTAATCGAAAAAGTTAAAGTTGCTCAAGCCACAGACCCGAAGCTGATGCGTATGAAGAAGAAAGTGTAAGAAGGTGCTATCCAGAACCAAGAATCGATGAAGAAGGAATACTTCGAGTCCACTCCAGACTTTGTGTTCCTAACGATTCTGATTTGAAGTACAAGATCATGATGGAGGCACATAATACACCGTTTATAATCCATCCTAGAAGTACCAAAATGTATTGTGATCTTCGACATACATTTTGGTGGAACAATATGAAGAGAGAGATTGCAAAGTTTATCTCGAGCTGTTTAACTTGTCAACGTGTAAAGGCGGAGCATCAAGTGCCAAAGGGTCCATTGCAACCACTTGAGATTCCGAAATGAAAGTGGGAACACATTACCATGGATTTCGTTACGGGTCTTCCCACGATTTCTCAAGGCATAAATGCTATTTGGGTTATTGTTGATAGATTAACCAAGTCTGCTCATTTCTTACCGAATACGGGAGACTTATTCCATGAGCGTCTTGCTAGTATATGCGTGAATGAGATTGTGAGGTTGCATGGCATGCCCGGTATCCATAGTTTTGGATCGTGACCCAAGATTCACTTCAAGATTTTGGGTTAGCTTGCAAAAAGCTATGGGACGCAGTTCTGAGTTCGATTGGCATACCATCCTCAAGCGGATGGGCAATTAGAGGACTATTCAAACTCTTGAAGATCTATTAAGACTCGTGTCCTAGACTTCAAAAGCGGGTTGGGATAAGTATTTACCATTGGTGGAATTCTCCTACAACAATGATTATCGGCAAGTATAAGTTTGGCTCCATTCGAAGCATTGTATGGACGAAAGTGTCGCTCTCCAATATGTTGGGATGAGGTGGGTGAAGCAACATTGTTGGGACTCAAGTTGGTACGTATGACTACAGAAAAGATCCAAATGATTCGACAACGTATACAAATGACACAGGATCGACAAAAGAGTTATGCGGATCTTCATCGAAAGGACGTGGAATTTAGTATTGGGGATCATGTATTATTGCGTGTTGCTCCATGGAAAGGAGTTACAAGATTTGGGAAGAGATGAAAGCTCAATCCACGATTTATTGGTCCATTTCAGATTCTTGACCGAGTAAGAATGTGGCCTATAGACTCGCGTTACCTCCAAGTATGTCTCGTGTTCATAATGTTTTTTATATATCTGTGCTACGTAAATATGTGAAAGACCCAAACCATGTTATTGAGTTAGAACCGGATGAGATAGCCGAAGACTTAACGTACGAAGAGGTACCTGTCAAGATCTTGGATAGGAAGGAGCATGTCCTATGCACGAAGGTCATACCACAAGTTAAAGTTTTATGGAGAAACCATGCTATTGAGGAAATGACCTGGGAGTTGGAAATGGAAATGAAAGTGAGGTATCCTCATCTTTTTGAAACACCAGGTACGTATGTCAATTTCGTGGACGAAATGTCATAAGGAGGGGAGGTTGTAAGACCCCAACTTATTATTAATAAAATTAAATTTCCTCTATTTATTATTTTGAAATAGTAAGGGTTGATTTGATTAATGTGATTAGTTATAGGTAAAATGCGCAAATATTTTAAATAAGCAAATGGTTATAAAATATTCATTTTTATCGGAGAATATTCGTTTGGTCGTGAAATATTCTTCTTGTCGAGGGAATATTAAATGCAACAGTATGAACATTATGTGGGCCCCATGTGAAAGCGATTGGATGAAGAAAATGACAAGTATAAGTTGTTTATAAATAGCGGAATAGTTATTACAGATTATCTTTGTTGGAATACCCGGTGGTTAAAATACGATGTACACATTGTTGTGCGCGATAAGCTTACGGTATTGCACCAATTATTGATTCTTACGTGAAGGCACTACTTTCGATAATTGTTACGAGTAATTCTTATTCAATATTTTATTTCATTGATTCAATAATTGCTACGTTGATATTTTATATTCTTGTTATTTTAATAATTGTCACTACACGGTATTTTTCATTATCGGAGTAATAATTCATATTATCTCGAATAATATTATTAGATAACATTATTGGAAATGTCTAGAAAGTTACATCTAAGGAGAGGTTTGGTCACCTAATTAATTGTGAGAAAGGAGAAATCCTTATTGAAAGCCCCTCTTTCACAGGAGCAGTGCGGTTGCCGATATTGTGATTTTGTAATATTATTTGTGAGTAATTAATTATTGATTTATATGATAAGGAAAATATTCATTTTATGTGGATATAGATGGAGAAAATTTTTAATGTGACAATTGTTGAAAATTAATATTTTATCTTTTTCTGATAAAATAATTCATTTAAATATATTATTATATTTTAATAATATAATAATAGGAATATTTTTTATAATAAATGTGGGATATATGAGTATATGAGGAGGATGAGTATTTTTGTTGCAAAAGTTGTTTAAAACATGTTAAACATGTCTGTGGACCCATTTCTTAACTTAAATTTGATTATAGCCTGTAGAATCGTCCGTTTGTGGATTTCGGTCAATTTTTGTTTGGAATTTGGAAAAACTTTCTTCTGCAAAGTTGTGGAGAATGGAATTTCTTATGGAAAAGACATAAGGTTCGAATTTTTCTGACAAAATGGCTATTTATTATGAATTATTGAAGTTCCGGATTAATTGATTTTTTTTTTTTGGAGTTTTAAATAACTTTTATAAGAAAAACGTTTTTGGCAAGTTTGGCACATGTGTGGCTGATATTTTGGATCAATGAAGGTGTGCGTAAGAATTTATAATATATATATTATTATTATTATATTAAATTTTCTGCTTTGGTGTTCTAAGCATTTTCCTATAAATAGGGTGCTTAGGTTAGAATTGAAAATCACACCAGAAACAAGTTTCTCTCTCTATATTATCGAGCGTATTCTTGTGAGTAATTTGATACTTTGAGTGTTGCTATACTGTGAAAGTTCCCTTCAGCACTATATCTAGTATTCCAGTCAGAAGTACTGTCTTTTCGATGTAAGGAATGTTATTTTCTTCTTAAATGATATTATTTTCTTCAATATCATTATGCCAAAATATTGGTTTGAACTTTTTATCAAATTTGGAACTTTTTGTGTCGGGGTTACTATTCACGTATAATACTTTATTCGTATATATCTGACACTATTCACAGAAAAATTAAAATTTTCATTTTTTGTCCAAAATATCTATTATGGATACTAGCTTTTATTGTATCCATGTTTTGATCATTCTTGAATTATACTCCACTATGATTATTTATGAGGTATTTTTGGACATGAAATAGCTGAAATACGAATCCTTAATATTTATTCTTTTGTTTCTTTGGATTCTTTTTCTTTAAAATATTTTCATCATCCTCGGTCCTAAATGATGATATTCTTGAATATCTTTGGCATGTAGTGCAAAGATGAATGATTTTCTGATGAATATCTTTGGCCCGTAGTGCAAAGATGAACATGTGTTTAGATGAACATAACCAACTGATGAATATCTTTGGCCTGTAGTGCAAAGATGAATATTTGATTCCAGATATATGTTGATTGATGTTACAGGGATAAAATATTAACGATGGACTTTTAAATTCATATATAGAAGATAGTAGACTTTATTCTCTATTTAACTCTTTTAATGAATTATTATTTCCGCTACGAATATTGATTTAAAACTTGTTGTCTATTGTATTCTATTAGATTTTTTCCTGTTGAAGACTAACGATAATTTGTTCTATATTATCTTGGTCATAATATTCTTTACTAGGCTAGTTGAGCTCACCCTTTTCCTTTTTGTTCCATTTTTCTTCTCAGGAAGTGAGAATGTAGCGAGTACTAGTCGGGGTATGGAATGAAGGTTCTAGAAAGTAGTTTTAGTAGTCCTCACCATTTTTGTAAAATAATGTATCAATAATTGTAATGAGGACTTATTTGAGTGTGGATATTGTCTAGATGACAATATTTATATTTAAACTCATAGTTTTATGTTGTATTAATAAAGTTGTAGTTGTTTCTGTACCATGTATTTTGACGACTCAGAATGGGTGTTGTATGCCTATTTTGGGGGCGTCACATTTCCTGGTCAAATTTGTTAATGGAGTGGCTATCTTAGAAAAATCTTGAATAAATCGTCTATAATAACCGGCCAGTCCCAAGAAACTCCTCACTTCCGACGGTGTTCTTGGTTATTCCCAATTGATTACAACTTCCACTTTTGATGGATCCACTGAAATCCCATCTTTGCCAATTACATGCCCAAGAAATTGCACACGATCTAGCCAAAATTTGCACTTAGAGAATTTCGCGTACAATTTTTCCTTTCTTAGTGTTTCCAATGTCAAACGTAAGTGTTCCACGTGTTCTTCTTGAGTTTTGGAATATACCAGAATGTCATTGATGAATACCACTACAAACTTGTCTAAGAATGGTTTAAACACCCTATTCATCAAATCCATGAATGCAGCAGGTGCATTGGTTAAACCAAAAGACATCACCAGAAACTCGTAATGTCCATACTGAGTTTTGAATGTCGTTCTAGGTATATCCTCCTTCCTTTCCTTCAATTGGTGATACCCACTTCTCAAATCTATTTTCGAGAAGTATTTAGCACCTTACAACTGATCAAACAAGTCATCTATTCTTGGTAATGGATATTTGTTTTTAATAGTGACTTTATTCAATTCTCTATAATCAATGCAAAGATGCATCGACCCATCCTTCTTTTTCACGAATAACACTGGCGCTCCCCACGGTGATACGCTTGGTTGAATATACTTCTTGTCTAATAGTTCTTGTAATTGTACCATCAGTTCCTTCATTTCCACCGGAGCCATTCTGTACGAGGCCTTCGATATCGGTGCTGTTCCCGACACTAAGTCGCTCACAAACTCAATTTCTCTGTCAGTCGGAAGTCCTGAAAAATCCTCTGGAAACACATCCTCAAATTTCCTCACCACTGGTATCTCTTCCAGTTTCACATTCTTTTTCTGAGTATCGACTGTGTAAGCTAAATATCCCACACAACCTTGACTCAAAAATTTCTTGGTCTGCATAATCGTCAGACAAACTTGCTACCATAAAATACTACCTTTGACGGGGTCATAAGGTTTACACACTTCTTTTGGCATTCAATTACCGCTCCATATTTGAACAGCCAATCCATTCCCAAAATAACATCAAACTCTCCCAGTCTAATCGGAATCAAATCTACCATCAAGATATTCTCCTTAATGTTCACCCTACAGTTCTTGTATACGAACCTAATAGGGATTATCTCTTTATTCGCAATTTCTATGTTCAAAGGGAAATTCAGTTCTTCTCTAGGCAATTCTAACCTCTTAGCAAATTCATCTGAGATAAACGAGCAAGTATCACCCGAATCATATAATACATAAACATCAATATCATTGATTGGGATAATACCTGACATGACATCTTTTAATTGCACAGCATCTTGCACAGTCATGTTGAAGGTTCTAGCTGTGGGTTTGTTTGATGTTGTACCTCCACTGTTACCTCCATTGCTTCTGGTTGTCACTCCATCCTTCTTCTTAGGGCATCCACGAGCAAAGTGATCCTTGGATGCGCACGTGAAGTACACGTTCTTCTTAGGTTGAGTGCAATTTGGGGCGATGTGACCCTCTTGGCCACAATTGAAGCATACTCGTTTCCCCATCAAGCACGCACCCTTGTGAAACTTCCCGCATGTAGCACATGCTTCAAACTTCTTGTTTTACTGGTTACCCTGCTGATTTCCAGTACCCACGTTTTCATTCCACTTCCTCTTCAAGTTATTGTTGTTGTTATTGTTGTTTCCACCACTACCACCTCTATTCTTAATCTCCACCTCATTTTTCTTCTTCTTCTGTTTTTGATTGAATTTTGTCACTGCCTCGCCTCCACCTTTAGCGAGTATTTCTTTCTTTATCACTGCTGCAAAAGTCTTCAATTGAAATAGGGAAACCCTACTGTATAACCAGGGCTTCAGTCCTTGTTCAAATCTCTTCGCCTTGCGTTCGTCCGTGCTAACTTGATAAGGCGCAAACCTCGCTAACTCGTTGAATTTTGTGGCATACTCGGATATCGTCATTGTTCCCTGCTTCAGTTCCAGAAATTGCACTTCTAACTGACCCTTCGAACTCTCGGGAAAATAGGTCTCAAAGAATATCTCCTTAAACCTATCTTAAGTCATCATCCCTGGTCCTTCTCGAGTTTTATTGGTCTGCCACCAATAACTAGCCTCTGCTTTCAACATGAATGATGCAAAAGCAGTCTTCTGGTCATCCCCTACCCTAGCAACATCGAACACCTTTTCTATCTCCATAATCCAAGTCTGTGCCTCAACTGGATTCACGGACCCACGAAATTCAAGTGGTCCAACCGCCTTGAACTCCTTAAACATTGTTCCTTGGTTCTGTGGTTGATTCTGCAATGCTCCTATCAGTAACGTCACTAATTGTTGAACTGGGTTAGCATCAACATTGTCGTTATTGTTGGTTCCTTCGGTGGTTCTCTGTTGTGGTGGTAGATGTCTGGGAGGCATTTTCTGTTAAAAATACACTCATTAGGCTATTATTCAACTCTTTTAAGTAATTTCTACTTAACTTGCCTCCATAAAAGAAATAACCACATAACACTTTGAATAAAATAAAAACTTTTATTTATTCATAACCTCTTTGAAAATATAAAACGATAGCATCACTGCTATTTACATTACTTTCCTGAACTACAAAAGTTTCAGGACAACCTCATCGTCATATCTCATAAGTTACATAACACTTGGGATTTACAATTTATTTAATATTTATAACTCGCATAACAACTACGATGTTCTACTAAGATACTGCTTAGCCTTACTACGCTCTTCTTCCATAATCCAGAACATTGTTCTGCGATCTAATACATACAATGGCAGCGTCTTGAACTAGATCGGATAACCCATGATCCGATCTTGAGCTCGATTAACCACGGTGTTGAATACTCTATTCATCTCTTCCATCTTCATTCTCTTTGCCTGTGCGTCTTTCACTGATATCCCGGCTCGTTGAAACATTTCCTCGTATGCGTCTTCGGCTCTTGCCCTCTTCGTAGCTTCTTCTCTTAGCTTATTCTTCAATTCAGCGACCTACTCGATCAGTTGTTATTTCTCTCCTTCAGTCTGTTCTGGCTTCTCCTCGACATTAGTCAGTCGTTCCTCATGATCCTGGATCTCATCATCTTTCTGTGTCATTGCAGTCTGTTGTTCAGCTACTATCTCTTGCAATTCTTCGACTGTATCCTAAAGTTCCACGTTACGGTCGTAGACTTCATCTTACATACGAGCAGCTATCGAGGTTAGTGGAGTCTCCTCCTCCTCGTCCTCGTCATCCTCATCCTCCTGTGGCAACTCAACGGGATCCTCCTCATCCGTCTCCACATCATCATCCTCATCTTCAACCACTGTGACCAACGGGGCTGACTCCCATGGCAGTAGTTGTTCCCAAATAACATGAGTGTAGTGAGGCTCCTCCTCTATAGGCATCTGAGGTCCTCTCTCCCTAGCCTGACTGGATTCTTCGACATTAATCATCCTGACAACAAAATTTTAAGTTTCAATTATTAATCATTACTACTTGACACTCACGAGCACATAAGTTATGAACACATAATCAAATAAGTGTTTTATTATTCTTCCTTAAAACTCGATAAGAATTAATCACCACTATCTTTTCAAAGGTTACTTTCTAAGGGTTTCACCCACCTAAGGTTCATAACCTAAAGCTTTGATACCAACTTGTGACACCCCCAAATCCCGGTACTTCATTACCTCAAGATTTGGTGTTCACGTAATCAAAACATTCATATCTAACTACCCAATCATAATAAATTTAATAATAAAACCTGCCCATACAGGATTACATTAATAAAACATTATCTCCCAGGTTCTTTAACCTTTAATACAATCATTCAAGTGCGGAAATTAAATTATTACATCACGTCATTATTAAAAGTCTATCATCATAACGATAAAACAAAATTACAAGTCTTCATCACTTGTACATTTTCCCATTTCCTTTGCTAGTTATAGGTTTATCTACCTTCTCAACCATAGCTGCAATAAGTGTATAAATATGCAAGAGTGAACAAACAAAGCTCACTTGAAATAATAATAAATATCTTTACATCATTTGCCAAATAATAGGCTCAATAGAACTGAATGATATGTTCTATTAACATTACAACATTTGCCAATTCATAGGCTCAATAGAACTGAATGATTTGTTCTATTAACATTCTTAAATATACTACTGAGGGTCAAAAGACCATGAACCATGTCCATAGTTATAAGTAATCTTTAAACTTTAACATTAACAGTCATATGACTATAAGGACTCCACGTACTTAGGGGGATCAATCCTTCATACAATGTATTGTGCACAACTATTTCAACGCTAAGCGTAAACCCCTAAACATAGGGTTTTTCATCTCAGTATTTAGAGTACATGTCCGCACCAAAGAAAGTTTGGTTTGGATAAGCTTTCAAGGGTAATTGAAGTTTAATAATCATCAACTAGAGAACTAGTTGAATCAACAACGCTTGATAATGCAACAATTGTTTAATAACAACATAACTTAGAACATTTGAGAATCATAAATGAACTGATTCCACATATTAAACTCATGCTTGGAATAACTATAGAGCATAAGCATTCAATAAAATGAATAAAATGGTTAACCTTTGCTTGAATAGTAAAATAAGCTAAGGTTAGAGTCTTATAACATTAGAAACGAAATTCCTGAACGTACATTTAACTGATAGCAAGCTGGAAACTAAAAACTTACCCAATAATGTATTAACTTATGCAAAGAATTAAAACAGTTCAATAATAAAGACGAGAGTTCAAAACTACGTTCATTATACAATAATAGAACTTAAAAAACTTGCTTAACTGTAAACAAGTTAGAATGAATCTTAGAACAATTGATTTATTCAATAACAGTTAAGATAAAAAGTTTGCTCAATCACAAGCATGAAGTTATACAATATGATAATAAACTAACTCAACGAAAGTGTAGAGTTAGAAAACTTGCACAATGTAATAAATGAACTAGCTCAACGAAAGTGTAGAGTTAGAAAACTTGCCTCGAGCGTAAGCTAAAATATTAAACTCACGTTCACCTATACACAATATTAAAACCACAACATCTATTAGACATACTAATATTCAATTTTCAATATAAAACGCATTACTAGCTAAGCTTGTTATTTTAGCACAAGTTTTAAGCTACCATTTACATTTCAGAATTTCCAAGTGTTAATCATCACAACACTTAACTAATGTTCATTGTATAAACTAGGTTATCACATAACGCATTTTTGATTTACTAATCATTTTTGCAACTTTGAATTCATAATACATATAACACAACTCTGTATTAGCCTTGTTGTTACATGTTGGACACATTACCATAACCTCTAGTTAAGCCACAAAGAACGACCAAAGTCTGCAGAATTAGCAGACTTCAGTGTTTGGAAATGGGCACTTTCAGCGCCATGCATGAAGTTTTATCTTGGAGAGGCCATGGCATGAATGACATTGCCAGCTTCTTCTAAGGCATAAGGCAGCGTGCGATTTACGTAACTCGATTTTGCATAATAGAGCTTTGGCACTTTTCTTAAGCCAACTAACACGAATTACACCCACCAAACAGTGATAATAACACAAAAAATAAATATACAACTATCATAGACATGATTGCTAACATATTTAACCACTTAGCATAATTTAACAATCACTAAAACTATTTTAATTTCTCAATTTTCATGTTTTCATGAAAAACTCAATTTTCTTGACATTCAACCTAAAAATCATCACTGTGATTTCAAAACATGACAAAATCATCTCATTCAAATTACGTTATGTTCGTATCTCAATGAACTAACATATACAAGCTTCAATTTATAATTTCACATACTAATTAGCCACTAGAATTGATACTTTTCATGAACATATGAAAATTCCATATACTGATAAATATTTCTACTGATATCCGAAATTAGCATGCAATTGTTGTTTAAACATAATCTCTAATCATAACTATAACTAATTATCATCAACATATTACGTAACCACATTTCACAGAAAACTAGAATTCACCGAGTTTGAAACTTTATGCCGTAAATTCATACATGTATATGTAAAATACTAATATTATGAACATACCTTCAATTTGCTAATATAATCCTTGCTAATTGCTGGAAATTGCTTACGTTCTCTCTCAAATTCTCTCAATCTCCTTCTCAATTCTCTGTGTTAAGCTCTCTTCTCTTCTCTCTTCTCAGTATATTGGCTAGACTAACTTAAGCGTAAACAAATAAACTGATAAACCTTAATACTAATACTAATTAGGATATCAATTATAACGTATAAGTTATAATTACATTATATTTATTATTTTTATTTATTTTATTTATTTTAAAAAATATAGAAATTCCAAATGCCATAAGGCTTGTTTGACAAAAACCCTTTAAATATTAAAGATAAGCCTTGTTTGGCAAAAACTAAATTAAACTACTTTAATTTATTTTAATAACTCCTTATAATATAGTTATTTGTCACACTATATTTAATCAAGCTTTCATATTTATTTTAATTAAATCAAATCACAATTAATTAAATAAATCATTTAATCACATAACTCAATACAATAATTAACCATTAAATTGAAATATCAATATAATAATCATTTCCTTAATTCATCAATTATTTATTTAATAAATAATTAACTAAACAAAATTAAATCAATTGAACAAATATTTATTCAACGATAATCACATCAATTAAATATTTATATAAATCAATAAATATTTAATATTACATTTAAAATTCTGCAATGTTAAATATTTAGTGCATTACAATGTTGTGTCTGATTCTGTTCAAGTATGACATCCAAACATATCATATGTATGACCAGACTAGTATTGATAGAAATTTAGGATATGAACATATGTGTCACTGTTAGGCCTTTTTCTTGTAGTGCTATTAGCCACATAATAACACTTCGTAGTTGTTTATGTAAACTTTACTCTATAATCTATAATCCTTCCTTTTATTTGATGCACATTATTCAATTATGTGTTTAAGGCTTTCTAAGACTCCTTATTGTAAATTCGGTTCAATTACGTTGCACTTCCTTTTACTTCTCTTTACATCCCGTTTTAATTTACACTTAATGTTAACTTAAGTGCTTAAGGCTTGACATGCCTCCATATTATGAGGCTCATGTTCAATAACATTGATTAAGGTTCATTAAGTAACATTATATCTTTTACTTATCATCTAATTCATTAAGTAACCTTATACCTTTTACTTATCATCTAATTAAGTTTTTAAGGCCTCTCATTTTATCACATTATGTGAATAAGCTTTATTATTATTATTATTATTTAAATAAACCTTCGTATCATTCTTTCCAATTTCATCTTTTAACTGATACTTAATATGAAGTTAAGTATTTTAAGTCTCTCATTAAACTTTATTAAGTGTATAATATAAACGTAGTATGCACATAAGTCAATCATGTTTGATGATAAAACATATACTTTGTAACAATCGTATTCATTTATTAATAAAAATATAAATTTATTAAAGGCTTTTAATTATCTACATGATCTTTGTTTTATAATATGTGATAAACCCATAGTTTTAAGCAATGCTTTTAGAATAATGATGATGATCATTCTAATGAGATCTAAATTCTTAGAAAGCTTAAAACTAAAATAGTTCCCAATCGTTGGATTACTAAATTGGGGATTAGTAAATCCGGATAGATTGGTACATACGTTATTTGCTCATTGGATGAGGATGATTGATCTCATGATCATTTGTGTGGAGATACTAAAGCAAGTATTTAGGTGCTTATTAGAGAATAAGTTTCTTTGAGCGTGGCTCATTAAGGAATACCTAATGGAGTTTTACTTGCTGTCGATAGGAATTCACAGTAGTGATAGTAGTATAAGTGATCTTTGGACTTGAGATCATCATAGTATCTTGTGTATGATGAATTATACTTTGACTTATTCCTTAAGACCCTTAGGGTATATCAAAGGGTATGCTTGGGTATAATAAGTTGTACATGGAGATAATGTACGATCAATAAAGAATCTACCACTTCTAGTAAAAGAAGAGAAATGTCCTATGTGATTCGATAAATGACAACCTAGTAGTCCTTGGCCAAGGCAGAATGAAATTAGAAAGGAGTTTCTAATTTGTATTATTTGGAGTTGTGCATTTAAGGATCGAAATACATATAATTAAATAAAATAAGACTTGACAGTAATTTCATGTCTTATATATAATTGGGACATTGTATGGTGGAAGGATTGAATTGTACGGTAACTATTTACTCAAATATTCTTTTATGATTAATGTTAAAATCTATATTATCTGAAAAGTCGTTGATCGCTAGGGAGGCTTATCCCTATTGCAGAATAAATATTATTTATTTAAATAAATTAATAATTTAATTTATTTATTTAAATAAGATTAGAATTATTCTAATTGATTTATTCACAACCGGTTTAATATGGAGAACCTAAAGGGTCACACTATAAAAGAAAATATAATTATTATTATTTTAATTTCTAAAAGAGTTTAGGAATTAATTTAATATAAGTACTCTCATTTATTCCTAATAGGATTAGGAGGGAAAATTAGTTAAATGAGTTTAATTAATTATCCCTAATTAGATTAGGGAGCCCATTTAATTAAAAGAGTTTAATAAAAATAAATATTATCTTATTTTTAATTAAATAGGGTTACCTGATATCTTTATAAGAGGAGTCATATATCAGATATCAAACGTACGTAATTCTAAGAGTTGGGAGAGTACGCTCTTTTCTATGAGAGATAAAAAAACTAGGGTTTTGCCAAACACCCATCTTTTTGAATCTTTCTTCTTTCTTGGTGGATCACCTCTAGATGCCAAACACTTGGGTGGCTAACGTTAATCAAAGGAAGGAACCAAACCCGGTGGATTCAAGTTGGAACGCGAAAGGATTTGGAGGTGAACTCGTACCTGAGGAAGCTCGAATCTTCAAGGGTATGATTCTTATTTGTTATCTTTTCATTTAATTAATAATTATGCATAAAGGATGATCCGGATATATGGTTTGTAATTTTTTTTAAACTCTGATTTTTCCACGTTTCCACTTATTTTGTGCAATTTGATTTCGTTCATGAATATTACAAACCTAACATAATATTCATTAGAATTTTTAATATTAAGTTTTCTTTAAAACATGAAATTAAAAGCTCAATATTGCGCTTTGACTGAGAGCCGCGGCGTTAAGGGCCGATTTGAATTTGTCATTTGGCGGCTACGGTGTGTTAGGTTTGTAATATTTTAGAACGCAATCAAATTGCAAAAATAAGCGGAAGCGAGATAAATCAGAGTTTAAAAATTTTACAAACCATATACCCGGATCACCCTTTATGCACAATTATTAATTAAACAAAAAAGATAACGAATAAGAATCATACCCTCAAGATCGAGCTTCCTCGTACAAGTTCACCTCAATCCTTTTCGCTCAATTTGAATCCACCCAAGTTTGGTTCTTCCATCGATCAACGTTAGCCACCCAAGTGTTAACTCTAAAGGTGATCCACCAAGGAAAAAAATTTTCAAAGAAGAAGGGTATTTTACTAAATCCTAGTTTTTCTATCTCTATAAAAAGAACGCATTCTCCAACCATTGGAATTATATCGTATTTTTTAATATCCGATATAAGACTCTCTTATAAAGATATCGTAACCTTATTTAATAAAATAAGGTATTATTTATTTAATTAAACTCTTTTAATTAAATGGGCTCTCTAATCTTATTAGGATAATTAATTAAACTCCTTTAACTAATTTTCCTCCTAATCCTATTAGAATAATTGAGAGTACTTTATATTAAATTAATTTCTAAACTCTTTTAGAAATTAAAATAATAATAATAATAATTGTAATAATATTAATAAGACTCCTCTTATTAATTTATATTTAATATTTCTAAAATATTAAATAATAATATTAAACTATTTAATTTATTCTATCACCACAGATTAAATTAAATATACATAACATATTATTACGATTATGCCATTAACTTCTTAAATAATTATTCTTCCTTTTATGGTGTGACCCTTTAGGTTCTCCATATTAAACCTAAGTTATGAATAAATCAATTAGAACAATTCTAATCTTATTTAAATAAATAAATTAAACAATTAATTTATTTAAATAAATA
This sequence comes from Panax quinquefolius, assembly GCA_020205615.1. Lineage (NCBI taxonomy): Eukaryota > Viridiplantae > Streptophyta > Magnoliopsida > Apiales > Araliaceae > Panax > Panax quinquefolius. Next base: position 106,778,759 of record CM035164.1, on the reverse strand, counting down.
ATATTTATTCTACAATAGGATAAGCCTCTCCCAATGATCAAACTTTATAATATAGATTTCAACATTAATCATAAAAGAACCTTTTGAGTAAATAGTTACCTGACAATTCAATCCTTCCACCATACAACGTCCCAATTAAATATAAGACATGGAATTATCACAAGTCTTATTTTATGAATTATATGTATTTCGACTCTTAAATGCACAACTCAAAATAATACAAATTAGAAACTCTTTTCTAATTTCATTCTCGCTTTCGCCAAGGACTACCTGGGTTGTCATTTATCGAATCACATAGGACATTTCTCTTCTTTAATGAAGTGGTAGATTCTTTATCGATCATACATTATCTCCATGTACAACTTATTATACCCAAGCATACCCTTTGATATACCCTAAGGGACTTAAGGAATAAGTCAAAGTATAACTCATCATACACAAGATACTATGATGATCTCAAGTCCAAGGATCACTTTAGACTACTATCACTACTACAGAATTCTATCGACAGCAAGTAAAACTCCATTAGGTATTCCTTAGCGAGCCAACGCTCAAATTGAACTTATTCTCTAATAAGCACCTACATACTTGCTTTTTAGTGTTCCACACAAATGATCATGAGATCAATCATCCTCATCCAACGAAGCAAGTTAACGATATACCAATCTATCCGGATTCACTAATCCCCAATTTAGTAATCCAATGATTGGGAACTATTTTAGTTTTAAGCTTTCTAAGAATTTAGATCTCATTAGAATGATCATCATCATTATTCTAAAAGCATTGCTTAAAACTATGGATTTATCACATATTATAAAACAAAGATCATGTTGATAATTAAAAGCCTTTAATAAATTAATACTTTTTATTAATAAATGAATAAGATTGTTACAAAGTATATGCTTTATCATCAAACATGATTGGCTTGTGTGCACACTACTTTCAATCTCCCACTTGCACTAAAGCCAATCGTCATGGTATCTCATACTCTTCTTTCTCTAAGTGGCGATTATCCCCATTGTTGGATAAGCTTTAGTTAATGGATATGTAATGTTGTTCATGAGAGTCCACTATCTCTATAGTGATTTCCCATCTTTCAATGATTCTAATAATCAAATGAAAGTGCCATAACACATGTTTAGATCCAAGATGAGACTTAGGAACTATTCCTAGTTCTGTAATGAACTTTTAATCCAAACAATTAACTTGCAGTTTCATTTATAGCTATATACTTTGTCTTTATCACTAAACCAAGACAACTCTTTCTGTTTGGAACCTTTCCAATTCAACGCACCTAACGCTTTCAAGATAACGCTTTACCTTAAAGTGGATTTTTTACATCATCTTGGTCATTCGAAAAACTTGAGTCTCATTAAGCCCTCTAGTTTTAATTTAGACCCACCATGAATATGATCACATCCTTAGTGCCGGTTAAGCACTTTAAGATGTTTTTCACTGACTCATAGTGAATTTCTCCATAATATGACTGATCAACATCAGGTCTCGTACATTTCTTTGCATATATAATTGTCACTCATGAGACCTCTCTTTTCAGGAGTCTGTGGGGACTATTAGGAGAGATACACTCCATAGCTCATCGACATGAGACATCTCTTGGAGTTTGCCATGCTAAACGACTTTAGCATCAAATGAATATACGTTCCTTGGGTTAAGTCGAGCATCCTCTTAAATCTATCTATATAGATTTATATCCCCAATTAAGATACTCTTCCAAATCATTCATGGAGGAATGTTTAGACAACTTTATCTTTACTGATTGTAGTATTGGTATGTCATTCCTTATCCGTAGTATATCAACATATAGTACTAGGAATGTCACGATGCTCCCACTGACCCTTTTGTACACACTAGAAGTCTTACCTCATCGAATGTAACTCTAGATCATCATCTTCTATGATGTGTACCTCATCATCATCATCCATGATGAATCCATACCTCCTAGGTATCTTTGGTACTATTCCAGATTTACAATTCAGTTGTGGTATAATAGGTCTATCTACAGGTTCCTCTTATTTGACTTATAGTATTTTGTGGTTTTTGAACTCTTCAAGATCTATTATCCTCCCACTAGCCCCTTCAATAATAAACACATTTATCTTAGAAGGCAGCGTGTTTCGCAACAAACACCTTTTGCTAAGTAGGATTATAGAACATATACCCTAAACTTACTTTAGGATGTCCCACAAATTGTACTTGTCAAATCTTGTCCCAAGCTTATCCTTTGAAACCTTTTCACATAAGTTGGACAACCCCTTATCTTAACATACTTAAGATTAGGAATCCTCCCGTCCATAACTTTTTATGGAGTCTTGGGGGCCTGATTTTGAGGTTACCATTTTCGTAGATATGCGTACCATTTCTAGGACATTATCCCGAAGGATCTTTGGAATGTCGGTAAAATCATTTTGGACCGTATCTATGTTCAACAAGGTATGATTTTTCCTTTCGATACATCAATCAATTATTACATATCGAGGCGTCCATTATGAGAAAACCATTTGAGATGATCTAGAAACTTATCGCACAAGTATTTATTCCTTGATCTAATCAAAGAATCTTAATACTTTGCCAATTTGTTTCACTTACAATTCTTTGAACCTTTCAAATAATTCATACTTGTATTTCAAAGAAATACACACATTCAACTCTTTGAATGATCATCTCCTTTTCTTATACTAATTTGTTCAATATGCAAAATTATTTTCATGTAAGTCGAGTAAACAAAATTTATTAAGTAATATTCGATTCTATACAAAACATTATTATTATAAATAGAACAACAATTGTTCTTAATTATAATACCAAAGATTTCATTGTCCAACAATAAAATGGAAATAATATTTTAACAAGAAGCTGGAATACAATAACAACTTATTGACTTAATAGATTTGCCTTCAGTAGGCATTGCTAAACTATAAGTTTCTATGGCTAATATGGCAACCTTTGCTACATTTCCCGCATAGGATTACTTATATTTGTTTAGCTTTCTACTGCATTTGGTCCTTCATAAATCTATATTTATGATAACCAAAGTCGGTATCCAATACCCAAGTAGAACCTTGACTTAAAGAAAAATTTATTTTAAATTATGAACAAAATTGTATTATAACTTGAAACTTCACTAAGCTTCTTTTGGTTAGCTCTGCAAGATGCTTCTCGCAGTTTCTTTCCAGTGTCCAGGCTTATTGCAGTGGAAGCAAACTCCTTTGCTATCCATATCAGTTTTGTTCTTAATATCCTTTGTTTACGTCTTTCTATTTACCTTCTTAAAATCGTTCTTCTTTTCAGAAGATTCTTTGGCCCCTACCAGTAAGACATGGTCTTTCTTGGTTGGAAAGTGACTCTCAACATTTTTCAACATGTTAAGAAAATCAGCGAGGCTGATATCTAGCTTGTTCATATGAAAAATTCACAACAATTGTGAAAGGAGTCCGGGAGTGAGGGAAAGATCAAATCTTGGCTCAACTCTCCATCCATGACAAAACCAGTTGTCCTAATTGATCTATCAAATTGATTATGTTAAGAACTTTTTGTCTGTACTATAGTGCCATTGGCCATTCTAGATCGGAAGAGCTTCTTAGATATCTGATATCTATCAGCCCTACTTTCCTCACCATCAACTACTTGATGTGTGGGGAGTATAGTAGAAGTATCCATAGTTTTCGCCGACGTTTGAAGCTTGTTACTCGTGGATCTGAGCATGATGCATTGAGCCAATCGTGCATCATCTTGCCACTTTCTAAAAGTAACAATCTCTTCCTCAGAGGCATGATCTGCAACCATTGCAGGGATAGGCATATTAAGGATATAAGATAGCTTTTTAGCCGTGAGAACTATTCTCAATTTCCTTAACCAATCCGTTTAATTCGGTCTGGTTAATTTAGCATCTAATATGCTTCACAGTGATAGTAATTTTAAACATTGTAAAATTCTGTAAATGAATTTGTAATTAACAACATTTTAACATACATTCTTTTATTAATTACCAAAATAAATTAGGTCTTGTTTTAAATTGGTATCTCCCACTATTTTCTTCAAACTATATTACCCTCACTTATATAGTTCGGCAAAATCTAATTAAAGATTTGCTAGTGAGAATAAGGATCCCATTTCAAATGTATATAGCCTTGTGGTGACACAACAAACTATATATAAATAAATAGGTAGACAACTTTTGTCAATTACATCAACTATGCAACTCCTTTTCTTTTGCCTCTTAGATTATTTTGATCAAGTGGTGGCACATCCGAATCAAAATTATCCAAGTTAAGTCCGACCTAGCACTCCATATATTCAAAAAAAAATATCATCCTTGTGGTGACACAACAAAACAATATTGTTCAATTTTCTTTATAAGCATCAAATGTGATAAATTAACATCTTAAATACTTAATACTTGCCTTGTGGTGACACAACAAACTCATATTAAATATTTAATACTCTATTAATTTTATCATGCTGAAAGCGACATTCGATATTCCAAATATCTTTGAACGCTTAGGACTTAATATAAAAATTGAGGGGTTTGTTATTAATATGTCTCATCTTGTTTTTAAGCAGCATTTACATATATATATATAAAATACGCTATTATATTAATGGACATGCGAAGCATGTTTGCATAATATATAATATATATAGTATAAGCATGCACATATAGAATACTATATTCTACGGATTGATTATGGACTTTATTCTAGTTTGGTTCACTAGAGCCACCAAGTGAACCAAAAGGTCAAACCTAGGGTGCAAGAATTAATATTTAAATATAACTATTACATTTAAGCTTAGGGCTCCATTACAAACGGGTCTTCAAGCGCTCCTTGCTCCTTGCTCCTTGATATCTAATTCTTCAAAATTAATTCTAACTATTCCTATTACAAAACTATTTAAAATAAATAGAAACCTTGATCGGCGGTCGAGGGAAATACATAGGAGGAGATAGAATTTATATTAAGAAAAATTAGAGAAGGCGAGGCAGGCAGTGAACCCCATTTAATAAAAACCATACATTCATGCATCCAACTAAAATAAAATCCAATCATATTGGTTGATAGTCCATAATCAATCCCATTTATTATCATACACATCACCATACGCATCAATAAATAACATTCATCTTATGAATAATAAACTTTTAATATATATATTGATATCATTTAATGGGCAAATTTAGTTAGTATAAAATTTATTTTTGAATCAAAATAAACTCCTTTATTTTAATCCAAATTTAAATCAAAATAAAACTATTTTATTTTAATTTATCCAATTTTGAATAAAATAAACTATTTTATTTTAATCAAAATAAACTCCTTTATTTTAATTAATTATGGAATCCAATTCCATGTAAAAAAATAACTCCTTTATTAAAGGAAACACGGATTCTCTTTCCTATTCACAAATAAACTCCTTTATTTTGAATAATATGAAATCTTATTTCATATCTAAATAAACTCCTTTATTTAAGGAAATTAGGATTCTCTTTCCTATTCACAAATAAACTTTTTTTTTTATTTTGAATAATATGAAATCTTATTTCATATCTAAATAAACTCCTTTATTTAAGGAAATTAGGATTCTTTCCTATTCACAAATAAACCTTTTATTTTTGAATAATATGAAATCTAATTTCATATCAAAATAAACTCCTTTATTTAAGGAAAAATAGAATCCAATTTCAACTCTAATTAGTTATCATGGAATCCAATTCCAACTCTAATTAGTTAGCATGAAATTCAATTTTAAAATTAAAATAAACCTTTTTATTTTAAAATTAAAATAAACCTTTTATTTTAAAATTAAAATAAACCTTTTATTTTAAAATTAAAATAATTAAGAATATAATATATATAATATTATATTACGTTAATAATATATATTATATATCCGCAGAAACTAAAAAAAATATGTGAATCTCGTTAACTTCCTCAAATTAGTGCATAAATTTCAAAAATCCATACACGACTTTACCAAATCTTGTAACCTTTAACAAGCAATTGTGCTACGGTTTTGAAAAAAAAATAAAATCAAATCAACTTTTTCTATTACATAGATATATATCCTGTTAACAATAAAATATAATAAAAACCGAAGATCACCTTTAACTATTTTAAAATTAAAAAAAAAATGATCCACGGTTTTAAAAACAGGCTTTGTGAATAATTTTTTTTTTAATTTAAATTTTATACAATTAAATTATGCCCAATTAAATTGTTCTAAACACATATCAATATAATATCAAATTAAAACAATTAATAATTCGCATAAAGGTTTGGCTCTGATGCCACTGCTAGGTTTGTAATATTCTAGAACGCAATCAAATTGCAAAAATAAGCGGAAGCGAGATAAATCAGAGTTTAAAAATTTTACAAACCATATATGGGATCACCCTTTATGCACAATTATTAATTAAACGAAAAAGATAACGAATAAGAATCATACCCTTGAAGATCGAGCTTCCTCAGGTACAAGTTCACCTCCAATCCTTTTCGCGTTCAACTTGAATCCACCGGGTTTGGTTCCTTCCTTTGATCAACGTTAACCACCCAAGTGTTTGGCCTCTAGAGGTGATCCACCAAGGAAAAAGAATTTTCAAGAAGAAGGGGTATTTTGCTAAACCCTAGTTTTTCTATCTCTATAGAAAAAGAACGTACTCTCCAACCATTGGAATTATATCGTATTTTTTTAATATCTGACATAAGACTCCTCTTATAAAGATATCAGGTAACCTTATTTAATAAAATAAGGTATTATTTATTTAATTAAACTCTTTTAATTAAATGGGCTCCCTAATCTTATTAGGGATAATTAATTAAACTCCTTTAACTAATTTTCCCTCCTAATCCTATTAGGAATAATTGAGAGTACTTATATTAAATTAATTTCTAAACTCTTTAGAAATTAAAATAATAATAATAATAATTGTAATAATATTAATAAGACTCCTCTTATTAATTTATATTTAATATTTCTAAAATATTAAATAATAAATATTAAGCTATTTAATTTATTCTATCACCATAGATTAAATTAAATATACATAACATATTATTACGATTATGCCATTAACTTCTTAAATAATTATTCTTCCTTTTATGGTGTGACCCTTTAGGTTCTCCATATTAAACCAGGTTGTGAATAAATCAATTAGAACAATTCTAATCTTATTTAAATAAATAAATTAAACAATTAATTTATTTAAATAAATAATATTTATTCTACAATAGGGATAAGCCTCCTAGCGATCAACGACTTTCCGAGATAATATAGATTTCAACATTAATCATAAAAGAACCTTTGAGTAAATAGTTACTGTCATAATTCAATCTTTCCACTATACTGATGTCCCAATTAAATATAAGACATGGAATTCTTTGTCAAGTCTTATTTTATTTAATTATATGCATTTCGACTCTTAAATGCACAACTCAAATAATGCAAATTAGAAACTCCTTTCTAATTTCATTACTCGCCGCCAAGGACTCTGGGTTGTCATTTATCGAATCACATAGGATATTTCTCTTCTTTTAATGAAGTGGTAGATTCTTTATTGATCATACATTATCTCCATGTACAACTTATTATACCCAAGCATACCCTTTGATATACCCTAAGGGTCTTAAGGAATAAGTCAAAGTATAACTCATCATACACAAGATACTATGATGATCTCAAGTCCAAAGATCACTTGTACTTACTATCACTACAGAATTCCTATTGACAGCAAGTAAAACTCCATTAGGTATTCCTTAGCGAACCACGTTCAAATGAACTTATTCTCTAATAAGCACCTACATACTTGCTTTAGTGTCTCCACACAAATGATCATGAGATTAATCATCCTCATCCAATGAGCAAGCAAAGAACGTATGTACCAATCTATCCGGATTCACTAATCCCCAATTTAGTAATCCAATGATTGGGAACTATTTTAGTTTTAAGCTTTCTAAGAATTTAGATCTCATTAGAATGATCATCATCATTATTCTAAAAGCATTGCTTAAAACTATGGGTTTATCACATATTATAAAACAGCATCATGTAGATAATTAAAAGCTTTTAATAAATTAATACTTTTTATTAATAAATGAATAAGATTGTTACAAAGTATATGCTTTATCATCAAACATGATTGGCTTGTGTGCACACTACTTTCACGGTCAGGTCAAGGGTCTTCGTTGGACAGTTCGGGTCAATGCAATAAAGACCGGACTATAGGCTATTTACTACGATCTTGCGCTAAAATCTGTAGAATAGGTTGCCCAGATTTCTGTTCCTCGCGACTTTTGATCATTCCTTCATCAAATCTTCAAAACTCGATCAATATACGTCCAAATGAGTCCGTTTCTGATTTAATAGACTCTTAATTTCTGAAACTATAACATACCAGAAAATCAGCATCTTCTAAACACATTAGCCAACCATTCTAATGTCTCAATTTCAAGTTCATACTAAATTTTCATGTTTTAACATGTTTAGTATAATAGTTCACCACGAATTCGATTCATAACCAATTTAATCCATTAAACCTTCATTGTTTTCATTTTTCAACATATTAACAACTTCCATTATCAATTTGCAGATTATAACTTGAATTCCTAACCAATTTTGATCTCAAAATAAGCCAAAACACATATATTTACAACAAAACTCTAATCTTCATCTTTCAACATATTATCATGAATCTCCATATGAAGTTATACAATATGATAATAAACTAACTCAACGAAAGTGTAGAGTTAGAAAACTTGCACAATGTAATAAATGAACTAGCTCAACGAAAGTGTAGAGTTAGAAAACTTGCCTCGAGCGTAAGCTAAAATATTAAACTCACGTTCACCTATACACAATATTAAAACCACAACATCTATTAGACATACTAATATTCAATTTTCAATATAAAACGCATTACTAGCTAAGCTTGTTATTTTAGCACAAGTCTTAAGCTACCATTTACATTTCAGAATTTCCAAGTGTTAATCATCACAACACTTAACTAACGTTCATTGTATAAACTAGGTTATCACATAACGCATTTTTTATTTACTAACATAATACATATAACACAACTCTGTATTAGCCTTGTTGTTACATGTTGGACACATTAGCATAACCTCTAGTTAAGCCACAAAGAACTACCAAAGTCTGCAGAATTAGTAGACTTCAGTGTTTGGAAATGGGCACTCATGGCAGTCATGAGTTTTGTCTTGAGGAGATCACATGGCCACACTTGCGTATAATTGTAAGCGCTTCAGGGCTTAAGGCCCTTGCTTGTGATGACGCATTAAAAACTCGATTTTTGAGAATAGAGCTTTGGCACTTTTCTTAAGCCAACTAACACGAATTTCACCCTCCAAACAGTGATAATAACACAAAAAATAAATATACAACTATCATAGACATGATTGCTAACATATTTAACCACTTAGCATAATTTAACAATCACTAAAACTATTTTAATTTCTCAATTTTCATGTTTTCATGAAAAACTCAATTTTCTTGACATTCATCCTAAAAATCATCACTGTGATTTCAAAACATGACAAAATCATCTCATTCAAATTACGTTATGTTCAGTATCTCAATGAACTAATATATCAAGCTTCAATTTACAATTTCGCATACTAATTAGCCACTAGAATTGATACTTTTCATGAACATATGAAAATTCCATATACTGATAAATATTTCTACTGATATCCGAAATTAGCATGCAATTGTTGTTTAAACATAATCTCTAATCATAACTATAACTAATTATCATCAACATATTACGTAACCACATTTCACAGAAAACTAGAATTCATGAGTTTGAAACTTTATGTCAGTAAATTCATACATGTATATGTAAAATACTAATATTATGAACATACCTTCAATTTGCTAATATAATCCTTGCTAATTGCTGGAAATTGCTTACGTTCTCTCTCAAATTCTCTCAAGCTCCTTCTCAATTCTCTGTGTCAAGCTCTCTTCTCTTCTCTCTTCTCAGTATATTGGCTAGACTAACTTAAGCGTAAACAAATAAACTGATAAACCTTAATACTAATACTAATTAGGATATCAATTATAACGTATAAGTTATAATTACATTATATTTATTATTTTAATTTATTTTATTTATTTTAAAAAATCTAGAAAATGTGGCGCAACAGCACCAGACTATAGGTTATTTACGGCGATGCGGCACCCGTCTGTAGAATAGGTTGCCCAGATTTCTGTTCCTCGCGACTTTTGACCATTCCTTCATCAAATCTTCAAAACTAGATCAATATACGTCCAAATGAGTCCGTTTCTGAATTAATAGACTCTTAATTTCTGAAACTATAACATACCAGAAAATCAGCATCTTCTAAACACATTAACCAACCATTCTAATGTCTCAATTTCAAGTTCATACTAAATTTTCATGTTTTAACATGTTTAGTGTAATAGTTCACCACGAATTCGATTCATAACCAATTTAATCCATTAAACCTTCATTGTTTTCATTTTTCAACATATTAACAACTTCCATTATCAATTTGCAGATTATAACTTGAATTCCTAACCAATTTTGATCTCAAAATAAGCCAAAACACATATATTTACAACAAAACTCTAATCTTCATCTTTCAACATATTATCATGAATCTCCATATGAAGTTATACAATATGATAATAAACTAACTCAACGAAAGTGTAGAGTTAGAAAACTTGCCTCGAGTGTAAGCTAAAATATTAAACTCACGTTCACCTATACACAATATTAAAACCACAACATCTATTAGACATACTAATATTCAATTTTCAATATAAAACGCATTACTAGCTAAGCTTGTTATTTTAGCACAAGTCTTAAGCTACCATTTACATTTCAGAATTTCCAAGTGTTAATCATCACAACACTTAACCAACGTTCATTGTATAAACTAGGTTATCACATAACGCATTTTTTATTTACTAATCATTTTTGCAACTTTGAATTCATAATACATATAACACAACTCTGTATTAGCCTTGTTGTTACATGTTGGACACATTACCATAACCTCTAGTTAAGCCACAAAGAACGACCAAAGTCTGCAGAATTAGCAGACTTCAGTGTTTGGAAATGGGCACTTCATGCAGTAGCATGAAGTTTTATCTTCAGGATCACATGGCGCAGCTTGTAGCAATTATCTTCTTGCTTAAGGCAGCTTAAGCTGCATAGCTTGGATTTATTAAAACTTCAGTTTTGCAGAATAGAGCTTTGGCACTTTTCTTAAGCCAACTAACACGAATTACACCCACCAAACAGTGATAATAACACAAAAAATAAATATACAACTATCATAGACATGATTGCTAACATATTTAACCACTTAGCATAATTTAACAATCACTAAAACTATTTTAATTTCTCAATTTTCATGTTTTCATGAAAAACTCAATTTTCTTGACATTCATCCTAAAAATCATCACTGTGATTTCAAAACATGACAAAATCATCTCATTCAAATTACGTTATGTTCGTATCTCAATGAACTAACATATACAAGCTTCAATTTACAATTTCGCATACTAATTAGCCACTAGAATTGATACTTTTCATGAACATATGAAAATTCCATATACTGATAAATATTTCTACTGATATCCGAAATTAGCATGCAATTGTTGTTTAAACATAATCTCTAATCATAACTATAACTAATTATCATCAACATATTACGTAACCACATTTCACAGAAAACTAGAATTCACAGAGTTTGAAACTTTATGCCGTAAATTCATACATGTATATGTAAAATACTAATATTATGAACATACCTTCAATTTGCTAATATAATCCTTGCTAATTGCTGGAAATTGCTTACGTTCTCTCTCAAATTCTCTCAAGCTCCTTCTCAATTCTCTGTGTCAAGCTCTCTTCTCTTCTCTCTTCTCAGTATATTGGCTAGACTAACTTAAGCGTAAACAAATAAACTGATAAACCTTAATACTAATACTAATTAGGATATCAATTATAACGTATAAGTTATAATTACATTATATTTATTATTTTAATTTATTTTATTTATTTTAAAAAATCTAGAAAATGTGGTAAATGACCTTGCTGACTATAGGTTATTCTGACGATCGCGGCACCCGTCTGTAGAATAGGTTGCCTGATTTACATTCTCGCGACTTTTGACCATTCCTTCATCAAATCTTCAAAACTAGATCAATATATCGTCCAAATGAGTAGTTTACGAATTAATAGACTCTTAATTTACGAAACTATAACATACCGTAAAATCAAAGCATCTTCTAAACACATTAACCAACCATTCTAATGTCTCAATTTCAAGTTCATACTAAATTTTCATGTTTTAACATGTTTAGTGTAATAGTTCACCTGCAATTCGATTCATAACCAATTTAATCCATTAAACCTTCATTTGTTTTCATTTTTCAACATATTAACAACTTCCATTATCAATTTTGATTATAACTTGAATTCTAACCAATTTTGATCTCAAAATAAGCCAAAACACATATATTTACAACAAAACTCTAATCTTCATCTTTCAACATATTATCATGAATCTCCATATGAAGTTATACAATATGATAATAAACTAACTCAACGAAAGTGTAGAGTTAGAAAACTTGCTCGAGTGTAAGCTAAAATATTAAACTCACGTTCACCTATACACAATATTAAAACCACAACATCTATTAGACATACTAATATTCAATTTTCAATATAAAAGCGCATTACTAGCTAAGCTTGTTATTTTAGCACAAGTCTTAAGCTACCATTTACATTTCCGAATTTCCAAGTGTTAATCATCACAACACTTAACCAACGTTCATTGTATAAACTAGGTTATCACATAACGCATTTTTTATTTACTAATCATTTTTGCAACTTTGAATTCATAATACATATAACACAACTCAGTATTAGCCTTTGTTGTTACATGTTGGACACATTACCATAACCTCTAGTTAAGCCACATAAAAACGACCAAAGTCTGCAGAATTAGCGAGACTTGGTGTTTGAAATGGGCACTTGGCATGCACATGAAGTTTTTATCTTCAGGAGATCATGGCATGGCACATGTGGCAAATGTCTTCGCATTTTCAAGCTTACATACATGGCTTGCATTAAAACTTCGATTTTTGAGAATAGAGCTTTGGCACTTTTCTTAAGCCAACTAACACGAATTCACCCACCAAACCAAGTGATAATAACACAAAAATAAATATACAACTATCATAGACATGATTGCTAACATATTTAACCACTTAGCATAATTTAACAATCACTAAAACTATTTTAATTTCTCAATTTTCATGTTTTCATGAAAAACTCAATTTTCTTGACATTCATCCTAAAAATCATCACTGTGATTTCAAAACATGACAAAATCATCTCATTCAAATTACGTTATGTTCGTATCTCAATGAACTAACATATACAAGCTTCAATTTACAATTTCGCATACTAATTAGCCACTAGAATTGATACTTTTCATGAACATATGAAAATTCCATATACTGATAAATATTTCTACTGATATCCGAAATTAGCATGCAATTGTTGTTTAAACATAATCTCTAATCATAACTATAACTAATTATCATCAACATATTACGTAACCACATTTCACAGAAAACTAGAATTCACAGAGTTTGAAACTTTATGCCGTAAATTCATACATGTATATGTAAAATACTAATATTATGAACATACCTTCAATTTGCTAATATAATCCTTGCTAATTGCTGGAAATTGCTTACGTTCTCTCTCAAATTCTCTCAAGCTCCTTCTCAATTCTCTGTGTCAAGCTCTCTTCTCTTCTCTCTTCTCAGTATATTGGCTAGACTAACTTAAGCGTAAACAAATAAAACCGATAAACCTTAATACTAATACTAATTGGGATATCAATTATAACGTATAAGTTATAATTACATTATATTTATTATTTTAATTTATTTTATTTATTTTAAAAATCTAGAAAATGTGCTAAATAATGACGCAGGACTATAGGTTATTTACTACGATCGGACCGATCAGAATAGGTTGCCCAGTTTACATTCTCGCGACTTTTGACCATTCCTTCATCAAATCTTCAAAACTAGATCAATATATCGTCCAAATGAGTCCGTTTACAATTAATAGACTCTTAATTTACGAAACTATAACATACCGAGAAAATCAAAGCATCTTCTAAACACATTAACCAACCATTCTAATGTCTCAATTTCAAGTTCATACTAAATTTTCATGTTTTAACATGTTTAGTGTAATAGTTCACCACAATTAGATTCATAACCAATTTAATCCATTAAACCTTCATTGTTTTCATTTTCAACATATTAACAACTTCCATTATCAATTTGCAGATTATAACTTGAATTCCTAACCAATTTTGATCTCAAAATAAGCCAAAACACATATATTTACAACAAAACTCTAATCTTCATCTTTCAACATATTATCATGAATCTCCATATGAAGTTATACAATATGATAATAAACTAACTCAACGAAAGTGTAGAGTTAGAAAACTTGCCTCGAGTGTAAGCTAAAATATTAAACTCACGTTCACCTATACACAATATTAAAACCACAACATCTATTAGACATACTAATATTCAATTTTCAATATAAAACGCATTACTAGCTAAGCTTGTTATTTTAGCACAAGTCTTAAGCTACCATTTACATTTCAGAATTTCCAAGTGTTAATCATCACAACACTTAACCAACGTTCATTGTATAAACTAGGTTATCACATAACGCATTTTTTATTTACTAATCATTTTTGCAACTTTGAATTCATAATACATATAACACAACTCTGTATTAGCCTTGTTGTTACATGTTGGACACATTACCATAACCTCTAGTTAAGCACAAAGAAACGACCAAAGTCTGCAGAATTAGCGAGACTTGGTGTTTGAAATGGGCACTTTCATGTGCATGAAGTTTTATCTTCAGGAGGCCACATGGCACATGCAGCCGTAATTTATCTATTGGCTTCAGCTTTAAGGCATGGCCACATGTGACCTTAAAACTTCAGTTTTTTGCGAGAATAGAGCTTTGGCACTTTTCTTAAGCCAACTAACACGAATTACACCCACCAAACAGTGATAATAACACAAAAAATAAATATACAACTATCATAGACATGATTGCTAACATATTTAACCACTTAGCATAATTTAACAATCACTAAAACTATTTTAATTTCTCAATTTTCATGTTTTCATGAAAAACTCAATTTTCTTGACATTCATCCTAAAAATCATCCTTTGTGATTTCAAAAACATGACAAAATCATCTCATTCAAATTACGTTATGTTCGTATCTCGATGAACTAACATATCAAGCTTCAATTTACAATTTAGCATACTAATTAGCCACTAGAATTGATACTTTTCATGAACATATGAAAATTCCATATCTTGATAAATATTTCTACCGATATCAAAATTAGCATGCAATTGTTGTTTAAACATAATCTCTAATCATAACTATAACTAATTATCATCAACATATTACGTAACCACATTTCACTGAAAACTAGAATTCTGAGTTTGAAACTTTATGTCAGTAAATTCATACATGTATATGTAAAATACTAATATTATGAACATACCTTCAATTTGCTAATATAATCCTTGCTAATTCTTTGGAAATTGCTTACGTTCTCTCTCAAATTCTCTCAAGCTCCTTCTCAATTCTCTGTGTCAAGCTCTCTTCTCTTCTCTCTTCTCAGTATATTGGCTAGACTAACTTAAGCGTAAACAAATAAACTGATAAACCTTAATACTAATACTAATTAGGATATCAATTATAACGTATAAGTTATAATTACATTATATTTATTATTTTAATTTATTTTATTTATTTTAAAAAATCTAGAAATTCCAAATGCCATAAGGCTTGTTTGACAAAAACCCTTTAAATATTAAAGATAATCCTTGTTTGGCAAAAACTAAATTAAACTACTTTAATTTATTTTAATAACTCCTTATAATATAGTTATTTGTCACACTATATTTAATCAAGCTTTCATATTTATTTTAATTAAATCAAATCACAATTAATTAAATAAATCATTTAATCACATAACTCAATACAATAATTAACCATTAAATTGAAATATCAATATAATAATCATTTCCTTAATTCATCAATTATTTATTTAATAAATAATTAACTAAACAAAATTAAATCAATTAAACAAATATTTATTCAACGATAATCACATCAATTAAATATTTATATAAATCAATAAATATTTAATATTACATTTAAAATTTCGCAATGTTAAATATTTAGTGCATTCTGATGTTGTGTCGATTACGTTTCAAGTATGACATCCAAACATATCATATGTATGACCAGACTAGTATTGATAGAAATTTAGGATATGAACATATGTGTCGCTGTTAGGCCTTTTTCTTGTAGTGCTATTAGCCACATAATAACACTTAGTAGTTGTTTATGTAAACTTTACTCTATAATCCATAATCCTTCCTTTTATTTGATGCACATTATTCAATTATGTGTTTAAGGCTTTCTAAGACTCCTTATTGTAAATTCGGTTCAATTACGTTGCACTTCCTTTTACTTCTCTTTACATCCCGTTTTAATTTACACTTAATGTTAACTTAAGTGCTTAAGGCTTGACATGCCTCCATATTATGAGGCTCATGTTCAATAACATTGATTAAGGTTCATTAAGTAACATTATATCTTTTACTTATCATCTAATTCATTAAGTAACCTTATACCTTTTACTTATCATCTAATTAAGTTTTTAAGGCCTCTCATTTTATCACATTATGTGAATAAGCTTTATTATTATTATTATTATTTAAATAAACCTTCATATCATTCTTTCCAATTTCATCTTTTAAGCGATACTTAATATGAAGTTAAGTATTTTAAGTCTCTCATTATACTTTATTAAGTGTATAATATAAGCGTAGTATGCATATAAGTCAATCATGTTTGATGATAAAACATATACTTTGTAACAATCTTATTCATTTATTAATAAAAAATATAAATTTATTAAAGGCTTTTAATTATCTACATGATGCTGTTTTATAATATGTGATAAACCCATAGTTTTAAGCAATGCTTTTAGAATAATGATGATGATCATTCTAATGAGATCTAAATTCTTAGAAAGCTTAAAACTAAAATAGTTCCCAATCGTTGGATTACTAAATTAGGGATTAGTAAATCCGGATAGATTGGTACATACGTTATTTGCTCATTGGATGAGGATGATTGATCTCATGATCATTTGTGTGGAGATACTAAAGCAAGTATTTAGGTGCTTATTAGAGAATAAGTTCTTTGAGCATTGGCTCATTAAGGAATACCTAATGGAGTTTTACTTTTTGTCAATAGGAATTCTGTAGTGATAGTAGTCAAGTGATCCTTAGACTTGAGATCATCATAGTATCTTGTGTATGATGAATTATACTTTGACTTATTCCTTAAGACCCTTAGAGTATATCAAAGGGTATGCTTGGGTATAATAAGTTGTGCATGGAGATGTTGTATGATCGATAAAGAATCTACCACTTCAGTAAAAGAAGAGAAATGTCTATGTGATTCGATAAATGACAACCCGGTGAGTCATTGGCGATGCAGAATGAAATTAGAAAGGAGTTTCTAATTTGTATTATTTAGAGTTGTGCATTTAAGGATCAAAATACATATAATTAAATAAAATAAGACTTGTGAGTAATTCCATGTCTTATATTTAATTGGGACATTATATGGTGGAAGGATTGAATTATGCGGTAACTATTTACTCAAAGGTTTTTTATGATTAATATTGAAATCTATATTATACGGAAAGTCGTTGATCATTAGGGGAGGCTTATCCTTATTGTAGAATAAATATTATTTATTTAAATAAATTAATAATTTAATTTATTTATTTAAATAAGATTAGAATTATTCTAATTAATTTATTCACAATTAGGTTTAATATGGAGAACCTAAAGGGTCACACCATAAAAGGAAGAATAATTATTTAAGAAGTTAATGACATAATCGTAATAATATGTTAAGTATATTTAATTTAATCTATGGTGATAAAATAAATTAAATAGCTTAATATTTATTATTTAATATTTTAGAAATATTAAATATAAATTAATAAGAGGAGTCTTATTAATATTAGTACAATTATTATTATTTTAATTTCTAAAGAGTTTAGGAAGTAATTTAATATAAGTTCTCTCATTTATTCCTAATAGGATTAGGAGGGAAAATTAGTTAAAGGAGTTTAATTAATTATCCCTAATAAAAGTAGGGAGCCCATTTAATTAAAAGAGTTTAATTAAATAAATAATACCTTATTTTTAATTAAATAGGGTTACCTGATATCTTTATAAGAGGAGTCTTATATCAGATATCAAACGTACGTAATTCTAAGAGTTGGGAGAGTACGCTTTTTTCTATGAGAGATAGAAAAACTAGGGTTTTGCCAAACAGCCATCTTCTTGAATCTTTCTTCTTTCTTGGTGGATCACCTCTAGAGGCCAAACACTTGGGTGGCTAACGTTGATCAAAGGAAGGAACCAAACCCGGTGGATTCAAGTTGAACGCGAAAGGATTAGGAGGTGAACTCGTACCTGAGGAAGCTCGAATCTTCAAGGGTATGATTCTTATTCGTTATCTTTTCGTTTAATTAATAATTATGCATAAAGGATGATCCGGATATATGGTTTGTAATTTTTTTTAAACTCTGATTTTTCCACGTTTTCGCTTATTTTGTGCAATTTGATTGCATTCATGAATATTACAAACCTAACATAATATTCATTAGAATTTTTAATATTAAGTTTTCTTTAAAACATGCAATTAAAAGCTCATGTTTTGCGCTTTGACGGGGGCGGCGTTATGAGGCCCGATTTAAACTGTCAATGGCGCTACGGTCTTTTGGCGGGTCTTCGTTGGACAGGTCGGGTTGGTAGCATGACACACCGGACTATAGGCTATTCTGGCGATGCGGCGCCGAAATCAGTAGAATAGGTTGCTTGATTTACATTCCTCGCGACTTTTGACCATTCCTTCATCAAATCTTCATAACTCGATCAATATACGTCCAAATGAGTCCGTTTCTGATTTTATAGACTCTTAATTTCTGAAACTATAACATACCAGAAAATCAGCATCTTCTAAACACAATAACCAACCATTCTAATGTCTCAATTTCAAGTTCATACTAAATTTTCATGTTTTAACATGTTTAGTATAATAGTTCACCACGAATTCGATTCATAACCAATTTAATCCATTAAACCTTCATTGTTTTCATTTTTCAACATATTAACAACTTCCATTATCAATTTGCAGATTATAACTTGAATTCCTAACCAATTTTGACCTCAAAATAAGCCAAAACACATATATTTACAACAAAACTCTAATCTTCATCTTTCAACATATTATCATGAATCTGATTAATCTAAAATAACTTTTAGATGATATAAAATGGATTACACAAACCCATAAACATATATATATACAACATCTTTTCATATCATCCAACCAAAATACTCCCTTCCTTCCTAAATAAGTGTCGTTTAAAGTTTTTGCACATGGATTAAGGAAGCTACTAATATGAGTAAAAAGTTATTGTACAAGACTAAAATACCCTTATTTAATAAATATTCTCTCTCTTCTCTCTCACACTCTTCCATATCATTCTTTTATGTCCATCCGTCCAGGTTGAAAATTTTCTTCCGCCAAAAATTGATTTTGATTTTCCACCAAAATCAATTTTCAATCTAAACGCAAAGTTATTATGTTAAATGACCGGTCTTAGCATACCATGAACAGTATGTCTTAGACATTAAGAGATGATGATGAACGTGATGTTCATGTAATGAATCGCTATGGAAAGTGATTAGAACCTTAAGTAAAGGTTGAATGAATGATTAAAAGATGAACAACATAAATGCAAAGTACGTAAACAATATTCGTAAATCGTATTCGTGTCGAGCGAACGATCTAAGCATACATTGGTTATATGACTTAGATGTTGATGAATGTAAGTAAAGTAAGATATTAAATTATCAAGAAAACCATAATGAACGGTAATAAGATTAATGATGGTTTGATTTTAGTCGGATAGAAGATGATAGAATGAAACGTAAACGTAAAACCTTAAACCTACGTGGAGGTGTTGAGTGAACGCGTAAGTTAAACGTGTTTATCATACACATTGTGTATGGTTTGAACGTGAGATAATGAAGAATAACGATTAATGTATAAACGTTGAACAAGCCGAGTTAATGGTAATAGCTTGGATAACGTTCCGAGTTAAATGAACCAGACGTTGTAAGATATAGAGAGGAGATAATGTAAATGCTTAAAAGCTACGAACATGTAGTCTTAAAATTGAATGTTCGTTCTCGGCATACAAATGACTGTACGACATAGACGTTAATGGATAATCCTGAGGGAAGACATTTATTTGTTAGAAATCCACAAGGAATGATAATTAACTTAACGAACATTACAGTTGTAATGCTTCGAACAAGTTAAATTATAAAGAAGGAAAGATAAGATAATGTAAATCTATCGTAGAGATGATTGTAAGGTTATAGCATCTCTGTATGTCATAACAACCGAAGGAATGAAGCTAGAAGTTGGTTGCGTAAACTTAGATTACAAGAACGCGAACCACAAGAACTAAAGTTAAGTTTAAACAAATGCGTAAGTCAAGTATATGACTAATTGGTATGTGTTATTCCTTATGTGATATATAGGAATATCAATGAGCAGTTTAACGTAAACTATAAGTTAAAATTGTGCGCAAGTCAAGTTTCCTTACTTCATTCATTTTTAACATGAATGTTAGTTTCTTAAATTTTCTAAGATGTTGAACTTGAGAAAATTTTACTTATATGCAAATGTGTTATGTTTATACAAGGTGGTAGAATGTTGAGGCCTTATGCCATAATTTTAACACTTTGGTGTTTCTGTGAATTGAACTATTCTGTGATTGAACTGTTTAATGTGAAGAAGTTCTGTTTATACATGAACCGTTATTGTTAAGTCTGTGTTAATGATTCTAGCCAGATAAAACGTACATGAAAAAGGTAGAAGAATGAAAGTATGTAAAAGTGAAGGTGACTAATATTTTAAAATGATAAGAATCAGAGTTTATTCCTGTTATTTGAGTTGCTTCATAACCTTTGTTCGGTTATTAAAGTTTTAAAAGAATGTTTAAATTTTTGATTTTGTTTATTCAACTACTATGACTTGCTGAGCAATTGAATGCTCACTCTTGCTTTAAATAAAAATATTTTCAGCGAATGATGTTAGAACGAACTAAGGATCCCGTAAAGATCAAGTTGACATGTATCCTGATGAAGTGTCATTCAGTATATGAATGTGCGTGAAGATCAAGTCAAGACTTGTAATGTAAAATAGTTAATTAAAATATAGATTAGTTTATTGAACTGTGATGTATCTTTTGTGGCGGATGAAATCCACTCTTGTAAGATGTAAAGAATAATATAATCATTATTTGTAATGAACGGGGTTTTAAGGTAATAGAACCTAGGATTTGAGAATGTATGTTATTATATTTAGTTGTATAATGATATATGTTTGGAATGAAATGTACTCGTGATGTACGAAATCCGGGTGTGAAGATAGATCGGATTTTGGGGCGTCCAGAGTGAACTAGAATGTGGTAAGGTTGCGCTGCGTAGCAGAAAAAAGAAAACTTCATTTTGCTCTGAAATTTCGATTCAATCGCATATCAATTCATAAACGGAATCATAAAATTGACAATTAGCACAAAATTTGGCTCTGATACCACTGTTAGGATTGTATATAGCGCGGTTACATAATCAAATCATATAAAAGAGAAAAAAAGTGTGATAAGTTGAAATTTAAAATTTTCATATAATCGCATACCATGATCATGTTTTTTTTCTTAATTATCAATATAAACGAAGAAGAAAAGAGATTAGATTCATACCCTTGAAGATTCGAGCTTCCTCAGGTACAAGTTCGACTCCTAGAATACGCGAGATTGAATTCTTTCCTTTGATCAAAGTTAGCCACCCAAGCGTTTGGCCTCAATAAGTGATCCACTTAAGGAAGAACAAAAACTCAAGAAGAAGGGTGTTTGGCTAAACCCTAGTTTTTCCTATCTCAATAGAAAATGTGTACTCTCCCAACTCTTGAAATAAAGTGTGTAAATTGTTTTCACTCTCTCTCCATAAAAAAGACTTTCTTATTTATAGATGTAGGGAACCCTCCTAAACTATTTAGGAATATGGTTTTTATTTAATTAATTAGGTTTCCTAATCTCATTAGGACTAATTAATTAAACATTTTAATTAATTATCATCCCAATCTTATTAGGAATATATGAGAGTACTTATATTAATTAATTCTCAAACACCTTTAGGAATTAACTTAATAATAATAGTAATAATAATAATAAGACTCCTCTTATTAATTTATATTTAATATTTCTAAAATATTAAATAATAAATATTAAGCTATTTAATTTATTCTATCACCATAGATTAAATTAAATACACTTAACTTATTATTACGATTATGTCATTTACTTCTTAAATAATTTTTTTTTTTTTATGGTGTGACCCTTTAGATTCTCCATATTAAAGCTGGTTGTGAATAAATCAATTAGAACAATTCTAATCTTATTTAAATAAATAAATTAAAATATTAATTTATTTAAATAAATAACATTTATCTCTGATAAGGATAAGTCTTCTTAGAGATCAACGACTTTTCAGATAATATAAATTTCAACATTAATCATAAAAGAACTTTTGAGTAAATAATTACCGTACAATTCAATCCTTCCACCATATAATATCCCAATTAAATACATGGAACTACTGTCAATTCTTATTTCATTTAATTATATATATTTCAATTCTTAAATTCATAACTTCAAATAATGCAAATAAGAAACTCCTTTCTAATTTCATTCCACCTTGGACAAGGATTATTGGGTTGTCATTTATTGAATCACATATGACATTTCTCTTCTTTAACTAAAAGCGGTAGATTCTTTATTGATCATTTATTATCTCCATATATAACTTATTACACCCAAGCATACCTATTGATATATCCTAAGGGTCTTATGGGACATGTCAAAGTACAACTTATCATACACAAGATACTATAATGATCTCAAGTCTAATGATCACTTGTAATACAATCACTTCAGGAATTCCTATTGACAGACAAGTAAAATTCTATTAGGTATTCCTTAGAGAGCCACGTTCAGTGAACTTATTCTCCAATAAGCACATACATACTTGCTTTAATGTCTCCACACAAATGAAATCATGAGATCAATCATTCTCATCCAATGAGCAAGCAACGTGTGCACCAATTTATCTGGATTCACTAATCCCCTTTTTAGTAATCCAACGATTGGGAACATTTTAGTTTTTAAGCTATCTAAGAATTTAGATTTCACTGGCATGATCTCATCATGATTCTAAAAGCATTGCTTAAAACTATGAGTTTATCACATATTATTAAAAACAACACCATGTAGATAATTAAGTGCCTTCAGTAAATGAATACTTTTATTAATAAATGAAAAGATCATTTACAAAGTATATGCTTTATCATCATACATAATTGGCTTGTATGCATACTACTTTCAGGACCACCATCTTAGGTATATTTTTAATTCATCAATTCTTGTGCCTCCTCTCTTGGTCATCTAATTTCTTAGCAAGGGATACTCTTGGGGACTTAAACCACCATTTTTGGTGGACCACCATATTGGGAGGATTTGTGATATTTTTGTCTCTACAACTCAGAGATTTTCGATGGTAGAACTAGTGTTTGGGTTGTCCATCATTATCTTGAAATTTAGTTTGAGCATTTGTTTTTCTCGTGATCAAGCTTTAGGGTGTAGTCTTGGACATTTAAATTTTTAAGCCGCATTATGTGTCTATGGAAATCTTTTTATGTCCTTTTGGATTGATGTCATACATACCTTTGTTATGTCGTCACGATCTTTGGCCCATTGGAGTAGTTTTCTATCTCACGAAAGACTTAAGGGAGATCATCCCTAAGTCTCAATGTATATGTGACACCCCCCAAAACAAGTATACATCACCCATCTTGAGTCGCCAAATACATGGTAAAAAATACAAATACAATCTTAAATATACAACATGAGCTGTGAGTTTTAATACAAATATTGTCTTCTAGACAGTATTAAAACTCAAAATAAGTCCTCAATACATTTATTAACACACTATTTCATAGAATAGTGAGGACTATTAATCTTATAAATGCGGGATAGTCACTCCGTTCCCCGACTAGTCCTGCTACGTTCTCATTTCTGAAGAGAACAATGAAAGTAAAAAGGTGAGCTCAACTAACTTGATAAGAAATATTATGACTAAGATAATGCGAGAATAAATTATCATTAGCCTTGACGAGTGTTAAAGCGATAAAATATAACAACATCAAGTTTAAGCTGCATGTGAACAAGCAATCCATTAAAAAGTCAGTAGAGAATAAAATCTACTATCTTTTATGATTTAAAGGTTTTCATTACTTTTATCATTTGGGACTCGACAATAAATAATCCACATCATCCCCTTTTCTGACGAGGATATTCATTAGTATCACAACCATAAATTATCCATGCACTACGGGCGAGGATATTTGTGTATTCATCGATGGTCATGATCATGCCAACAACTGTCCATCAATGCACTACGGCCAATGAGGACTTTTACCGCATCATTTGTAACATTACGGTCATGATTACACCGAATAATCCATGGTCATAATTATACCAAGTCCATCTATGCACTACAGGCCACATATGACTTTCAACAAAATATAAACATGAGGATGATGACTATGATATAAGAATTCAATTAAATAAGTTCAAGAATTATTTGATCCAGGAATCAATAACGTCTAAATTGTCAACATGATACTTCTTTGTGGAGTAAAATTCAAGAATGTGCAGAGGAATATTTCCATGAAAGATACTGGATGAAGCGCAAATATCAAGGATATTCCACTAATTTTATGGAGTGTAGAAGTTAAAACTTTAACCAACTGAGTATAATAACGAATGGAATAACAAAAGAAATCACCGGGCATGCGATGAAGCTACTTGCAGATGATTATTCAGCAGAATAATAAATAACGGAACGAGTCGTGCGTAAGCGCACGACGAGGATGTTCAGCGAGAATGATAAATAATGGAACCGGTCATGCGTAAAAGCACGCAGACGGGATGTTCCAACGAGAATAATAAAAATGCGGAACCGGTCGAGGCGTAAAGCATAGGCGGTATGTTCCAGCAGAATGATAAAAAGCGGAACGAGGTCATGCGTAAAGCACGAGATAGGATGTTCCAACAGAATGATAAAGAACAGAATAACAGAAGGATTTCACCATGTATGCAGTACTTCGCATAGATAGGTTATTCCAACATAATGATAAAGAATGGAATAACAGAAGTTCTCTTCATGAAGATGAAAGAAATAATACCACTTACCTTAGAAAGAAACTGGATACTGGTGTAGTGAGGTAGCAGACGTCTCTTCTTCTTTCTCTCTATACTTTCTCTCTATAATAAATGCTCTATAGCTTGAGTGAATTGGTGAAGAATAATGAAGAAATGAGCTTCTATTTATAGGAAAATATAGTTTTGATAATTGCACGTTTTGGGGCTCAGAATATTACAGTATAATACCTTCTTCTTTTCCTTTATTTTTAATTTAGTCCTGCAAGTATTATCAAACTTGCACCAACTCCCCTAATAGTAAATGAATGTGATTCAATAGTACACACATGTGAAAAATAGTTATATAAGCATGTGAATTAGTAGCAATTAATTGCTTATTTATCAGATAAATTGCCGATTTATCAATATAACCCCAGAACATCAATTATCATCGGAATAGATGTCGATTTCCACTAACACTAATAATCCTAACACAATGGAACTATCAAATTCATCTTTAATCAACACGAACTTATTCATCATTAATATTATAACTCACTGATATTTAACAAACCGGTCGTTTCCGGGGAAAGGGGCTTTCAGATAAATTCTCTCCTTATTGGTAGCATGATTAGGTGACCAAACCTCTCCTTGTGAACTTCTAGACATTCTCAATATTGTAAATAATAATAAGAATTACTTTGTCATCTCAATTATTGATTTAATAATATAAAATATTATGCGGATGATCTTTGTGACAATAAAATTGAATCAATAATATGAGAGATATGATGCGGCAATTCATGTAGCAATAATTGAGTATAAGCGAGTGACTTCTCACGTAAGCATCAATAACCAATACAGGTGTGCTACTTGCAACGACCGCAGCGTATTCTTGTATTTTACTCTAGGGTAGTTGACAATTTTAACGGTAACACTTTTTCGTAGTTATTTTTATAAAAGATAATTACATCGTTTTCTTACTACGACAATACTTTCGTTGTGGGGTCCACCAATGATTGTGTAGTCGTCTGAATATTCCTATTAAAAACGAATATTCCCCGACCAATCGAATATTATATAACCACTTGCTTACTTTGCAAAATTTGTAAATAATACCACAACTATAACATTATATCATATCCAGACCATAATATTCAAAAATATATTTCGAGAAAATTTAATCTTTATTTATAAAAGTTGGGGTCTTACAGTATATCTCTCCACTTTCGTTGGTTTTAATCACCTTGATAGTTATGAGAACCAAATTTCGATCGGGAAATCAATTCAGAGCTCAAAAAGGAGTGTGTCCCCTAGGGGTCAAACCATAGGAGAGGAACCCTTGAGTTCTTCTTCTTTTGCTTATTTCTTTTGTTCTGGTCTTCATTTCGTTCGGTAGATAATCTTATGTCAAGAAAGGAACTTCATTGGCATAAGTTGGAAGAGTTGAACCCTTAGGGGTTTTTTTGAGCTCAAGCATCCTTCAAGCTCTATTATGAAGTTTCTTCTTGACCACTTTCAAAATTGAGTTTTTAACCCTTTCGCCTAAATCATCCTCCTAATGGGTGACCATTTGAAAAAAATTCATTAAACTCGTCTTATAACTCTCAAGGACACTTTCTTGTGAAGTTGCTTCTTGGCCACTTTCAAAATTGAGTTTGTTAACAGTACTTTCACCTGAATCATTCTCCCAAGGGGAGACCATTTGAAAATGGTTCATTAAACTCGTCTTCCAACTCTAGAGGATGTTCTGTCGATATATATATATATATATATATATATATATATATATATATATATATATATATATACATGCATGGATATTGTCCATATTTGTTAATCATACGAACATTTATATATTAACACACGTGTACATATAGACATTTATATATATACACATGTGTACACGTTTGAAAAGTTAGAATTATGGAGTTCTAATGCCCTTAGATTTCTTTACTTTGAGAAATCGAAAGTAAAGAAAACTTCTTGAAATACATTTTCAAATTTTTTTAGAAGGTGAGAGTTGTCTCTCATTCTTCGCATAACACAACTCTTGAATGATTGAGCTTATGGTCCGAACACGTGAGGAATATGGGTTGTCCATCTTTCAATGATAGTCCGGTCGTTATAACGTCTTTGGGCCTTAGATTTGACCTCCGCCCTTCCTTGATAGTAATCGTGATCCATTATAATGTATTTCCTCTTGGTGAGATTCAATCTTCTTTAGATCTTAGCATCATCATATTTATTGAGTTGTTCTAATTCAAAGTCACCCATGTGATGATCCGGTGTGCCACTAAGTTATTCTCAACTATGTTTGGTGAGTTCCTAATACATTTGTGTCATCCAACTTGATTCTTAGTAAACTCATGTCTACTACCAGGTTGCAACAGGATTCGAGGCTTAGAGGCTTCGTTGACATCATGCATAAATACATGATGGCATGTTTACACCACACATTCCTTATCTTCATATTCTTTTCAACCCCTCCATTTGGTGGCTTCGACCAAGAAGGACAGAGTTAGACCATGGAATCTAGGTTCGGCTAAAGTGGGCAGCTTGGGTTCGGCCAAGGAGGACTCGGGCCATGCAGAATTCAACCAAGGATGGAGGATTCGGGTGAGTTGTGTTATTTCTCAACCATAGTCTTTTATTAAAAAATTATGCCCTTGTTCTGCTATGTTCTTTAATTCTACGGAGCCCCAAATAGTCAAATCCTCCTTGGGTCTGTCTTTAATTGACGGTCAATCTATGTATTTAAAGATGTAACCAAATCCCAATCATGGTTATGAAGTCTTTTATATATTCATTCATTTTTTTAAGTCCCACGTGAGTGAGATCAAGGAGGGTTCGACCCTCTAATAAGGAGGGCTCTACCAAAGTGACCTATCCTAGCATCATATTCACTCATATATGTCCATGCATATCTAGGCCAAATTACTTTGATTGATGATCAATTTTATTTCTAACTTATGGTCAGTTTGAATAAAAAAGTGGAGTAATCTATCATTACAAAATCATTATTTAATATTTATTTTGTCATACATGCCACTTACTGGACTAACTAGATAATATAACCATTAATGAGAGTCCATCCATGCACAAGATAAAAGAACATAAAATGCATCTCATTATGAACAATTAATTAGCCCATGCAAAAGTCTAATGTCTTGGGAATTACATGAAAATAATATCACCAATCATTATATATATATATATATATATATATATATATATATATATATATATATATTGAAGACTCCTCCCTATCTTGACCATGAATAAATTTTTTAATGCACACATATACTAATTTTTCACGTAGATGAAAATCTCAATGAATTAAAACGAATGGTATAATGTGCTTTCCTTAGTATGAGAAGTAGAAGTTATATCGAGTCCCTCTTACCCCTAGTTTTCTTTACTTTAAAAAATCAGATGTAAAGATAACTTTATGAAGTTATGAGCTTAACGACGACTACGATTTGAATTTTTTGCCTCATTCTCTTTCCGATCTAGTATTTCTTAATTAACAATGAAGGAGATAATTATTGGATAATGTCTTTGACCAATTTACTTCCTTTTCTCCACTCTCTGATGTGTGCAATCTGAACAGCTTGTTGGGATATGATAATATTGTCGATCAGATCTGGCCTAGCCGAACCTTGTAAGGCCTAAAGGTCGAACCCTACAAGGCCAGCCTTAGGTGGTGTAACAGATCCTAAGTAGCACTTCGGGACCATGAATCAAAAATCAATTTGTGCTTGTGAGTGATCTTTTTCGTTATTTCTCAGAGGCATAATAGAGATCTAGAAAGGGGGGTTGAATAGATCTTTCAAACTTCTTCAAGTACTTATTTGAATATTACCAAATAATTAATTAATCAAGATTATCTATGCACAACGGAATATAAGTTTGAAAACTCCCCTTGAAGATTTTTTAAGAAATCTCAGTTCTAAAATAAGTTATACGTATAGACAAACATATATAAGATATGGCAGTTATAGCTAGCATAATGTAAATGACATAAAGTAAAAGTCGTCGGAGGTTTTAAGTGGTTCAGAGACTAAAAAACTCATACTCCACTCTTTTACTCAACAAGTAGGATATCCACTAAGGATATAGGCCCAACATACCATTTTACAACTGAGACAGTAAGGTTTTTTCGAGTCATTAAGTCTCGACAATTCACTCACTAAAACCAAGATCCTCTTATCCTAATTCGGTTACTTAGACCAGGATCTTCTGACCCCAATTTGGTCATACAAACCATGATCCAACCACCCCAATTCCATCACTCAGATCAGGATCCTCTGACCTTATTTCTTGTTTTAATTTTAAAGTGTGTTGCTGGTGATGCTAAGATGGCTTGTATGCTCTTCATCTTATAATACTTAGCAACATTTTTTATCACCTCCTTCGTGTTTGCTGAAATTTGTTGTTGAAGCTCGAACTCTTCTGATTATCATCAATAACTAATGATTATGGTTGATGTGTTACAAATCTATTCAATTAAGCTCTTTTTCTTTTGTGCTTAGAAGTCTTGAACACTTTTTGGATTGTAGAATTCTGCTCTACGTCTTCAGGTGGTTGGCTCTGAGTGTTTCTGGTGAAATGTAGAGTGGTGCTTAAGATTTGCCTTCTGATCTGCCACTCTTACGTTACCAACATCAACTACATGACTTCTTCATACTTAGAATTTTAGTTTTGCCATGTTCTCCTTTATCTCCTTCTCTTTTTGTACTTGGCAGCCTTTAGCATATCATCAATCGTAGAATGTTACTTACTCTATGTTTTTCATCTTTCAACACTGTGTTATTTTTCTATGATGATCCTCTTCTTGTATTTGTCGCTCAGTTACCCATCATCCTCTTTTCGTATTTTAAATGATATTTCCTTTTCTAGTCCGATTAAAATCTTCTCTTTGATAAGTATCTGTTGGAACATTTAATGCTCAGATACTTTGATATCTCTGATGTTGACTTTCTGAAGCTTCGTGTCAGTGTACTTTTTGACTTGTGACTTATCACATCAATCAACAGCTTTACTTAATTTTCTGACAAATCGCTTTCGTCGACTAGCCGGTTAACACACATTTTATTTCTCCCAGGGATATTATTTTTGTAAGACCCCGAATTTTATGAAATAAAAGTATTCAAATTTTCTTATAATTATTATTCAGTAAATGGATATAATGTTTTGGTTATGGGTGAAATGTGCAAAATTTTCAAAATAAACAAGTGGTTATAAAATACTCATTGTTGTCGGAGAATATTTGTTTGGTCGTGGAATATTCTTGTTGTCGGGGAATATTCGTACGACAGTGCAGCCAATTTATGGGCCCCATAATAGAATAACTGTCGGATGAAGAAAACAACAAGTTTGAGTTTTTATAAATAACTTGGCGTAGTTATTCACAATTAACCTTTGTTAGAATACACGGTGGTTAAAAAAATATAATGTCTGGCGTGGTTGCGTAGTAGCAGCTGCGGTATTGCACACGATATTTTTGAATTATTGATTCTTACGTGAAGAAGACACTACTCAATAATTGTTACGATAATTCTTGTTCAATATTTTATTTTATTGATTTGATAATTCTTTGCGTTGATATTTTATATTATTGTTGTTTCAATAATTGTCCTTTGCGCTGATATTTTTCATTATCGGATCAATAATTCATATTATTTGAATAATATTATTAGATAGCATTATTGTGATGTCTAGAAAGTACGTCGAGGAGAATTTTGGTCACCTAATAATTGCGCCAAGATGAGGAGAAATCCTTATCGGAAAGCCCCTCTTTCTGGGAACCACACGGTTGTCATTATTGTGATTACGTAATATTATTTGTGAATAATTAATTATTGATTTATATGATAAGGAAATACTTATTTGATGCGGATATAAATGATAGATTTATTTATGTGGTTATAAATGAAGAAATTAATGTTGAGGTGTTTTATCAGTATTTTGTCGGATTGGAGGTATTAAAAGATCAAATCGGTGTTCTTAAAGCCCTATTGCGTGAGTTATAATTTTTAATCCGACCGTTGGATCGTTGTGATTTTTGGATATGTTAGACATATATAAGTTGAGTACATATCCACAAATTTTGAACCGTTAAAAATGAACGTATAATTTGTTATGAATTTTAAGAGGTGACTAATTCAAAAATTAGGTTTATAAATGATTTTGGTGGAAAATTCTAGAATTGAGTAGGACTCACTTGTGGTTGGTGAAGAAATGTGCTGAATTTTATTTCAAATGTGGTGGGTGGCAATAGTAGCAGGTAAAGCCATCAGGTAGCAGGTCAAGTCTGCTTCGGCGTGCTAACATTTTTCTATAAATAGAGGGCTAAGTTAGAATTGAAAATCACACCAAAAACATAAGATTTCTCTCTTTCTCTCTCTATATTATCAAGCATATTTTTGTGAGTATTTAGATACTTTGAGAGTTGCTATTCAGTACAAGGTTCTTTCGGCTTTACATCCGATATTCCGGTCAAAAATACTGCTCTTTTGAGGTAAAGAATTTTAACAGTTATTATGTTTTTCAGTTTCGTAATTTTTTTGACTCTCAAATATTTTGAAAAAATTTGAAATGATAATTTGATGAGTTTTCTAGATTGTGTCCAAAAATGGTGATTTTTGGATGTATAGATTAGGAGTTATGAATTTTATGGGGAAAGACTATTTTAAAAGTAAACCCTTATAACTCCTTGTGGTTAACTCCAAAATTGGTAAAATTTTTATTGGGAGTACATGTATATAACATCAGTATACTCTATAAATTTCATAATTTTTGGACAAAAGTATAATTTATGATAAATATCTAAATATTCGGCAGTTTTGGCCATATGAAAAATAGTAAATGAATTTTAAAAATTCCGAGAAAAATATATGTTCAATATGGGACTATATTCTGATAAATTCCAGAAAAGAAATATTTTTGGAACTGATTTGGTATTTTTCATTAAAATGGACTAGTTATGAGTAATTGAATTAAATATGTTATGTGAAGTAAGAAAATTGGCAAAATAGGATTTTATGGCTTGAGAATCCTATATAAGGTATATGCAGATTTTTGATGAGAGTTTTGGTTATTGGTGATAAAATCTTATGAGTTTGACATTTTAGGATGATTAAATGCATTAATTAGTAAAGTGTAAACAATTAAAATAATTTGTTTATAATTTAAGAAATGTTATTATTTTAATATCATTATACTGAAATATTGGAATGGATTTTATTGTGGAATTTCTACCTTTTTTATGTCGGGATTACTATTCACGAGTTACTATTCATGAATTACAATTCATGAGTTACTATTCATGAGTTACTATTCACGGGTACTATTCACAACAAAATTGATTTCTTTTTCTGACCAAATTATCGTTGATTTATGAATCTTACTCTTGAGATTAAATCTATATGTTGATTATATTATTTTTATTAACATATATAACATTTTTATAACCCTAATGATGATAATTCTCTTTGACTTGAGTGTAAAGATGGGTAGATTATTGGTATGATCGTGACTATGGGTTCTCTTTGGCCAGTGGTGCAAAAATAAATTGTTGACTAGTATGATCATGACCATTGAATTTATAATTGAATATCTTTAGCTTAAGTGCAACGGTGAATTGATCAACATGGTTATAATTATTGTTTATATAAATCCTAAAATGATTATATATTTCTTTGAGATATTAATATCTTTGGCCTGTAGTGCAAAGATGATCTGTGGTTGAATATCTTTGGCATGTAGTGCAAAGATGAACTGTTGTTGAATATCTTTGGCCTGTAGTGCAAAGATGATATGTTGTTGAATATCTTTGGCCCGTAGTGCAAAGATGTTCTGTTGTTGAATATCTTTGGCCAGTAGTGCAAAGATGAACTGTTGACGAATATATTTGGCCCGTAGTGCAAAGATGAATTTATTAGTATGATTATGAACAGGAACTGTGATTTGGTATAACCATGATCTTTGATGTTTCAGGTAAAGACATGTGATGAAAATTATCTTCGACCTGGATGCGAAGAGAAATTTAGAATCACAATTATGATTATGAGTTATTCATATGATTGTGGACCATAACTGTTGATTGATGTTACAAGGATAAAATATTGTTGTTGGATTTTTAACATGGAGAAGATAATAGACTTTATGGTCTATTTGACTCTTCTAATGGATTGCTCGTTCTGCTGCAACTATGGTTGAAAAGTTTTATCATCTATCATATGTTCTAAATCTCTGATTTATTACTGATGAATGCTATTGATAATTTAATTATCTTTAGTCAGGATATTCTTTACTGCGCTAGTTGTGCTCACCCTTTTGCTTCACAATTCCTTTTCGTGCAATAAAAGTGTAGGCTGGGTCGGCCCGGGGATAATGAGGGGAATAGAATGGTGGTCTCTAGCTGTAGAGGTTCTCCCTAAACAGCATAGAAAAGTGTGTTGTATTTTATACATCATTAAAAGTTATATTTGGTGAATCAAATAGGGTGAGGCGAACCCAATGTTGGAAGGGTGTTTTGCCACTATCATACAAGATGTCTAATGACATACAACCTCGTGTTATCATAAGACAGAGTTGTGCACATCCACTTGCTGAGTATATATACGAGCACTACCTATATGATCTTGGAGTTTGGTTGGAGTATAGTTCTCAATTAGAGACAGCAGAGATAGTCATATGTCAAGATAAGAGTCACCATTGGAAAGAACATGATAGTAATCTTCTCATTTTTTCTTTGGGGTCTATTAGATTGACGAGGATAATTCTATGGGCATATGATATCTATCATAACCTAGGCGCATTGCCTCCCCCGTATACGAAGGTTTCCTTGAGCACTTCCCAAAGATTTTAATTTCTAAAACAATTTTGATTTGTACCTTTATGTAAGGTGCCATTGCGACGTGCTATCCAAGGTTGGGATGAGAGTCACAGTTGGTATATATTTGTATCCAAACTCACAACATATGTGTTGTTGTATTTTGTACGACAATTGTTGTAATAAAGTTGTAGTTGTTTTCTGTACCATGTATTTGGCGACTCAGAATAGGTTGGATTGATTGGACCTATTTTGGGGGCGTCATAGTTTTACACCTTGAGATCTTCTTCTCACAACGTTCCATTTGTCAGTCCTCATGTCAGACCTGACTTGACTCTACTATCTAGTGATTAATCAATCGTATAGTTGAGATCTACGTTCTATTAAACTTTTTGTTCTTCTGTTTGTAGATAGTAAAGTGATGGAAATCGCTGCTACTATTACTTCAACTTCTGTTCTGCCTTTCAATTTCTTTATGATGCTTGGACTTGATGTGTAGACTCTTTTTTGTTCTCTTAATAATTTAGCTGCTCTGCGAAGTTGAAAATAGCTTTCTGAATTAGATGTCCCTTTTTTCTTTTAAGTGCCAGCTGCTGTTATACGAAATCTTGATTTCTTTGTGAACTGTTACGAGATTTACGATCAGGCAGAATACCTTTACAATGTGACCTTTATAGATTCCTTCTGGAGATCTATTCTAGTGAGAACAATACTCAAATATCATCAGCGTATATTCTTCTGTTGTATGCTTCTTCTTTTGATCTTCACCTTATATCTATGGCACAATGTAAGCTCTATAATCTCCTTTAGCTTTATGGTTAACTTTATAAATAAATCTTTACGATTCCGAGACTGACTTTATGATCTTGACTTTTCTAAATGATCTTAGAGTTATCTTACGATATTTCATTCAGTGTCTGCTTGTAGTATTCTGCGATTAGTCTTTATGAACAAGTCTTACTTGAATTTATGTTTCACTGATCACTTAGTAAGTTGGTTGTTGCTTCGCTAAGTGATGTTTATAATAATTATGATAGTTTCTGTGATTTTTTCTATAACTCTGTGATAGCCTTTCAGCTTTTAGATCATCTGATCATATTATGAGCTGATCCTTGTCTTATTCGATGGAGTGAGCTATGCGATTCCCCTGAGGCTTTACGAACAAAGTTAAGTTTGCGAAGTATCTTCAAACTACGAGTTAGCAGAGTAATTTTGTGATCAATGACTTCCTATCATCTATACATCAGATCAATTTCAATAAGATCAACCTAACATTATTTGATCTTTCTAATCCAAGTCCTTGTACATAAATTCATTTGAAAAGACTTTACAAAACTTACTTGTACACATATACATTAATCATATTTCTCTTCAAGCACATATAGATTACTTTGTTGACTATACTACTAACATGCAGAGTAGCTTTTACAATTGATTTTGTCTATTACATATACAAATAGGTTAAAGATAAATTTAACAAGTTTGATCATACTATTCTAAGTTCTTGTACATAGATATCTCAATTAAGGACTGTACAAAACTTATGCATACAAATACACTTTAAGTGTTTTATCATTTAATCATATACATTTGGAATTTAATAAGTGTTCTAATCACTCTTCCCCTTAATAAAGCAACCTTCTAATCCCTAATTAGATTCCTAACATTTTTCTGGAAGATATCTAAGTTGCTTTGGTCAATCTGATAGTTTTTAGCACCAAACTATTATGTGCCAATAAAGTAATTTGATGACATAGGTGGTTTCGGGTTCTGCTAGAATTGGTCCCTTGAATATACACTCACGATATTTTGCTCTAAAAGAATCATTAGATTTCATCAATGTATCCAAAAATATGTGATGCCAATAACATGCATCAGTTTTGCATCAAATGATGAGCCCATGTATGGAGTTTGTTAATTATAATTTCCTCTTATCATTCAGAAGTGCAATTAGGGGTTGGTTGGTTTATTCATGCAAGGATATGGTTTGTGCTTTAAGTAGAAAGTATCTAATAATATTTTTATTTTATTTTTACATTTAATCAAGCAACAAGTTGAGTCAAACCATTATTGCTTACAGCATGAATATAATTGTGGAGTTAAATCATTATTACTTACAACATGAATATTATATATATATATATATATATTATTCTTCACACTCTCCAGTCTCCTGATATGTGTGGATGTATATATGAAGAAAAGTGAACAAATTCTTTGCTAGAGTTAGAGTTTCGTGTTGGCTCAGAAGGATAGAAATCCACAAAGAGTACATAATTGATTGGTGAATTGAAGAGGGGAGAAGAACAGGTGAGCGATTAATCCAATGACCCGTGACAGAACTCTTTAAGATTTGAGAACTTATTCGGGTATCAAGGATCCAGAGAGCCTTTTTAAGTGTCTGGGGTTGAGAAAGAGTCTTCAAGTCCTCCAAAAGTCCAAAAGTCCAAAAGTCCACTCCTCAATGAAATGGAAGGAGTATTTATAGAGTTTCCTGGAAAATAATCACGTGCCGGGTACGTGCCCTCTGGAAAATTCCAGAAATACCCTTAGTCACCAGAGTAATACCTAGATCGTCCTGTTCTTCTAGCCACTAATCCAATCCCTCAATCAATTCCCAAAATGAGTCTCATCCATGAGTCTTCTGACTCGAGACACGTGTAGAATTCTCTCAGGTCTCACACATTTATTTTTGACTTTTTCTTTTTTCATTCCATTCTTTTAGGTCACATGTGAACCTTAATTTACTTGGGCTCAGAATACTCATATGTCGAATCCTAAAGTAGGATCTAAATCCTAATGTGTTTCTGAATCTTAATTGTCACTTCATAATATAAAATTTTATTTATTTATTTACTTACTTTTAGGCCATCAATAAAATCTTTTAATGCAAGTACGTTAAGTTTTCACATGAATGAATTAAAAGGAATGGTATAGTATACTTCCCTTGGTATGAATGGTAGGACTTATGGAGTCCATCATGCCCTAGTTTTCTTTACTTTGAGAAATCGAAATTACAGAAAACTTCTTAAAATATTTCCTCAATTATTTTTCGTTTGTTTTAATCGATGGGTTTTTGACTCTTATTTTGGACAACTTTTGTCAGTGAGACCCCTTTAGCTTGAGTGACATTCACCGATGAAATCTTCTTTGGCCTTATGTTGTTTTCGGAGTCACACTTTGAATGTATTTGTAATTGTCCGCTCCTACTCGTGTTGCTTTCGAACTTCCAGGGAACATAGCTTGCACCAATTGTTGATGAAAGCTCCTCATTTCCTCTTGTTGCTTCAGTATCTCGAACATTATGGACCTCATCATTCCTTGTCCCTCACATGCATCCTTCAACTCCTTCATCATATCCATCTTTTGAGATTTCTTCTATAATAGGTCTGTCTATATCCATATTTGTATATTGAAAATCTTGATTCGATGGCCTTAAAGCTAGATCTAGTGAGGTAATACTTGTAGAAGGAGAAGCTCGCTACCCGTTATTCTTTCGCTTCGAGTTGTGGGCATACCCTTCATGAATTCTACACCGGACCAGCAAAGTCGCCAAAGAAATGTGAGTAAGGAAATCGTATCTTGCTAGGGTTATGGTTTCTTTTTGGGTGAGGAAGAGAAAAATCCACAAAGAGTACTGTATTGATTGATGAATTGAAGAGGGGAGAAGAACAAGTAGGTAATTACCCTAGTAAAAAATGGCAAAAATCCTAGGATCATAGAGCTTTTTAGAGTATACAGGATGCAGAAAGCTTTAATGTGTGCTTAGGATTGAGAGAGAATCCACAAGTCTCAGGTTTTCCAAAAAGTCCCTTCCTCGATGGAATGGAAAGGGTATTTATAGAGTTTTCTGGAAAGTGGTCATGTGCCAAACATGTAAACTCGGGGGAAATTCTAGAAATACCCTTAGTAACCAGAATAATGCCCATATCATCCTTTCATTCTAGCCACCAATCAATTCCCAAAATGAGTTACCTCCATAAGCTTTCTACCTTGGGACTCACAGAGGCCCCTCCTAGGTCTCATTCTTCAAAGCTCTTATTGCTCAAACCATGTTTTCTTACTCTTCATTCTTTATCTGAGAATCGTATCATCCAAAAACCTCGAAGGAAATCAGCACTGGACACAAGAGGTTGCGCCCTAGGGTGCCAAACCCTAGGGGGCTGAACCTAGGTGGTCGAGCCCTAAGTTTGTGCCTCCTTCGATTCTCTTCGCTCGTCTCAACTTTTTTTGGTCGATTTTCATCCTTTTCTTCTCATTTTTAGTATTGTGAGAAACTACTCTTGTCACGAAGATTCTAAGCTGAATCATTCCTTAGAGTTTCACAAGACATTACTTTTTTTCTATGGTTCGAGCTCATGGTTCCGTCATTGCATTAATTAAAACTCATCTAGCACACAAATCAAGAAAATGAAGCAGTGTGTGCCCTGGGGGGGGGGGCAAACCCTAGTGTGACCGAACCCTAGTATGTGGCCCCCAAATTTGGGTTCCTCAACCCATAGATTCGGTGCTCACGATCCAACACATACAACATCCAAATTATCAGTTGAATAAGATAATAAACATCATATATGTTAAATCTTATTAAAATATTACTTACATAAACGTATCCCAGGTCATCAAACTTTATTATTATATCTTAATAGCGAAAAAGTAAATAAGTTCATTACATAACTTATCATAAATAAAAATAAACTAGAGGTCCACTACTCCTGCATATTGCCCTTGCCTTTTTCTTGAAGAAGGCTTCTCAGTTTCCTCGATCTTAGCTGAAATATTTATGCAAGGGTGAGCAATCAAATTGCCCACAAGTATAATGATATACAACAAATAACTTATAAAAGAAAATAGATGATTATTCTTCAGCTGAATATAAAGTCCATTATTGGAATAAATCATCAATTAATCAAGAACTTGAGAATTCAATAAGATAATAAATCTCTAAATTAAACCATAGATGCTATTTCAGATGTATACATTGAGGGTCATAAGATCGTGAACTACGTCCTTGGTTTACAAGTATTTCTATTGTAACCTTTAACAGTCAACATACTATGGACCATCTTTCCTTGTACTCTAGGTGATCAGCTCTTCATACTATGTATTGTGCACAAATATATTATCGCTATTGCATAACTCAGAATTATAGTTTCCAATAACATTTACCCCCGAAAAAGGGCTATTCATCTCAACTTAATCATAGGAATTCGCACCAAAGACAATTTGGTTTGAAATAACTTTAGAAAGGATTTTAAACTTTTAGAACGATTATCGACTATGGATTAGCAGAATCAAATTAGTTTGATAATCAACCAAGGGTTAAATAATATATCATCTCGAATAACTTCACATGAATATGTCACAATTCAATAACTTTGTTTAAAATATAGAGCTGTAATGATTTACTATGAATAAGTACTAATTATCAAAGTAATGTTTTCCAAAATAAGTTAGAAAGCTTGCATTTACATAGAAGATTCGTACAAGTACAAAGGAATGGTACAAATTAAGAAAATTTGCTTAATATTAAAGTTAGGAAACTTGTCTTGTGTATTCGCTAAAAAGTTACGATACACTTCCTTTAAACATCCTACACATTTAAATCACATAAATATAACAATTAATCACAAATCTACATTTACTAAATGCTTTCATTAACTCCATATCAAATTCCATAATTCTTTCCTTTTAATCAACACTCAGTCTTTTAAGTAAGTTTTTAAGGTTTATTAGGTCAATATGTTATGTACATAATATTTATTAAGTTAATTATGTAAACATAACATCTAATTAAGTGATTAAGGTTTGTTATGAAATTATCATTAGAACTGATTATATAAATCTCCTATATATGGACCTCCCTTTTAAAAACTCATTATTGGGTCTGTTTAACCACCAACGCGCCCACGCCCATTATAGCTTGTTTATCGGCACGATAATGCCCTTGCTTTATGATCCAGATTTCTCTTCCTAGCGCGCCCGTTCCCGAATGAACGTGGAAAGCAATGCGGTAACGCCTGTTAGCAGAATTAGTTTTCCAATTTCGCGATGAATACTCTAATTTCATACAAACTCCATATCTGCTCTTCATCTATGATCCGAATTAGCTAATTTTTGACTCTATAAACTCGTTAAACACTGGCTATACCATTACAGAACAATTTTTATATTACAGAAACTATATCAAACCATCTTACTAACACAAATCACACTACAAAAAAAGGGTCATTAGCGACAGGGTCATTAGTGATGGCTAATGTCCCGTCGAGAATGATACCAATGTCTACGGGTATGCCATCGTTAATGAGTGCCATCGCTAATGGCATTTTCCCAAGAGAAAAATTGGTGCGAAAAGTTGGCGGTGGAGGGAAAACTCATTGGCGACGGACGTAATGTTAAAGACGACGAGAATGCCGTCGATATTGACTTAATCTTGACGTGTAGATAGCGACGGACGTGCCGTCAAGAATGAGTCTTATATTTTAATTCCCAGGCTTACGACGACAACGACTCCTTTTGTTCCCTCTTTCTGATTTTTTTCTCCTTCCCTCTCAATTCGATTTCGCTCCTAATTTGCCCATTTCGCTCAATTGATTCTCTATTTTGCTCAATTGATTTCTCCCAATTTATCCAGTTCACCCATTTCGTTCATCTCCTGCTACAAGTGCTCCATTATTTCCCTTTTCCCTCGCTCGTTCGTCCCTCCTGTTCACCAGCCGCTTACTTCTCCCTCTTCATTTTCCCTCTTCTTCGCTACCGTTCTTCTTTCTCTTCACTGGCATTTACACACTACACACACAACATACATCAGAAGCTAGGGTTTTTGTGAGAAGAGGATTTATTCTCTTGGTGGTTGATTAGCACAACTCTTGGACTAAGCCCAAAAAAGTATGTATTAATTTGTGTTGCAGAGATTTCATTTTCGGTGCTTTGTAACATGTTAGCTTATCAAATGTGTTTGATTCAGTTTTAGTTAATGAAAATTTTGTATCAAATGCATTAATTGACTGGAAATTTTTAATGTGTGTATATATATATATATATATCAATTGCAGTGTATTACTATTTCAAATGTTTGCAAGTTTACATGAAAATTTTAATGTGTACATATATCCAATTATATTGCGATTGTGCGATATATATTGCGAATGTATAAATTGCTCAGACTCCATTGCATCTCGATTGTTTTTCTTTCAGTCTTACGATATGCTATTTGTTTCATTTTCACTGCAATATATGGCAGAAGACAAGGGTGGTGATCCAATAATGTGGGCAATTCAGCTCTCATCCAATTTGAACTTCTGCGAGGATTTATCGCCTCTCACGAGCTAGCTACCCTTTTGGTGTCTCACATTTGTTGGGACAATAATGTTCCCATAGCTTGGAAATTTCTTGAAAAGGCTTTGATGTTCAATATTGTCCCCCCTATTCTTGTTCTTGCTTTGCTGTCCACAAGGTCCACGCTATTCTTGATTTCTCCCATCTGTTTGTGTTTGTGTTTGATTTATTTTTTGTATAGTATGGGTTTTTTGGTTTACGGTAGAGGTTGACTGATTACTACCGTTTGATTCAGGTGAATCACACCTCATTTAAGTTGGTTACACAAGAAATGAATGTTGTCAGATTAAAGTGCAATTAGAATGTTAAAAAAGAGATTAGGTGATAAAAACTGACAATGTTTGGACCAAATTATTTGATTCTATCATATTTGATTTGTAGAGTTTAAAACTGGTTTTCCCCAAATTGATTGAAAAAAGTATGGTATTTTAGATGAGTTTCATGTTTCCTTTTGTGATTTATTTCAAGATATAATTCACTTTACTTTCTTTCATGTATTGTTCAATCATGGCATGTTCTTTAGTTCACTATGTTGATGATGGTCAATCACGGTACGTCATTTGTTTTGTTAAGGTTTGGTACATTTGATGCGATTTATTTAGTAGTAATTGTAAATCACTAATTAATGTTTGCAAGTTTATATAAAAATTTTAATGTGTGCAGATATCAAATTATATTGCAGTGTATTCTTTTTGTTATACAAAAATAATCCTTACTTTTACATGTGCATATTTTCATATAGTTTAGGAAGCTTAGTAACCCGTTTGAGATTCACTTAGTATGAGTGAATCTCAAATAGTCCCCATTTTGGGACTGTTCTTGTATGTTTCGATCTCACTTAGGTTGGTGTTAAGGACTTGAGCACATCTTTATATTTTTTGAATTTTCGGTCAGTATATATATCTCTTGATGTTCTTCGGGTGCATATTTAGGCTACGATGTGTTAGTCTATTTCGTGTACTTGAAGACCATGGGGAGGTGCTGCCGAAATTTCTAAAAAATTTAAAGATGTGTTAAAGTTGTTGGCGTCAGTGAGGCGACACATCCGGGAATGGGATAGAAGCTTTACCCGTTAGAAGTGGAGATGAAGTTAGGAAACTCATAAGCTTGCATATACATTAACTTGGAGACTTGATTGTGTTTGTCTGACTTTCCATATATATAGCAGACAGTTGTCCGAGATGTCTGTTGATTGAAGTTGGATGGAATGTAGGGTACCCACTGATAAGAGTGGGCTTAGCTCTGAGTATCATAGTGGGGTTGAACAGTTTATCAACTTTGCGTTTGAGCAAGTCAGCGACGATGCGATCAGATGTCCTTGTAAGAGGTGTGTGAATGAAGTGTGGAAAGAAAGGAGTGATGTCATGTGCGACTTATTTGCGTATGCGTTCAAGCAGGGTTATACGACATGGATCTATCATGCGGATGAAAGAAATATGCACACAAGCCAATCATGTTTGATGATAAAGCATATATTTTGTAACAATCTTATTTATTTATTAATAAAAAGTATTAATTTATTAAAGGCTTTTAATTATCTACATAATGCTGTTTTATAATATGTGATAAACCCATAGTTTTAAGCAATGCTTTTAGAATAATGATGATGATCATTCTAATGAGATCTAAATTCTTAGAAAGCTTAAAACTAAAATAGTTCCCAATCATTGGATTACTAAATTGGGGATTAGTGAATCCGGGTAGATTGGTACATCGTTGCTTGCTCATTGGATGAGGATGATTGATCTCATGATCATTTGTGTGGAGACACTAAAGCAAGTATGTAGGTGCTTATTAGAGAATAAGTTCCTTTGAGCGTGGCTCGCTAAGGAATACCTAATGGAGTTTTACTTGCTTGTCGATAGGAATTCTGTAGTGATAGTAGTACAAGTAATCCTTGGACTTGAGATCATCATAGTATCTTGTGTATGATGAGTTATACTTTGACTTATTCCTTAAGACCCTTAGGGTATATCAAAGGGTATGCTTGGGTATAATAAGTTATGCATGGAGATAATGTATGATCGATAAAGAATCTACCACTTCTACAATAAAAGAAGAGAAATGTCTATGTGATTCGATAAATGACAACCCAAAGTAGTCCTTGGCGAAGCGAGAATGAAATTAGAAAGGAGTTTCTAATTTGCATTATTTGGAGTTGTGCATTTAAGGATTGAAATATATATAATTAAATAAAATAAGACTTGTGATAATGCCGTATCTTATATTTAATTGGGACATTGTATGGTGGAAGGATTGAATTATGCGGTAACTATTTACTCAAAGGTTCTTTAATGATTAATGTTGAAATCTATATTATACGGAAAGTCATTGATCGCTAGGGAGGCTTATCTTTATTGTAGAATAAATATTATTTATTTAAATAAATTAATTGTTTAATTTATTTATTTAAATAAGATTAGAATTATTCTAATTGATTTATTCACTGTTGGGTTTAATATGGAGAACCTAAAGGGTCACACCATAAAAGGAAGAATAATTATTTAAGAAGTTAATGGCATAATCGTAATAATATGTTAAGTATATTTAATTTAATCTATGGTGATAGAATAAATTAAATAGCTTAATATTATTATTTAATATTTTAGAAATATTAAATATAAATTAATAAGAGAGTCTTATTAATAATATTACAATTATTATTATTATTTTAATTTCTAGAAGAGTTTAGGAATTAATTTAATATAAGTACTCTCATTTATTCCTAATAGGATTAGGAGGAAAATTAATTAAAGGAGTTTAATTAATTATCCCTAATAAGATTAGGGAGCCCATTTAATTAAAAGAGTTTAATTAAATAATACCTTATTTTATTAAATAAGGTTATCTGATATCTTTATAAGAGGAGTCTTATATCAGATATCAAAATAATACGCAATTCCAAAAGTTGGAGAGTACGCCCCCTTTTTCTATATAGATAGGAAAAACTAGGGTTTGAGCCAATACCCATTCTTCTTGAAAATTCTTTTTCCTTGGTGGATCACCTCTAGAGGCCAAACACTTGGGTG
The DNA here is from genome assembly GCA_020205615.1 of Panax quinquefolius. NCBI lineage: Eukaryota > Viridiplantae > Streptophyta > Magnoliopsida > Apiales > Araliaceae > Panax > Panax quinquefolius. The sequence goes on along the minus strand of CM035164.1, from coordinate 106,734,048 downwards.
GCTAACGTTGATCAAAGGAAGGAACCAAATCCGGTGGATTCAAGTTGAACGCGAAAAGGATTGGAGGTAAACTTGTACCTGAGGAAGCTCGGATCTTCAAGGGTATGTTTCTTATTCATCTTTTTCGTTTAATTAATAATTGTGCATAAAGGGTGATCCGGGTATATGGTTTGTAAAAAATTTTAAACTCTGATTTTACACGTTTCCGCATTATTTTTGCAATTTGATTGCGTTCTTGAATATTACAAACCTGACAGTGGCATCAGAGCCAAACCTTTATGCGAATTATTAATTGTTTTAATTTGATATGTATATTGATATTTGTTTAGAACAATTTAATTGGGCATAATTTATTGTGTAAAATTTATTAAAAAAAAAAATCAATTTTCGAAAAATTTATTATCTTGTGTCTTGAATTTTTTTTTATTTTTCTTCTCCATTGTGATTAGCGTTAGTGGACATGTTAGTGGACATATTGTGATAACCGCTTCAAATCACATACAAGACTACTAGTTTAAAAAAGTTTTTTTTTCTTAACGTGGAAGGGTACAGGAATATATATCACGTTACATGTACTGGAAGTGATTCATGTTGCAGGATTAAATTTTGTTGATTACTAATGATTACTTAATTTTTGGAAATGGGCCACGTGAATCCTTTTTTTTTTTAAGGAAGATGCGGATATATATATATATATATATATATATATATATATATATATTATATTATATTCTAACCATACGGTTTTATATATATATATATTCTTTATTATTTTATAATCAAAATAAAAGTTTATTTTAATTTTAAAATAAAAGGTTTATTTTAATCTTAAAAATAAAATATTTATTTTAATTGTAAAATTGAATTCCATGCTAACTAATTAGAGTTGGAATTGGATTCCATGATAACTAATTAGAGTTGAAATTGATTTCATGTTTCCTTAAATAAAGGAGTTTATTTAGATATGAAATAAGATTTAATATTATTCAAAATAAAAGAGCTTATTTGTGAATAGGAAAGAGAATCCTAATTTCCTTAAATGAAGGAGTTTATTTAGATATGAAATAAGATTTCATATTATTCAAAATAAAAGAGTTTATTTTTGAATAGGAAAGAGAATCTGTGTTTTCTTTTAGAAAGGAGTTTTTTTTTTACATGGAATTGGATTCCATAATTAATTAAAATAATGGAGTTTATTTTGATTAAAGATTTTGATTAAAATAAAATAGTTTATTTTATTCAAAATTGGATAAACTAAAATAAAATAGTTTTATTTTGATTTAAATTTGGATTGAAATAAAGGAGTTTATTTTAATTCAAAATTAGATTTTATACTAACTAAATTTGCCCATTAAATGATGTCAATATATATATTAAATGTTTATTACTCATGAGATGAATGTTATTTATTGATACATATGGAGATGTGTATGATAATAAATGGGATTGATTATGGACTATTGACCAATGTGATTGGATTTTATTTTAGTTGGATGCATGAATGTATGAGTTTTATTAAATGGGGTCTGCGTGCCTCGTCTTCTCTAATTTTTTACAGAATGTAAATTCTATCTCCTCCTATGTACTTTCCCTTGGCTGCGATCAAGGTTTCTATTTATTTTAATTAGTTTTGTAATAGGAATAGTTAGAATTAATTTTGAAAATTGGAGATCAAAAAAAGCAAGGAGCTTGAAGACCCGTTTTTGTAATGGAGCAGGGTTTAAATGTAATAGTTATATTTAAATATTATCTCTTGCACCCTTAGGGTTTGACCTTTTGGTTCCTTGGTGGCTCTAGTGAACCAAACTAGAATAAAAGTCCATAATCAATCCGGGTAGAATATAATATTCTATATATGTGCATGCTTATAATATATATATTATATATTATGCAAACATGCTTCGCATGTTAATTAATATGACGTGTATTTTATATATATATATGCGTATATGCATTAAACAAGATGAGACAAATTAATAACAAACCCTCAATTTTTATATTAAGTCCTAAGCGTTCAAAGATATTTGGAATATCGAGCGTCGCCTTCTAGCATGATAAAATTAATATAGTATTAAATATTTAATATGAGTTTGTTGTGTCACCACAAGGCAAGTATTAAGTATTTAAGATGTTAATTTATCACATTTGATGCTTATAAAGAAAATTGAACAATATTGTTTTGTTGTGTCACCACAAGGATGATATTTTTCTTTTTTGAATATATGGAGTGCTAGGTCGGACTTAACTTGGATAATTTTGATTCGGATGTGGCACCACTTGATCAAAATAATCTAAGAGGCAAAAGAAAAGGAGTTGCATAGTTGATGTAATTGACAAAAGTTGTCTACCTATTTATTTATATATAGTTTGTTGTGTCACCACAAGGCTATATACATTTGAAATGGGATCCTTATTCTCACTAGCAAATCTTTAATTAGATTTTTTGCGAACAATATAAGTGAGGTAATATAGTTTGAAGAAAATAGTGGGAGATACCAATTTAAAACAAGACCTAAATTATTTTGGTAATTAATAAAAGAATGTATGTTAAAATGTTGTTAATTACAAATTCATTTCTGAAATTTTACAATGTCTAAATTACTATCACTACTGAAACATATTAGATGTTATTTAACCGAATAAGAATTAAGCGGATTGGTTAAGGAATTTGAGAATAGTTCTCATGGTTTGAAAAGCTATCTTATGTCATATCGCTTTATCCCCGCAATGGTTGAGACAATGCCTCTGAGGAAGAGATTGCTACTTTTAGAAAGTGGCAAGATGATGCATGATTGGCTCGATGCATCATGCTCGCATCCATGAGTAACGAGCTTGGTGTCGGCATGAAACTATGGATGCTCCTACTATATTCCCGCACATCAAGTAGTTGATGGTGAGGAAAATAGGGACCGATAGATATCGAGATATCTAAGGAGCTCTTCCGATCTAGAATGGCCCGATGAAACTTCTGATCTGAGATAAAAAGTTCTTAATATAATCAATTTGATTGATCAAATTAGGACAACTGGTTTTGTCATGGATGGAGAGTTGAGCCAATATTTGATCTTGCACTCACTCCGGACTCCTTTCACAATTGTTGTGAATTTTCATATAAACAAGCTAGATATCGACCGTTGATTTGCTTAACATATTGAAAAATGTTGAGAGTCACTTTCCAACTAAGAAAGATCAAGTCTTCTTTGGTAGGGGCCAAAGGATCTTACGAAAAGAAGAAGCGATTCAAAGAAGGTAAATAGAAAAGCGTAAACAAAGGATAATAAGAGCAAAAGCGTCACGGATAGCAAAGGGTTTGCTTCCCTTTGCAATAAGCTGGACCTTTGGAAAGAAACTACAAGAAGCATCTTGCGAGAGGCTAACCAAAGAAGCTTAGTGAAGTTTGGTTACAAATACAAATTTGTTCATGATTTGAAATAAATTTTTCTTTAAGTCGATGTTCTACTTGGGTATTGGATACCGACTTTGGTTATCATAAATATAGATTTATGAAGGGACCAAGCGTAGTAGAAAGCTAAACAAATATAAGTAATCTATGGCGGAAATGTAACAAAGGTTGCCATATTAGCCATAGAAACTTATAGTTTAGCAATGCTACTATGAGCAAATCTATTAAGTCGATAAGTTGTTATTGTATTCGGTTCTTGTTAAAAATATTATTTCCATTTTATTGTTGGACAATGAAATCTTTGGTATTATAATTAAGAACAATTGTTGTTCTATTTATAATAATAATGTTTTGTATAGAACTGGAATATTACTTAATGGATTTTGTATACTTGACTTACGTGAAAAATATATTTTGTAAATTGAACAAACTAGTATAAGAAAAGGAGATGGTCATTCAAAGAGTTGAATGTGTGTATTTGCTAAAATACAAGTGTGAATTATTTGAAAGGTTCAAAGAATTCAAAAGTGAAACAAATTGGCAAAGTATTAGGATTCTTTGATCGGATCAAGGAAGGAATACTTGTGCAATAAGTTTCTAGATCATCTCAAATGGTTTTCTCATAATAGACGCATCCTGATACGCAATAATTGATTGATGTATCTGAATGAAAAATCGTACTTTGTTGGACATGGTGCGGTCCATAATGATTTTACCGACATTCCAGTATTCTTCTAGGGTTATGTCCTAGAAATGGCTATATATCTACTGAAAAGGTAACCTCAAAATCACCCCAAGACTCCATAAAAGTTATGGACGGGGAGGATTCCTAATCTTAAGTATGTTAAGATAAGGGGTTTGTCAAACTTATGTGAAAAGGTTTCAAAGGATAAGCTTGGGACAAGATTTGACAAGTGTCGATTTGTGGGACATCCTAAAGTAAGTTTAGGGTATATGTTCTATAATCTGCTTAGCAAAAGGTGTTTATTGCGAAACACGGCGCCTTCTAAGATAAATGTGTTTATCATTGAAGGGGCTAGTGGGAGGATAATAGATCTTGAAGAGTTCAAGAACCACAAAATCTATAAGTCAAATAAGAGGAACACGTAGATAGATCTATTTTACCACAACCGAATCGTAAATCTAGAATAAGTCAAGAAGATACCTAGGAGGTATGGATTCATCATAGATGATGATGATGAGGTAGACATCATAGAAGATGATGATCCGATTACATCGATGAGGTAAGTGTTGTAGACACTCGGAGAAATGGATTGAAGCAAGTTTCTCAAATATGGAACATTCGTTTTGATGAGGCAATCAAAAGAGTTTGATTTTATCAAAATAAGAATGAACCTAGTGTGTACAAAAGGGTCGATGGGGGCGTCGTGAAATTTCTAGTATTATATGTTGATATACTACGGATGAGGAATTACATACCAATGCTACAATCGATAAAGATAAAGTTGTCTAAACATTCCTCCATGAATGATTTGGAAGAGTATCTTAATTGGGGATATAAATCTATATAGATAGATTTAAGAGGATGCTCAACTTAACCCAAAGGCGTATATTCATTTGATGCTAAAGTCGTTTAGCATGGCAAACTCAAGAGATGTCTCATGTCGATGAGCTATGGAGTGTATCTCTCTTAATAGTCCCCCACAGACTCACGAAAAGAGAGATCGCATGAGTGACAATCATGTATGCAATAAAATGTACGAGACACGATGTTGATCGGTCATATTATGGAGAAGTTCACTATGAGTCGGTGAAAACATCTTAAAGTGCTTAGCAAGGCACTAAGGATGTGATCATATTCATGGTGGGTCTAAATTAAAACTAGAGGCTTAATGACTCAAGTTTTTGAGACAGACCAAGACGACAAAAAAATCCACTTCAAGGTAAAGGGTTACCTTGAGCGATTAGTGCGATGAATTGGAAAGGTTCCAAGCAATGAAAAGAGTTCTTTGGTTTAGTGATAAAGACAAAGTAAATAGCTATAAATGAAGCTGCAAGTTGATTGTTTGGATTAAAAGTTCATTACAGAACTAGGAATAGTTCCTAAGTCTCATCTTGAATCTAAATATGTGTTGTGGCATTTTTATTTGATTACAAGAATCATTGAAAGATGGGAAATCACTATAGAGATGGTGGACTCTCAAGAACAACATTACATATCCATTAACTAAAGCTTATCCAACAGCAGGATAATCGTCACTTAGAGAAGAAGAGTATAAGATATAATAGCGATTGGCTTTAGTGCAAGTGGGAGATTGAAAGTAATATGCACACAAGCCAATCATGTTTGATGATAAAGCATATACTTTGTAACAATCTTATTCATTTATTAATAAAAAGTATTAATTTATTAAAGGCTTTTAATTATCTACATAATCTTTGTTTTATAATATGTGATAAACCCATAGTTTTAAGCAATGCTTTTAGAATAATGATGATGATCATTCTAATGAGATCTAAATTCTTAGAAAGCTTAAAACTAAAATAGTTCCCAATCATTGGATTACTAAATTGGGGATTAGTGAATCCGGGTAGATTGGTACATCGTTCTTGCTCATTGGATGAGGATGATTGATCTCATGATCATTTTGTGTGGAACACTAAAGCAAGTATGTAGGTGCTTATTAGAGAATAAGTTCCTTTGAGCGTGGCTCGCTAAGGAATACCTAATGGAGTTTTACTTGCACTGTCAATAGGAATTCTGTAGTGATAGTAGTCAAGTGATCCTTGGACTTGAGATCATCATAGTATCTTGTGTATGATGAGTTATACTTTGACTTATTCCTTAAGACCCTTAGGGTATATCAAAGGGTATGCTTGGGTATAATAAGTTGTACGTGGAGATAATGTATGATCGATAAAGAATCTACCACTTCTAATAAAAAAGAGAAATGTCTATGTGATTCGATAAATGACAACCCAATAGTCTTTGGCAAAGGAGAATGAAATTAGAAAGGAGTTTCTAATTTGCATTATTTGGAGTTGTGCATTTAAGGATCGAAATACATAATTAAATAAAATAAGACTTGTGACGGTAATTCCATGTCTTATATTTAATTGGGACATTATATGGTGGAAGGATTGAATTATGCGGTAACTATTTACTCAAAGGTTCTTTAATGATTAATGTTGAAATCTATATTATACGGAAAGTCGTTGATCATTAGGGAGGCTTATCCCTATTGTAGAATAAATATTATTTATTTAAATAAATTAATTGTTTAATTTATTTATTTAAATAAGATTAGAATTATTCTAATTGATTTATTCACATTAGGTTTAATATGGAGAACCTAAAGGGTCACACCATAAAAGGAAGAATAATTATTTAAGAAGTTAATGGCATAATCGTAATAATATGTTAAGTATATTTAATTTAATCTATGGTGATAGAATAAATTAAATAGCTTAATATTTATTATTTAATATTTTAGAAATATTAAATATAAATTAATAAGAGAGTCTTATTAATATTATTACAATTATTATTATTTTAATTTCTAAAAGAGTTTAGGAATTAATTTAATATAAGTACTCTCATTTATTCCTAATAGGATTAGGAGGAAAATTAATTAAAGGAGTTTAATTAATTATCCCTAATAAGATTAGGGAGCCCATTTAATTAAAAGAGTTTAATTAAATAATACCTTATTTTATTAAATAAGGTTATCTGATATCTTTATAAGAGGAGTCTTATATCAAATATCAAAATAATATGCAATTCAAAAAGTTGGAGATCGCGCCCTTTTTACTATCTGAGATAGGAAAAACTAGGGTTTGAGCAATACCCTTCTTCTTGAAAATTCTTTTCCTTGGTGGATCACCTCTAGAGGCCAAACACTTGGGTGGCTAACGTTGATCAAAGGAAGGAACCAAATCCGGTGGATTCAAGTTGAGCGAAAAGGATTGGAGGTGAACTTGTACTGAGGAAGCTCGGATCTTCAAGGGTATGTTTCTTATTCATCTTTTTCGTTTAATTAATAATTGTGCATAAAGGGTGATCGGGTATATGGTTTGTAAAAATTTTAAACTCGATTTTACACGTTTAGCATTATTTTTTGCAATTTGATTGCGTTCTTGAATATTACAAACTGTGGGAAACATGGTTGGATGAATATGAATCGTAAGCAGGAATCCAGAGGTGTGAAACCTTTCGATTTGTAGTAACATGATAGTCAAAGTGGGATTCATACTTCCGATGGAATATGGCGGGGATGGCGATGGCGTCGAGCAAGAACCGAATCATGGGGCTAAGGGTTTCTATGAGTTATTGCATGAAGCAGCGACGCCATTGTATGACGGGCACAAAAAGCACACCGTCTTATCTATCGTGACTAAGTTTTTACACTTTAAGAACGAGCATGACTGTAGCGAGAGATGTTTTAATGAACTGTTAAGCATTGTGAAGGAGTGCTTACCTGCATGCAATAAGTTACCGGAGTCGTACTATGATGTGAAGAAAATGGTCAAAAGGCTCAATCTAGGGTATAAGAAGATTGATGCTTGTGAGAATGATTGTATGTTGTATTACAATGATGTCAATAAAGATAAGAGGTCATGTGATATTTGTGGTACAAGTAGATACTGTGAACATCGCAAGAAAAAGGGAAAAGATGTGCCGAAAAAGATCTTACGTTACTTTCCCATTGCCCCGAGGCTTCAGCGGTTGTTCATGTCAACACATACCGTCGAGGATATGAGGTGGCACTCTACACGGGACATAGTCGAAGGTCGGTGGCCTTTTAAAGCGCTGAAGGGCTTAAGTGGAAAATTTTTGATAACAAGCACCCCTCGTTTGCTGAAGAGGTTCGCAATGTTAGGCTTAGACTTGCTACAGATGGATTTAATCCGTTTAACGGGCCTTACATAAAGCCCTACTCAACTTGGCCGATGATTATTGTGGTGTATAACCTCCCGCCTTCGATATGCATGAAAGATACCTACATGTTCATGCCTTTATCGATTCCGGGTGATAAGAGTGCGAGTAAAGACATCAATGTATATCTCAGGCCGTTAGTTGATGAGTTGAAGATGTTGTGGGATAAAGGGGTTCAAACTTATGATGCATCTCTTAAGCAAAACTTTGACATGAGGGCAGCTTTACTATGGACAATAAATGACTTCCGGCGTTAGGAATGATCAGTGGATGGTCGAGTCACGGGGGCTTGTCATGTCCCGTGTGCATGGGGTCAGTTAAAGTTGTACGGCTCAAACATGGGGGAATGAGTTTCTTTGCAACATCCAGACAGTTTTTGCCGATTGAACATCATTATCGACGGATGAGTAGACAATTCAATCGAAAAACAGAGAAACGTCAAGAACCTGGCCATCTTTCTAGGTCAACAGTGTTGAGTTGGATTAGTCATTTGAAGTTTCCACCTCCGGGGAAGAATCACAGTTAGAAGCGAGCTTATGGTTATGACAAGGTTCTGGCTGGACACACAGATCCATGTTCTTTGACACGCCTTATTGGGCTACATTACTCTGCATCCGTCATTGTTTAGATCCGATGCATCTTGAGAAGAACGTATTTGATAACATTTTTTTATCTGATCCTAGATGCCTTTGGTAGAACAAAAGGACAACAACAAGTCGAGGCTTGATTTGGTAGAAATGAACATTAGGGAAGAAGATCCGAGGTACATATCGGGAGGGTAGTAAAAGGCAGTAGCGCCTAAAATTTGAATATACTTTGACAGGGGAATAATTGATATTAATATGTAATTGGATCGATTAATTTGAAGCTCCGGATGGATATTCTTTGAATATAGCAAGGTGTTGTAAAGTCGAAGAGCTAAAGTTTCGGGGTCTCAAAAGTCATGATTGTCACGTATACATGTAGAAGTTGATCCCTGTGGCATTTATCGACTTGTTACCGAAACGTGTGGTTGAATTACTGAAAGAGCTTTCTAATTTCTTCAGAGATCTATGCTTTACAGAGCTTCAGGTCAAAGATATAGATAAAATGGAGATGCAGATAATGGAAATAATGTGCAAGTTAGAAATGATCTTCCCTCCATCATTTTTTGATTTAATGGAGCATTTGCCTATTCACTTGCTATACGAAGCTAAGTTTGGCGGTCCCGTACAATGTAGATGGATGTATCCATTCGAGAGGTAATGACATTAAAGTTTTTAATACGGTAAAATGTTCATTCTTTTTTGCTAATCTATATATCACATAGGTATATGCGACGTCTAAAGCAAAAGGTGAAGAATAGAGCCCAGTGTAGAGGGTCGGTTCTTTGAAAGTTATGTTATGGAGGAACTTGTTAATTTTTGCTCGTTGTACTTTGGTAGAATGTTCGAGATGAAGCACAATCGCTACGTCGAGAATCATTTGCATTGCATACGAGAAAAATGGAGAATTAACGGCCTTTAGTCATCCTATACGGCCATTCGACGGTAAAAAAATGTGATTCTTGACCGATAGTGAGTATGCAGCTGCCACATTGTATGCACTTGTCAACATGAATGAAGTAGCGCCATACATTAAGTAAGTAGTCATAACTATGTATGTGTGGTGTAACTGTGTCAAGTTCATTTACAAACACATTAAGTATATAAGCATCTTTGCGATCGATATGATCTTTGAAATCACGTGAAGCATATCCTAGTATATCAGACGGGGATTTGCAAAATTTGAGAAATGGACAATTTGTGTAATTGTTTAAAGATCATGTAAGTCTAACCTTTACAAGTTCAATGAATCTACCATCATTAATTTATTCTTATGGCGTAATTAACTTTAAAATATGTTGTGTTAATGTACATTAGGTCCTCACAGATAAGTTAGATGACAATCGGCTAAAGCTTATAGCCGATAGCCCTGAAAGATCTGTAGATACTTATATATGCTGCATTGTCAACGGTTACATATTTAAGTGTTGCGATATTGGGGAAGTCGCTTCTGTTGATTTCGGTGTTGTGGTGAAAGGTACGTAGCTGCTACGATAACATTTGGGATGAATGGTATGGACGATTGCTAGAAGTTGTTGTTCTCAAATATTGGGGTCATAGAGAATTAGTTTGCTTCAATTGTCATGGGTTTGATGTTGAGAATGGAGTTAAAGTAGATAACAAATCAGGACATGTGACTATTAACGTTAAGTTAAAACTAAGACTGATGAGTGGTATGGACGAGCCTTTTATTTTAGCAAGTCAAGCAACACACGTATGTCTTATCTACGCGAGTGAGTGTTAAGACTCACGAAACCCATGGCATGTTGTTATAACCACCAAAGCCCGTGGTTTTCAAGGCACAACTCCTCGTCTAGGCGATGAACCTTTAAAAGTTGAGTCTACTAGTGTCACACTTGCTGATATGATATGACAATTATTAGTAATCTAGTGAAGAAGAGGATGATGTTGTCGCTGTCGAAAGTGAAGACGATGTTGTTGAGGAGGTAGATATAATTGAAGAAATCGTTGAGGACGATGAAGATGGTGATGACAACGATAGTGAAGATCTACTGCTCGAAGATGATAATTCTGATATTGATGGCTTTGACGATATAAATGATTAGGAGTATGTACGCTTTGTGTCCTTTTAGTTGTATTCAAATGTAATAGTTTGTAGTAGTGCAATCATTATCTTCAACTTATATTAATCTACTAAATAAGGTGTTAGTTGTTTTAGGTTACTATTTATGTTGTATCCTTTTATGTTACTATTTATGTTGCATTCTTTTAATTGTATATGTATGTTATCCTCTTTGTTACTGTTCACAAATATAGTATTTACGTATGTATACATATATATGAGGTGGGCAGTATATGTTATCGATCCTCTTTTATCTGTATCTGTATGTTATCCTCTATGTTATCCCTCTTTTACTGTATGTTGCATTCTTTTAGTTGATAGTATACATACATATGGCGCGCACACCACACGGCGATCGGGGTGGGCGTGTAGGTTGTGGGGGCCGTGGCGATTCTACGCGTGATGATCAGGCCGGATCGTCAGGTATAATTACATATTTTATTGGGATTATTACATATTACATATTATTATTTTTTATTTTATATTTTATTGACATTATATTCGTTTATATAAATATTGATGTATTTCACTACATAGGTGATCGACGTAGGCCTCCGCGGGGACTAGCACGTGGCTTGCTAGGGAATCCCCCCAGGCGTCGCTTATATATCGTGTTGGGACTCATAGGTAATTTCATAATCCTATATAGTATTACTTTAATATAAGTATTTAGTTCTTATATATTCTTTGTAATTTGCAATGTATTAATTTTAATTGTAGTATCCTTGACGCCACGCCAAAGAACACGTTGCTTGGGATTGTCCGTAACTGATTCTCAAGCCCGTGGATGATGTAAAACCCCAACTTTTTGAATAAAGATGAATTTTCTATAAATATTATTTTTGAATATTATGGAGTGAAATTGATATAATAGTTGTGGGTAATATTTATAAATTTTGCAAAGTACGCAGGTTGTTATATAATATTCGATTGGTCGGGGAATATTCGTTTTAACAGAGAATATTAGTACAACGGCACAATCATTGGTGGACCCCACAACAGAATTATTGTCGGATTGAGAAAATGACAAAAATACTTTATGAAAATAACGGCGGAAGTTTTCTGCGTTAAGCTGTTGAAACACACGGTATTAAAAAATAAAGATGTCTGGCGTGGTTGCATAGTAGCTACGGTATTAATTATTGATGCTTAAGTGATAATTCACTCGAGTTTTGTTGGTATTATTAATGTAATAATACATAAAATCTTTTTATATAAAATAGAATACTTTTATAAAGTTATTCTATAAATAGAATATATTATATTCTATTATGCATAGTGTTGCATAAGTATCGCATAGTGTTTGCATAGTAAAATCTTTTATAAAGTTATTCGTTTTATTAGATTATAAATAGAATATATTATATTTTATTTAAAAGATTTTGCTTTAAATATGGACCCAAAGCATTAAAGTAAATCAATCTAAATAGTTCATGAGTTAGTTACTATGCATTCTATTTTTTATAAATAGAAGCTCATTCATTCATTATTTTCTTTTACAATTCTTTGAAACTCAGAGAGATAAACTATGAGAGAAAGAAGAAAGTGATATTCGCTACTTCACTACTTATATATCCAAGTACTCTTCTTTTAAGGTAGGAAATATTATTTGTTGTACTCGTAAGGGGTGTTATTCTTTCTTATTCATGAAGAGAAGCTGTTGTTATTCCATTTTTATTATTACATTGGAATAACTTTTATATACCTGCTACCCTATACTTGGTGACATTCTTCTATTATTAAAATGCTTTACTATCCTGTTGGAATATCACATACATGCGTTTCTGTGGGACAATTCCGTCATTATTATTATTCCGTTGGAACATCACATACATGTGTTTTACACAGGACTGGTTAAAATCTTTATTATTACTGTTGGAACATCCTGTCGATTGCAAATTTTGACTGGTTCCGTTATTATTATTACATTGGAATAACATATACATGCGAAATACCGCATGCATGGTGATTTCTTTTGTTATTCCATTCTTTATTATACTCAGTTGGTTAAAGTTTGACTTCTATACTCCATGAAATTAGTAGAATATCCTTGATATTTGTGCTTCATCCAGTATCTTTTCATGAAAATATTCTTCTGATCATTCTTGAATTTTACTCTACAAAACCGAGTATCATTGACAATTTGGACGTTAAAAATTCCTGGATAAAATAATTCTTGAACTTGTTTTATTGAATTCTTATATCATTGTCATCATCCTTATGTTTATATTTTGTTGAAAGTCATCGTGGCTTTGTAGTGCATAGATGGACTTGGTATGATTATGATTAGGGATTATTGATTATAATCATGGTAGTAATGTTACAAATGATGTGGTAAAAGTTCTCATTTGGCGTAGTGCATTGATGGATGATTGTTGGCATGATCATGACTATTAATGAATACACAAATATTCTTGGCCCGTAGTGCATGGATAATTGTGGTCGTGATACTAAAGAATGTCCTTGGCCGTAGTGCAGGGGTGATTCGATGATGTGGAATATTTATTAAGCTGAGTCTCAGTGATAACAGTGATTAAAAACCTTTTTAATCATAAAAGATCGTAGATTTTTTTTTCTACTTGACTCTTTTAATGGATTGCTTGTTCCGCTGCAGTTAAACTTGATGTCTATTATATTTTATCAGTTTCACATTGTTGGAGACTAATGATAATTTATTCTGCATTATCTTAGTCATAATATTTCTTACTGGGCTAGTTGAGCTCACCCTTCCTTTCCTTTGTTCTCTTTAGGAAATGAGAATATAAATTGGGACGAGTCGGGGAACGGAGTGATGGTCCAGAGGATAGCATTAGTAGTCCTCACTATTCTGTGAAATAGTGTGATAATAATTGTAATGAGGACTCCTTTTGAGTTTGTATAATCTCTAGTAGATAATATTTGTATTCAAACTCACAGTTTATGTTTTGTCGTATTGTACACGACAGTTGTATTAGTAAGTTGTATTTGAATTCTATACCATGTATCTGGCGAGCCAAGATGGGTGATGTATACCTAATTTTGGGGGCGTCACAGATGAGGTGGGCGGATGTGGATGATCGCATACGTCAGTTGATTATTGCTGAGTTTAGGGTAGGATGTCAATCATTCATATGCTAGTTTTATATTCCATTTGAATATATTGTTACCTCTTTGATTTATGTTACCTATTTGATTTATGTTGTCTACTAAGCTTCTTAATGTGTAATGTGCAGAGATATTATCGTTTTGAGGACGGGCAGGAAGCCCATGGCATGACTGTTCTGCACAGATACCTAGCTAGAGATGAATTGGCACAAGTGGGTCTACGACTGGAAGAAGATGGCCCAGACGAAGATGGCTGATGGACAGACACTTAAGGATGTCCGGCCAGATTTTATATCTGCTGCGGTGTGGGACCAAATGTGCAGCATTTGGGACGGCGAGGCCTTCAAGAAGATGTCGGCACAGTGTTCAACTACCCGACATCAGAGTTGTCTCCCACATTGCACTGGGTCTCAGTCGTACGACCTGTATCGGGAGAGACTTGAGGTGAGTTTAAAGCATGCACCCTCCCGCTTGGAGTTTTGGTGACACGCCCACCAAAAGAAAGGTGACGGTGGCTATATCTCACCTGAGGCAGAACGCATTGCTGTAAGTTATTTAATTCTCTTATTTAGTATGTATTTAAAATTCGGATATTCTTTTGTATTATTTCATTTTATACTTTGTGTATCATCTACTAATGTGTTTTTTTCAGCGACGGTTCGAGGATCTTACAGTGGCCCAGAGCAGCTAGAAAGGTGACACTCCAGTAAACGAGTCTACGCGTGTGGACGAGGAGAATAGAGGACTGGCTGCAGGCTACAGGGGGACCGAAGAAGGGTAGAGTTGTGGGGCGTTAATTAGTGAGTGTTAATTAATTGTTATGTTACATAGTGGTAATATTCTAATTTATTAATACTCACTAATTTAATTAACTCTTAAATTAAAATTCTAATCCACACAATTACCAAATAAAAATTTAAGTAATATATTACACTTAATCAAGTTAACTTTCAACAACTCATGAATTATTTATTTAACTAATAAATAAATAAATTAATTAATTATTTATTTAACACTAAACACATCCACTAAAATATTTATTTAATTCAATATTACATATAAAAATTCTGGATCGTTACATCCTTCCATTCTTACAAGGATTCTGTCCCCAGAATCACAATTCAAATAATTCATTCGTCACACTTGGGGTGGCCAAAACCTAGAGTGCCTAGGGGGTACTTTGGCTTCTTTTGTTCACCTTTTGTTCGTTTTTGTTGTTTTGTTCCAGTAGTTCAAACCAATTCCGGTCGGAGAAGATATTGACAAAACTTTTCCTTAAGAAGTGGCCACCTTGATCGAGGTGGCCGAACCCTCCAGGCCAAAATCCTAGGATTTTCTCTTTTTGTTCATTTAATGCTCCATTCATTAATTGTGGTCTTAGTTATTTTTGTCATTCATTTAATTGATTTAGGTCATATGTCAACCCTAACTTATATGTATTTGTATATTAAATATAATATCGATTTTCTATAATACCCTTAAATTCTCATAATTATCATAGTTGTCTTTCTCTCTCTCATCTGTAATATTTTCTCACAATTTTCTCCTAAAAAACTCATTGCTCTCATTTACTATTATCTCTCTCTCTCTCTCTCTCTTCCCATAAAACAACTCATCCAATTATTTAGAAATTCACTCCACTCTCTCTCCCTCACAATTTATATTATACTTGAAAACTTCAGTTTCATCTTTTTCAATTTAAACAAGTTAAAAACTGGCGCCATGTACTCTGATTTTTTTTGATTAATTTTTATTTTTTTAACTTTTCCACCATTTTTTTTATAAAAAAGCTGTGTAGGCCATACAAATTTTTTAAAGGAGAGTATATACACGGTAAACAAAAGAAAGAGAGAGACGAGGAAGAAAAAAATGGATGTAACAAAAATTAGGGAACTAAAATAAGAAAAAATAGAAGTGAATTTTGTTGTGATAAGAAGAGAGAAATAGGTAAAGCATTCGACAATTGTGAATAAAGATCATAAAAAATTAGGTAAAATAATGAGGAGTAAATTTAGAAAGATTATAATTGATTCTCCTAGACTATATTAAACAACAAATAATTAAGAAAAATAGAGAACGCCTAAAATGATATACTCTCTCCATTCCATTATATCTGACGTTCTAGAGGGTTTTTTTCTTCCCAAAATATTTGACGTTTTACAAAACCAAGAATATTTTGCCTATTTGTTTCCTTTTTTACCCTTCCTTCTCCACCACCATTAATGCCTATTTTTTCGGTTTTCAAAAAACAATTCAAATTCTATTCTTTAATTAGGAGAGAGAGTGTGGAATCAAGTTTGGTGTTAATAGAGAAATAAATAAGATCAAACTATTAATTAAGGGTAAAATAGTAAAACTATATCTATTCTTAATATATGTTAAAATATCTAGAACGTGATATATAATGGGATGGGGGAGTATATATTAACAGACGGAGTAGTTACTATTCTTTTTTTACTTATGTAAAATGAATTAATAAATGTTGAACTCGTGGTTCTATATTATAGTAATACGTGTCAACTAGTGGCTGGCTAAGGCAGAATAATTTGAATTGTTGGTAGTTTGATAAGACAAAAATAGCTGTCACTTTGGACCTCTTGTTTATGCTCAAAAGGTGTAAACTCAGATGAGAGTGACAGCATGCACTTTGATCTTACCAAAACACCCTAATCCCAACCCTAGCTAGTCGTGCAAAGCCGGCCAAAACAAACGTGAGAAAACTTCCAAGCCAACACAATCTCATTTTTTTAGGGTTTCCAATCTCTTTACTGTCCATAATTTTAAGATTTTATTCCCTACATTTTTAGGTTTCAAGTTATATTTTTTCCCACATAAATCGTGCAATGGGCGGTGCAACCTCCAAAGAACATTGAAGAACTACCTTACACAAATCTTTCAACTCCATTATAATTAGATATAACTTTTTTAAAACGACTACTATTAAGAAAAAAATTATTTATTTTAAATATATATCTGATATTTGATAAATATATAGTAATGGTGGTAGGATAATTCTCAAGTTATCTAGTATATAACTAATGACATTTTAAGAAAATGATGTGATTTTATGGGAAAAATTTGAAAACGTATCTCTAACTTTGAAATAATTGAAAATATATGTGTAATTTTAGAATAGAGTACTTCCTCCATTAATTCCACAAAATTGCAAAATTTGTGATATTAAGGGTACATTTTTATTCTATATATGCTTTAAAATAATAAGTTGTTAGTTTAGTAATATAACATGCAATGAAATTATGATGACAATTTTAAGGATATTATATTATTTTATCCTATTAACATTAAAAAGCGAACTCTTATTGTGACTAATTCTAATTTTTTTTCTTTGCAAATTAGACTTGTGGAACAAAATGAGTATGTTTTTTTTTTAATTATTTCAAAGTCGGTATCCTTCGGACGCGTAGGAATTGAAGCATGAGAAGTAGCGGAATCTACGGTGTGGATAGGTAGTTAATGGACTAAGTTCAAGTAATCTGAATCCATTAACTGCATGACATATCAAGGGTTTTTGGGTTTCTCTATTAATCTTAAAACCAAGTTATATACTGCATATCACAGCTGGGTATTGGTGCTTTAATAGATATTATTCTTTAGAGGAATATTATTTGGGATCTCACTTAATTAGGTAGGCTAAATGGCAATATTACATCTCATAATCTACAATAATTGTAGACTTAGTGTCGAATGGAAACATATTTCCACCGTTCCAGAATTGAACATTTATTTTTATTTTAGTTCAAATTTGTATTTAATTTTTCTCTCTACGTACGATATGCACGTAATGGTGTTAACTCAATATACATTGTAAGAGCCCTTCTAAGCGAGATGAGTTGGTTACAATAAGTTTTGTAACAAGATTTGTTTGAATGGAAACTGATTCATAACAAATGAAGGCTATGAATCAATTTTTGGCCACCAAATTTATGTGCATCATCCATTTATAAATCCTATTGCTGTGATTTTAAAAATAAATATCACCTACTGTAACACTGTGTTGCGGTAAGGTAATTGTATTTTTAACCATCCACTATAAAATCTTATAATAAACAGTATAATATGTGGTTGTCAGAAAATTGATCTTTAGTTACTATTTTCTATATATATATCAGTACCACTTAATCATTGGAATTCATAAGAGATTTACTTGTCTATATACCGTTTTATTCAATCTTTTAGGATCCGACTTCACCTCGAGCATTTTGCCACGATGCGTATCGGTCGGATGATTGACCAATTCTGCTATGGTCCATGGACATTCCATGGGAAATAGTGTTGTCTCTATTGCTGCAACATTGATGTTCTGCACAATGTAGAGCACATTTTCATCACTGATCTCTCCCTTCATCTGAGCTGCATGCTTGAATTATTAGACACATAAAATAGAAGTAAAAAATAATATGTTCTTCTACAATATGATCATGTACATTGTACATGTAGTTTGTCAGATTTGTTTGAAGTTTTAAGGGCAAAATATTGTTGTGGATTAATCACTACAAAGCTGCATGCTATGAATAACTGAATAATTCTCGTATTGATTTAAGAAAATGCATTCTTGTAAGTTCAAAGGAGAGACACTTGTTAGGTTAATTAGGGCATCTGAGCAGACAAGGACCGCGCTTTCCGGTTACTATGTCAGTATTATAAAGAATGTCAGACTCATCTCCACGTTCAAATAAGACCGTCCTGCAGATTCATTCTATTTATCACTGCAGAATTCCCTTCAAAATAAAATAATGAATTGGAAAAAAAAAAACTACTAAAAAAATAAGTTCCCACGTTCTCCCGATTCCAAACAAACAGTACCCAAGTACTTTTTCTCCCTCTCTCCATTACTATCACTCTCAATCAACCTAATTTTGTTTGCCATTTTAAACCACTGATTAATCATGCTTAGCCATGTCCCAATGATTGGGATAATGACAGTACCTAGACACAATGGTCTACCGAAGTAAGGAAAATGATGATTATCATAATTACTTAATACTCCATCCGTCCCATGATAAAAGTCCTTATTACTATTTTGGATAGTCCCATGTTAAATGTCCATTTTTCTTTAATAACCAATTTTTTTGTTTTTTACACATTTTCTTATTATACCCGTAACATTAAATATCTCATACTTTTCTTATTCTAATTCTCTCTCCATATTTAATGACATTATTATTGACAATTTTGTCATTTCATTCATCTTCTTAATATGTGTGAAAAGTCTACCATGACTTTTATCCTGGGACGGAGGGAGTATAATTTAAAAGTACACAGAAATTAAATTATACGCGTTATTGTTTTTAGTACATGTAAACCTATCTATTAAAACGTCAATCTATACTCGTAGTGATACTTTTAAGTAATTTCTTTTCTTAATATTCTTTCTTTTAAAATTAGAGATACAATGTAACACCTATGGTTTCACATTAAAACATGTGTAAAGAATTTGTCTGTAAATAAAGAATTAAATTACTAATAATTGTACCTTCAGTTGTACATAACCTTTTAGGTGAACCTGTGTTGAACAAAAATGACTCAAAATACTATTGAGGTAGTGATTTAAAGCCTTATTTGAATAATTTTACCCAGATTTGTTCGGTACTCGGGATTTGATCCGGGTAGCATACAATATTATTTTTTGAAGTTAATTTGTGAAATCATAAAATTCAAAATTGATATAAATTCATTTAGATTTTGAAAGAAACAAATTTGATAATATGGTTTAGCAAGCCTAATATGGTATGAAGGGTGATGTTAATTTAAACCATAGATGCATGAACTTAATTGGTCCCCCTATGAGCTGTTCTTGCCTGTTTTTGCCCCACATTGGACTCCTGGAGTTTTACAAATTGAGAACTAAGAATAATAATTAGGTATTAAGTATTAACAATGCAATACAATAATCCAAGTCAACCTTTACTCACATTCTTTAATTAGTATAAATACATCTAGCTCCAACTCTCATTCAATTAAGTCAATTAATTGTACAAGCTTCTCTCAGCACCATCACTAGAGCATTTTGATATCAATTAATTCTCTCTCCAATCCATACACTTCCCAATTCATAGGAAGAAATGGATTCTGTGGGAGTTTTTCCTAATGAAGATTGGAATTCTTTGAGCAAAATGTTCTCTAGTGATGAAGAAATTGATTTCGCCCTGCAGTTTTTGGAAGGTTTTGGAACTCCTTCAAATTTTTGGTCCATTAGTGAAGCCAATGCCAATGCCAATTTGGCTAATTTTGATGAGAATTTTAACCCTAATTATCTTTCTCAAGAAAGTACTAATTATAGTAGTGCTTGTTTTCCCACTCCAAGCCATGAAAACCACCACTTTTGTGATTCTAATCTTATTCCAATGATGGATGACATTTCTGAGTCCATGAATTTTTGTGAAATGGATGGAGAAATTAATGCGTTAGCACAAGTTTTTCCTAAAGATAATGTCATGCATGATGTTCTCTTCTTGAATGAGGACATTGGCAATGACACATTGGGAAATGCAGGTAATACTAATTTAGGCATCAAGAGGAAGTTTGAAGAGCCACAACAGCCTGAAACTGCCAAAGATCTCAAAACCAAAAGCGAATCAGTTCAGCATCCCAATAAAAAATCTCGGGTTATTAGAGATGTAAGTTTCTAGAGTTGAAATTGGATGACTTTTTATAGTTTTCAAGAATGTAATAGAATTGCGATAATGTAGCTTCTAATAAATTAAATTACTTAATTACTATATGCAGACACCTAAAAATAAGAGGAATGCACAGCCAAAGAAGAATCAGAAGGTAATTCAAAATGTCAACAATAGTGAAGAGTCTACTTATGCTAGTCCAAATGGACAAAGCTCTAGTAGTTGCAGCTCAGAGGATGATTCCAATGCCTGTCAGGAGTTAAATGAAGGATCTGCAGCTCCTAACTCAAGCGGGAAGGCGAGAGCCAGTAGAGGGGCTGCAACTGATCCCCAAAGTCTCTATGCTAGGGTAAGTAGCAAACTTAGTAACCATATATCATGATATTCCTTCTAATCATCCGAAAAGGAGAATTTCATTTGACATTTTGACTTTTGCCTACTGATATTTTCCTATTAAACATATAATTCTTCAATCATTCTCGTAAAAAATTTACAAAATAATATTTGTTATTGGAGATAAATTATGTTTTAAGCATGGGACTCTATTTTCTGGATGGAGGGACTAAGTGTATAAAATTCAACGAAGTGTCTTTAGTTACTTCTATTTCAAACAAATTAAGATTTATTTATTTATTTTACTAATGGTATGTCCTCCTAATATTCTTGCAGAAAAGAAGAGAAAGAATAAATGAGAGATTGAGAATCCTGCAAAACCTTGTCCCGAATGGAACAAAGGTTGACATTAGCACAATGCTTGAAGAGGCAGTCCATTATGTGAAGTTTTTGCAGCTTCAAATAAAGGTAATTTGAGTCAAAAGACTGATTAATGAATTATTCTTTATTTACTTCTATTTAATCTACAAGGAGCATATAATTAACTGATTTGTTCAATAATTATTGTTTTGTAGTTACTGAGCTCTGATGATATGTGGATGTATGCCCCTATTGCTTACAATGGGATGGACATGGGCCTCTACCAGAAGATTTCTCCAACTTTATGATCTTTAAGGGAGCTGTAAAAACTTTTTATTTTATTTACATATATGCTGACTTGTAGTAGTTAATATAATTGTAATATTCCATTTTCGATCATGAGAAATAATTCTCATACTTTATAATAATAAATATAAAATGTTTCCCTTGTACATGTATGTCAAATTAATGGTATGGTTCTTGTTTAGGATACAACGCATTAAGTACTCCTTATTAAATTAACTACACTTGTGCAATATTCATATACAAATAGAGTTTTTTGACCATGGAGCTTGCTCTCTAATCCACATGATAAATTAAAACCATTTCAATCACGACGAAAAATCTCATGTTTTCTTTAAAATAATTAATGAGATCTGAACATTCTCCTGGTCATGTGTGGAGGCGGAGGCGGAGGTTAGCTTTTTCATAATATATAGAACCATTAATGGAATTTGTGACAAATTCATATAAATATCTTATTGTATATATGATTAATAGTATATGAGGAATGATATATATATATTGCTTTGATTTACATGATTTATTATAAGACTATGAAGTCAAACTTGAATGTTAATGCTCTTAATAAAAGCCCTAAAGATCAAACAGTTTTAATTCAAAGTTCAACTAGTGATGCTAATATCCAAATCCCAAGAACAATTCTTTGGAAGGATATTACTTTACCTAGTCAATGGACTTTACCGAATGAATTACCACAACAACCCGTAATTAACAATTTATTAAATTTAGAAAATATCAAACAATTTTCTGATGGAACTGTTCAGATTAGTTTTGAACGCACTAGAATTTTATCATTATTGAAGATATTTCCGGCTCTTCAAAGACCTTGATTATTCTTACTAGAAGAGATACTGAAGTACTTAGTAACCCTTCGGTTAATGATATCAAACTTAAAGGTATCCTTAATCAAGGATAAGTTAGTCATCCGTGTTATACCCAGAATGATCCTAATGAAGATGAAGGTTCTTCTTCTCTCCTATAAGCATCTTCTGTATCCCTGTGATTTGATTTTAATGCCCCAATTCATAATCAATTAAGAGCCATTAAAAAGGATTTCGTATTAGATTGGGATAATTTAGTCAAAGATTTTAATTCAAAATCCAATAAAGAAAAAAGACATCTATTCAGATTTAATCATCCTGAAAAAGAAAGAGATAAAATAATTAATAGATGGAAAAGATTTATTAAAAATGAGGAAATTAACGTTACTTTTTACGATTGGTATGAGCAATATCAAAGTAAATGTAATGTTATTAATAAAACTCAGTGGATTAAAGAAGATAAATTAAAAATTTCGTCTAGTCATCCTCCTTTAGAAACAGTTCTAATTCCAGTTAAAAATACCTCAGTTATTGCTAGTCCTTTTAAAATCCCTGATGGAACTAATGATGATAAAAAAATAATTGAGCAATTAAACTTTAGTAATCAGTATCTAGCAACTGTAGGAAAACAGCTAGATAGGATTGAAAAAAAATTTGAAGAAAATATTATTAAGAAACCTGATTCAAAAATTGAACAACCTTTAATAAAATTACCAGAAAACAGATATAATTTAGGTTTACCTAATGAAGACAGAGAACTTGTTCAGTCTATTGATAAATTATTTAAAAAACTTAAAACTGAAGAAGGTCCTAGTAGAACTATTGCTATTATCTATCAAGTAGAATTTGATGATGATAACGACAGTTCATCTGTGCAGTCTAATCACTCATCTATTTCAAACCTAAATGAACAGCTAAATAAATTAACTGTAAATAACACAAGTATTACCAGAAATTGGTATTCTAGACCAACTCCTCCGGATCTACAGTTCGAAGAGAGAAATCTAGATAAACAATTTTCTGTTTCGTCTAATAAAATATATGAATGGAATATTGATGGATTTAGTGAACAAGAAGTTCTTAATAAATTAAATCATATGTCTATAGTAGTTAATAGCTATATCACCAAATTCAACAACCTGTCCCAACCAGACATTGTTGAATTAATAGCTAGTGGATTTACTAGTATTCTCAGATCTTGGTGGGAGAAACATCTCACAGAAGACATTAGAGTATCAATAATTCATGCTATCCAAAGAGATGATGACGGAAATCCCATCTTTGATGAGGAAGCTGGCATTGGTTCACCTGATGGAGTTAATACTTTAATTTTTACCATTATTAAATATTTTGTTGGAACTGATCCCAATAACATCACTGAAAGAATCCATGATCAACTTAGTAACCTTACTTGTCCCACGCTAAGTGATTTTAGGTGGTACAAAGATGTTTTTACTTCTCGAGTTATGACAAGATCGATAAAGAATAAACCATTTTGGAAAGAAAAATTCGTTAATGGTTTACCTTCTTTGTTTGCACATAAAGTTAGAGAAGAATTGAGTAAAAATCTAGGATATATTGATTATGATAATCTAACCTACGGTGATATCATAAGTTATATTCAAAAAATTGGTTTAAAGATGTGTATTGACTTCAAATTAGCTAAACAAGCTAGTAAAGATAAAAATAAAGCTAAATACGAGTTAGGCACTTTCTGTGAACAATATGGTTTACCCCCTGTTGCTCCCTCTAGAAGAAAGCACATGCATAAGCATATTGAGTCTCGACAGAAGAGTCATAAACGTCATAAAAAGAGATATAATCAAGATAAGAATAATAAAAATAATAATCAAGATTCTTATTATAAGAAACCTAAGTTAACACACAAATCAACTAAAAAATCAAAGACATTTGACAAGAGTAAAATTGTCTGTCACAATTGTGGACAGAAAGGGAACTACAAGAGTGAGTGTAGAGTTAAGCAAAAATTAGCTCAATTAAACATCTCAGCCGAAGACACTGAACAGTTATTAGAATTAATGAGAATTAAAAATAACAATAGTAATGAAGAAGTTTCAAACATCCCAGAATCTTCTAGTAATAACACCTGTAGTGATGTGTCAAATAATGATAATGAAGTCACCATATGTACCGAAAATTGCAATAATAACTGTTGCAAAAGAATTAATGTAATTTCCAAAGATGTAGAAGAAAGCTCTTTGTTAATTGATTTAATTAGTAAAATTATTGACCCTAGTTTTAAAACTCAATATATGAATCAATTGAAAGATTTATTAACTAAAGATAAGAGAGTTACTAATAAGGCTCTTAGAGCCAAAGAAAAACCCATTTTCAGTCTTAATAAAACACTTGAGAGATTTAAGTCTCCAGTTAGGGAAATCACCCTCCCTGAATTAAATCAAGAAGTTAATAAACTCAAGAAAGAGATTTCTAACTTAAAATTAGATATTTCCGATCTAAGAAAAGAGATTGATGATAAAAAATCAGATCTTCAAGTTCATGATTCCTCTTCTAGTGATGAAAGTCACGATGAACCTGAATCATCAGGTACTAAAGATCCTGATCTTTTTATTCAAGGTCTCTCCCTTAAAAGAATCAAAGATATTACTATTCAAAAATGGTATATCTCTATTAATTTAGTTATCGATAAAACTTTCTCTATACAGCTCCCTGCCTTAGTTGATACTGGTGCAGATTTAAACTGTATTCAAGAGGGTCTTATCCCCACTAAGTATTATAAAAAAACTAGTGAAAAGCTTAATTCAGCCAATGGTAGTCAAATGAAAATAAAATATAAATTACCTAATGTGCATATTTGTCCAGACAATATGTGTTTTAAAACCTCATTTGTTTTAATTCGCAATCTTACTGATAAAATCATTTTAGGATTACCATTTATCTATTTATTATATCCATTTACTACCAGTAATAAAGGTTTAAGTTGCGAACATTTAGGGAAAAGGATTACATTTAAATTCCTAATCAAACCAAAAGAAAGAGATTTAAAATTTATTCAAGAAGAATCCATTTATAAATCATTGAATCTGTTAAATTGTAAAGTTACCCACCTAAGTTTCCTCAAAGAAGAAGTTAGGTATCAACAAGTTGAAGAACAACTTAAGAGTAACAG
Source organism: Panax quinquefolius (assembly GCA_020205615.1). NCBI lineage: Eukaryota > Viridiplantae > Streptophyta > Magnoliopsida > Apiales > Araliaceae > Panax > Panax quinquefolius. Next base: position 106,708,391 of record CM035164.1, on the reverse strand, counting down.
AGTTCAAGAAAAGATAAATGAATTAAAAGATTATTTAGTAAAAAATTTATGTTCTGATTCTCCCAATGCTTTTTGGCATAGGAAGAAGCACACAGTTAGATTACCCTATGCTAAGGAATTCAAAGAACATTTAATTCCCACCAAAGCTAGGCCTATTCAAATGAGTCATGAACAGATGGAGTTGTGTAAAAGTGAAATTAATGATCTTCTTAGTAAAGGTTTAATTAGACATAGTAAGTCACCATGGTCTTGCCCAGCCTTCTATGTTAATAACGAAGCCGAGAAAGAAAGAGGAGTCACTCGGTTAGTCATTAATTACAAACCATTAAACAAAGTACTAGAATGGATTAGGTACCCTTTGCCCAACAAGGATGATCTCCTTGGTAGGTTAAGTGTCTCCACCATCTTTAGTAAATTTGACCTCAAGTCCGGATTCTGGCAAGTTGCTATTCATCCTGATGATAGGTAAAAAATAGCATTCACCACTCCGTTCGGTCATTACGAATGGAATGTTCAGTCATTTGGACTAAAAAATGCACCTAGTGAATTTCAAAATATTCTTAACAATATTTTGAATCCTTTCAGTCATTTTATTATTGTTTACATCGACGATATCCTTGTATTCTCCAAGACTATTGAAGAGCATATTAAATATTTGAATTTGTTCTTCAAAACAGTTAAAACCAATGGTCTTGTTCTCTCACCTTCCAAGTGTAGTATGTTTCTAACTAAAGTCAGGTTTCTCGGATTAATCCTCTATCATGGACTCACACGGCCAATTGACAGAGCTATTCAATTCGTAAATAGGTTCTAAATAAGATTACCGATAAAAACTTCATTACAAAAGATTTCTTGGCTCGCTTAATTATATTGGCAAGTTTTACAAGGATCTCAAGAAGATTTGTAAGCCTCTTTTTCAGCGCTTACAAAGCAATCCACCTCCTTGGACTGACATTCATACTTCTGTTATCCAACAAGTTAAAAAATATGTAAAGGTTTTGCCTTGCCTTGGCATCTCAAATGATTCAGCTTTCAAAATAGTTGAAACCGATGCCTCTGACATTGGATTCGGTGGCATACTCAAACAAAAGTTAACTCCTACTTCTGATGAACAAATTGTTCATTTCCATTCAGGCGCATAGAACCCTACACAGTTAAAATACAGTACTATTAAAAAAGAAATTTTATCCCTTGTCCTGTGTATTAAAAAATTTCAGAGAGATTTACTGAATTAGAAATTTCTAGTTAGGATAGATTGCAAGTCAGCAAAATTCATTCTTGAGAAAGACGTTGAAAACGTCGCCTCTAAGCATTCATTCGCTAGATGGCAAGCTATTTTAAGTATTTTTTATTTTGATATTGAATATATTAAAGGAAGTAACAACTCAGTTCCTGATTTTCTCACACGTGAGTTTATTAACACAGGTACTATTGCAGCAACATGAGTGTACGAGGAGGTTCATCTTCTCGTGGTCATGGGCGCTCTCCCGGACCAATCAACCAGTTAAAGGGAATCGTGGTTCCTCACCCAGTTAGTCAAACCACCCATAATAAATTTCAGGTGCTTGGTACAGTCCCCAAGCCCTATTCATCTATTCTAGCTAGTCAACCAGAAGCATTTGATATTTTTGCTAATCAATCGAGGGCAACCTCATCAAAACGTAGTTACCCAGCTTCTGAGTATCAAACTAAATATGATCAACATCTGTTTCATATTGAGTTATCGATGAAGCCCAAAGATGACCCAGTTAAATTGGCTGCCCAGTATGTTCCTACTGGATGGCATTTCCTCCCTTTGGCTCCTTATAAATCCCTTGTGTATTATAAGGATATCCTTATTGAATCCGAGTCAGTCTTTATTAAACCAATCTATGCCAACGATGATAAATCCAAACTACTTTATCACTCGTTGTACATTAAACAAGTTCTCAATTTTTCCGATTGGGGTAGTCATCCTTCAGATCTCAGGTCTCTTTCCAATCATTCCAGCTCTTATTGCTATTATGATTATATGGAAGCTTGGTATAAGATTTTTCTTCACCAAAATGAAGATCATAGTCATTCGTGGTTTTTGCAATTCGACCACAAGTTTAAAAGTCAATTCCCTAAATGGTTCACCCTATGGTGGACAAGAATTGGTTTGTGCCATGATATTCTTCGAAAGCCTCTCTTAGCACAACTTGATCATTTCGCTTCCCATAGTAATTATCATCCAAAATATGAGGAAATTCCAGTTTTCCTTATATTCTGTAGTAAATATAAAATCCCTGGGATTCTTAAATGGCAATATGTCACTTTGTCTCCCCAAGAAGTTACTGTTTTCCAGCCTCCGTCGTCCATCGGTATTCGGACGGATTCGACAGATCTTTCTCCCATTACTCATGTGTCTCGCCGTTTTTATATCAAATGGTGGGATAAATTCGGTGTCGATATAGTTGGCCAAGTTCAAAAAGAATTTCCAACTACTTCTTTATTAACTCCTCCAGTTACTACGGCTCTTGCCGGTGAATCTTTCAGTAAAACCTCCATTAAAACAGCTGAGAAATCAAAAGAAAAATCAGTTGTTCCTCAAAACCCTATTGATGTTACTAATGTTTCTAGTTATTCCAACTCTCAGTTGAGGCTTCTTGCAGACGCCATTCATATGAGACTTGATCAGTTACATTAAGAGTCAGACAAAGCTTCTTCTCAGTCCAAAGAAAGTAGCTCCAGTCAAAATCTTGATGACAAAGATGATTGTGATCCTTATGGCACTATCAATCTTCAGGATACTCAAGATCCTTTTTCTTGAGTCCCGTAGTAATCAATCAAAGTGGAGATGATGATATCAGCCGCCATCATGTCCTCAAGACTGCTCAAATGACCCTAGTCATCAAGATCTTCGCTTTTCCACCAAAGCGACCATCGATCGAGACATCGGCCCCATTTACTACGCGATTAGTCCAAAGAGACGTCTACTTTTCCACCGAAAGAAGATTCTTTTAAATTTTACTTTACTTTAGTAAATGTAATATGTTTTTTACTTGTACTTTTACTTTAGTTAATGTAATAGTAACCTTGTAAACAGTTCATTTCCTTGCTCTATAAAAGAAAACTGAATTCATTTGGTAAGGCAGACTTAGAAAGACTCAGAGCTCCTTCTCTGATTAATCTTTAGCCTCTACCACTGATTAACCTTTCCCTACCCCTCTTCTTCTAATGTACTTATTTCAGTAAACTTGTAAGTCATTTTATTTCTTGCTCTTGTACATAGTTCTAGTAATCATCAATAAAACTATTTTTATTTAGTAATTTAATTGTGTTTGTATGCGCTCTCTTGTTCTTCTCATTTCTCTCTTGTTCCGCCCCAAATGGTCGTGGGCGCTCTCTTGTTCTTCTCATTTCTCTATTATTCCGCCCCAAATGTTAAATATATAAATGGTAATCCTAAAATGATTTTATCAGTAAGATTGCGAATTAAAACAAATGAGGTTTTAAAACACATATTGTCTTGACAAATATGCACATTAGGTAATTTATATTTTATATCCATTTACTACCAGTAATAAAGGTTTAAGTTGCGAACATTTAGGGAAAAGGATTACATTTAAATTCCTAATCAAACCAAAAGAAAGTTTTAGTCCAAATGACTGAACATTCCATTCGTAATGACCAAACGGAGTGGTGAATGCTGTTTTGTACCTATCATCAGAATGAATAGCAACTTGCCATGTCAAATTTACTAAAGATGGTGGAGACACTTAACCTACCAAGGAGATCATCCTTGTTGGGCAAAGGGTACCTAATCCATTCTAGTACTTTGTTTAATGGTTTGTAATTAATGACTAACCGAGGGACTCCTCTTTCTTTCTCAGATTCGTTATTAACATAGAAGGCTGGGCAAGACCATTGTGACCTACTATGTCTAATTAAACCTTTACTAAGAAGATCATTAATTTCACTTTTACATAACTCCATCTGTTCATGACTCATTTGAATAGGCCTAGCTTTGGTGGGAATTAAATGTTCTTTGAATTTCTTAGCATAGGGTAATCTAACTCAGCTACAGAGATTTCTTGGCTCGTTTAATTATATTGGCAAGTTTTACAAGGATCTCAGGAAGATTTGTAAGCCTCTTTTTCAGCGCTTACAAAGCAATCCACCTCCTTGGACTGACATTCATACTTCTGTCATCTAACAAGTTATAAAATATGTTAAGGTTTTGCCTTGCCTTGGCATCTCAAATGATTCAGTTTCAAAATAGTTGAAACCGATGCCTCTGACATTGGATTCGGTGGCATACTCAAACAAAAGTTAACTCCTACTTCTGATGAACAAATTATTCATTTCCATTCAGGCGCATGGAACCCTACACAGTTAAAATACAGTACTATTAAAAAAGAAATTTTATCCCTTGTCCTGTGTATTAAAAAAATTCAGAGAGATTTACTGAATCAGAAATTTCTAGTTAGGATAGATTGCAAGTCAGCAAAATTCATTCTTGAGAAAGACGTTGAAAACGTCGCCTCTAAGCATTCATTCGCTAGATGGCAAGCTATTTTAAGTATTTTTGATTTTGATATTGAATATATTAAAGGAAGTAATAATTCAGTTCCTGATTTTCTCACACGTGAGTTTATTAACACGTCTACTATTGCAGGAACATGAGTGTACGAGGAGGTTCATCTTCTCGTGGTCGTGGGCGCTCTCCCGGCCCAATCAACCAGTTAAAGGGAACCGTGGTTCCTCACCCAGTTAGTCAAATCACCCATAATAAATTTCAGGTGCTTGGTACAGTCCCCAAGCCATATTCATCTGTTCTAGCTAGTCAACCAGAAGCATTTGATATTTTTACTACCATAGACATATGATTTAATTTATTAAGAACTTCTTGTTCACTAAATCCATCAATATTCCATTCATATATTTTATTAGATGAAACAGAAAATTGTTTATCTAGATTTCTCTCTTCGAACTGTAGATCCGGAGGAGTTGGTCTAGAATACCAATTTCTGGTAATACTTGTGTTATTTACAGTTAATTTATTTAGCTGTTCGTTTAGGTTTGAAAAAGATGAGTGATTAGAGTGCACAGATGAACTGTCGTTACTACAAGAGTGAGTGTAGAGTTAAGCAAAAATTAGCTCAATTAAACATCTTAGCCGAAGACACTGAACAGTTATTAGAATTAATGAGAATTAAAAATAACAATGGTAATGAAGAAGTTTCAGACATCCCAGAATCTTCTAGTAATAACACCTGTAGTGATGAGTCAAATAGTGATAATGAAGTCACCATATGTACCGAAAATTGCAATAATAACTGTTGCAAAAGAATTAATATAATTACCAAAGATGAAGAAGAAAGCTCTTTGTTAATTGATTTAATTAGTAAAATTACTGACCCTAGTTTAAAAACTCAATATATGAATCAATTGAAAGATTTATTAACTAAAGATAAGAGAGTTACTGATAAGGTTCTTAGAGCCAAAGAAAAACCCATTTTCAGTCTTAATAAAACACTTGAGAGATTTAAGTCTCCAGTTTTATTGATGATTACTAGAACTATGTACAAGAGCAAGAAATAAAATGACTTACAAGTTTACTGAAATAAGTACATTAGAAGAAGAGGGGTAGGGAAAGGTTAATCAGCGGTAGAGGCTAAAGATTAATCAGAGAAAGAGCTCTGAGTCTTTCTAAGTCTGCCTTACCAAATGAATTCAGTTTCCTTTTATAGAACAAGCAAATGAACTATTTACAAGGTTACTATTACATTAACTGAAGTAAAAGTACAAGTAAAAAACATATTACATTTACTAAAGTAAAGTAAAATTTAAAAGAATCTTCTTTCGGTGGAAAAGCAGACGTCTCTTTTGACTAATGCGGCCGCGGGGCCAGATGTCTGACTGATGGCTACTTTCGATGGAAAAGTAGAAGATGCTGATGACTAGGTCACGAGGAAATCGAGGTCTTTGGGTTAATCGAGGTCGGCGGAAGGTCTTGAGGACATGATGGTGGCTGATATCATCATCTCCACTTTGATTGATTACTACGGGACTCAAGAAAAAGGATCTTGAGTATCTTGAAGATTGATAGTGCCATAAGGATCACAATCATCTTCGTCATCAAGATTTTGACTGGAGCTACCTTCTTTGGACTGAGAAGAAGCTTTATCTGACTCTTCATGTAACTGATCAAGTCTCATATGAATGGCGTCTGCAAGAAGCCTCAACTAAGAGTTGGAATAACTAGAAACATTAGTAACATCAATAGGGTTTTGAGGAACAACTGATTTTTCTTTTGATTTCTCAGCTGTTTTAATGGAGGTTTTACTAGAAGATTCACCGGCAAGAGCCATAGTAACTGGAGGAGTTAATAAGGAAGTAGTCGAAAATTCTTTTTGAACTTGGCCAACTATTCTATCGAAACCGAATTTATCCTACCATTTGATATAAAAACGACGAGACACATGAGTAATGGGAGAAAGATCTGTCGAAGTCCGTCGAATCACCGATGGACGAATTTTGAGGTCGGAAAAACAAGAATTTCGAGGAGACAAAATGACATATTGCCATTTAATAATCCAAGGGATTTTATATTTACTACAGAATATAAGGAAGACTAGAATTTCCTCATATTTTGGATGATAATTACTATGGGAACTGAAATGATCAAGTTGTGCTAAGAGAGGCTTTGGAAGGATCTCATGACACAAACCAATTCTTGTCCACCACAGGGTGAACCATTTGGGGAATTGACTTTTAAACTTGTGGTCAAATTGCAAAAACCACGAATGACTATGATCTTCATTTTGGTGAAGGAAGATCTTATACCAGGCTTCCATATAATCATAATAATAGTAAGAGCTGGAATGATTAGAAAGAGACCTGAGATCTGAAGGGTGACTACCCCAATCGGAAAGATTGAGAATTTGTTTAATGTACAACGAGTGATAAAGGAGTTTGGATTTATCATCGTTGGCATAGATTGGTTTAATAAAGACTGACTCAGTTTCAATAAGGATATCCTTATAATACACAAGGGATTTATAAGGAGCCATGGGGAGGAAATGCCATCCAATAGGAAAATACTGGGCAGCTAATTTAACTGGGTCATCTTTGGGTTTCATTGATAACTCAATATGAAACAGATGTTGATCATATTTAGTTTGATACTCAAAATCGGGTAATCTGGTTTTGATGAGGTTGCCCTCGATCGATTAGCAAAATATCAAATGCTTCGTCGATCGCTAGAATAGATGAATAGGGCTTGGGGACCGTATCAAGCACCCGAAATTTATTATGGGTGGTTTCGACTAATCGGGTGAGGAACACGGTTCCCTTTAATCGATTGATCGGATCGAGAGAGCGACCACGCACCAATAGAAGATGAACCTCCTCGCACACTCATGTTGGGTTTAATAAGACTGTGTTAATAAACTCACAGTGAGAAAATAGAGAACCGAGTTGTTACTTCCTTTAATATATTCAATATCAAAATCAAAAATACTTAAAATAGCTTGCCATCTAGCTTAATGAATGCTTAGAGGCGACGCTTTTCAACGCCTTTTCAAGAATGAATTTTGTCGACTTGCAATCTATCCTAACTAGAAATTTTCGATTCAAGAAATCTCTCTAAATTTTTTAATACACAAGACAAGGGATAAAATTTCTTTTTAATAGTATCGTATTTTAACCGTGGTAGGTTCCATGCTTTCAATGGAAACGAACAATTTGTTCATCAAAAGTAGGAGTTAACTTTTTGTTTGAGTATGCCATCGAATCCAATGTCGAGGCATCTGGTTTCAACTATTTTGAAAGTCAATCATTTGAGATGCCAAGGCAAGGCAAAACCTTAACATATTTTTTAACTTGTTGGACGACGTAAGTATGAATGTCACCATGGAGAGGTGGATTGCTTTGTAAGTTACCGAAAAGAGGCTTACAAATCTTCCCGAGATCCTTGTAAAACTTGCCAATATAATTAAGCGAGCCAAGAAATCTCAGAATGAAGTTTTATCAAGAATCTTATTTGGGAACCGGCCAACAAATGAATAGCTCTCATCAATCGTCATGTGAGTCCATGATAGAGGATTAATCCGAGAAACCCGATTTTAGTCGTAAATGCATCACACTTGGAAGGTGAAAGAACAAGACCATTGGTTTTAACTGTTTTGAAGAACGAATTCAAATGTTTAATATGCTTCTTCAATAGTCTTGGAGAATACAAGGATATATCGTCGATGTAAACAATAATAAATGATCGAAAGGATTCAAAATATTGTTAAGAATATTCTCAAATTCATCGGGTGTATTTTTAGTCCAAATGATCGAACATTCCATTCAGAATGTCCGAACTGGAGTGGTGAATGCTATTTTGTACCTATCATCGTGGATGAATAGCAACTCGCCGTAATCCGGACTTGAGGTCAAATTTACTAAAGATGGTGGAGACACTTAACCTACCAAGGAGATCATCCTTGTTCAAAAGGGTACCTAATCCATTCTAGTACTTTGTTTAATGGTTTGTAATTAATGACTCAACCGAGGGACTCCTCTTCTTTTCACTTCATTATTAACATGAAGGTCGGGCAAGACCATGGTGACTTACTATGTCTAATTAAACCTTTACTAAGAAGATCATTAATTTCACTTTTACATAACTCCATCTGCTCACGACTCATTTGAATAGCCTAGCTTTGGTGGGAATTAAATGTTCTTTCAATTCCTTAGCAGATAGGTAATCTAATTGTGTGCTTCTTCCTATGCCAAAAAGCATCGGGAGAATCGTAACATAAATTTTTACTAAATAATCTTTTAATTCATTTATCTTTTCTTGAACTCGTTATTTTAAGTTGTTCTTCAACTTATTGATACCTAACTTCTTCTTCGAGGAAACTTAGGTGGGTAACTTTATAATTTAATGATTCAATGATTTAGAAATGGATTCTTCTCGAATAAATTTTAAATCTCTTTCTTTTGGTTTGATTAGAATTTAAATGTAATCCTTTTTCCTAAATGTTCACAACTTAAACCTTTTTATTACTGGTAGTAAATGGATATAATAAATAGATAAATGGTAAACCTAAAATGATTTTATCAAGAAGATTGTAATTAAAACAAATGAGGTTTTAAAACACATATCGCCTCGACAAATATGCACATTAGGTAATTTATATTTTATTTCCATTTGACTACCATTAGTCAATTAAGTTTTCACTAGTTTTTTTATAATATCTAGTGGGATAAGACCTTCTTGAATATAGTTTAAATCGCATCAAAGATCAACCAAAGCAGGAGTCAGATAGAGAAAGTTTTATCAATAACTAAATTAATAGAGATATACCATTTTGAATGGTAATGTCTTTAATTCTTTAAGGAGAGACCTTGAATAAAAGATCGTGTTCTTCTTTAGTATCCGATGATTTAGGTTCATCGTGACTTTCATCACTGTAAGAGGAATCATGAACTTGAAGATCTAATTTTTTATCATCAATCTCTTTTCTTAGATTAGAAATATCTAATTTTAAGTTAGAAATCTTTTTCGAGTTTATTAACTTTCGATTTAATTCGTGGAGGGTGATTTCTTTAATCGGAGACTTAAATCTTCAAGTGTTTTATTAAGACCGAAAATGGGTTTTTCTTTCGCTCTAAGAACCTTATCAAGAACTTTCTTATCTTTAGTTAATAAATCTTTAATTGATTCATATATCGAGGTTTTAAACTAGGTCAATAATTTTACTAATTAAATCAATTAACAAAGAGCTTTTTCTTCATCTTGGTAATTACATTAATTTTTTTAGCAATGCTTATTACCGCAATTTTTAGTACATATGGTGACTTCATTATCACTATTTGACTCATCACTACAGGTGTTATTACTAGAAGATTCTGGGATGTCTGAAACTTCTTCATTACTATTGTTATTTTCAATTCTCATTAATTCTAATAACTATTCAATGTCTTCAGCTGAGATGTTTAATTGAGCTAATTTTTGCTTAACTCTACACTCACTTTCAAAGTGCCCTTTCTCGTCCACAATTGTGATGTATAATTTTACTCTTATCAAATGTGTTTGATTTTTAGTTGATTTGTGTGTCGACTTAGGTTTCTTATAATAAGAATCTTGATTATTATTTTTATTATTCTTATCTTGATTATATCTCTTTTACGACATTTATGACTCTTCCGTCGAGACTCAATATGCTTACGCATGTGCTTTCTTCTCAGAGGGAGCAACAGGGGTAAACCATATTGTTCATGTAAAGTGCCTAACTCAGATTTAGCTTTATTTTTATCTTTACTAGCTTGTTTAGCTAATTTAAAGTCAATACACATTTTAAACCAATTTTTTGAATATAACTTATGATATCACCCCGTAGGTTAGATTATCATAATCAATATATCCTAAATTTTTACTTAATTCTTCTCTAACTTTATGTGCAAACAAAAAGAAGGTAAACCATTAATCTAATTTTTCTTTCCAAAATGGTTTATTGCTATCGCATGCATCATAACTCGAGAAGTAAAAACATCTTTGTACCACCTAAAATCACTTAGCGTGGGACAAGTAAGGTTACTAAGTCGATCATGGATTTTTTCAGTGATGTTACTTGGGAGTTCCAACAAAATGTTTAATAATGGTAAAATTAAAGTATTAACTCCATCAGTGAACTAATGCCGCCTTCCTCATCAAAGATGGATTGTTGCCATCATCTCTTTCGATATCATGAATTATCGATACTCTAATATCTTCTCGTGAGATGTTTCTCCCACCAAGATCCGAGAATACCAAGAATCCACTAGCTATTAATTCAACAATGTCCGGTCAGACAAAGTTGTTGAATTTGGTGATATAGCTATTAGCTACCAAAGACATATGATTTAATTTATTAAGAACTTCTTATTCACTAAATCCATCAATATTCCATTCATATATTTTATTAGATGAAACAAAAAATTGTTTATCTAGATTTCTCTCTTCGAACTGTAGATCCGGAGGAGTTGGTCTAGAATACCAATTTCTGGTAATACATGTGTTATTTATAGTTAATTTATTTAGATGTTCATTTAGGTTTAAAATAGATGAGTGATTAGAGTGCACAGATGAACTGTCGTTATCATCATCAAATTCCACTAAATCGATAATAGCAATAGTTCTACTCGAACTTGTTTCAGTTTTAAGTTTTTTAAATAATTTATCAATAGATCGAACAAAGTTCACTATCTTCATTAGGTAAACCTAAATTATATCTGTTTTCTCGTAATTTAATTAAAGGTTGTTCAATTTTGAATAAAGTTTTTAATAATATTTTCTTCAAATTTTTCTTCAATTCTATCTAGTGCTTTTCCTACAGCTTGCTAGATATCGATTACTAAAGTTTAATTGCTCAATTATTTTTTTATCATCATTAGTTCCATCGTGGATTTTAAAAGGACTAGCAATAATCGAGGTATTTTTAATCGAATTAGAACTATTTCTAAAGGAGGATGACTAGATTTAAATTTTTGATTTATCTTCTTTAATCCATCGAAGTTTTATTAATAACATTACATTTACTTTGATATTGTTCATACCAATCGTAAAAAGTAACGTTAATTTCTTCATTTTTAATAAATCTTTTCCATCTATTAATTATTTTATCTCTTTCTTTTTCGTGATGATTAGATTGAATAGATGTCTTTTTTTCTTTATTCGATTTTGAATTAAAATCTTTTGACTAAATTATCCCAATCTAAAACGTAAATCCTTTTAATGACTCTTAATTGATTATGAATTGGGGCATTAAAATCGATCAGTGGGATACATGTAAGATGCTGGAGAAGAAGAACCTTCATCTTCATTTAGATCATTCGGGTATAACACGGATGACTAACTTGTCCTCGATTAAGGATACCTTTAAGTTTGATATCATTAACCAAGGGTTACTTAAGTTACTAAGTACTTCAAAGATCTCTTCTAGTATGAATAATCAAGGTGTCAAGAGTCGAAATATCTTCAATAATGACCGTGTTCTAGTGCATTCAAAACTAATTTTAATAGCCCATCGTAAAAACTGTTTGATATTTTCTAAATTTAATAAATTGTTAATTACGAGTTGTTGTGGTAATTCATTCTAAGAAAGTCCATCGACTAGGTAAAGTAATATCCTTCCAAAGAATTGTTCTCTGGGATTTGGATATTAGCATCACTAGTTGAACTTTCAATTAAAACTGTTTGATCTTTTAGGACTTTTATTAAGAGCATGAACATTCAAGTTTCGACTTCATAGTCTTATAATAAATCCTGTAAATCAAAGCAATAGGTTATGATCCCTCAATCATTTGAGTTATCTCACCTGCAGTTTTAATATTTAATGATAAAGCTTTAAATAAATTTTGATCACTAAGACTCAAGGTGAAATCAGGAAAGCAATTGAAATGGATAGGACCATTATGCAAGCTTGCTTCCATGGCACCAATTATACTAGGATAATAATTTAAAAATCTAGCATCTCTAAGACAGAGGTAGATAGATGAATTAATTCCTTTTCTGTTGAGTGGTTTAACTGCAACTTGAACAAGACCTATATGAATAAAATTGTAACCCTTTTTTCTGTGTTTTTTAATAACTTCTGGAGATAAAAGACTACAATTTTCATATTCTTTGTTAATTGCATAAACCTTTTCAACTGTTTTAACATTATAATCTATTTTAAAATTATCTAAAAAGGTTGACTAATAAATTTCTCTTGGAGATACCCTAGGTATGTTCCAATTATGTAACACTTGACTAATGTTTTCAAAACTATGTTCTTCTTGGTCGACGATGTCGGGATGGGGAGCAAAGTCGACTCGTTATTAATCAAGAGCTAGATCTCAATAATCTACTCATCTTAACTGTTTTCAAAATAAAATCCTATTCAAGGTTCATTCATGCATACCCCGTTTACCCTAAGTAGGCTCATACCTATGTTCTATAACCCGACACTGCTCACACCCTGGAGACTTACAAAGGTTAGACACGAATTAGGTGGACTACAGGTAAGTAAGGTGACTTTAGAACTCTGAGGAAGAAGAATATTTTGAAAAAGTAAAGAGAAGTTTGATTAAAAAGATTTTACTAAACAGTTACTAACAAAAAACAACTTGGCTCTGATACCATTTGGGGCGGAACAAGAGAGAAATGAGAAGAACAAAAGAGCGCATACAAACACAATTAAATTACTAAATAAAAATAGTTTTATTGATGATTACTAGAACTATGTACAAGAGCAAGAAATAAAATGACTTACAAGTTTACTGAAATAAGAACATTAGAAGAAGAGGGGTAGGGAAAGGTTAATCAACGGTAGAGGCTAAAGATTAATCAGAGAAGGAGCTCTGAGTCTTTCTAAGTCTACCTTACCAAATGAATTCAGTTTCCTTTTATAGAACAAGGAAATGAACTGTTTACAAGGTTACTATTACATTAACTGAAGTAAAAGTACATGTAAAAAATATATTACATTTACTAAAGTAAAGTAAAATTTAAAAGAATCTGCTTTCGGTGGAAAAGCAGACGTCTCTTTTGACTAATGCGGTTGTGGGGACAGATGTTTGACTGATGGCTGCTTTCGGTGGAAAAGCAGAAGATGTTGATGACTAGGCTGCCTGAGCAGGTGTTGAGGACATGATGGCGGCTGATATCATCATCTCCACTTTGATTGATTACTACGGGACTCAAGAAAAAGGATCTTGAGTATCCTGAAGATTGATAGTGCCATAAGGATCACAATTGTGGCAGACAATTTTACTCTTGTCAAATGTCTTTGATTTTTTAGTTAATTTGTGTGTTAACTTAGGTTTCTTATAATAAGAATCTTGATTATTATTTTTATTATTCTTATCTTGATTATATCTCTTTTTATGACGTTTATGACTCTTCTGTCGAGACTCAATATGCTTATGCATATTCTTTCTTCTAGAGGGAGCAACAGGGGGTAAACCATATTGTTCACAGAAAGTGCCTAACTCGTATTTAGCTTTATTTTTTCCTTTACTAGCTTGTTTAGCTAATTTGAAGTTAAAACACATCTTTAAACCAATTTTTTGAATATAACTTATGATATCACCGTAGGTTAGATTATCATAATCAATATATCCTAGATTTTTACTCAATTCTTCTCTAACTTTATGTGCAAACAAAGAAGGTAAACCATTAACAAATTTTTCTTTCCAAAATGGTTTATTGCTATCAGTGCGCATCATAACTCGAGAAGTAAAAACATCTTTGTACCACCTAAAATCACTTAGCGTGGGACAAGTAAGGTTACTTGTCCCAAATGGTATTAAAGCCAAGTTGTTTGTTGTTAGTAACTGTTTAGTAAAATCTTTTTAATCAAACTTCTCTTTACTTTTTCAAAATATTCTTCTTCCTCAGAGTTCTGAAGTCACCTTACTTACCTGTAGTCCACCTAGTTCGTGTCTAACCTTTGTAAGTCTCCAGGGTGTGAGCAGTGTCGGGTTATAGAACATAGGTATGAGCCTACTTAGGGTAAACAGGGTATGCATGAATGAACCTTGAATAGGATTTTATTTGAAAACAGTTAAGATGAGTAGATTATTCAAATCTAGCTCTTCAGTAAGTAACAGGTCAGCTTTGCCTCCTGTCCTTGACATCGTCAACCAAGAAGAACATAGTTACAAAAACATTAGTCAAGTGTTACATAATTGGAACATACCTAAGGTATCTCCAAAAGAAATTTATCAGTCAGCCTTTTTAAATAATTTCAAAACTGATTATAATGTTAAAACAGTTGAAAACGTTTATGCAATTAACAAAGAATATGAAAATTGTAGTCTTTTATCTCTAGAAGTTATTAAAAAACACAGAAAAAAGGGTTACAATTTTATTCATATAGGTCTTATTCAAGTTGCAGTTAAACCACTCAACAGAAAAGGAATTAATTCATCTATCTACCTTTGTCTTAGAGATGCTAGATTTTTAAACTATTACCCTAGTATAATTGGTGCCATGGAAGCAAGCTTGCATAATGGTCCTATCCATTTCAATTGCATTCCTGATTTCACCTTGAGTCTTAGTGATCAAAATTTATTTAAAGCTTTATCATTAAATATTAAAACTGCAGGTGAAATAACTCAAATGATTGAAGGATCGCAACCTATTGCTTTGATTTACAGGATTTATTATAAGACTATGAAGTCAAACTTGAATGTTCATGCTCTTAATAAAAGCCCTAAAGATCAAACAGTTTTAATTCAAAGTTCAACTAGTGATACTAATATCCAAATCCCAAGAATAATTCTTTGGAAGGATATTACTTTACCTAGTCAATGGACTTTACCGAATGAATTACCACAACAACCCGTAATTAAGAATTTATTAAATTTAGAAAATATCAAACAGTTTTCTGATGGAACTGTTAAGATTAGTTTTGAACGCACTAGAACACCAGTCATTATTGAAGATATTTCCAGCTCTTCGGCACCTTCAGTTATTCTTACTAGAAGAGATACTGAAGTACTTAGTAACCCTAGTAACCCTTCGGTTAATGATATCAAACTTAAAAGTATCCTTAATCAAGGACAAGTTAGTCATCCGTGTTATACCCGTAATGATCCTAATGAAGATGAAGGTTCTTCTTCTCCCAGCATCTTCCAGTATCCCATTATTACCGATTTTAATGCCCCAATTCATAATCAATTAAGAGTCATTAAAAAGGATTTCGTATTAGATTGAGATAATTTAGTCAAAGATTTTAATTCAAAATCCAATAAAGAAAAAAGACATCTATTCAGATTTAATCATCCTGATAAAGAAAGAGATAAAATAATTAATAGATGGAAAAGGTTTATTAAAAATGATGAAATTAACGTTACTTTTTACGATTGGTATGAGCAATATCAAAGAAAATGTAATGTTATTAATAAAACTCAGTGGATTAAAGAAGATAAATCAAAAATTTCGTCTAGTCATCTTCCTTTAGAAACAGTTCTAATTCCAGTTAAAAATACCTCAGTTATTACTAGTCCTTTTAAAATCCCTGATGGAACTAATGATGATAAAAAAATAATTGAGCAATTAAACTTTAGTAATCAAGATTCAGCAAATCGTAGGGAAAACAAACTAGATAGGATTGAAGAAAAATTTGAAGAAAATATTATTAAGAAACCTGATTCAAAAATTGAACAACTTTTAATAAAATTACCTAGAAAACAGATATAATTTAGGTTTACCTAATGAAGACAGAGAACTTGTTCAGTCTATTGATAAATTATTTAAAAAACTTAAAACTGAAGAAGGTCCCAGTAGAACTACCAAGTTGTTTGTTGTTATTAACTGTTTAGTAAAATCTTTTTAATCAAACTTCTCTTTACTTTTTCAAAATATTCTTCTTCCTCAGAGTTCTGAAGTCACCTTACTTACTTGTAGTCCACCTAGTTCCTGTCTAACCTTTGTAAGTCTCCACGGTGTGAGCAGTGTCGGGTTATAGAACATAGGTATGAGCCTACTTAGGGTAAACGGGGTATGCATGAATGAACCTTGAATAGGATTTTTGAAAATAGTTATGATGAGTAGATTATTCAGATCTAGCTCTTCAGTTAGTCACAGGTCAGCTTTGCCTCATGTCCCTGACATCGTCAACCAAGAAGAACATAGTTATGAAAACATTAGTCAAGTGTTACATAATTGGAACATACCTAAGATATCTCCAAAAGAAATTTATCAGTCAACCTTCTTAGATAATTTCAAAACTGATTATAATGTTAAAACAATTGGAAACGTTTATGCAATTAACAAAGAATATGAAAATTGTAGTCTTTTATCTCTAGAAGTTATTAAAAAACACAGAAAAAAGGGTTACAATTTTATTCATATAGGTCTTGTTCAAGTTGTAGTTAAACCACTCAACAGAAAAGGAATTAATTCATCTATCTACCTTTGTCTTAGAGATGCTATATTTTTAAACTATTACCCTAGTATAATTGGTGCCATGGAAGCAAGCTTGCATAATGGTCCTATCCATTTCAATTGCTTTCCTGATTTCACCTTGAGTCTTAGTGATCAAAATTTATTTAAAGTTTTATCATTAAATATTAAAACTGCAGGTGAAATAACTCAAATGATTGAAGGATCGCAACCTATTTCTTTGATTTACATGATTTATTATAAGACTATGAAGTTAAACTTGAATGTTCATGCTCTTAATAAAAGCCCTAAAGATCAAACAGTTTTAATTCAAAGTTCAACTAGTGATGCTAATATCCAAATCCCAAGAACAATTCTTTGGAAGGATATTACTTTACCTAGTCAATGGACTTTACCGAATTAATTGCCACAACAACCCTTAATTAACAATTTATTAAATTTAGAAAATATCAAACAGTTTTCTGATGGAACTGTTCAGATTAGTTTTGAACGCACTAGAACACCAGTCATTATTGAAGATATTTCCAGCTCTTCAGCACCTTCAGTTATTCTTACTAGAAGAGATACTGAAGTACTTAGTAACCCTAGTAACCCTTCGGTTAATGATATCAAACTTAAAGGTATCCTTAATCAAGGACAAGTTAGTCATCCGTGTTATACCCAGAATGATCCTAATGAAGATGAAGGTTCTTCTTCTCCGGCATCTTCTGTGTATCCCACACAGTTTGATTTTAATGCCCCAATTCATAATCAATTAAGAGTCATTAAAAAGGATTTCGTATTAGATTGGGATAATTTAGTCAAAGATTTTAATTCAAAATCCAATAAAGAAAAAAGACATCTATTCAGATTTAATCATCCTGAAAAAGAAAGAGATAAAATAATTAATAGATGGAAAAGATTTATTAAAAATGATGAAATTAATGTTACTTTTTACGATTGGTATGAGCAATATCAAAGTAAATGTAATGTTATTAATAAAACTCAGTGGATTAAAGAAGATAAATTAAAAATTTCGTCTAGTCATCCGCCTTTAGAAACAGTTCTAATTCCAATTAAAAATACCTCAGTTATTGCTAGTCCTTTTAAAATCCCTGATGGAACTAATGATGATAAAAAAATAATTGAGCAATTAAACTTTAGTAATCAGTATCTAGCAACTGTAGGAAAACAGCTAGATAGGATTGAAGAAAAATTTGAAGAAAATATTATTAAGAAACCTGATTCAAAAATTGAACAACCTTTAATAAAATTACCAGAAAACAGATATAATTTAGGTTTACCTAATGAAGACAGAGAACTTGTTCAGTCTATTGATAAATTATTTAAAAAACTTAAAACTGAAGAAGGTCCCAGTAGAACTACCAAGTTGTTTGTTGTTAGTAACTGTTTAATAAAATCTTTTTAATCAAACTTCTCTTTACTTTTTCAAAATATTCTTCTTCCTCGGAGTTCTGAAGTCACCTTACTTACCTGTAGTCCACCTAGTTCGTGTCTAACCTTCGTAAGTCTCCAGGGTGTGAGCAGTGTCGGGTTATAGAACATAGGTACGATCCTACTTAGGGTAAACGGGGTATGCATGAATGAACCTTGAATAGGATTTTATGTTGAAAATAGTTAAGATGAGTAGATTATCCAGATCTAGCTCTTCAGTTAGTAACAGGTCAGCTTTGCCTCATGTCCCTGACATCGTCAACCAAGAAGAACATAGTTATGAAAACATTAGTCAAGTGTTACATAATTGGAACATACCTAAGGTATCTCCAAAAGAAATTTATCATTCAACCTTTTTAGATAATTTCAAAACTGATTATAATGTTAAAACAGTTGAAAACGTTTATGCAATTAACAAAGAATATGAAAATCGTAGTCTTTTATCTCCAGAAGTTATTAAAAAACACAGAAAAAAGGGTTACAATTTTATTCATATAGGTCTTGTTCAAGTTGTAGTTAAACCACTCAACAGAAAAGGAATTAAGTCATTTATCTACCTCTGTCTTAGAGATGCTAGATTTTTAAACTATTACCCTAGTATAATTGGTGCCATGGAAGCAAGCTTGCATAATGGTCCTATCCATTTCAATTGCTTTCCTGATTTCACCTTGAGTCTTAGTGATCAAAATTTATTTAAAGCTTTATCATTAAATATTAAAACTGCAGGTGAAATAACTCAAATGATTGAAGGATCGCAACCTATTGCTTTGATTTACAGGATTTATTATAAGACTATGAAGTTAAACTTGAATGTTCATGCTCTTAATAAAATCCCTAAATATCAAACAGTTTTAATTCAAAGTTCAACTAGTGATGCTAATATCCAAATCCCAGGAATAATTCTTTTGAAGGATATTACTTTACCTAGTCAATGGACTTTACCGAATGAATTACCACAACAACCCGTAATTAAGAATTTATTAAATTTAGAAAATATCAAACAGTTTTCTGATGGAACTGTTCAGATTAGTTTTGAACGCACTAGAACACCAGTCATTATTGAAGATATTTCCAGCTCTTCAGCACCTTCAGTTATTCTTACTAGAAGAGATACTGAAGTACTTAGTAACCCTAGTAACCCTTCGGTTAATGATATCAAACTTAAAGGTATCCTTAATCAAGGACAAGTTAGTCATCCGTGTTATACCCAGAATGATCCTAATGAAGATGAAGGTTCTTCTTCTCCGACATCTTCTGTGTATCCCACATAGTCTGATTTTAATGCCCCAATTCATAATCAATTAAGAGTCATTAAAAAGGATTTCGTATTAGATTGCGATAATTTAGTCAAAGATTTTAATTCAAAATCCAATAAAGAAAAAAGACATTTATTCAGATTTAATCATCCTGAAAAAGAAAGAGATAAAATAATTAATAGATGGAAAAGATTTATTAAAAATGAGGAAATTAACGTTACTTTTTACGATTGGTAAGAGCAATATCAAAGTAAATGTAATGCTATTAATAAAACTCAGTGGATTAAAGAAGTTAAATCAAAAATTTCGTCTAGTTATCCTCCTTTAGAAATAGTTCTAATTCCAGTTAAAAATACCTCAGTTATTGCTAGTCCTTTTAAAATCCCTGATGGAACTAATGATGATAAAAAAAATAATTGAGCAATTAAACTTTAGTAATCAGTATCTAGCAACTGTAGGATAACAGCTAGATAGGATTGAAGAAAAAATTGAAGAAAATATTATTAAGAAACCTGATTCAAAAATTGAACAACCTTTAATAAAATTACCAGAAAACAGATATAATTTAGGTTTACCTAATGAGGACAGAGAACTTGTTCAGTCTATTGATAAATTATTTAAAAAACTTTAAACTGAAGAAGGTCCCAGTAGAACTATTGCTATTATCGATCAAGTGGAATTTGATGATGATAACGACAGTTCATCTGTGCACTCTAATCACTCATCTATTTCAAACCTAAATGAACAATTAAATAAATTAACTGTAAATAACACAAGTATTACCAGAAATTGGTATTCTAGACCAACTCCTCCGAATCTACAGTTCGAAGAGAGAAATCTAGATAAACAATTTTTTGTTTCATCTAATAAAATATATGAATGGAATATTGATGGATTTAGTAAACAATAAGTTCTTAATAAAAGAGATTGATGATAAAAAAAAATCAGATCTTCAAGTTCATGATTCCTCTTCTAGTGATGAAAGTCACGATGAACCTGAATCATCAGGTACTAAAGATCCTGATCTTTTTATTCAAGGTCTCTCCCTTAAAAGAATCAAAGATATTACTATTCAAAAATGGTATATCTCTATTAATTTAGTTATCGATAAAACTTTCTCTATACAGCTCCCTGCCTTAGTTGATACTGGTGCAGATTTAAACTGTATTCAAGAGTGTCTTATCCCCACTAAGTATTATAAAAAAACTAGTGAAAAGCTTAATTCAGCCAATGGTAGTCAAATGGAAATAAAATATAAATTACCTAATGTGCATATTTGTCTAGACAATATATGTTTTAAAACCTCATTTGTTTTAATTCGCAATCTTATTGATAAAATCATTTTAGGATTACCATTTATCTATTTATTATATCCATTTACTACCAGTAATAAAGGTTTAAGTTGCGAACATTTAGGGAAAAAGATTACATTTAACTTCCTAATCAAACCAAAAGAAAGAGATTTAAAATTTATTCAAGAAGAATCCATTTCTAAATCATTGAATCTGTTAAATTATAAAGTTACCCACCTAAGTTTCCTCAAAGAAGAAGTTAAGTATCAACAAGTTGAAGAACAACTTAAGAGTAACAGAGTTCAAGAAAAGATAAATGAATTAAAAGATTATTTAGTAAAAAATGTATGTTCTAATTCTCCCAATGCTTTTTGGCATAGGAAGAAGCACACAGTTAGATTACACTATGCTAAGGAATTCAAAGAACATTTAATTCCCACCAACGCTAGGCCTATTCAAATGAGTCATGAACAGATAGAGTTGTGTAAAAGTGAAATTAATGATCTTCTTAGTAAAGGTTTAATTAGACATAGTAAGTCACCATGGTCTTGCCCAGCCTTCTATGTTAATAACGAAGCTGAGAAAGAAAGAGGAGTCCCTCGGTTAGTCATTAATTACAAACCATTAAACAAAGTACTAGAATGGATTAGGTACCCTTTGCCCAACAAGGATGATCTCCTTGGTAGGTTAAGTGTCTCCACCATCTTTATTAAATTTGACCTCAAGTCCGGATTCTGGCAAGTTGCTATTCATCCCGATGATAGGTACAAAATAGCATTCACCACTCCGTTCGGTCATTACGAATGGAATGTTCAGTCATTTGGACTAAAAAATGCACCCAGTGAATTTCAAAATATTCTTAACAATATTTTGAAGCCTTTCAGTCACTTTATTATTGTTTACATCGACGATATCCTTGTATTCTCCAAGACTATTGAAGAGCATATTAAACATTTGAATTCGTTCTTCAAAACAGTTAAAACCAATGGTCTTGTTCTTTCACCTTCCAAGTGTAGTCTATTTCTGACTAAAGTCAGGTTTCGGATTAATCCTCTATCATGGACTCACACGGCCAATTGACAGAGCTATTCAATTCGCCGACCGGTTCCTAAATAAGATTACCGAAAAAACTCAGCTACAGAGATTTTTTGGCTCGCTTAATTATATTGGCAAGTTTTACAGGGATCTCAGGAAGATTTGTAAGCCTCTTTTTCAGCGCTTACAAAGAAATCCACCTCCTTGGACTGACATTCATACTTTTGTCATCCAACAAGTTAAAAAATATGTTAAGGTTTTGCCTTGCCTTGGCATCTCAAATGATTCAACTTTCAAAATAGTTGAAACCGATGCCTCTGACATTGGATTCGGTGGCATACTCAAACAAAAGTTAACTCCTACTTCTGATGAACAAATTGTTCGTTTCCATTCAGACGCATGGAACCCTACACGCTTAAAATACAATATTATTAAAAAGAAATTTTATCCTTGTTCGTGTATTAAAAATTGCAGAGAGAGATTTACTGAATCAAAAATTTCTAGTTAGGATAGATTGCAAGTCAGCAAAATTCATTCTTGAGAAAGACGTTGAAAACGTCGCCTCTAAGCATTCATTCTCTAGATGGCAAGCTATTTTAAGTATTTTTTATTTTGATATTGAATATATTAAAGGAAGTAACAACTCAGTTCCTGATTTTCTCACACGTGAGTTTATTAACACAGGTACTATTGCAGCAACATGAGTGTGCGAGGAGGTTCATCTTCTCGTGGTCATGGGCGCTCTCCCGGTCCAATCAACCAGTTAAAGGGAATCGTGGTTCCTCACCCAGTTAGTCAAACCACCCATAATAAATTTGTGTGCTTGCATACGGTCCCCAAGCCCTATTCATCTGTTCTAGCTAGTCAACCAGAAGCATTTGATATTTTTGCTAATCAATCGAGGGCAACCTCATCAAAACCCAGTTACCCAACTTCTGAGTATCAAACTAAATATGATCAACATCTGTTTCATATTGAGTTATCGATGAAGCCCAAAGATGACCCAGTTAAATTGGCTGCCCAGTATTTTCCTACTGGATGGCATTTCCTCCTTTTGGCTCCTTATAAATCCCTTGTGTATTATAAGGATATCTTTATTGAAACCGAGTCAGTCTTTATTAAACCAATCTATGCCAACGATGATAAATCCAAACTCCTTTATCACTCGTTGTACATTAAACAAGTTCTCAATCTTTCCGATTGGGGTAGTCATCCTTCAGATCTCAGGTCTCTTTCCAATCATTCCAGCTCTTACTACTATTATGATTATATGGAAGCCTGGTATAAGATTTTTCTTCACCAAAATGAAGATCATAGTCATTCGTGGTTTTTGCAATTCGACCACAAGTTTAAAAGTCAATTCCCCAAATGGTTCACCCTATGGTGGACAAGAATTGGTTTGTGCCATGAGATTCTTCCAAAGCCTCTCTTAGCACAACTTGATCATTTCGCTTCCCATAGTAATTATCATCCAAAATATGAGGAAATTCCAGTCTTCCTTATATTCTGTAGTAAATATAAAATCCCTTGGATTCTTAAATGGCAATATGTCATTTTGTCTCCTCAGGAAGTTACTGTTTTCCAGCCTCCGTCGTCCATCGGTATTCGGACGGCTTCGACAAATCTTTCTCCCATTACTCATGTGTCTTGCCATTTTTATATCAAATGGTGGGATAAATTCTGTGTCGATAGAATAGTTGGCCAAGTTCAAAAAGAATTTTCGACTACTTATTTATTAACTCCTCCAGTTACTACGGCTCTTGCCGGTGAATCTTCCAGTAAAACCTCCATTAAAACAGCTGAGAAATCAAAAGAAAAATCAGTTGTTCCTCAAAACCCTATTGATGTTACTAATGTTTCTAGTTATTCCAACTCTCAGTTGAGGCTTCTTGCAGACGCCATTCATATGAGACTTGATCAATTACATGAAGAGTCAGACAAAGCTTCTTCTCAGTCCAAAGAAGGTAGCTCCAGTCAAAATCTTGATGACGAAGATGATTGTGATCCTTATGGCACTATCAATCTTCAAGATACTCAATATCCTTTTTCTTGAGTCCCGTAGTAATCAATCAAAGTGGAGATGATGATATCAACCGCCATCATGTCCTCAAAGACTGCTGCCTCGGTAGCCTCGGTTAGCGAAAGACCTTTCGGAACCCTAGTCATCAAAGATCTTCGCTTTCCACCCAAAGCGACCATCGATCGACATCCGCCCCCCCACAATGATTAGTCAAAGAGACGCCGTCGCTTCCACCGAAAGCAGATTCTTTTAAATTTTACTTTACTTTAGTAACTGTAATATGTTTTTTACTTGTACTTTTACTTTAGTTAATGTAATAGTAACCTTGTAAATATTTCATTTCCTTGTTCTATAAAAGGAAACTAAATTCATTTGGTAAGGTTGACTTAGAAAGACTCAGAGCTCCTTCTCTGATTAATCCTTAGCCTCTACCGCTGATTAACCTTTCCCTACCCCTCTTTTTCTAATGTTCTTATTTCAGTAAATTTGTAAGTCATTTTATTTCTTGCTCTTGTACATAGTTCTAGTCATCATCAATAAAACTATTTTTATTTAGTAATTTAATTGTGTTTGTATGCGCTCTCTTGTTCTTCTAATTTCTCTCTTGTTCCCCCCCAAATGGTATCAACCGGTGAATCGGGAAAGTAATCTCTTTCTTTTATTTATAAACATTTAGGGAAGGGATTACATTAGATCCTACGACTAAATGTTTGAGAGGGAAGATCGAAGTACGTTGGATTTCGTCTTCATCTTCTAACTATGAAGATCGAAGATGAAAGCTTCGTCTCCGGCTAACTCTAAAGAGAAGGGAGAGGACCTCGGAAGAGCTTTCTAGATAGAGAAGCTCTGAGGCTTTACTGAACTAAGTCTAAATAACTCTAAACACTTCGACTTGTTTAAATAGAAAACTGAAAAGTAAATTACTATTGATTCACGCAGGAATCACTATTACATTAACTGAAGTAAAAGTAATTTACTTAAGTAAAAGTAAAACGTAAGAAACATTTTACATTTACTTTTACATGGGTAAATGTAAGAAACATTTAGCTAAGTTAAAAATATTTAACTTAAGTAAAAGCAAAAGTTTTATTCTTTTACTTTTACTTTTAAATTTTAACTACAGTAAAAGACTTTTGCTTTACGGAAAGCAAAAGCTGAGATGATGGCTGGGCCATCACCTGTCGATTGACTGAAGAAGGCCTCTGGCGTCTTCTTCCTCGGGATCGTCCGTCTCACGCCGGTCTTGGGAAGGTCTTTGTTGATCATCTTTTTTAATGAGTCACCATCCCCATACATTTCCACCTCCAAATTTTTATCCAGGAAATAACCCTTTCAACCCCAAATATTTGTTTACAAAAAGAAGGAGGAAAATATTTTTTCACCGAAAAATTGTTCAGATCTTCAAAATTTCTTTAATTTTTGAAAAGATTTTTTGTTTAAAAATAAATCAGACTAAAATCTGAAACAAAGGATCACTCGATTGGTCCTGATCTATCAGTACAATCGATCTAAACAGGAGACTTATTTGTTTACTATTTAAACAAAAATTCTTTCTTTGATCATTCTTGTTAAACTCAAACCGTTCTTGCCATGAGTAAACACATACCTGTTGATTTAATGATACCCTTAGCCAAAACTGCTCTCTTACTAGAGTCTTACAATGGCGTAACGGGCCTTACGACGATCATAGGTGGTTTACAGCAAGTCAGGCGAATGATCCAGGAGCCAAAGAAATAAAAGTTTGAAAAAAAGTTTAAACACAAATCAAACTATTTTTAATCGAAACCACCGATAGCATCAAGAACCAACCGTGTGGATCTGATACCATATAACAGCGGGGTAAGTTTTTAAAATGAAAAACTGAAACAGAAAAGAAAAGATTAAGAAGACGACCGTTGAATCGAAAAAGTAATCTCTTTCTTTTATTTATAAACATTTAGGGAAGGGATTACATTAGATCCTAAGACTAAATGTTTGAGAGGGAAGATCGAAGTACGTGGGACTTCGTCTTCATCTTCTAACTAAGAAGATCGAAGATGAAAGCTTCGTCTCCGGCTAATTCTAGAGAGAAGGGAGAGGACCTCGGAAGAGCTTTCTAGAGAGAGAAGCTCTAAGGCTTTACTAAACTAAGCCTAAATAACTCTAAACACTTCGAGTTGTTTAAATAAAAAACTGAAAAGTAAATTACTATTGATTCACGTAGGAATCACTATTACATTAACTGAAGTAAAAGTAATTTACTTAAGTAAAAGTAAAACGTAAGAAACATTTTACATTTACTTTTACATGGGTAAATGTAAGAAACATTTAACTAAGTTAAAAACATTTAACTTAAGTAAAAGCAAAAGTTTTATTCTTTTACTTTTACTTTTACATTGTAACTAAAATAAAAGACTTTTGCTTTACGGAAAGCAAAAGCTGAGATGATGGCTGGGCCATCACCGTTTGGCCGATCAAGAAAGGCCTCTGCGTCTTCTTCCTCGATCGGTTCTGTCTGTCGGTCTTGCGGAAGGTCTTTGTTGATCATCTTCTCTGATGAGTCACCATCCCCATACATTTCCACCTCAAAATTTTTATCCAGGAAATAACCCTTTCAACCCCAAAAATTTATTTACAAAAAGAAGGAGGAAAATTTTTTTCACCGAAAAATTGGTTAGATATTCAAAATTTCTTTAATTTTTGAAAAGATTTTTTGTTTAAAAATAAATCAGACTAAAATCTGAAACAAAGGATCACTCGATTGGTCCTGATTTATCAGTACAATCGATCTAAACAGGAGACTTATTTGTTAACTGTTTAAACAAAAATTCTTTCTTTGATCATTCCTGTTAAACTCAAACCGTTCTTGCAATGAGTAAACACATACATGTTGATCTAATGATACCCTTAGCCAAAACTGCTCTCTTACTAGAGTCTTACAACGGCGTAACGGGCCTTACGACGATCATAGGTGGTTTACAGCAAGTCAGGCGAATGATCCAGGAGCCAAAGAAATAAAAGTTTGAAAAAACGTTTAAAAACAAATCAAACTATTTTTAATCGAAACCACCGATAGCATCAAGAACCAACCATGTGGCTCTGATACCATATAACAGTGGGGTAAGTTTTTAAAATGAAAAACTTAAACAAAAAAGAAAAGATTAAGAAGACGACTGTTGAATCGGGAAAGTAATCTCATTCTTTTATTTATAAACATTTAGGGAAGGGATTACATTAGATCCTAAGACTAAATGTTTGAGAGGGAAGATCGAAGTACGTGGGACTTCGTCTTCATCTTCTAACTAAGAAGATCGAAGCTGAAAGCTTCGTCTCCGACTAATTCTAGAGAGAAGGGAGAGGACCTCGGAAGAGCTTTCTAGAGAGAGAAGCTCTTAGGCTTTACTAAACTAAGCCTAAATAACTCTAAACACTTCGAGTTGTTTAAATAGAAAACTGAAAAGTAAATTACTATTGATTCCCCCAGGAATCACTATTACATTAACTGAAGTAAAAGTAATTTACATAAGTAAAAGTAAAACGTAAGAAATATTTTACATTTACTTTTACATGGGTAAATGTAAGAAACATTTAACTAAGTTAAAAACATTTAACTTAAGTAAAAGAAAAGTTTTATTCTTTTACTTTTACTTTTATATTTTAACTAAAGTAAAAGACTTTTGCTTTTACTTGAAAGCAAAAGTGAGATGATGGTCGGGCCATCACCGTTTGGCCGATGAAGAAGGCCTCTCCGCGTCTTCTTCCTCGATGGTCCATCCACCTCGTTCGGTCTTTGGAAGGTGCTGTTGATCATCTTCTCTAATGAGTCACCATCCCCATACATTTCCACCTCAAAATTTTTATCCAAGAAATAACCCTTTCAGCCCCAAAAATTTGTTTACAAAAAAAAGGAGGAAAATTTTTTTTCATCGAAAAATTGGTCAGATCTTCAAAATTTCTTTAATTTTTGAAAATATTTTTTGTTTAAAAATAAATCAGACTAAAATCTGAAACAAAAGATCACTCGATTGGTCCTGATCTATCAGTACAATCGATCTAAACAGGAGACTTATTTGTTAACTGTTTAAACAAAAATTCTTTCTTTGATCATTCCTGTTAAACTCAAACCATTCTTGCCATGAGTAAACACATACTTGTTGATCTAATGATACCTTTAGCCAAAACTGTTCTTTTACTAGAGTCTTACAATACAGAGCAGCCCTTACGACGATCATAGGTGGTTTTCTGACCAAGTCAAAGCGAATGATCCAGGAGCTAAAGAAATAAAAGTTTAAAAAACGTTTAAAAACAAATCAAACTATTTTTAATCGAAACCACCGATAGCATCAAGAACCAACCGTGTGGCTCTGATACCATATAACAGCGGGGTAAGTTTTTAAAATAAAAAACTTAAACAGAAAAGAAAAGATTAAGAAGACGACCGTTGAATCGGGAAAGTAATCTCTTTCTTTTATTTATAAACATTTAGGGAAGGGATTACATTAGATCCTAAGACTAAATGTTTGAGAGGGAAGATCGAAGTACGTGGGACTTCGTCTTCATCTTCTAACTAAGAAGATCGAAGCTGAAAGCTTCATCTCCATCTAATTCTAGAGAGAAGGGAGAGGACCTCGGAAGAGCTTTCTAGAGAGAGAAGTTCTGAGGCTTTACTGAACTAAGCCTAAACAACTCTAAACACTTCGAGTTGTTTAAATAGAAAACTGAAAAGTAAATTACTATTGATTCACGCAGGAATCACTATTACATTAACTGAAGTAAAAGTAATTTATTTAAGTAAAAGTAAAACGTAAGAAACATTTTACATTTACTTTAAATGGGTAAATGTAAGAAACATTTAACTAAGTTAAAAACATTTAACTTAAGTAAAAGCAAAAGTTTTATTCTTTTACTTTTACTTTTATATTTTAACTAAAGTAAAAGACTTTTGCTTTACGGAAAGCGAAAGCTGAGATGATGGCTGGGCCATCACCTGTCGGTTGACTGAAGAAGGCCTCTGGCGTCTTCTTCCTTGACTGGTCCGTCCCTGTCAGTGCCGAAATGTGCTGTTGATCATCTTCTCAGATGAGTCACCATCCCCATACATTTCCACCTCAAAATTTTTATCCAGGAAATAACCCTTTCAGCCCCAAAAATTTGTTTACAAAAAGAAGGAGGAAAAAAAAAATTCACCGAAAAATTGGTCAGATCTTCAAAATTTCTTTAATTTTTGAAAAGATTTTTTGTTTAAAACAAATCGATGAAATCAAACAAAGGATCACTCGATTGGTCCTGATCTATCAGTACAATCGATCTAAACAAGAGACTTATTTGTTAACTATTTAAACAAAAATTCTTTCTTTGATCATTCCTGTTAAACTCAAACCGTTCTTGCCATGAGTATATATATATATATATATATATATATATATATATGAAACTTATTCATTGTCAATTTAAAATTATCCTTATAACACATTGTGACTATCTATCTGTAGATCGAATGGTTAATAGAGTCTTCGTCCGCAGTTTAATACTGCAAATGAGACATATGCCCAAAATATTCTCTTTGTAAAAGTCTCTCGTCTACAGTATTAAACTGAGAACGCTAAGTATGACTGACTAATTGGGAAATAATTTCGTTTTTAAATATGTGTTGTCCGCAGTATTAAACTTCGGATGCTAAGCTAATTAAACAACAACGTATTGGCCAAATTATTATTTTTTTAGTTTTCTAGGCTCTGCAGTATTCACTACAAGAAAAGTTTATAATCTCGACAGAATTATTTCTGACGAACGACATTCCGTCGATTTTATGTTATTTACGGCGGAATATTCGGTCACAATTACTTCTGTCGTAACTAACATATTCTCGACAAAATTCGGTCGGAGATAGTAGCCTCTCATTGGCGCCAGATTTCCCGCCAGCGCCAAACACAATATCGACGGAATGTAGATTAAGTTTGACGGAATGTCCGTCAAGAATAACGTATTACCGAGGGAATTAAGGTCGACAAAATTTCGTCAAAAATAAAGGTTAAAACCCTATCGCTTTCAGTCTGTGTCGGCACAAACATTTGTTCCCAAATTTTATTTCTCCCTCTCCGAACCAACCCCTATCTCTCTATTGCTAAATCTCTCCTCACCCTTTCTCCGTCGTCTTCCTCTTCCGGTCGATGCCTTTCTCATGCCGGCGCCCTCTTATCTGCCGTCGTCGTCCTAGCGTCTTCTTGCCGCCGACGTCCTTATGTCTTTGTGTACTTTGGGTTCTCTAAAAGTAATTAAGGTTAGGTTTTACTATTGATTCTATGTTAGGTAATTGTTGATGTTGTGGGTAATTTTTGATCATTGTGTTGTGAGTATAAGTTTAGGATTTGGTTTGATATTTTTGATATTGTTTATGAAGTGGGTAATTAATCCATGCTAGATTGTGGGTATTGATCAATTAATAGTTTCCAGCAATTAGCAGTTTAATTTCCAAATTTTGTGTTTCTATCAATCTTGAGGTTCACTGCAGTATTTGGCTTTGATTTTGAGTTTCAATTGCAACATAGATGCTATATTAATTACCTGCTGCTAATTGTATACGAGTAGTATATTGATTTTGAGGATTGGGTACTGATTATGCATGTTTAGTATCAATTTGGGTTATATCATGTTCAGTAAATTTGGAATGCATATATATTTGCTATTTCTGATAGATATTTCTCGACAGAATTCTGTCAGAATTATTCAATTTCCAAATCTATTGGTCGTGCATGTATTTATGTATTATTATTAAATTAGTTTCCCAATATTAAATTAAACTAAGTAACATTTACTTAGTTTTGTCACTTCTAAATAAAATCAAATAATATAATAACATAAACTAAATTTACATAATAGAATATAATTTAAGATAATATATTATAAAATAATAAAATCAATGTAATATTAGAATATAAAATAAATTAAATTAAATTCAATATAATAATATTAATTTAATTTAATTTAATAAACTAAACATTTTATTATAAAATAAAATAAATTGAAAAAATTATTTAATAATACAAATAAAAGAAATATAATATAATAAAATTAAAATAATAATAAAATAAATTAAATAGAATAAAATAAAATAAAATAAAACAAATTTAATTTAATTCAATAAACAAATTTATTTTAATTTAATAAATAAATTAAATTTCATAGAAATTTATAAAATATATAATATAATTTAATATAACATAATACTGAAATAAAATACAATACTATAAAACATAGTAATAAAATAAATTTAAATTAATAAAATAAATAAATTTAATTTAACAAAAAAATTATATAATATAATATAATATAATACAAAATAAAATAAAGCATAATAATAAAATAAAATAAATTGAATACATTAAATTTAACACTTGTTTTCATCAGCTAATGAGTAATTTCTGATCGGGTAACGGCTCCCAGGGATGGTCGTCTTCATTAGCTAGTGAGTTAATTTCGGTTTGGCCCAATTACACTTGTTTTCATAATTTTTTTTACTCCATCCGTCCCAGGATAAAAGTCCTGGTAGACTTTTCACGTATATTAAAAAGATGAATGAAATGACAAAATTGCCCATAATAATATGTCATTAATTATTTTTAATGTAGGTGAGAGAATGATTTTCTAGCTATTCAATTCAAAATATCCTCTCTCCATACTTATTAAATATGGAGAGAGAATTAGAATAAGAAGAGTATGAGATATTTAATGCTACAGGTATAATAGGAAAAAATGTATAAAAATTTGGTTATTAAAGGAAAGTTGACATTTAACATGAGACTACTCAAAATAGTAATAAGGACTTCTATCAGGGATGGAGGGAGTATAAAAAACTTCCATTTACTATTTTCTGATAATGTCATAACTATATTATACATACAGATGCTAGACGTCAGCGTCAGCAAGGGCCTAACCTCAGTCGATTAAGTCGTCCACCAGTAGTTCCTGACAAAGTTCGTGTTGATGTCAGCTCGTCGGTGTAAGTTTCAACTATAATATATTATTTTCAATTAAAAAGATATTATTATGTGATTAATAAATTAAAAAAATTCATTTAAACTTTGTATTCTAGTATTATGGATTCTCTCGCTAAGATGATCAGTATTATATGCCATATGCTCGACGATCTCCCCCATCGGGTTGTATGCGATTTAGCCAAGACGCTACGGCATGACGATGTCGACTTTATGGTGAAAGTGTTGCGCGAGTTTCACGTAAGTCGAATTATATTTATTAAATCACAAATTTGGTCATAGTTATTTACATATTGTTCAAATAATTATTGATACGTACGTTATGTACGTTTGATAGAGGTGTTACAGATATGAGGCTGGAATCACTGTCGCAGACGGCGACATTGTTATTACTGCACACATCTCAAAGGACTATGTGGGTTGGTTGTACGAGAGGCAACATAGGGCAGCCCAAGCAGTTGAAGAACCGCTTGGGACTACTATACGAGATCATCAGCCGCCGATAGTATCAGATGCAGCATGGGTAGCCATGTGTACGTACTAGGATGATGCTGCCTTCAAGACAAAGTCCGAGCAGATGAAGAAGAATCGAGGTAAGCTCCGGATTGTACATACTTCTGGATCGCAGTTGTTTCAGGAGGATAAGTGGGTATGTATCTATATTTAGTGAGGATTAATATTGTTCGCATCTATATATAGTAAAATAATGTGATATTAATTAATGTATGATTTAGGCCATGCAGATCAGATTGGGTCGACCTCCTACTGTAATACCTGAGAATTTTATGAATAATATTAATAATTATATTATTAAAAGCTGAATATTTATTGGAATATAAATAAATGTTGTGTGTAACAGAATATAGTATTTAAGTATGTGACAATTATGTGCTATGGTGGAATTGGTTTGAAGCTTAATGTAAAGATCATGATAATTGCCTAGTATGGCAAGATAATAAAGAAATAACTGTGCTATCAATAAAATGAATAGAATAATTAATTTAAGAAATGAACTAATTTCAGCAATAACAAAGTTTGAGAATTTCCCAAAGAGGAAGCAATTATGCCACTATTATCAGATCAGAAACCAGTATAAATTTTCCATTTTAGTAAGACTTGGAAAATAATTTCGACTATGTGCATGAGTTACAAAGATGGTTTATTAACATTAATAAGGAATGGGTACTATAGTGGACCAGTTACCTTCATTATTAATGCGAACATTATTATTTACCACCATGTGTAATATAGGAAAAATATGGGTAGTAGAACCATATAATTACTTCTTGCATAAGATACTAAATGAGGAGTGACACTTAATTATGAATAATGCTATACAAAACTATATAGTAAAAGTAAGTAAATCATAAAGTTGATTTAATTGCGTTTTTGTTACCTCATCATGTGTAGTGGGAAAATTAAATGTGTATTCTAAAATATGAGAGTAAATAAATATATAATATTAAAATATTTATTTCAATACTGATGTGTAATTAAATATTGGATTATTAGTAAACAATTAAATTGTGTCCATACATGTTATAATATTAATTGGACTAGATAAATGTACATGGATTATATAATTATGGGTATGGATATATACTCTAACTTATCACAATGTAATAATATTACCTCATTAAAATTGTGTTGTATACCCAAAAGTAACTAAGTCATTAACCACTGTTTAATTACTAAGAGCCTTGTCCCAATATAACAGTCACTTTTCTTCCTCACGTGTTTAGGCCAATGGCCTCTAAGCCTATTACTTGCAAACATCAGACTTCAGCTTCGTAGCTAATGATGGAGGGGGAGTGGTCTTCACAGTGGCTTGCACTGTGCTACCAAACTTTGAATGTCCATCATCTTCTTCTTTCTTCCATCAATTGTAATTTTTGGGCAAAAGCCATCTCGGTTAATAACTTTCCTATAAATAAGAGTCTTCACCTCACAAAACGTGATTAATCAAATTCTCTGTTGAGAGCAATTTGAATATAAATATAGTAGCATTGGAAAAGCATTCAGCAGCAAGCTTTGAATTCAATTTCACTGAGGTATAATCCTTAGCACTTTGTTTCTGATTTTAATTTCTATGAATACTAGAATTCCTTGAATACTTGTTAATTGATTTGGATATGGAATATAATTGAGTTGTATGAGCTTACATGTATCTATGGTAGCAATGTGGCTGATTTTGAACCTTTTATGTAAGAAATTTTAAGTATGGGTTGGTGTTTTGCCGAAGTAGAGGCATTCTCGGTCGTTTCAGTAGGTAGCATTAGCAAGGCCCCTAGCTTGCGATTTAGAAACTCAAAGATAAATGCGCTGCACCTCAAGAAATGATTCTGACTTCTGTTTTCAAATCTGGTGAATTCTAACATAATGATATGATTTGGGCATGCATGAAAATAGGTTTAAACATGTGGATTTATTTTCCTTGACACAACATGAATACTTTGGATTGTGTTAGTATGCATGTACTAAAAGAAATTATAATTTTGAAAATAGGCTTTGACTAAACTGATGATGCCTCAGTTCTAGTTTTCATAAGCATATGGTTTAGCTATGCATGAAATGTGATTCAAAGTAAGATGCATGTATTAAGATATACTTTGGTTGGGAGAAAATGACTTTTAAAAGCAACTTGGATATGTGGTAAACTAGTATTATGAACATGATGTTGGGTACGTTCTGAACTTAGAACATACATGAATTATACTCCTTATGTGACTACACCTAACACATATGTACGTCCATTTTGGTTAGACACAATAAAAGGGAGTCAAGCATGAGTTAGAAATGTTTTAAAAGAAATAAATGATGCTAGTTATGCGTATATGATGAAAACCTTTGTGAGCATGCCTACTAACTGATTGCATGACTATCTCATATGTTTACATAGTGAGCATAGTAGTCCTTGTGATTTATGACCTCAATTTACCTTAACTCATTACAAATCCTAAACTAGAGCTCTAACATACCAAGATGAACGTAATATGATTGTAAAAGCGTACAAGACCCTTTAACATGCATATATTCTATGTGTTGTTATCCATATATGCTTAATATAGGACTGATTTAGAAAGAGTAAAGCTTAACTCTAGTCTGGTCAGGGGACAGTGCAGCTGCGCCGTCCCTAAGCTTAACCAGGGCGTATCTGCGCCCTCATGCAGTATGGTTTGGTGACTTCTTTGTAACCTGTAAATTACAACTTCCATGATTGCTTTCAGTCTTCTTACATGATGTTAAAAGAGTCATAATACATGATAATTTTATGAAACTAAGAATCTAAGGTTTTATAAACTTTATTATTTCTTTTAAACGAAGTTGGTTATATAACTATGTGGTGTGATAACATGTTAGTTAATGTGATATTCAATTTACGTTGCCAAGATAGAAATGACCGTGTCATTGAATTATAAAATATAACATATATGAGATTATTAATGTGATGCCCCCAAAATAGGTATACATCACCCATTCTGAGTAGCCAAATACATGGTATAAAATTCAAATATAACTTAATTATACAATTGTCGTGTAAAATACGACAAAACATAAGCTGAGAGTTTTAATACTAATATTGTCTTCTAGACAGTATTCAAACTCAAATGGAGTCCTTATAACATTTATTATCACACTATTTCACTGAATAGTGAGGACTACTAATGCAAACATTTGGACCGTCACTTCGTCCCCCGACTAGTCCCAGCTATATTCTCATTTCCTAAAGAGAACAATGAAAACAAAGGGTCATGAGCTCAACTAGACCAGTAAGAAATATTATGACTAAGATAATGCAGAATAAATTATCGTTAGCCTTCAACAGTGTTAAACTGATAAAATACAATAAACATCAAGTTTAATTACAGCGTAACAAGCAATCCATTAGAAGAGTCAAGTAGAGCATGATATCTACTATCTTCTATGATTTAAAAAGTTTATCATCAATTTTATCACTGAGACTCAGCTTAATAAATAAACCACATCATCAAATCATCCCTGAACTACGGGCCAAGGATATTTATGTAATCATCAATGGTCATGATTATATCGAATAATCCCTGGTCATAATCATACCAACAACTGTCCATCAATGCACTACAGGCCAATAAGTTTTTTTTATCACATCATTTGTTACATTACGGTCATGATTATACCGAATAATCCCTGGTCATAATCATACCAATCAATAGTACATCTATGCACGTAAGCCACAGATGACCTTTATCACAATATAAGCATGATGATGATGACAATGATATAAGAATTCAATTAAAAGAAAGCAAATGATAAAATTTTAAAGATGTATAACTTAATTTATCCAGAATTCAATAATGTCCAAATTGTCAACATGATACTGCTTTGTGGAGTAAAATTCAAGAATAATATTATATCAAAAATGATTTGGACAACAAATAAATCAATTTTTGTCATGAATAATTTCCCAGGTAAATAGTACCCAAGTGAATAGTACCCCGTGAATAGTACTTCGGGAATAGTACTTTATGAATAGTACTCGTGAATAGTACCCATGAATAGTACTTTGTGAATAGTACCCCATGAATAGTACTTTGTGAATAGTACCGTAAAAATGAATACTACTCATGGACAGTACTCTGGCATGAAAAGCTTAAAATTTAACATGAATGTGCAGAAAATATCCTTGTGAAACGATACTAGATGAAGCGCAAATTCCAAGGATATTCTACTAATTTCACGGAGTATAGAAGCAATACTTTAACAAAATGAGGGTATAATCAAGAATATGAGACGAAATAATATTACTCACATACTACAGAGTATTGAAGAAAATATTATTCTTATGAATATTGAACAAAATAATATCCCTTACAACTGTTGAACGAAAATAGTATTCCAACGAATATTTAACGAAGATAATATTCCTACGAATATTGAACAAAGATAATATTCTTTATGAATATTGAACGAAAATAATATTTATATGAATACAAAAAATAATATCTCTTCAAAATAATTAATAATACCCCTTACGAATATTAAACGAAAATAATATTCATACGAATACGAAAAATAATTTCTCTTCAGAATATGAAATAAATAATACCCCTTACGAATACAACAAATAATATTCCTTACGAATACAACAAATAATATCCCTTACCTCAGAAGAAGACTGGATACTAGAATAGTGAAGTAGCAGGCTTCTCTTCTTCTTTCTCTCTATAATTGCTCTTGTGAGTCTTAGTGAATTGGTGAGAATGAAAGAAGAATGAGCTTCTATTTATAGGAAACTATAGTTTCGATAATTGCACGTTTTGGGGCTCGAAATATTACAATATAATACCTTCATATTTTCCTTCATTTTTAATTTAGTCCTGCAAGTATTATCAAACTTGCACCACCTCCCATAATAGTACATCTTGTGAATCAATAGTACAATCATGTGAATTAGTAGTACAATCATGTGAAAAAAATAATTACAGTATAGTACCTTCATCTATACCTCTATTTTTAATTTAGCCATGCAAGTATTATCAATCTTGCACCACCTCCCCTAATAGTACATGCATGTGAATCAATAGTACACACATGTGAATAATTAGTTATAAGCATGTGAATTAATAGCAATTAATTGCTCATATATCCGATTAATTAACCGATTGGTCAATATAACATCCAGACATCAATTATTATCGAAATAGATGTCGATTTCCACTAACACTAATAATCCCAACACAATGCAAATATCAATTTCATCTTTAATCAACACAAACATATTCATCATTAATATTGTAACTCACAATATTTAACAACCAGATCATTCCCAGGAAAGAGGGAACTTTCCGATAAGGATTTCTCCCTATTGGCGCGCAATTAGGTGACCAAACCCCTTTCCTCGGCAGAACTTTCTAGACATCGTCAATAATGTAAATAATAATATGAATAACTTTGTCTTCTCAATTATTGATTTAATAATATAAAATATTATGCAGATGATACAGTGACAATAATTGAATCAATAATATGAGAGATATGATGCAGAAATTACTGTAGCAATAATTGAGTATAACTGAGTGACTTCTCACGTAAGCATCAATAATCAATACCGCGTGTTACTATGTAACTGTTGGGTTTGTAATATTCATGAACGCAATCAAATTGCAAAAATAAGCGGAAGCGTGTAAAAATCAGAGTTTAAAAATTTACAAACCATATACCCAGATCACCCTTTATGCACAATTATTAATTAAACGAAAAAGATGAATAAGAAACATACCATTAAAGATCCGAGCTTCCTCAGGTACAAGTTCACCTCCAATCCTTTTCGCGTTCAACTTGAATCCACCGGGTTTGGTTCCTTCCTTTGATCAACGTTAGCCACCCAAGTGTTTGGCCTCTAGAGGTGATCCACCAAGGAATAATAAGAATTCAAGAAGATGAGTATTTGGCTCAAACCCTAGTTTTCTATCTCTATAGAAAAGAACGTACTCTCTCAACTTTTGGAATTACGTATGTTGTCTAAGTCAACTTCTTACTCACACCCATAATAAGACTCCTCTTATTTAGATGTGGGCAACCCTCCTTAACAATTAAGGAATTGGGTTTTATTTTAATCAATTAAATTCTTTTAATTAATTAAGCTCCCTAATCTTATTAGGGATAATTAATTAAACTCCTTTAACTAATTTTCCTTCCTAATCCAATTAGGAATAAATGAGAGTACTTATATTAAATTAATTTCTAAGCTCTTTTAGAAATTAAAATAATAATAATTGTAATAATATTAATAAGACTCCTCTTATTAATTTATATTTAATATTTCTAAAATATTAAATAATAATATTAAGCTATTTAATTTATTCTATCACCATAGATTAAATTAAATATACATAACATATTATTACGATTATGCCATTAACTTCTTAAATAATTATTTTTCCTTTTTTATGGTGTGACCCTTTAGGTTCTCCATATTAAACCAGGTTGTGAATAAATCAATTAGAACAATTCTAATCTTATTTAAATAAATAAATTAAACAATTAATTTATTTAAATAAATAATATTTATTCTACAATAAGGATAAGCCTCCCTAACGATCAACGACTTTCCAAATAATATAGATTTCAACATTAATCATTAAAGAACCTTTGAGTAAATAGATACCGCATAATTCAATCCTTCCACCATACAATGTCCCAATTAAATATAAGACATGGAATTCATCGTCAAGTCCTATTTTATTTAATTATATGTATTTCGATCCTTAAATGCACAACTCAAATAATGCAAATTAGAAACTCCTTTCTAATTTCATTTCTTTTGCCAAGGACTACTAGGTTGTCATTTATCGAATCACATAGGACATTTCTCTTCTTTTAATAAGTGGTAGATTCTTTATTGATCATACATTATCTTCATGTACAACTTATTATACCCAAGCATACCCTTTGATATACCCTAATGGTCTTAAGGAATAAGTCAAAGTATAACTCATCATACACAAGATACTATGATGATCTCAAGTCCAAGGATCACTTGTACTACTATCACTACAGAATTCCTATCGATGTGCAAGTAAAACTCCATTAGGTATTCCTTAGCGAGCCACGTTCAAGTGAACTTATTCTCTAATAAGCACCTACATACTTGCTTTAGTGTCTCCACACAAATGATCATGAGATCAATTATCCTCATCCAATGAGCAAGTAACGTATGTACCAATCTATCAGGATTCACTAATCCCCAATTTAGTAATCCAATGATTGGGAACTATTTTAGTTTTAAGCTTTCTAAGAATTTAGATCTCATTAGAATGATCATCATCATTATTCTAAAAGCATTGCTTAAAACTATGGGTTTATCACATATTATAAAACAGCATCATGTAGATAATTAAAAGCCTTTAATAAATTAATACTTTTTATTAATAAATGAATAAGATTGTTACAAAGTATATGCTTTATCATCAAACATGATTGGCTTGTGTGCATACTACTTTCAATCTCCCACTTGCACTAAAGCCAATCGTCATGGTATCTCTTCCTCTTCTTCTCTAAGTGACGATTATCCTGCTGTTGGATAAGCTTTAGTTAATGGATGTGTAATGTTGTTCATGAGAGTCCACTATCTCTATAGTGATTTCCCATCTT
The DNA here is from genome assembly GCA_020205615.1 of Panax quinquefolius. Classification (NCBI taxonomy): domain Eukaryota; kingdom Viridiplantae; phylum Streptophyta; class Magnoliopsida; order Apiales; family Araliaceae; genus Panax; species Panax quinquefolius. Next base: position 106,668,360 of record CM035164.1, on the reverse strand, counting down.
TCAATGATTCTAATAATCAAATGAAAGTGCCACAACACATGTTTAGATCCAAGATGAGACTGAGGAACTTTTCCTAGTTCTGTAATGAACTTATCATCCAAACAATCAACTTGCAGCTTCATTTATAGCTATATACTTTGTCTTTATCACTAAACCAAAGAACTCTTTTTTGTTTGGAACCTTTCCAATTCATCGCACCTTGTCCTAGGTAACCCTTTACCTTAAAGTGGATTTTTTACGTAAATCTTGGGTCATCCGAAAAACTTGAGTCTGTTAAGCCCTCTAGTTTTAATTAAGACCCACCATGAATATGATCACATCCTTAGTGCTTGGTTAAGCACTTTAAGATGTTTTTCACCGACTCATAGTGAACTTCTCCATAATATGACCGATCAACATCGTGTCTCGTACATTTCATTGCAGATACATGATTGTCACTCATGTGACATCTCTTTTCGTGAGTCTTTGGGGACTATTAAGAGATACACTCCATAGCTCATCGACATGAGACATCTCTTGAGTTTGCCATGCTAAACGACTTTAGCATCAAATGAATATATCGTTCCTTGGGTTAAGTCGAGCATCCTCTTAAATCTATCTATATAGATTTATATCCCCAATTAAGATACTCTTCCAAATCATTCATGGAGGAATGTTTAGACAACTTTATCTTTCTTGATTGTAGCATTGGTATGTCATTCCTTATCCATAGTATATCAACATATAGTACTAGGAATGTCACGATGCTCTAACCCCGACCCTTTTGTACACACTAGGTTCATTCTTATTTTGATAAAATCAAACTCTTTTGATTGCCTCATCAAAACGAATGTTCCATATTTGAGAAACTTACTTCAATCCATTTCTCCGAGTGTCACAACACTTACCTCATCGTATGTAATCTGGATCATCATCTTCTCATGATGCGTACCTCATCATCATCATCTATGATGAATCCATACCTCCCGTGTATCTAAGACTATTCCGTAATTACGATTAGGTTGTAGTATAATAGGTCATCTACTGTGTTCCTCTTATTTGATTTATAGTGTTTTGTGGTTCTTGAACTCTTCAAGATCTATTATCCTCCCACTAGCCCCTTCAATGATAAACACCTTTATCTTAGAAGGCAGCGTGTTTTACAACAAACACCTTTTGCTAAGTAGGATTATAGAACATATACCCTAAACTTACTTTAGGATGTCCCACAAATTGACACTTATAAAATCTTGTCCCAAGCTTATCCTTTGAAACCTTTTTCACATAAGTTGGACAACCCCTTATCTTAACATACTTAAGATTAGGAATCCTCCCTGTCCATAACTTTTATGGAGTCTTGGGGCCGGATTTTGAGGTTACCATTTTCGTAGATATACAGCCATTTCTAGGACATTATCCCAGAAGGATACTGGAATGTCGGTAAAATCATTTTGGACCGTACCATGTTCAACAAGGTACGATTTTTCATTCAGATACATCAATCAATTATTGCGTATCAGGATGTGTCCATTATGAGAAAACCATTTGAGATGATCCGGAAACTTATTGCACAAGTATTTATTCCTTGATCTAATCAAAGAATCTTAATACATTGCCAATTTGTTTCACTTCTGAATTCTTTGAACCTTTCAAATAATTCACACTTGTATTTTAGCAAATACACACATTCAACTCTTTGAATAATCATCTCCTTTTCTTATACTAATTTGTTCAATATGCAAAATTATTTTCATGTAAGTCAAGTATATAAAATTTATTAAGTAATATTCCAGTTCTATACAAAACATTATTATTATAAATAGAACAACAATTGTTCTTAATTATAATCCAAAGATTTCATTGTCCAACAATAAAATAGAAATAATATTTTTAACAAGAAGCGGAATACAATAACAACTTATCGACTTAATAGATTTGCTTCGTAGGCATTGCTAAACTATAAGTTTCTATGGCTAATATGGCAACCTTTGCTATATTTCCCATACATATCGATTACTTATATTTGTTTAGCTTTCTACTTGCTTGGTCCTTCATAAATCTATATTTATGATAACCAAAAAGTCGGTATCCAATACCCAAGTAGAACCTTGTCTTAAAGAAAATTTTATTTTAAATCATGAACAAATTTGTATTTGTAACCGAAACTTCACTAAGCTTCTTTGGTTAGCCTTTGCAAGATGCTTCTTGCAGTTTCTTTCCAGTGTCCAGGCTTATTGTAGTAGAAGCAAACTCCTTTGCTATCCGTATCAGTTTTGTTCTTATTATCCTTTGTTTATGCCTTTCTATTTACCTTCTTTGAATCGTTCTTCTTTTCAGAAGATCCTTTGGCCCCTACCAGTAAGACTTGGTCTTTCTTGGTTGGAAAGTGACTCTCAACATTTTTCAACATGTTAAGCAAATCAGCGAGACTGATATCTAGCTTGTTCATATGAAAAATTAACAACATTTGTGAAAGGAGTCCGGGAATGAGTGTAAGATCAAATCTTGGCTCAACTCTCCATCCATGACTAAACTCGTTGTCCTAATTGATCAATCAAATTGATTATGTTAAGAACTTTTGTCTGCATCTTATAGTGCCATTGGCCATTCTAGATCGGAAGAGCTCCTTAGATATCTAATATCTATCGCCCCACTTTCCTCACCATCAACTACTTGATGTGCAAGAATATAGTAGGAGCATCCATAGTTTTTCTTGTCGTCAAGCTCGTTACTCATGGATGCGAGCATGATGCATTGAGCCAACTGTGCATCATCTTGCAACTTTCTAAAAGTAGCAATCTCTTCCTCAGAGGCATTGTCTGCAACCATTGCAGGGATAGGCGTATTAAGGACATAAGATAGCTTTTCAGCTATGAGAACTATTCTCAAATTCCTTAACCAATCCGTTTAATTGATTCCGTTAATTTAGCATCTAATATGCTTCGCAGTTGATAGTAATTTTAGACATTGTAAAATTTCGTAAATGAATTTGTAATTAACAACATTTTAACATACATTCTTTTATTAATTACCAAAATAATTTAGGTCTTGTTTTAAATTGGTATATCTCCCACTATTTTCTTCAAACTATATTACCTCACTTATATAGTTCTAAGAAAATCTAATTAAAGATTTGCTAGTGAGAATAAGGATCCCATTTCAAATGTATATAGCCTTGTGGTGACACAACAAACTATATATAAATAAATAGGTAGACAACTTTTGTCAATTACATCAACTATGCAACTCCTTTTCTTTTGCCTCTTAGATTATTTTGATCAGTGGTGGCACATCCGAATCAAAATTATCCAAGTTAAGTCCGACCTAGCACTCCATATATTCAAAAAAGAAAATATCATCCTTGTGGTGACACAACAAAACAATATTGTTCAATTTTCTTTATAAGCATCAAATGTGATAAATTAACATCTTAAATACTTAATACTTGCCTTGTGGTGACACAACAAACTCATATTAAATATTTAATACTCTATTAATTTTATCATGCTAGAAGGCGACGTTCGATATTCCAAATATCTTTGAGCGCTTAGGACTTAATATAAAAATTGAGGGTTTGTTATTAATTTGTCTCATCTTGTTTAGCGGCGCATGCATTACATATATATATAAAATACGCGTCATATTAATGAATATATAAGCATGTTTGCATAATATATAATATATATAGTATAAGCATGCACATATAGAATACTATATTCTACCCGGATTGATTATGGACTTTTATTCTAGTTTGGTTCACTAGAGCCACCAAGTGAACCAAAAGGTCAAACCCTAGGGGTGCAAGAAATAATATTTAAATATAACTATTACATTTAAACACGGGCTCCATTACAAACGGGTCTTCAAGCGCTCCTTGCTCCTTGATCTCCAATTTTCAAAAATTAATTCTAACTATTCCTATTACAAAACTATTTAAAATAAATAGAAACCTTGATCGTGATCAAGTGGAAGTACATAGGAGGAGATAGAATTTACATTCGAAAAATTAGAGAAGGCGGTCTGTGAGACCCCATTTAATAAAACCCATACATTCATGCATCCAACTAAAATAAAATCCAATCATATTGGTCGATAGTCCATAATCAATCCCATTTATTATCATACACATCACCATATGCATCAATAAATAACATTCATCTCATGAATAATAAATATTTAATATATATATTGATATCATTTAATGGGCAAATTTAGTTAGTATAAAATCTATTTTTGAATCAAAATAAACTCCAAGTTATTTTAATCCAAATTTAAATCAAAATAAAACTATTTTATTTTAATTTATCTAATTTTGAATAAAATAAACTATTTTATTTTAATCAAAATCTTTAATCAAAATAAACTCCTTTATTTTAATTAATTATGGAATCCAATTCCATATATATATATATATATATATATATATATATATATATATATATATATAAATAACTCCTTTATTAAAGGAAACACGGATTCTCTTTCCTATTCACAAATAAACTCCTTTATTTTGAATAATATAAAATTTTATTTTATATCTAAATAAACTCATTTATTTAAGGAAAGATGATTCTTTTTCTATTCACAAATAAACCTTTTATTTTTGAATAATATGAAATCTAATTTCATATCAAAATAAACTCCTTTATTTAAGGAAAAATAGAATTCAATTTCAACTCTAATTAGTTAGCATGAAATTTAATTTTAAAATTAAAATAAACTCTTTTATTTTAAGATTAAAATAAAGTTTTTATTTTAAAATTAAAATAAACATTTTATTTTAATTATAAAATAATTAAGAATATTATATATATATAATAAGCAGATTAATATATATAAATATATAATAACCAATTAATTATATATATATATATATATTATAACTAAAATCATATTATAATATATATTATATATATATATATATATATATATATATATATATATATATATATATATATAGTAACAAGAATCCAAGCTCCTGTAACTTTTAAAATGGGTCACGTGAATCACTTTCAAAACTTTCAAAATGTGATGCCCATCTAATTTCCTGTTGCTTCCTTGATAACATGTTGCAGCAGCCACGTGATATGGCACAACGATTACCAAAAAAATGATTCGCGAATTTCGTAATTCGGTAAATTAAAAAATAAAAATTCGCTTACAATATTCGGTAATCAAAAAAAAATTTAATAAATTTTATACAACAAAATTAAGCCCAATTAAATTATTCTAAACACATATCAATATACATATCAAATATGAACAATTAATAATTACATATCAAATATGAACAATTAATAATTTGCATAAAGGTTTGGCTCTGATGCCACTGTTGGGTTTGTAATATTCATGAACGCAATCAAATTAAAAAATTAGCGGAAGTGTGTAAAAATCAGAGTTTAAAAATTTTACAAATCATATACCCGGATCACCCTTTATGCACAATTATTAATTAAACGAAAAAGATGAATAAGAAACATACCCTTGAAGATCCGAGCTTCCTCAGGTACAAGTTCACCTCCAATCCTTTTCGCGTTCAACTTGAATCCACCGGGTTTGGTTCCTTCCTTTGATCAACGTTAGCCACCCAAGTGTTTGACCTCTAGAGGTGATCCACCAAGGAATAATAAGAATGCAAGAAGATGGGTATTTGGCTCAAACCCTAGTTTTCTATCTCTATAGAAAAGAACGTACTCTCCCAACTTTTGGAATTACGTATGTTGTCTAAGTCAACTTCTTACTCACACCCATAATAAGACTCCTCTTATTTAGATGTGGGCAACCCTCCTTAACAATTAAGGAATTGGGTTTTATTTTAATTAATTAAGCTCCCTAATCTTATTAGGGATAATTAATTAAACTCCTTTAACTAATTTTCCTTCCTAATCCAATTAGGAATAAATGAGAGTACTTATATTAAATTAATTCCTAAACTCTTTTAGAAATTAAAATAATAATAATTGTAATAATATTAATAAGACTCCTTTTATTAATTTATATTTTATATTTCTAAAATATTAAATAATAATATTAAGCTATTTAATTTATTCTATCACCATAGATTAAATTAAATATACATAATATATTATTACGATTATGCCATTAACTTCTTAAATAATTATTTTTCCTTTTATGGTGTGACCCTTTAGGTTCTCCATATTAAACCGGTTGTGAATAAATCAATTAGAAACAATTCTAATCTTATTTAAATAAATAAATTAAACAATTAATTTATTTAAATAAATAATATTTATTCTACAATAGGATAAGCCTCCCCTAGCGATCAGCGACTTTCCAAATAATATAGATTTCAACATTAATCATTAAAGAACCTTTGAGTAAATAATTCACCGTGACAATTCAATTCTTCCCCATACAATGTCCCAATTAAATATAAGACATGGAATTCTTTCACAAGTCTTATTTTATTTAATTATATGTATTTCGATCCTTAAATGCACAACTCCAAATAATGCAAATTAGAAACTCCTTTCTAATTTCATTACGCCTAACCAAGGACTCTTTGGGTTGTCATTTATCGAATCACATAGGACATTCTCTTCTTTTAATAAGTGGTAGATTCTTTATTGATCATACATTATCTTCATATACAACTTATTATACCCAAGCATACCCTTTGATATACCCTAATGGTCTTAAGGAATAAGTCAAAGTATAACTCATCATACACAAGATACTATGATGATCTCAAGTCCAAGGATCACTTGTACTACTATCACTACAGAATTCCTATTGACGTGCAAGTAAAACTCCATTAGGTATTCCTTAGCGAGCCACGCTCAAATTGAACTTATTCTCTAATAAGCACCTACATACTTGCTTTAGTGTCTCCACACAAATGATCATGAGATCAATTATCCTCATCCAATGAGCAAGTAACGTATGTACCAATCTATCGAGATTCACTAATCCCCAATTTAGTAATCCAATGATTGGGAACTATTTTAGTTTTAAGCTTTCTAAGAATTTAGATCTCATTAGAATGATCATCATCATTATTCTAAAAGCATTGCTTAAAACTATGGGTTTATCACATATTATAAAACAGCATCATGTAGATAATTAAAAGCCTTTAATAAATTAATACTTTTTATTAATAAATGAATAAGATTGTTACAAAGTATATGCTTTATCATCAAACATGATTGGCTTGTGTGCATACTACTTTCAGTAACCACGCGTATTACTGTACTTTTACTACCGATTAGTTCAACAGTTTAACGGTAAAACTTTCGCCGTTATTTTTATAAATTGATAATTATGTCGTTTTCTAAATACAACAATACTTCCGTTGTGGGGTCCACCAATGATCGTGTCGTCGTACGAATATTCCCTATCAAAATGAATATTCCCCGACACAATGAATATTTTATATCAACTTGCTTTCTTTGCAAAATTTTCAAATATCACCCTTAACTTTAACCTTTTATCAATTTAACCATTTACTAAATAGAATAATAATTATAGGAAAATTGAATACTTTCATTTCGTAAAATTCGGGGTCTTACAATCTCCCCTCCTTATGAAATTTCGCCCTCAAAATTTACGTACGTACCTGGTATGCCGAAGAGGTGAGGATACCTCATCAGATTCTAACTCTTGAGGTATACCCTTTGAGTGTAGAATATATTCATTCTTATCCAACATTTTAACAGGTATCTCATCATACGTTAAATCTTCTGCTATCTCATCTAGTTCTAATTCAATAATGTGGTTCGGGTCGTCCACATATTTACATAACATTGATACGTGATTAACGTTATGAACACGCGACATACTTGGTGGTAAAGTGAGTCTATAGGGCACATTTCCTACTCAATCGAGGATTTCAAATGGGCCAATAAAATCGAGGGTTTAGATTTCCTCTCTTCGTTGATTCTTGCTTCTAGAATAATGTTTTCTTGCATCTTCTTCTTCATATTCATCAGCTCCGGGTCTGAAACTTGAGCGGCTTTATCTTTATCGATTAAAGTCGATTCTACTCGTATATCATCACGTGGGTCCTTAGAGTCTTTAACTCTATCTTTATCATTTGTAAGTCATATGAAATGTGTCTTTGTGTTAACAATATTACAATCGTAAATGCATACGATCTTCTACTTAATGCATCAGCTACCACGTTCACATTTTCCACGATATTATTGAATGGTATGGTTGTAATCTTCAACAGCTCGAGTCAACGTCTTTGGTGCATTATACGTTCGTTTGGGGTGGAAAAATATTTAAGGGTTTTAGAAATGGGTTTTGTACAGGGGTCAATACAAAATTTGATTTCACGCTCTGGGGTAGGACAAGAAATCTTCAGGAATACGTCAGGAAATTTATTAATGATAGAAATATCATTCAAAATTGTGACTCTCATCCAAGACTTGGATAACACATGTAATGAAGGTTTCTCTTAACGGAGTTTCAACCGATAAGTCAATGTCTAATTTCTCCAGAGTCAAATTTAAATGTTGAGCGCAAGTAGGAGAAATAAAAGAATGAGCAGAACCGGTATCTAATAAGGTATAGACTTCATAAGAATTTATAATTAACTAACCCATGCTAACTTCGTTCGGGTTACTCACTTTTTGAGAAGTCATGAAAAACGCTCTTCCTGAAACCACCGACTTTGTTTTGTCCGTATCTGCCTTTGGTGCCACCGTCTTAACTAGACTTGTTTTTGTTACAGGATAAAATTAATCTATGTGACCGTCTTTTCCATAACTAAAGCATACCTTAGAAGGCTGTGAACAGTTTGGACTTATGTGTCCCTCCTCTTCGTATCTGTAGCATCTAACTGGCGGTCGTTCTCCTCCCCCAGAATTTGTTGCCGGTGTTGGTGCTGGTGCTGCTGTCGACGTCTTCCCATCATCGTTAAATCTTCTCTTCTTAAATTTTCCACTTGTATCATTTCTTCTGTTATCATGGCCATGATTACCATCGAAGTGGTTACCATTTCTGGCATGATAATTTCCTCCACGAAGGTTATCATTGTTTCGATGACCGTTGCCACTGGTACGATTATTATCGTGTTGTTGCTCGTTATCTTTTGGTTGGGCTGGCTCATTATCACACTCCAATAACTAAGCCCTATTCACTACATCTGAATACAAACATAATTTGTGAGAAATGAGGTATTGACGTATTTCGGGTCTCAAACCTCGCAGAAACATTCACGTCATTCTCTCCTCATTATCAACCAAATGGGATACGAACCGGGACAACTCAGCAAACTTAGCCTCGTACTGCGACACGGTCATATTATTTTGCTCCAACTTGATAAACTCTACCTCATTCATGTGACGAATACTTTCGGGAAAGTACTTGTCGTTGAACAGTTCTTGGAACTTCTCTCAAGACATCTTCAGTGCGGCAGGCTGAGCAAGTTTTACTGATTCCCACTAGTAATCTGCCTCTCCTCGCAACATGAAGGTGGCAAAGGGAACCTTTTTCTCCTCGGAGCATCCCAAGACATCAAATATCTTGGTGATCTGCTTTATCCACGTCTCCGCCTTAAGTGGTTTTGGCTCTCCCAAAAACTCCAGTGGTCCTAGCTCCTTGAACTGCTTAGCGGTGACCATCCAAGAGTTGTCAGTGTTTCCACCTGCATTTTGAACAGGAGTCTCTCTCGCTTGAACTTGCATGAATTGCATAAAGCCTTTGAACATCCCATCGTTCATCAGTTGATCGGTGTTGTTGTTTACCTGAGGATTATTATCTTCCTGTTGCATATTATCCTGGGTATTGATCGTTGGTGACTTAACGGTCTCATGTGATTCATTGCTTATCTAAACATTTTCAGATGCCATTTTCAAACACTGCCACAAAACAAGGGTTAATTGACATATCACATATTATTCCTATACTCTGACCGACCAATTAAATACCAAATAAACTTAGGTAGGTCATACTAGCGAAGGAATTCCCTGTCTCTCCCCTCCTAGTTCTTGTCTCACATCTCATCCAAGGATCATATCCCAAAGCTTTGATACCAACTGTGACGCCCCCAAAATAGGTATACATTACCCATTCTAAGTCGTCAAATACATGGTATAAAATTCAAATACAACTTAATTATACAACTGTCGTGTAAAATATGACAAAACATAAGCTGAGAGTTTTAATACGAATATTGTCTTCTAGACAGTATTCAAACTCAAATGGAGTCCTTATTACATTTATTATCACACTATTTCACTGAATAGCCTACTAATGCAAACAACTGGACCGTCACTCCGTCCCCCGACTAGTCCCAACTATATTCTCATTTCCTGAAGAGAACAATGAAAACAAAGGGTGAGCTCAACTAGCCCAGTAAGAAATATTATGACTAAGATAATGCAGAATAAATTATCGTTAGCCTTTAACAGTGTTAAACTGATAAAATATAATAAACATCAAGTTTAACTGCAGCGGAACAAGAAATCCATTAGAAGAGTCAAGTAGAGCATGATATTTACTATCTTCTATGATTTAAAAAGTTTATCATCAATTTTATTGCTGAGACTCAGCTTAATAAATAAACCACATCATCGAATCATCTCTGCACAACGGGCCAAGGATATTCATGTAATCAATGGTCATGATTATATATACCGAACATTCCCTGGTCATAATCATACCAACAACTGTCCATCAATGCACTACAGGCCAATGAAGATTTATACCACATCATTTGTAACATTACGATCATGATTATACCGAATAATCCCTGGTCATAATCATACCAATCAATAGTACATCTATGCACGTAAGCCACAGATGACCTTTATCACAATATAAGCATGATGATGATGACAATGATATATAAGAATTCAATTAAAAGAAAGCAAATGATAAATTTTTAAAGATTTATAACTTAATTTATCTAGAATTCAATAATGTCCAAATTGTCAACATGATACTGCTTTGTGGAGTAAAATTCAAGAATAATATTATATCAAAAATGATTTGGACAACAAATAAATCAATTTTTGTCATGAAAGTGAATAGTACCCTGTGAATAATACTTCGGGAATAGTACTCATAAATAGTACCCGTGAATAGTACTTTGTGAATAATATCCCGTGAATAGTACTTTGTGAATAGTATCGTAAAAATGAATAGTACTACTCATGGATAGTACTCCGGCATGAAAAGCTTAAAATTTAACAAGAATGTGCAGAAAATATCCTTGTGAACGATACTAGATGAATCGCAAATTCCAAGGATATTCTACTAATTTCACGGAGTATAGAAGCAATACTTTAACAAAATGAGGGTATAATCGAGAATGAGAGGCGAAATAATATTACTCACATACTACAGTATGGAAGAAAATATTATTCCTATGAATCTTGAACAAAATAATATCCCTTACAACTGTTGAACGAAAATAATATTCCAATGAATATTTAACGAAGATAATATTCCTACGTATATTGAACGAAGATAATATTCTTTATGAATATTGAACGAAAATAATATTCATACGAATACGAAAAATAATATCTCTTCAAAATAATAAATAATACCCCTTACGAATATTAAACGAAAATAATATTCATACGAATACGAAAAATAATTTCTCTTCAAAATATGAAATAAATAATACCCCTTACGAATACAACAAATAATATCCCCTACGAATACAACAAGTAATATCTCTTACCTCAGAAGAAGTCTGGATACTAGAATAGTGAAGTAGCAAACTTCTCTTCTTCTTTCTCTCTATAGCTTCTCTCTCTATAATTGCACTTGTGAGTCTTAGTGAATTGGTGAGAATGAAAGACAAATGAGCTTCTATTTATAGGAAACTATAGTTTCGATAATTGCACGTTTTGGGGCTCGAAATATTACAGTATAATACCTTCATATTTTCCTTCATTTTTAATTTAGTCCTGCAAGTATTATCAAACTTGCACCACCTCCCATAATAGTACATCTTGTGAATCAATAGTACAATCATGTGAATCAATAGTATAATCATATGAAAAAAATAATTACAGTATAGTACTTTCATCTATACCTCCATTTTTAATTTAGTCATGCAAGTATTATTAATCTTGCAACACCTCCCCTAATAGTACATGCATGTGAATCAATAGTACACACATGTGAACAAATAGTTATAAGCATGTGAATTAATAGCAATTAATTGCTCATTTATCCGATTAATTAATCGATTGGTCAATATAACCTCCAGACATCAATTATTATCGGAATAGATGTCGATTTCCACTAACACTAATAATCCCAACACAATGGAAATATCAATTTCATCTTTAATCAACACAAACTTATTCATCATTAATATTGTAACTCACAATATTTAACAACCAGATCATTCCCAGGAAAGAGGGGGCTTTCCGATAAGGATTTCTCCCTATTGGCGCGCAATTAGGTGACCAAACTCCTTTCTTCGACAGAACTTTCTAGACATCGTCAATAATGCAAATAATAATATGAATAACTTTGTCATCTCAATTATTGATTTAATAATATAAAATATTATGCAAATGATACTGTGACTATAATTGAATCAATAATATGAGAGATATGATGCAGTAATAACTGTAGCAATAATTGAGTATATCTGAGTGACTTCTCACGTAAGCATCAATAATCAATATTGTGTGTTACTATGTAACCACACGTATTACTGTACTTTTACTACCAAGTAGTTCAACAGTTTAACGGTAAAAATTTCGCCGTTATTTTTATAAAAAGATAATTTTGTCGTTTTCTAAATACGACAATACTTCCGTTGTGGGGTCCACCAATGATCGTGCCATCGTACGAATATTTCCTGTTAAAATGAATATTTTCCGACACAACGAATATTTTATATCAACTTGCTTTCTTTGCAAAATTTTCAAATATCACCCTTAACTTTAACATTTTATCAATTTAACCATTTACTAAATAGAATAATAATTATAGGAAAATTGAATACTTTCATTTCATAAAATTCGGGGTCTTACAATTAGCTTATAGAGTTGAGTAACTAATAAATGTGTGGTATACATAACTACATTACAATAGGATTTCAAGTGTTGATAAGCGATAAGTTGGTAAACTACGGTTAAGGCAAGTTCCCTAACTTACACAACTTTGAATTTTGTGCCAGTTCTCTAGCTTTATTTGATTCCCATATTGAATGCAAGTTCATAAAACTCTTTACATTGTATACATTGTGTAATCTGAATTGTTGCCATATCAAACATATTATCTCGAAGAAATATCTATTACTATTCGTAAATCATTTTTTTTATCTGGATGTTGTTGAAAGCATTGAACTTATCGTTCTTAAATGCATTATAAAAATTGTCTAAGCTATTGATTCGGCTAGAATATTATCATGTGTTAGAAGTTATCCAAACCAATTGACTTGGTGCAGACTCTTGTAAAATCTGCTGAGATGAATAACCCTCATTGAGGAAAATATATAATTGTTGGGGAACCGACTTGCGCACATACGAGCATGTTTAAATATTATGCATAACGTAGGGTACTTTAGGCTGATCACATGTTGTACTCATTTTTATTGGATTTTCAGTATAATATTGTAAGATCCCAACTTTTTATAAATAAAATTTAATTTCCTCTATTCATTTTTTTAAAATAGCAAGGTGTGGATCTGATTAATGTGGTTAGTTATGGGTAAAATGCGCAAATATTTTAACTAAGCAAGTGGTTATAAAATATTCATTGTTGTCGGGGAATATTAGTTTGGTCGTGGAATATTCGTACGATGTCACAACCATTTGTGGGCCCCATAATGGAAAACTATCGGATGAAGAAAACAACAAGTTTGAGTTTTTTTATAAATAATAAATAGTAGTTATTACAATTAACACTTTGTTGGAATACACGGTGGTTAAAAATACGATGAATACACGTGGTTGCATAGTAGCACACAGTATTGCACAATATTTGTGAATTATTGATTCTTACGTAAGAAGGCACTACTCAATAATTGTTACAGTAATTACTGTTCAATATTTTATTTTATTGATTCAATAATTGCTACGTTGATATTTTATATTATTGTTGTTTCAATAATTGTTACTGCACAGTATTTCGCATTATCAGATCAATAATTCATATTATTTGAATAATATTATTAGATAGCATTATTGGCAATGTCTAAGGAAGTTCTGTCTAGGAAAGGGTTTGGTCACCTAATTGCGCGCCAGTAAAGAAAAATCCTTATCGGAAAGCCCACTTTTTTCCTAGGAACAACATGGTTATCATTATTGTGATTCTGTAATATTATTTGTGAATAATTAATTATTAATTTATATGATAAGAAAATATTTATTTTACGTGTTTATAAATGAATGAATTAATGCTGAGGTATTTTATCAGTATTTTGTCATATTGGAGGTATTAAAAATCATCCGTATGTGGTTTTCGGTCATTTTCTGTTTAGAATATGGAAAAACTTTCTTCTACAAAGTTATAGAGAATTAAATTTTATATGGAATAGACATCAAGTTCGTATTTTTCTGATAAAAGGGCTATTTATTATTAATTATTGAAATTTCTAAATTTATAAATGATTTTGGTGGAGATTTCTAGAAGGTGGGACCCACTTGTCCTTTTTACCTTTTGAATTTGCTGAATTTAGTGGGCCCCACTTGTGGAGTGCTGAATTTAGTCAAGTGGTGTGCGTAATTTTTTTTATATAAAATATTAATTTATTAAATTTTAGTCTGCTTTGGCGTTTTGACATTTTCTTATAAATAGGGTGCTTAGTTAGAATTGAAAATCACACTAGAATCAGAAGTTTTCTTTCTTTATAATATCGAGCGTATTTTTGTGAATATTTAGATACTTTGAGAGTTGCTATTTAGTACAAGTTTTCTTCAATATTATATCTGATATTCTAGTCAGAATTACTATTCTTTTGAGGTAAGAGATGTTATTTTCTTCGTAAATGATGTTATTTCTTTTAATATCATTATACCGAAATATTGGTATGAATTTTATTATGAATTTTTTAGCTTTTCATGTCGAGGTTATTATTCACGTATACAACACTATTCACGTATACGGCACTATTCATGAATACGGTACTATTCACGAGTACTATTCATGAAGTGTGATTTTTCTTGTGAAATTTCTACTTTTTCGTGTCAGGGTTACTATTCACGTATACGACACTATTCACGAATACAACACTATTCACAGAAAAAAAAATAAATTTTCTTTTCTTTGTCCAAGTGGTCTATTATGGTTACTATCTTTGATTGTATCCATGTTTTGATCTTCATTCTTGAATTTTGCTCCACAATTGATTATTATGGAGTATTTTTGAACTGTTATAAACTGAAGTACGAATCCCTAATCTTTGTCCTTTTATCTCACTGGATTCGTTTCTTTAAAATATTTTTCATCATTCTCAGTCCTAAATGATGATATAACTGAATTTCTTTGGCCTGTAGTGCAAAGATGAATGATTACCTGATTAATATCTTTGGCCCGTGGTGCAAAGATGGACAGGTGTTGAGATGAACATGACCAACTGGTGATACAAATGAATATCTTTGGCCCGTAGTACAAATATGAATATTTGATTCAAGATGTATATTGATTGGTGTTACGTGGATAAAATATTGATGATGGACTTTTAAATCATAGAATATAGTAGACTTCATTCTCTACTTAACTCTTCTAATGGATTATTGTTTCCGCTGCAGTTGTTGATCTAAAACTTGTTGTCTATTATATTCTATTAGATTTTTCCCTGTTGAGGACTAAGGATAATTTGTTCTACATTATCTTATTCATAATATTCTTTACTGGGCTAGTTGAGATCACCCTTTTCCTTTTTGTTCCATTTTTCTTCTCAGGAGGCGAGAATATAGCGGAAACTAATCGGGGGTGTGGAGTGATGTTTCAAGGCAGTTGTTTTAGCACTCCTCACTATTTGGTAAAATATTGTATCAATAATTGTAATGAAGACTTATTTGAGTTTGGATATTGTCTAGAAGACAATATTTGTATTTAAACTCACAGCATATGTGTTGTCGTATTTTGCACGACAATTGTAATAATGAAGTTGTAGTTGTTTTCTGTACCATGTATTTGGCGACTCAGAATGGGTTGTGTGAACCTATTTTGGGGGCGTCATAGTTGGTATCAGAGCTTAGGGATATGGTGTCTGGCGAAGATCGAGGAATAGAACTAGGAGGGGATAGACGAGTAAATTCTTCGCTTGTGTGTCCTACCTAAGCTTATTTGTTTGGTCGGTCAGAGTATAGGGATAATATATGGCATGTTAATTTCTTTAATTAACCCTTGTTTTGTGGCAGTATTTAAAAATGACATCTGAAAATCAAGAGATGAACTCATATAGAGTTTTAAGTGATGAATCGAGGACATTCATTTAAAGAATAAATATTGGAGTATAATATTTTGTTATAACACAGATTTTATTGGGGAGTACTAATTAAGTTATTAAACTTAATTGTAGGATGTCAGGTGAAGAAGAAAGTAGAGATATCCATGTGGTGAGTGAAGAATTAATAATTGCACCCGAGCTAGTCATAGAGGTAGCAGCTGAGGGTAAGGAAGAAGAGGAACCTGAGGAGGATTTATTAGGAGAACTTTATGATCAAAATGTAGAACTGCAAAATCGTATTCATGAGTTAGAATAACAGGCTGAAGAAAGGCAGGCGATCGTGGAGTAAAAGGATGCAAAAATTCAAGCTTGTGTTACCCGATATGTGATGCTTGAATAGAAGCACTCTTTGGCAGAGTATAAGATAATAAAGCTGGAATCTGAGAATTCAAATGTCAAGGATCAGCTGAAAGAAGAAATAACTGAACGAGTGAGAATGAAGGATGCATGGGTAAAAGCCGCACAACGCGTTGATATTGTGGAAAGAGAAGTCTGATCCAAGAAGGTTAAAATAGATGATATGAATTTCTCTTTTTGAACAACAATTGGGAGAACCCAACATCGAGTTTTGAATTACCCGGTACATTGCGGTCAACCCCAATTCTATATGGATTGAAGATTAATGATTCAGATCATGGAACAAAAGTACGATGAATTAGTTAAGTGTGGAATATGCCCTATAGCTAAAGTCAATTCTAGCGGTAATGATGACACCGAAGGCTGTCCCAGACAAGTCCAAATTGGTGGTTCAAGTGAGAGCGCTTTTTGTAACTACCCAAAAAGCGAGGAACCGAACGAGGTGATCACATGTAAGCTAATCATAAACTCTTGCAAAGTTTATACCTTATTAGATACTGGTTCTACCCATTCTTTTATTTCTCATGCTTGTGCTCAACGTTTGAACTTGACTCCGAAGAAATTAGACTTTGACTTATCTGTTGAGACTCCGTTAGGAGAAACTTTCATTACATCCACTGTTTATAAATCTTGCTTGATTCAAGTTAGGACCATCACATTACATGTCGATCTTATTTCTTTGAAAATACTTGCATTTGATGTGATTTTAGGGATTGATTGGTTAACCACTCATCATGCTAAAATTGATTATTTTCGTAAAGTTGTTAGTTTTCATATTCCTAACAAACCTGTTATGCGAATTCAAGCAACCAAACCACTAAAGTCAATCACTGTCATATCAAGCCATAAAGCCATTCGTTTATTGAAAAATGGATGTCATGCTTTCTTAGCCTATGTCATGGACTTGAACAAAAATACGTCAGATTTGAATAATATTTCTGTTGTTAGTGAATTTCCTGAAGAACTTCCCGGTCTACCCCCAAAATATGAAGTTGAATTCTTTATTAACCTTGAACCTGGTACAAAACCCATTTCTAAATCCCCATATCGAATGTCTCCTATTGAACTTCAGGAGTTAAAGGTCCAACTACAGGATTTGTTAGACATCAGTTTCATTCGTCCTAGTACATCTCCTTGGGTAGCTCCTGTTTAATTTGTATAGAAGAAAGACGGGAGTATACAACATTGTATTGACTACCAGGAATTAAACCATGTCACCATCAAGAATAGGTATCTTCAACCTCGCATTAATGACCTGTTCGACCAATTGCAGGGAGCACAATTATTTTCAAAGATCGATCTTTGTTCTAGATATCATTAACTGATGATTAAAACTGAGGACATTCCGAAGACTGCCTTCAAAACTCGGTACGGGCATTATGAATTCTTAGTCATGTCTTTTGGATTGACTAATGCTCCTACTGCTTCCATGGATATGATGAACCGTGTGTTCAAGGAATATTTGGATCAGTTCGTTGTTGTCTTTATTGATGACATCCTCATCTATTCCAACAGCTGTGAAGATCATGATAACCATTTGAAATTGGTAATTAACATGCTTCGTGATAACAAGCTATACGCCAAGCTGAAGAAAAGCGAGTTCAGGCTTGGGGAAGTAGCATTCCTTGGGCACATGGTGTTAAA
This sequence comes from Panax quinquefolius, assembly GCA_020205615.1. Classification (NCBI taxonomy): domain Eukaryota; kingdom Viridiplantae; phylum Streptophyta; class Magnoliopsida; order Apiales; family Araliaceae; genus Panax; species Panax quinquefolius. The sequence continues at coordinate 106,649,987 of CM035164.1, read as the reverse complement.
GCATGGAGTATCTGTTGACCTGACGAAGATTGAATCAATACAAAGTTAGGAGCAACCGAAGTTGGTGACCGAAGTACGTAGCTTTCTGAGCTTAGCTGGTTATTATCGGAGATTTGTGGAAGGATTTTCTCGAATAGCTACTCCGTTAACTCAGCTGACTTGGAAAGATACAAAATTCGTATGGAGCAAGGAATGCGAGAAGAGTTTCCAAGATCTCAAGAGGAGACTCATTTTGGCACTTATTCTGACAATTCCATCAGGTTCGGATGGATTTGTTATCTACAACGATGCTTCAGGCAAAGGGTTAGGATGTGTTCTCATGCAACATAGGAAAGTCAAAGCCTATGCCTTGCGACAACTCAAAGAGTATGAGAGGAATTATCCTACTCATGATCTGGAGTTGGCAGTAGTCGTTTTCGCGTTGAAAATATGGAGACACTACTTGTATAGGGAGAAAGTGGAGATTTATACAGATCATAAAAGCCTCAAATATTTCTTCACCCAAAAGGAACTCAAAATGCGGCAATGACGTTGGCTTGAGCTGTTGAAGGATTATGACCATACCATTCAATATCAAAACGTGGTAGCTAACGCATTAAGTAGAAGATCGTATGCGGGTACGAGTGCGATGTTGTTGATACAAAGATCGATTTTGTACGACTTACAATGGATGGAGATAGAGTTAAAGGCTCCAAGTACCCACGTGATGATATCAAACATACGAGTATAACCGACTTTAATCGATAAAGTTAAAGCTGCTCAAGCCACAGACCTAGAGCTGATGCGTATGAAGAAGAAATTACAAGAAGGTGTTATTCTAGAAGCAAGAATTGATGAAGAAGGAATACTTCGAGTCAATTCCAGACTTTACGTTCCTAACGATTCTGACTAAAAGCATAGAATCATGATGGAGGCACATAACACACCATTTGCAATCCATCCTGGGAGTACCAAAATGTATCATGATCTTCGACATACATTTTTGTGGAGTAATATGAAGAGAGAGATCGTGAAGTTTATCTCGAGGTGTTTAACTTGTCAACGTGTAAAGGCGAAGCATCAAGTGCCAAAGGGTCCATTACAACCACTTGAGATTCTGAAATTGAAGTGGGAACACATTACCATGGATTTTGTTATGGGTCTTCCCAAGGTTTCTCAAGGCATAGATGCGATTTGTGTTATTGTTGATAGATTAACCAAGTCTGCTCATTTCTTGTCGATATAGGAGACTTATTCCCTTGAATGTCTTGCTCATATGTACGTGAATGAGATTGTGAGATTTCATGGCATGCCAGTATCCATAGCTTCAGATCGTGACCCAAGATTCACTTCACGATTTTGGGTTAGTTTGCAGAAAGCTATGGTCACGGATTTATGATTCAATTCGGCATATCATCCTCAAACAGACGGGCAATCGAAAAGAAATATTCAAACTCTTGAAGATCTATTAAGACTCTGTGTCTTAGATTTCAAAGGAATTTGGGATAAGTACCTACCATTGGTGGAATTCTCCTACAACAACAGTTATCAGGCAAGTATAGGTGTGGCTCCATTCGAAGCATTGTATGGACGAAAGTGTCGCTTTCCAGTATGTTTGGATGAGGTGAGTGAAGTAACATTGTTGGGACTAGAGTTGGTACGTATGACTACAGAGAAGATCCAAATGATCCGACAATGTATACAAACGGCACATGATCGACAAAAGAGTTATGCGGATCTTCATCGAAGGGACGTGGAATTTAATATTGGGGATCATGTATTGTTACGTGTTGCTCCATGGAAGGGAGTTACAAGATTCGGGAAGAAAGGAAAGCTCAATCCATGATTTTTTGGTCCATTTGAGATTCTTGACCGGGTAGGAAATGTGGCCTATAAACTCGCATTACCTCCAAGCATGTCTCGTGTTCATAATGTTTTTCACATATCTATGCTTCGTAAATATGTGAAAGACCCAAACCACATTATTGAATTAGAACTAGACAAGATAGCTGAAGATTTAACTTACGAGGAGGTACCCGTCAAGATCTTGGATATGAAGGAGCATGTCCTACGCACAAAGGTTATACCACAAGTCAAAGTTTTGTGGAGGAACCATGCTATTGAGGAAATGACCTAGGAGTTGGAATCAGAAATGAAAGCAAGGTATCCTCACCTTTTCGAAACACCAGGTATGTACGTCAATTTCGAGGATGAAATTTCATAAGGAGGGGAGGTTGTAAGACCCCAACTTTTTAAAAATAAATTTTAATTTCCTCTATTCATTTTTTTGAAATAGCAAGGGGTGGATCTGATTAATGTGGTTAGTTATGGGTAAAATGCGCAAATATTTTAACTAAGCAAGTGGTTATAAAATATTCATTGTTGTCGGGGAATATTAGTTTGGTCGTGGAATATTCTTGTTGTCGGGAAATATTCGTACGATGGCACAACCATTTGTGGGCCCCATAATGAAAAACTGTCGGATGAAGAAAACAATAAGTTTGAGTTTTTTATAAATAACGGCGTAGTTCTTACCGTTAATACTGTTGGAATACCTGGTGGTTAAAGTACAGTAATACACGTGGTTGCATAGTAGCACATGGTATTGCACAGTATTTATGGATTATTGATTCTTACGTAAGAAGGCACTACTCAATAATTGTTATAGTAATTACTGTTTAATATTTTATTTTATTGATTTAATAATTACTACGTTGATATTTTTTATTATTGTTGTTTCAATAATTGTCACTGCACATTATTTCTCATTATCAGATTAATAATTCATATTATTTGAATAATATTATTAGATAGCATTATTGGCAATGTCTAAGAAAGTTCTGTCTAGGAAAGGGGTTTGGTCACCTAATTGCGCGCTAGTAAGGAGAAATCCTTATCGGAAAACCCCCTCTTTCCTGGGAACGACCTGGTTATCATTATTGTGATTCTGTAATATTATTTGTGAATAATTAATTATTAATTTATATTATAAGAAAATATTTATTTTATGTGGACATAAATGAAAGAATTAATGCTGATGAGTTTTATCAGTATTTTGTCAGATTGGATATATTAAAAATCATCTGTATGTGGTTTTTGGTCATGTTCTGTTTGGAATTTGGAAAAACTTTCTTCTACAAAGTTGTAGAGAATTAAATTTTATATTGAATAGACATAAAGTTCGTATTTTTCTAATAAAAGGGCTATTTATTATGAATAATTGAAGTTTCAGAAATAAATGTTTTAATTAAAAACATGGGTGGGCCCCACTTTTGGTTATTATGGAATTTTCTTAATTTGGTGGGCCCCACTTGTGCTGTGCTGAGTTTGGTCAAGTGGTATGCGTGAAATTGTTTATTAAAATATTATTTTATTAAATTTTAGTCTGTTTTGGTGTTCTGACATTTTCCTATAAATACGGTGCTTAGTTAAAATTAAAAATCACACAAGATTCAGAAGTTTTCTCTCTATATAATATTGAGCGTATTTTTGTGAGTATTTAGATACTTTGAGAGTTGCTATTCAGTGCAATTTTCTTTCAATATTATATCCGATATTTCAGTTAGAAGTACTGTTCTTTTGGGGTAAGGAATGTTATTTTCTTCGTAAATGATGTTATTTCTTTTAATATCATTATACCAAAATATTGGTATGAATTTTATTATAAATTTTTTACCTTTTCATGGCGAGGTTATTATTCACGTATACGGCACTATTCATAAATACGGTACTATTCACAAGTACTATTCACGAAGTATGATTTTTCTTGTGAAATTTCTACTTTTTTATGTCGGGGTTACTATTCACGTATACAGCACTATTCACAGAAAAAAATTAAAATTTCTTTTTCTTTGTCCAAGTGGTCTATTATGCTCCACAATTGATTATTATGGAGTATTTTTGAACTTTTATAAACTGAAGTACGAATCCCTAATCTTTGCCCTTTTATCTCACTGGATTCGTTTATTTAAAATATTTTTCATCATCCTCAGTCCTAAATGATGATATAACTGAATATCTTTGGCCTGTAGTGCAAAGATGAATGATTACCTGATGAATATCTTTGGCCCGTGGTGCAAAGATGGACATGTGTTGAGATGAACATGACCAACTGGTGATACAAATGAATATCTTTGGCCAGTAGTGCAAAGATGAATATTTGATTCAGGATGTATTGATTGATGTTACAGGAATAAAATATTGATGATGAATTTTTAAATAATAGAAGATAATAGACTTCATTCTCTACTTAACTCTTCTAATGGATTGTTGTTTCCGCTGCAGTTGTTGATCTAAAACTTATTGTCCATTATATTCTATTAGATTTTTCCCTGTTGAGGACTAAGGATAATTTATTCTACATTATCTTAGTCATAATATTTTTTACTGGGCTAGTTGAGCTCACCCTTTCCCTTTTTGTTTCATTTTTCTTCTCAAGAGGCAAGAATATAGCAGGAACTAGTTGGGGTGTGGAGTGATGTTTCAAGGCAGTTGTTTTAGCAGTCCTCACTATTTGGTAAAATAATGTATCAATAATTGTAATGAGGACTTATTTGAGTTTGGATATTGTCTAGAAGACAATATTTGTATTTAAACTCAAAGCATATGTGTTGTCGTATTTTGCATGACAATTATAATAATGAAGTTGTGGTTATTCTCTGTACCATGTATTTGGCGAATCAGAATGGGTTGTTTGGACCTATTTTGGGGGCGTCACATTGTAAGACTCTTATTATGTTGATAACGCTATGGAGTTGACAACGTTTGCTATTGATTGGTCCCCATATATATATATATATATATATATATATATATATATATATACAGTCCGTATCTTAAGCTCACCCTTTATCCAACTCACCCGAGCTCACCCCTTATCCCACTCACCCGAGCTCACCCCTCCTTTAGCGACGGACCTGGCGACGGTTCGGTTATACAACTGTCGTCTATACTTTAAGCGACGGACAACATATAGCGTCGCTAAAAGTATAGACGACGGTTGTATAACCGAACCGTCGTTGGGTCCGTCGCTAAAGGGGGGTGAGCTCGGGTGAGTTGGATAATGGGTGAGCTTAAGATCCGGACTCTCTCTCTCTCTCTCTATATATATATATGTATATATAAATATATATATATATGGGTAATAATCCATATATAACAAACTGTTGTTATGAACATTATTCCAGAAAACAGATCTTACACTATTAATTTAGAGATCCAATGTCCTAAAAATGGTTTTTTTACTGGCGATTACTCTTAATAGCGAATACAAATTTATTTATTTTGTTGGCCACTACTAAGAGTAGTGGCCAAGAGAAATGTCTAAAACACTCCAATCTTAATTAGATTTAAATAGTTTCAATGTATAAAATATTTGTATAAATAATTTCTTAAGTAATAAAATTTAACACTGTGTCGCCCCCAAATTCAAACACTCATATCTCGATTTGGTTCGTCACGTGCTAACTCTAATAATAAATCAAAATCTCACACAACAGAAAATAGAATAATTTATATTGTGATAACATAAATATTCTCGTCCCATAGTCTCGCAACCATTACTTCGACATCTTAATTTAACCATAACTATTACATCATAATAAATAAGTCTTCATACAACATAATAATAGTAAATTCCTAGTACTAAGAAACAAAGCTATTTTGAAACCTTCAATTTACCCTTGTCCTTTCCTGAGGGTTCACCACATTCTGCCTTAACTGAAAGTTTTAAAGAAAGCAAAGATGAGAAAAAAATTTGCCCAGCAAGTAATATCGCAATAAAGGTGAACAATTATAAAGTTCGAATCTCAAGGGTATAACAATGAATAATAGTTCAGGATTTATCATCAATTCTCAATAAAGGTCACTATGGACTGAAAGATATCAACAAGATTCAAGAATAAATCATATCAAGGTTTAAGAATAATGAACACTGAGCAGTCACTAGGGACTAAGAACTTCTACTAGAATTATCAGTATTATACTGAAAATTCAATAAAATGAGTACAATTGGTGATCAGCCTAAGTACCCTATGTTATGCATAACATTTAAACATGCTAGTATGTGCATACGTCGGTTCCCCGACAATTATATAATTTCCCCTTCAATAAGGGTTGTTCATCTTAGTAGATTTACCATAGTCGGCACCAAGTCAGTTGGTTTGGATAGCTTTCTTACACATGATAATAGTCTAGCCGAATCAATGGCTTTGACAACTTTTATAATGCATTTAAGAACGATAAACTCAATGCTTGCAACAATATTAAGATAAAAAAATTAATTTAAGAATAGTAATAGATATTTGCTCGATGTAAGTATGATTGATATGGCAATAATTCAGAACTATACAATATGTAAAGAGTTTAGGAACTCACATTCAATATGAAAATCAAATGAAGTTAGAGAACTTGTACAAAAGAGATAAGGTTTAGATACTTTCACAATATCCAAAGTTATGTAAGTTAGGGAACTTGCACAAAAGAGATAAGGTTTAGATACTTGCACAATATCCAAAGTTGTGTAAGTTAGGGAACTTGCCTCAAGTGTAGTTTAACAACTTATAACTTATCAACAATTGAAATCATATCATAACGTAGTTATGTATACAACACATTTATTAGTTACATAATTCTATAAGTCAATAATCTTATATGTTTGATCATATAATTCAATCACACACACTCATTATCATCTTAGCAACGTAAATGGAATGTCACATTGGTATGTTTTCACAACGTATAACTATATAATCACTACTTGCTTGTAGAAAAGTATTACAAAGTTTGTAAAAAAAATCTTTAGATTCTTGGTTTCATATAGTTATTATGTATTATAACTCTTTTAACATCATGTTATAAGACTGAAAGCAATATAACATGCAAGTTGCAATTTACAGATTACAAATAAATCATAATCCCAGACTGTAGGAGGGCGCAGCTGCACCTTGGTTAGGCTTAGGGACGGTGCAGCTGCGTTGTCCTCTGGCCAGACCAGAGTTGAGCTTTGCTCTTTCTGGATCAGTCTCATTCTAAGCATACATAGATATTAACACATAGAATATACGCATGCCTTTACAATCCTCCTACGTTCATCTTAGTACGTTACGGTTCTAGTTTAGGATTTCTAATGAGTTAAGGCCAATTGAGGTCATGAAATTACAAGGGCTACAATGTTTGCGATGCATACATGTGAGGTAGTCATGAAATCAGTTAGTATGTATGCTCAAAAAGGTTTTCATCATATACGCATAACTAGCATCATTTATTTCTTTAAAACATCTCTAACTCATGCTTGACTAACTTTCATTGTGTCTAACCAAAATGGATCTACGTATGTGTTATGTGTGTTCACATAAGGAGTATAAATCATACACGCTCTAAGTTCAGAACGTACACAACATCATGTTCATAATATTAGTTTACAACATATCCAAGTTTACTTTTAAAAGTCATTTTCACCCAAATTAAAGTATATCTTAATACATGCATAGCACTTAGGATCACATTTCATGTGTAGTTAGGTCATGTGTGCATACACACAAGATCAGAATTTAAGGTACATAAGTTTCATTGAATTTGTTTACAATGTGTCAAGTCTTTATTTAGAAATATACATCCAAATAAGTTATGGTAACTTATGCTATGAAAAGAACCCTAGGTCACAAGTCAAACTTATTTTCATACATGACTAAGTTAAAACAACATGCTAGAAGTACCATATTACAGCCAAAAGCACTGCCCAAATCTAGTGTTCGACGCAAATTGCGCCATTTTGAAGCAAAGAACAGTATGCAGTTGCGGCTTCTTCCCGGATGTAATCAGAAAGACTACGCTCAAATGAGAACATAAATCTTATACATGAAATCCTTTACATAATATACTCAAAACTAATTACCTTATTTTCATATATTCATGTAAATTTGGCTAGCACCTAGACATCAATCTTTAACCCAATTTAACAAAAGATTCCATGAAATCTTAAGAATTTAAACTACTAGAATGCAAGAGCATAGTTTAAGAAAACTACCTCTGTTGAAGCTTAAAGTGGAAATTCTTCCAACCTTAGATTTTTGCTTCTCAATTACTAGACTCACACTATATATGAAATTTAGCAGAAAACTCAGTAACCTAAATTGAGAAGAAGAACTTGCCATTTATAGAGAAATTATTGTCTAATTTTGGGTTTTGCACAATGAACTAATCCAAGAGAAAGAAGAAGAATCCAATGGGTTGAGAAGGTTAGGTGAAAAGAAGTCACCAACTTCTTCTTCTCCATCCCCCTCTTCATCATCACAGCTATTCTAGCTATCATATGCAGACTTATGTTTACGTAATTAGAATTAGGCTATTGTGAAGCACTATTGAGTCACTTAAACTGGGACAAAGAGTCTGATTGGTCTGTAATAGCAAAAAGGTTGCTAATATACTTAAGTTTTAATTCCTTTTTGGCTTACTAAATCATATTTGATGACTTAGTGTTATTTCTTAAACTTTAGTCATGGACATATATACACATAATCATATTGTAAGACCCCAACTTTTATGAATAAAGATGAATTTTCTATAAATATCATTTTTGAATATTATGGAATGAATTTGATATAATGTTATAATTGTGGGTAATATTTATAAATTTTGTAAAGTACTCAAGTTGTTATATAATATTCGATTGGTTGGGGAATATTCGTTTTAATAGGAATATTCGATAACATTACACAATCATTAGTGGACCCTAATAACGGAATTATTGTCGGATTGAGAAAACGACAAAAATACTTTTATGAAAATAACGGCGGAAGTTTTACCGTTAACTGTTGAAACACCCGGTATTAAAAGTAAAGAATGTCTGGCGTAGTTGCAGATAATACACGGTATTGATTGATTATTGATGCTTACGTAAGAAGTCACTCCGCTTTTGTTCAATTATTGTTACGATAATTCTTTGCATAATATCTCACATTATTTGATTCAATTATTGTCAATATTTTATAATCAATAATTGAGATGACAAAGTTATTAATATTATTATTTGCAATATTAACGATGTCTCAGAAGTTACATCAAGGAGAGGTTTGGTCACCTAATTGGCGCCAATGGGGAGAAATCCTTATTGGAAAGCCCCCTCTTTCCTGGGAACGACCTGGTCGATTAATATTGTGAATTATAATATTGATAATAAATGTTGTTAAAAATATTGAGGGAGTTTATATATATAATATTATGTGTGTGGTGAGTGGAATATATATATATATATATATATATATATATATATAATATTGGTGTGTGTAAAGAAGAAAAATGAAGATGGTGGGTGAATTATTATCTTTGGGATGATATATATATATATATATATATATATATATATATATATATATATATATATATATATATATATTTGGAAAAGTTGACAAAGTGGAGTGCTAGCTTAACTTGGTGGGAGGAGTTTATGATTATATATATATATATATATATATATATATATATATATATATATATATATGAAGGTGCCATGTGCTAGCTAATATATTATATATATATATATATGTATGATTATTTGCAAGTGGGGGGAGGAGAAGAATTTGAGGCGATCATGAGAGGAGTTATGTATTATTGTTATATTTATATATTTTATAAATATAATATATTATATTTTATTTAAAAGATTTTTCTTTAAATCTGGACCGTCCGATTAAAAGTAAATCAATCTGGACCGTTCATGAATTAGTTACTATGCAATCCATTCTTCTATAAATAGAAGCTCATTCCTTCATTATTTTCTTACGAATTCACTGAAACTCTAGAGAGAGAAAATTATAGAGAGAAATAAGAAGCGAAGTCTGCTAACTTTCTTTTCCTATATCCAGTTTTTTTTACGGTAAGGGGTATTATTTCTTTTGTATTCATGAAGAGAACTTCTGTTATTCCTTTATTTATTATTCTGTTGGAATAACCTGTATACACGGGCTACCCTATACTTGGTGAAATTCTTCTGTTATTCCATTCTTTATTATTCGTTGGAATATCCTGCTCGCATGTGTTTTACGCCGGATTCGATTCCGTCTTTATTATTACGTTGGAATATATCGTCATGCATGCGTTTTATATGGGACTGATTCCATCTTTATTATTATTCATTGGAATATCACATGCATGCGTTTTACGTAGGACTGATTCCGCTTCTTTATTATTACATTGAATATCCGCTGCATGCATGCTTTTACGCCTTGGGACTGGTTCCGTTATTTATTATTCGTTAGAACATCCCGCTTGCGGTGCAAATTTTGCTCGACCTAGTTAGTTTACTTATTATTACATTGGAATAACATGTCATATGGCAATACCGCATGCATGGTGATTTCTTTTGTTATTCCATTCCTTATTATACTCAGTTGGTTAAAGTTTTGACTTCTATACTCCATGAAATTAGTGAAATATCCTTTATATTTGCGCTTCATCCAGTATCTTTTCATGAAAATATTCTTCTAAGTATTCTTAAATTTTACTCTACAAAGAAGTATCATGTTGAAAATTTGGACGATATTGGATCCTGGATAATTTAATTCTTGAACTTGTTTTATTGAATTCTTATATCATTGTCATCATCCTCATGTTTATATTATGTTGAAAGTCATCTGTGGCCTATAGTGCATAGATGGACTTGGTATGATTATGACCAGGGATTATTCGGTATAATCATGACCGTAATGTTACAAATGATGTGGTAAAAGTTCTCATTGGCCCGTAGTGCATTGATGGACAGTTGTTGGCATGATCATGACCATTGATGAATACACGAATATCCTTGGTTGTGGTGCATGGATAATTTGTGGTTGTGATACTAATGAATATCCTTGGTAGTAGTCTTTGGGATGATGTGGATTATTTATTGTCGAGTCTCGTGATAAAAGTCATGAAAAACCTTTTAAATCATAGAAGATAGTAGATTTTATTCTCTACTTGACTCTTCTAATGGATTTTTTGTTCCGCTGTAGTTAAACTTGATGTTTGTTATATTTTATCAGTTTAACACTGTTGATAGCTAATGATAATTTATTCTGCATTATCTTAGTCATAATATTTCTTACTGGGCTAGTTGAGCTCACCCTTTTGCTTTCATTGTTCTCTTCAGGAAATGAGAACGTAGCAGAGACTAGTTGGGGAACAGAGTGATGGTCCAGATAATAGCATTAGTAGTCCTCACTATTCTATGAAATAGTGTGATAATAAATGTAATGAGGATCCCATTGAGTTTGTATATTGTCTAGATGACAATATTTGTATTAAAACTCACAGCATATGTTTAGTCGTATTTTACACGACTGTTGTATAATTAAGTTGTATTTGAATTTTGTACCATGTATTTGGCGACTAGGAATAGGTGATGTATACCGATTTTGGGGGCGTCATAGTTGGTATCAAAGCTTAGAGACATGATCCCTGGCTAAGATGTTAGAATAGAACTAGGAGGGGAGAGACGGGGAATTCCTTCGCTAGTATGACCTACCTAAGTTTATTTGGTATTTAATTGGTCGGTCAGAATATAGGGATAATATGTTACATGTCAATTAATTTTTTTTTGTGGCAGTATCTGAAAATGACATCCGAGAATGTTGAGAATAGCAATGGAGCATAGGCGACCGTTGATTTACCACATATCAATAATCAGGATAATGTGCATCACGAAGGCGACAATCCTCATGCAAACAATAACACTAACCAAATGATGAATGATGGAATGTTCGGAGGCTTTATGCAATTCATGCAACAAAGAAAGCAGAGAGCGGCTCTGTCCAAAATGTAGGTGGAACACTTCGGAAACTCTCGGGGACGGTCACCGCTAAGCAGATTCAAGGAGCTGGGACCACCGGAGTTTATTGGAGAGCCAAAACCACTTAAGGCGGAAGCATGGATAAAGCAGATCACCAAGATATTTGATGTCTTGGGATGCTCGGAGGAGCAAAAGGTTCCTTTCACGCCTTTATGTATGTTGAGAGGAGAGGATGACATTCTTGGTGGGGAATCGGTAAAGCGTACTCAACCTGCCGCATTGAAGATGTCTTGGGAGAAGTTCCAAGAACTATTCAACGACAAGTACTTTTCTAAAAGTATTTGTCACATAAAAGAGGTAGAGTTCAGAGTTGGAGCAGAATAATATGACCGTGTCACAGTACGAAGCGAAGTTTGCCGAGTTGTCTCGGTTTGCGTCCCACTTGGTGGATAATAAAGAGAGAATGACGCGAATGTTTTTAAGAGGTTTAAAGCCGGAGATACTTCAACATCTAATTTCTCATAAACTGTGTTTGTATTCAGATGTTGTAAATAGGGCTCAGTTAGTAGAGAGCGATAATGAGTCAACGCAACCAAAAGAGAGCAGCCGGCAAAATGATAATACCAATGAGAGTAGTCATCGAAGCGATGACAACAAGCGTGGAGGGAATCAACAGGTCAGAAGTGGTAACCACTTCGGTGGTAATCAGGGCCAAAATAATAAGAATGGACATTTCAAGAAGAGGAGATTCAACAATGATGGAATGACGTCAGCACCCGCACCCGCTGTTAAGGAAGGAGAACGACCACCTATCATATGTTTCAAATGCGGAGGGGAGGGACACATCAGTCCAAACTGCGCGATGCCATCCAAAGCATGTTATAATTATGGAAGAGAAGGTCACTTAGCCCGATTTTATCGTTCACCGAAGACAAGTTCAGCCAGGATGGAGGCACCAAAGGCCGTCCCAGAAAAGTCAAAGTCGGTAGTGCAAGGGAGAGCGTTTGTTATGACCTCCCAGAAAGCAAGGAACTCGAATAAGGTCATCACGGGTACGCTTATCATAAACTCTAGCGAAGTCTATACTTTATTTGATACCGATTCTACCCATTCTTTTATTTCTCCTACTTGCGCTCAACAATTAAATTTGACTCCGGAGAAATTAGACTTTGACTTATCTGTTAAAACTCCATTGGGAGAAACCTTCATTACATCCACGGTTTATAAGTCTTGTTTAGTTCAAATCGGTACCCTCACATCACTTGTCGATCTTATTTCATTAAAAATACTTGAATTTGATGTGATTCTAGGGATTGATTGGTTAACTACTCATCATGCTAAAATTGATTATTTTCGTAAGGTTGTTAGCTTTCATATTCCTAATCAACCTATTATGCAAATTCAAGCGACCAAACCATTAAAATCAATCACGATCATCTCAAGCCATAAAGCTATTCGTTTATTGAAAAACGGATGTCAAGCTTTCTTAGCTCATGTCACGGATCTAAACAAAATACGCCGTTTTGAATGATATTTCTATTGTTAATAAATTCTCTGACGTATTCCCTGAAGAACTTCCTGGCCTACCCCCAGAGCGTGAAATTGAATTTTGTATCAACCTTGAACCCGATACAAAACCCATTTCCAAAGCCCCATATCGAATGGCTCCTATTGAACTTCAGGAGTTAAAGACCCAATTGCAAGAATTGTTAGACATTGGTTTCATTCGTCCTAGTACGTCTCCTTGGGGTGCTTCTGTTCTATTCGTGAAGAAGAAAGATGGGAGTATGCGACTTTGTATTGATTATCGGGAGTTAAATCATGTCACCATCAAAAATAGGTACCCATTGCCACGTATTGATGACTTGTTTGACCAGTTGCAAGGAGCCAAATTCTTTTCAAAGATTGATCTTCGTTCCGGATATCACCAATTGAAGATCAGAACCGATGACATTCCAAAGACGGCTTTCGAACTTCCCAGACGGGCATTATGAATTCCTAGTCATGTCCTTTGGATTGACTAATGCTCCTGCTACCTTCATGGATATGATGAACCGAGTATTCAAGGAATATTTGGATCACTTTGTGGTCGTCTTTATTGATGACATCCTTATTTATTCCAAAAGTCATGAAGATCATGAGCAACACTTGAGGCTGACACTCCAAAAGCTTCGTGAATACAAGTTTTATGCCAAGTTGAAGAAATGTGAGTTCTGGCTTGAGGAAGTAGCATTCCTTGGGCACGTAGTATCAAGTCATGGAATATCTGTTGACCCAGCAAAGGTTAAAGCAATTCAAAGTCGAAGCAACCTAAATCAAGGATCAAGTCACGTAGCTTTCTCGGCTTAGCTGGTTATTATCGGAGATTCGTGGAAGGATTTTCTCGAATAGCTACTCCATTAACTCAGCTGACTCAGAAAGATACAAAGTTCGATTGGAGCGAAGAATGTGAGAAGAGTTTTCAAGAACTCAAGAGGAGACACATTTCAAAGACCTGCTCGACAATACCATCGGCTCGGACGGATTTGTCATCTACAGTGATGCTTCGGGCAAAGGGTTGGGATGTGTTCTCATGCAACATGGGAAAGTCATAGCCTATGCCTCAAGACAACTCAAAGAATATGAGAGAAATTATCCTACTCATGACCTAGAGTTAGCAGCTGTTGTTTTCGCACTTAAAATTTGGAGGCATTACTTGTATGGGGAGAAGGTGGAGATCTTTACGGATCATAAAAGCCTCAAATATTTCTTCACTCAAAAGGAACTCAACATGCGACAACGACGTTGGCTTGAACTGTTGAAAGATTATGATCATACCATCCAATACCATCCTGGAAAAGCGAACGTGGTAGCTGACGCATTGAGTAGAAGATCATATACAAGTACAAGTGCGATATTGTCAACACAAAGGCCCATTTTGTGTGACTTGCAAAAGATGGAGATAGAGTTAAAGACTCCAAGGACCCATGTGATGATGACGAATATACGAGTAGAACCAACTTTAATTGATAAAGTTAAAGTTGCTCAAGCTACAGACCTGGAGCTGATGCGTATGAGGAAGAAAGTGCAAGAAGGTGATGCCGGAAGCGAGAATCGATGAAGAAGTAATACTTTGAGTCAACTCCAGACTTTGTGTTCCTAATGACCCTGATTTAAAGTATAAAATCATGATGGAGGCACACAACACACCGTTTGCAATCCATCCTGGGAGTACCAAAATGTACCGTGATCTTCGTCATACATTTTGGTGGAGCAATATGAAGAGAAAGATAGCGCTGTTTATCTCAAGGTGTCTAATGTGTCAACGAGTCAAGGCGGAGCATCAAGTACCAAAAGGTCCATTGCAACCACTTGAAATTCCAGAATGGAAGTGGGAGCACATTACCATGGATTTCGTTACTGTTCTTCCCAAGGCATAGATGCAATTTGGGTCATTGTTGATAGATTGACCAAGTCTGCTCATTTCTTACCAATATAAGAAACTTATACACTTGAACGCCTTACTCGTATGTACATAAACGAGATTGTAAGACTGCATGGTATGCCAGTATCCATAGTTTCTGATCGAGACCCAAGATTCACTTCACGATTTTGGGTTAGTTTGTAAAAAGCTATGGGCACGGATTTACGATTTAGTTGGCATATTCATCTTCAGACGAACGGACAATCAGAGAGGACTATTCAAACTCTGGAAGATTTATTAAGACTCTGTGTCCTTGACTTCAAGGGAAGTTGGGATAAGTTCTTACCATTGGTGGAGTTTTCCTACAACAACAGTTATCAAGCAAGTAATGGCATGGCTCCATTCAAGGCGTTGTATGGAAGAAAGTGTCGTTCTCCAGTATGCTGGGATGAGGTGGGTGAAGCAACGTTGTTGGGACCAGAGTTGGTACGTATGACTACAGAAAAGATTCAAACGATCCGACAACGTATAAAAATCTCATAAGATCGACAAAAGAGTTATGCTGATCTTCATCGAAAGGATGTGGAATTCGATATAGGAGATCATGTGTTGTTACGTGTTACTCCATGGAAAGGAGTTACGAGATTTGGAAAGAGAGGAAAACTCAATCCTCGATTCATCGGCCCATTTTTAATCCTCGATCGAGTAGGAACTGTGGCCTATAGACTCGCTTTACCGCCAAGTATGTCTCGTGTTCATAATGTTTTTCACATATCTATGTTACGTAAATATGTGGAAGACCCGAACCACATTATTGAGTTAGAACCGGACGAAAAGCGGAAGATTTGACGTATGAAGAGGTTCCTGTTCAAATCTTGGATAAGAAGGAACATATTCTACGCTCCAAGGTTATACCTCAAGTCAAAGTTTTGTGGAGAAACCACGATGTTGAAGAAATGAATTGGGAGTTAGAATCTGAAATGAAATCAAGGTATCCTTACCTCTTCGACATACCAAGTACGTACCCTAATTTCGAGGGCAAAAATTCATAAGAAGGGGAGGTTGTAAGACCCCAACTTTTATGAATAAAGATGAATTTTCTATAAATATAATTTTTGAATATTATGGAATGAATTTGATATAATGTTATAATTGTGGGTAATATTTATAAATTTTGCAAAGTACGCAAGTTGTTATATAATATTCGATTGGTCGGGGAATATTCATTTTAATAGGGAATATTCGTACAACGGCACAATCATTAGTGGATCCCACAACGGAATTATTGTCGAATTGAGAAAACGACAAAAATACTTTATGAAAATAACGACGGAAGTTTTACCGTTAACTATTGAAACACCCGGTGTTAAAATTACAGTAATATGCGTAGTTGCATAGTAGCACATATGAAAATAACGACGGAAGTTTTACCGTTAACTATTGATTATTGATGCTTACATAAGAAGTCACTCAGTTTTGTTCAATTATTGTTACAGTAATTGCTGCATAGTATCTCACGTTATTTGATTCAATTATTGTCAATATTTTATAATCAATAATTGAGATGACAAAGTTATTAATATTATTATTTACAATATTAATGATGTCTAGAAGTTCTGTCAAGGAGAGGTTTGGTAACCTAATTGCGCGCCAATGGGGAGAAATCCTTATTGGAAAGCCCCCTCTTTCTTGGGAACGACCTGGTCGATTAATATTGTGAATTATAATATTGATGATAAATGTTGTTAAAACATATTGAGAGAGTTTATATATATAATATTATGTGTGTGGTGAGTGGAATATATATATATATATATATATAATATTGGTGTGTGTAAAGAAGAAAAATGAAGATGGTGGGTGAATTATTATGCTGGGATGATATATATATATATATATAATTGGAAAAGTTGACAAAGTGGAGAGCTAGCTTAACTTGGTCGGGAGGGAATTTATGATTATATATATATATATAAAGGTGCCATGTGCTAGCTAATATATATATATATATATATATATATATGTATGATTGACTGCAAGTGGGGAGGGAGAAGAATTTGAGGCAGTCACGGAGGGAGTTATGTATTATTGTTATATTTATATATTTTATAAATAGAATATATTATATTTTATTTAAAAGATTTTGCTTTAAATCTGGACTGTCCGATTAAAAGTAAATCAATCTGGACCGTTCATGAATTAGTTACTATGCAGTCCATTCTTCTATAAATAGAAGCTCATTCCTTCATTATTTTCTTACGTATTCACTGAAACTCTAGAGAAAGAAAATTATAGAGAGAAAGAAGAAGAGAAGTCTGCTAACTTTCTTTTCCTATATCAAGTTTCTTTTATGGTAAGGGGTATTATTTCTTTTGTATTCATGAAGATAACTTCTGTTATTCCATTATTTATTATTCTGTTGGAATAACCTGTATACGCGGGCTACCCTATACTTGGTGAAATTCTTCTGTTATTCCATTCTTTATTATTCTATCGGAATATCTCATGCATGCATGCGCTTTTACTGTGGGACTCGATTCCGTCTTTATTATTACATTGGAATATCCTTTCAGACATTTTACGTAGGACCGATTCCGTCTTTATTATTCGTTGGAATATCCGATCATGGCGTTTTCTGCCGGACTGGTTCCGTTATTTATTATTCTGTTGGAACATCCTGTCGGTGTGAATTTCGCCTGACTTGGTTCCGTTACTTATTATTCTGTTGGAATAACCTGTCTATGAGAAGTACCGCATGCATGGTGATTTCTTTTGTTATTCCATTCCTTATTATACTCAGTTGGTTAAAGTTTTGACTTCTATACTCCATGAAATTAGTGAAATATCCTTTATATTTGCGCTTCATCCAGTATCTTTTCATGGAAATATTCTTCAGAGCATTCTTGAATTTTACTCTACAAAGAAGTATCAAGTTGACAATTTGGACGATATTGGATCCTGGATAATTTAATTCTTGAACTTGTTTTATTGAATTCTTATATCATTGTCATCATCCTCATGTTTATATTTTGTTGAAAGTCATATGTGGCCTGTAGTGCATAGATGGACTTGGTATGATTATGACCAGGGATTATTCGGTATAATCATGACCGTAATATTTCAAATGATGTGGTAAAAGTCCTCATTGGCCCGTAGTGCATTGATGGACAGTTGTTGGCATGATCATGACCAATGATGAATACACGAATATCCTTGGCTATGGTGCATGGATAATTTGTGGTTGTGATACTAATGAATATCCTTGGTCGTAGTACAGGGATGATGTTGATTATTTATTAAGTCGAGTCTCAAATGATAAAAGTCATGAAAAACCTTTTAAATCATAGAAGATAGTAGATTTTATTCTCTACTTAACTCTTCTAATGGATTGCTTGTTCCACTGTAGTTAAACTTGATGTTTGTTATATTTTATCAGTTTAGCACTATTGAAAGCTAATGATAATTTATTCTGCATTATCTTAGTCATAATATTTCTTACTGGGCTAGTTGAGCTCACCCTTTTTCTTTCATTGTTCTCTTTAGGAAATGAGAACGTAGCAGGGACTAGTCGAGGAATAGAGTGATGGTCCAGATAATAGCATTAGTTGTCCTCACTAATCTATGAAATAGTGTGATAATAAATGTAATGAGGACCCCATTGAGTTTGTATATTGTCTAGATGATAATATTTGTATTAAAACTCACAGCATATGTTTAGTCGTATTTTACACGATTGTTGTATAATTAAGTTGTATTTGAATTCTGTACCATGTATTTGGCGACTCAGAATAGACGATGTATACCGATTTTGGGGGCGTCACACATATAATCCATGTAAATTGGGTGCATGTAATTTAATATTTAATGTAGATAAAATTATGCAGTTAGGTATTATTAACTTGGTATTCTCCATAACTATTTTTAGTACACATACTTCAATATTATAACAGTATTCAATATTAGATGTCTATTTTTCTAACATTCAACTTCTTTCTGAATTTCTGAGATGCACAGTTAATTAACTATTTTTGTATTAAAATGTCACTCACGATGCTATTTTGCCACTTAGTACTTCATACCATTAAATTTACTCTTATCATATGATTTTAATAATGTCACACATTATAATAATGTTTCATATAATATCCATAGTAATAACCAACTTCCAACATCCGCCAATCGAATAATTTGTGCTAATTTAGTACTACAGAAGAGGCGCAATGCTGGCCAATCCCGACAAAGATAAACCGGTTTAGCTTCATGCTAGTTCCAACCTCTACCACCATACCAGTTTCATATAGCATGAATTAAATACCAAATTGATAATACTACTAATTAAACATCCTATTCATTTTTCATGCATGGAGTTACTTTATCATTCAATGATATACAATTACTCATAATAAATATTAATTCATCCTTCTCTTATAAGACCGTTCCTCTATTAATTCACTTAGTGAATCTCTTTGTTCTTCATTATGCCACACTAGGCAATTCTGATAAGCTTTATGTTAAGCTCTTCACCAATCTCACCATCTTACCTTATTGTCATATAGTTCTCAACCCTTATCTTAATTGAATAGAATTTCTATAAACCATGCCACAACAATATTTAATTATATTCAAATAAATATTCAAATTTTATTAATATATTTATTATTAATATTAAAAAATTCTTGGGTATT
Source organism: Panax quinquefolius (assembly GCA_020205615.1). NCBI lineage: Eukaryota > Viridiplantae > Streptophyta > Magnoliopsida > Apiales > Araliaceae > Panax > Panax quinquefolius. Next base: position 106,630,153 of record CM035164.1, on the reverse strand, counting down.
ACATCCTCCCCCATATAAAAATTCCTTTCTCAAAATTGGTACAAGGTTACATAAATAGATGGGGATAGTCCCTTCTCATCTTATCCTCTAACTCCCACTTAGCCTCCTTGGCGTTGTGGTTTCGCCAAATTACTTTTATAGAAACTATGGTTTTATTTCTGAAAGTTTTCCCTTTCTTATCTATTACTTGGACAGGAATTCCTCGTAAGTTAGATTCTTCTCTACTTGAATCAGCTCATAAGATATCACATGTTTATAGTCAGGCTTGTATGGACGCAACACGAAAATGTGAAACACATTGTGAATGTGTTCCAGCTCAAGTGGTTGTTGATCGAAATCTATATACGCTTGTCGACGTCGGGATTTTTATTTGTCCCTTTTCGTTACTTGTTCTTTGGTGTTCTCATGTTAGGTGAGATTTGTTTGAAAAATAAGTGAAAAAGGGCTGACATGTATCATGTCGACAATGGACTGTTAAGAGTCGCCCGTTGGTTTTTTATATGGTTGTACCTGTAAGGCCCTCAAATCCGGGTACTTGAAACCTGAACTCGGTGCTTCACGATACCATTTCTATGAGAGGAATAATACTAATAATAATAACAATAATATAAAGATCAACTTAATTTACATATTTATCAGAGCCTGAATCCCAAGTACGTAACCTTTAAACATTCATTATAACCCATGATAAACAATATATATCATATTTATCTTAATAAAGTCTAAACTATTACATAATATATAGCATAACACTTATTTAGCAACTTTCCCTTTTCCTTTGTTCTTAGCAGAGCTCTCTAGTTGTTCACCCTTAGCTAAAAACATTTAAATTAAGCAAGGATGAGCATTTAAGTGCCCAGCAAGTAATATCAATTATATTTATAAGCTGAAAGAATTTAGATGTTTTCTTTATACTACCCTTCTACAACGATTCAACAGTTGTGAAGTAATCTGTACCAATGATAATAATATATCAATTCTATACCAAATCTTTGAAACTACGTACTGACTATAAATAGGGTTTAGATGACTTACTATGAACATTGTTTTCAATTTTCAAATAGGTTAAATGTAAATTCATCGCAAACCGTCATAACTTGCGGGCATGGGGGTGATCACCGTTATGCCTCAAGATCGATCAATACTACGTAAAAGAACGAGGGTATCGTTTCACTCTCCCTCGCCAAGTAGCATAAAAGTTTTCCGTGTAGGGATGTTCATACTTGTCTGGGTTCCAAATCAAAGGTTTTATCTTGTTCAACAACAATCTATAATTCAACATATATGTATATACGGGTAATTGACAAAGGTATATCAACATGTGATTAAATACAATGATTATCTAAGTGGGGACACTTCAGATAACCATTTATAGAAATTAACTAATGTAATATATATCTCGAATTATCATATAATAACATGTTGATAATCAATGAGCGTATATAATATAGGGTTAATAATCTGTACAGTAATAATATAGTTTAGAAACATTCTTACTCATGTCTATTGCATAAAGAAAATGCAAAGGTAAGATACTTACCTGATGCGCTGCTTACAGTTCGTAACTTAGTTCTATCTTTTATATCACGAACTATCATTAGTCAGATCATTCGTTCGATTAGAACATTATATCTCAACACATAATACTGCTTATTGCAGTCAACACATAACCTAATCACATTGTTATATATGTTTAACAACCATTGAATCACAAATAATCACATATCTAATTAAATTATCTAAGTGCAGATCAATTTCTGAAAGGCGTCGGTGTACCGACAACTTTATCGGGTAATTATCGAGTCTAAGACTCTGTCCTGTAACTTAGTATTAGTCATATTATTTTTAAATGACTTAATATAATTTTAAAACATTTATTATAATTTATCATGAATTTTTAAACATCAGAATCATTATTAAATGATTTAAATATTGAATAATTCTATTGTCATTAATATTTAATTAATATTAAACTATTAATGAAACCATTGCCAAAATATTAAAGTTATTTATAATAACTTAGAATATTTTTAAAGTATTAATATTACCTTAAATAATTTTTAAAATATTTAAAATCATTTTAAATAATTATCATTAATATTAAAGTATTAATGTAATATTTATCAAATATAAAAAGTCATTAAGTATAACTTAATAATATTTTTAATTCATTTTATCCTTTTTAAATGATTTCTAAATTAATAAAACCATTTTAAAACTATTTATTTAATATAATTATTAAATAAATTAAATATCATTAATAATAAATTAATAATTATTAATATTAAATTATTAATAAAATTATTCTTTAAATATTAAAAGTTATATTTTATAACTTAAAATATCTTTAAACACTTTATTCTCATTTAAAATGATTATTATAATATTAAAATCATTTTTAAACTAAATTATTTAATATAATTATTAAATAACTTTATATCATTAATAATAATTAATTAATGAAATTTATCTTTAAATATTAGAAGTTATATTTTATAACTTCAAATATTTTTAAATACCTTATTATTATTTAAAATAATTTTTTAATATAACAAAATCATTTTTAATTAATTTATTTAATTCATTTAGTAAATAACTTAATGATCATTAATATTAAATAATTAATGAAATTTACTTTAAAATATTAAAAGTTATATTTTATAACTTAAAATATTTTTAAATAACTTATTATCATTTAAAATAATTTTTAATATAATAAAATCATTTTTAATTAATTTATTTAATGCATTTAATAAAAAATTAATTATCAATAATATTTAAATAAATACTAATATTTATGAAAAATATTTCAAATTATTAATATTTAATTTTATAACTTAAAATAATTTTAAAAATAATTTTTGTAATTTTCAAAAATTAATAACTATTTTTAAATAATTTTCGAAATAAAAATAAATATAATTATTAAATCTTACATTATAGCCTTTTAATGACGTAAAAGCGTCGCCAGTAGGTGTTCTTGAGCCCTCAAGAACATTCATGCTTGATTAACAAGAAAGCACGTTTGACCACGTGTAGATCTTAACTCGTTAAGTTTCTGGGATTTCTGCTCGTCAAACCTTGTAGTACTAGTAACGTACTATAAGCTCCAACAATCAACACGATCACAAAGCAACTAACAAAGGAGATCTAATCATCCAAAGTGGCTGTCAGAGCTGTTCTTCATTTTCTGGGTTACCTAGAAATGAAGAACAGTTCAACTGCTCATATTTGGGCTTCCACAACTTGTGATCTAGGTGATGTTTTAGTGATTTAAGAGTTTCAGTGTCTAGACAACATGTCAAAGAAGAGATAGATAATATATAATCACCATAACAACTACTAAATCGCCAGATTTTAATCCCACAATTGACCATGTCGAGAAATCACGATCATACGTTTTTCGGGTTACCCGTAAAACGAAATCGTCGATCGTCTTACATGGTTCGACCGTACACTACATGCATCCCGTTAATCATTTAGATGTTCTACAAGCTTAAACATGTAGCCTAAACAACATACAACAACCTTGTTACAACAAAAAATCCAATTAACAAAAACATGAAAGATCCGGGCCCATGAACTCATTGCCGAGATTTTCGGGGCATGTTCGATTACCCAGATCCGGCTTCGTCAATGTCCGTCAGCGGTGTTTGACCACGATTAATCGACATTCTATGCATGATCTGGTCACCGCCACAAGTTCTAGATCACAGATCTCATATCGTATACATGTTCAAACATTAAAAACACAAAAACCATAAACATCCAAAGATCTAAAGGGCCTGACATTCGGTTGTCAGTCAACATAAAAAAATTTCCCAGATTTTTAAAAACACATAATCCGAGCCTATAGATGTTATGGATCTAACATCTATCAACCCAGATCATCATTATACACTACATACAACATATTTTAACACTGAATCGTAACATCTAACATAGGATCATTGGACAGATTTCTTGCTAGGGTTTTTACCTTCTATGAGCAATCTTTGATTCTTGGCTACTGATTTGGTTCTGGAATTCGTGGGGCTTGATTCAAGGACTGATATGCTAAGAGAATTTGTAGCTTAGAGAGAGAGAGAGAGAGACTTGATGGAGTGTTGGTGAATGAATGAGCATAATGTACACTTTTTCTCTCTCCTAAACTATTTATATGACTTAGATTCAATGAATTTAACTTGCAAGGTGTCAATAGAGATAAGCTTGAATTGGTTTTAGGCATGTGTTATAAATCTAGAGTGATAACTTGCAAGATATGGATAAGATTTGCAAAAAAAACCTATCCAAAAAGGGTATTTTAGTAAACTAATAAAACATTTTAAGGGTATTTTTGTCCATGATGCTTGAATCTAGGTTAAAATCAATAGATATTAAACCTTAAGGTTTCCCAAATAATTTCTAGGGTTTAAAAATTTAAGTTTAAAGTTCAATAAAATTTTAATTAGAACATACAATTAAAATTTTAGGGTTTTTAAATAATTAGGGTTTCCAAAACATAATTATGGTTCTAATCATTATAATTTTAATTTACTAATTAGGTTTACCTTAATTAACAATAAAATTTATCATACGCATTATTATTCACAGTAACACAATTTCTGACTAATCAAAATCTCTGGTTTAGGTTTCCAATTAGGGTTTCTAATTATTAGAAATTCAAATATAAACTAGGGTTTTAAATTTACAATTAGGGTTTCCTAATTATCATAACATTATGTAACACACAACGTAAATCATATAACACAGTTATATAATAGTCTTAAACTCGCAATTCATAGTACCAACACAACCGAGAAAATGTTTGCACATTGACCCAGTGATGTGACACTGCTAAACAGGTCGGTGAAACCGAGATTCATTAGGGTCCGGGGACTTGATTATGCAGAGGGAAGGTGTTAGACAACCCCCAACATCCGTGTTACCACGGTGACCGCCATTTTTCAAAAAATTGTTATATGAATGTGTGTGTGGGTCAATGTGCTGTTATTTGGAAGTAGTGTGAGGCCTCGTTCGCACCTATATACACAGGGTTTGAATTTATGTAAAAATTCAGTTTTAAACAAGATATGGCAGTGATGTTTTATAAAAGTGGTTTTTCAAACCCTTATGCTCAATAGTAATTGAGACCTTTTACACTCCCATTTTTATTAAGTGTTTGGCTTGATTGTTTTTTAATTTTCGAGATGCAAAGCATCTTCGAGAAAATAATGTACAAAATAGTGCTGAACTCCTCGTGGGTATGAAAACAATCTGAGGAAATCCAAACACCGTGAATAAATTTACAAGTCTCACATACAATTTGAAATGTGCATCACGGAATCGAATCTAGATCGAAGAAATCAATCTGATCATATGATTCCTAGGCTCACATGATGCCGCAATTGATAATAAATCAGTAAGCATGTATATAAATAAAAGCTGTAAATTTAAATATATACAGACATGATCAACCACCACAAAGCACCTCCATGGGGGATCGAGAAATGTAAATAAAGTCGTAAAAAGCAATCAACCGCCACAGAGTAAACTCGAGTGGGACCAAAAGTAAAGAAAGTCAGAAGACGATCAACCGCCACGTAAGTAAACTCAAAGCGGGATTAAACGTAAATATATATATATATATATATATATATATATATATATATATATTAAAGCAAGAATAAATGCTCGAAGGCATCAAGTCTAGGCTCAATCAAGGTATAACTCGATAATGTTAGTCCATATATAAATATATATATATATAATAAGAAACGCACGGATGTAAAATCCAGCTCATCAAACAAAGTCCAACAACAACAATGATATATATATATATATATATATATATATATATAAAGCGAAGAAGCGCTCCGCATCAAGTTCAAAGCTCAATCGAGGCATAACTCGATAATGTTAGTCCATATATAATATATATATATATATATATATATATATATATATATATATACAAACTGAAATGAAACCACGGACCAAAGTCCGGGCAAACACACGTAACACGACTCTCAATGTGAAGAATAGTGTGTGCAAATATGAAGAGAAATGCTTTAAAATGTGTGAGAAGGCTTATAGTGGGCTACCAAAAAAGACTTCTATATCTTTAAAGGGATGAACACTCGGCTCCCGCCGGTACAAAATAGAAACTATATGTGAGCTCACAAGTGTTTAAAATGAGAAAACACTCAATGTAGGGTGTGTACAGAGTAAATTGGACAGGGCTTCCTTGCACTTGGTTTATCACATTGATAATCATTGGAATGTCGGTGTCGCGCTATCAATGTATATGTGGTGAAAAGATGATTCTTTTCTCATGTGTATGTTTGATAGTTAGAAACTATTAAGATTAGTCAGATATTATATTAGGATTAGGTGCGGTTCTTAAAACTAATGCATATGGTAAGTTCGTGACTCACAATAATATGGTATGTTTTGAACCCCTCAGCGAAAGGACGCCTATGGTCTGACTAGGATAAGTTCTTAAACTCATACTATTGTGGCAAGTTCCTGAACTTCCAATGTGCGGTAAGTTTGATGAACTATACTGGGGATATAGGAGGATTGTAAGTTGAAATACAAGAATATTTAGTACAAAAATTGAAATTATGGAGAAAATTAGATATTCTAAATCTTCTAGCTTCGCTAGATTTTTGAAATTTATTGACTTCGTGCGGATGGTTGTACTTTTAATTTTTCAAAAATGTTGGATCACACTAGTGAACCAAAGAATTTTTAAAACAGTGTTATTATTCAGCAGATCTATCTATCTTTGTTTGTTTTATTTAGATAAAAAAATGTTTTTAATTTTCAAAATATATTTTAATTATATGTATCGGGTGATATGATAAACGATAAAGTCATCAATGCAATGGAACCTGGTGTTGGATGTGATCATATGATCGTCAGCCCACTATGGTGAGATGTAGTATGACAACGTCATAATCATGACACCATAAAAGGATTTTGAGGTTTCTTTAAGATATGAGAATATATATATATATATATATATATGTGTGTGTGTGTGTGTGTGTGTGTGTGTATGTATATATATATTTCGATTGATGTTCGAATTGTTGAAGAAGTCTATGCTATTTGATTCAGCTAGACGAATATTGAAAATTTTTTATGAAATTCAAGCGTTCTTTGTCAAACTATGCTAAGCCAAATTGTTCTGGTGCGGATTTAGATGTTGAAAAGCTGAGGTGAACAACCCTGTAAGAGGGGACATGTTATCAGAGACACTGGTTCCGAAAGTAATGCATATAGTCGTTACAAAGTTAAGATGTAATACGTTGTGCACGACGTAGGGGTACGATAGGCTGATCACCTAGAGTACTTGCAGAGAGTGTTTTTAGTCTGTGTGATTGCTAAACATTCTGTTAATAACGATTTACAGTGGTGATGCACTATTAAACCTGGGGAAGAGTTCATGGTCCGTAAAGTCTTATGACTGTTAAAGGTTCAAGTCGAGATACTTGATAACCTAGGGACGTAGTTCAAGGTCTTATGACCCCTTAGCATGATTTGGAATCTTTTAAATTCTTATTATTCATATCGCTTCCCAATTATTGAGTAATTGTGGAAGATTCTTATTATTCTGAAAGGTGAAAGTGGAAAGGATGAGAAAATTAAGCAAAACATAATAATTTCAAGAAAGAATTGAAATTTCAGAAATAAGAGAAATGTGAAACTCTTAGAAGAGGAAGAGGTGAGGAAGGAGATGATCTTAGAAAGATCTTTAGAGAAAGAATTTGGTTGTAGATCCTAATGAATAAATATATATTAACATAAAATCTATTTTGATAAATGGAAGGAACGAATATGAGTAAGTCAAAATTTCGAGGACGAAATTCTTAGAAGAAAGGGTGAATGTAATATCCTGAGTGTTTATGATAACGATTCTTAGAAAAGGAAATGAATGGATTAAAGAATATATAATATTTGATATATGACTGTGTTTAATTGAAGGTTATGTAATAAAAATCTAAAAGTTGTTGAAGAAATGAATGAAGTATATTTGTATGTAAAACATTTTGCTAAGTTAAAGTGTTGAAGTAATTCAATGATAATTGTGAAAGAGATTTTGTGAAAACCTTAGTAAGGTAGGGTTTCGGTGATTCCGAGGACGGAATCTTTATAAGGAGGGAAGGATGTGACAACCCTAATTTTTATAAGTTATTAAAATAGAAATTTAATAATTAAAATTCTTATTATGAGATGTTTTGAGTTTGAGTACGTATATATATGTGCTATATATTTTGAAATATGTGATCAAAGTGCGAAGGATATATATATATATATATATATATATATATATATATATATATATATATATATATATGAGAAAGTGAGGTTAAATAGTTAAGTTAACTATTAAAGAAATTAAATGAATTTGGTAATTATTTTAAATATTTATTTAATTAAATAAATATTTTTAAATAATTTAATTATTAAGAAAAATAAATAATTGATGAATGGTGGTGAATTAATTTAGTAACTAAATTGATTAGTGTAAATTAAATTGAGTAGTGATAATTTTTATTTGAAGAATTTAATTAAATTAAATCAATTGACTAATATTTAAGAAAATAAATAAATTAAATAAAGTGATATTTCTAATTTATTAATTAAATTAGATATATAATTATTTATTAATTATAAGTATAATGATAATAAGGTTTTTATTATTATTATAAGTTATTAAGCTAAAGTTAATTAATTAACTAGAGTGTGGCACAAAGTAACTATATAATATAAATAATATAAGAATAATCTAGTTGGGGGAATTTTTGGTTAGCCAAACAAGGCCTTGTGGCCTTTGGTTTTTTTCCAACTGATGTCTTTTGTTTTCTTTAACGGATGAATACGTGGGAGAGTTAAGCCATATCAGTTTTCTTTTGCGTCTTATTTTCTCCTAAAGCTAAAGAGCAGAGTTGAGAGAGAAGAGAGTACAACACTGAGTTCTTGGTGATTGGCAAGAGGAAGAAGGGGAATTACTAAACCTAGTCACCATCTTTTGTAGCATACAATCAAAGTGAAGGTATAACTTACTTCAATTCTTTTTTTTATGTGGAATTTATTCAAATACATGTATATATATATATATATATGATTTATAATCCGTTAATCCTCGTTTGTGGGTGTTATTTGAGGATTAAAGGCATGGAATTGGGTTGTAGTAGAAGGCTTTATATATCAGTGTATATGTTGTTGGATATGGCCTTAAAAAGTACAAAATTTTGTGCCTTATATGTGTTGTAATATGCAAATTGAAGTTGGATTGTTTTAATATGTGAAGAAACGAAAGCGGCGTAATTGGAATCGTGTCAATTGATTGAGAAACGAATTCGTGGTGATCATTCAAAACATGATGAAATTCAGAAAATTGGGATTTTGATCATTCAAAATTGTATACGTAAAGTGTTTATGTTGTTATTATGTGGTATTGCATGTTTATAGATGTTATTACAAAGTTTTAGTTGCTAGGTGTCATAATTTCTGTAGGAATTGGGTTGAGATGGGGACTCTACCGAGTAAATGAGCTTCTTCTGAGCTATGCTTTATAACTGTGCGTGGCGCCTTGGGGGATGTCAAGAATCACTGGCTAGTGTTCTCGAGCCCAGCAATTGACTTACGCCTATTTCATAGTCATGTGTAATGGACTTATGTTAGCTAAGCAAGCATGTTAATGAGGTTAAGACATAATAAAAACTAGAAAAACATATTGTAAGGTGTTGTAATGTAAAGTGTAATGATTTTAAGTGATTGCTTAATTAAGTCATGCAATGGAACTAAATGTGATGTTTTCAAAAGTAAGAAATAAATGATAAGATTTATGTTGGTTTATAATGAGATATAAGTTGAAAGAAAGATTTGAATGTTAACTTGATTAGTTAATCTAATATATGTTTAAAAGGATGTAAATACGCGTTAGAAGACTTAACTGTCAATTATAAGGGAAGCGTAACGAGAGAGGTTATATAACTTAGTTATTGTTAACAAGTGTAACACATCCAATATGAGATAATGGAGTCTATGACAACTTTACTGAACGTTAAGTGTCAGTTACGAAAAGAAGTATAAAGAAACACAATATGGGATTACGTAATGATAGATGTCATACGAAGAGGAGTAAAGACTTGAAGTTATGTGTTACTTTTCAAAGAGATGCAAGTTATAAAAAATTAAGATTTAGAGACATTGTGGTTTCATTATATGTGTAACTAATGCATGTGAATATGAACCAGTGACGCCCCCAAAATAAATCCACACGACCCATTCTGAGTCGCCGGATATCGCACTATAAAAATCAAATATAAACTTCATTTATACAACTGTTGAACTGTCGTGCAGAGTACGACAATAGATAAGCTGTGAGTTTTAATACAAATATATATAACTCTCGTGGTGCCTTGACCACAAGACCTTACAATGGTACCTTACATAAAGGTACAGTCAATAATTTTTTTAGAAATTAAAATCTTTGGAAAATACTCAAGGAAACCTTCGTACATGGGAGGCCATCCGTCTAGGTTATGATAGATATCATATGTCCACATAATTATCCTTGGTTGACCCAAAAGTCCCCAAAGAAAAATAAGAAGATTACTATCATCTTCTTTCTAATGGTGAGTCTTCTCTTGACATATAATTATCTTTGTTGTCTCCAAGTGAAAATTATATTTTAAATAAACTCCAAGATCATATAAGTAGTGCTCGTAGATATACTCAGCAAGTGGATATGCACAACCCTGTCTTATGATAACACGAGGTTGTATGTCATTAGACATCTTGTATGATAGTGGCAAAACACCCTTCCAAAGTTGGTTTCACCTCACCCTATTCGGTTCACCAAAATTAAATATCAAATGACGTATACAATATGACACACTTATCTAAAGTTCTCAACAAAATTATTTCCATACTATTTAGGGAGAACATCAATGCAATTTATATAGACCACCGATTCTATTCCCTCGTTATCCCCGATTCACCCAAAGAACACTCTTATTACGAAAGGAATTGTGAAGCAAAAAGGGTGAGCACAACTAGCCCAAAGTAAAGAATATCATGACTAAAGATAATTTACATCATCAATAGCCTTCATCATTAATAAATCAGAGATTTAGAACATATGGTAGATGATAAAACTTTTCAACCATAGTCGCAAATGAACGAAGCAATCCATTAGAAGAGTCAAATAGACCATCGAGGTCTATTATCTTCTCCATGTTAAAAGTCCACCAATAATGTTTTATCCTCGTAACATCAATCAACAATTTCGGCCCACAATCATATGAATAACTCGTAATCATAATTGTGATTCTAAATTCCTCTTCGCACCTGTGACGAAGATAATTTTCATCACCTATCTTCACCGAAACATCAAACACCATGGTTATACCAAATCACAATTCCCGCTTCATAATCATACTAATAAATTCATCTTTGTACTACTGACCAAAGATATTCATTAACAATTCATCTTTGCACTACTGTGCCAAAGACATACAATCGTATTTTAGAAGAGTCAAGTAGAGCATGATATCTACTATCTTCTACTTAATTAAAAGTGTATAACCAATATTTTATCGGCCGAGACTCGATTTTAATAAATAATCCACATCATCAAATCATCCCGCACTTTTCTGACGCCCAAGGATATTCATGTAATCATCAATGGTCATGATTATACCGAATAATCCCTGGTTATAATCATACCAATAATTGTCCATCAATGCACTACGGGCCAATGAAAACTTTTACCACATCATCTATAACATTACGGGTCATGATTATACTGAATGATCCCTGGTCATAATCATACCAATAAACAGTTCATCTATGCACATAAGCCAAAGATACTCATCAATTAATAGTTCATCTTTGCACGTAAGCCAAAGATATACAACTATAAAACCAATAATCAACAGTCCATCTTTGCACGTAAGCCAAAGATATCCAACTGTAAAACCAATAATCAAAAGTCCATCTTTACACGTAAGCCAAAGATATACAACTGTAAAACCAATAATCAACAGTCCATCTTTGCACGTAAGCCAAAGATATACAACTGTAAAACCAATAATTAACTGTCCATCTTTGCACGTAAGCCAAAGATATACAACTGTAAAACTAATAATCAACAGTCCATCTTTGCACGTAAGCCAAAGATGACTTTCATCACAATATAAGCATGAGGATGATGACAATGACATAATAATTCAATAAAACAAATTCAACGATAAATTTTAAAGATTTATAATTTAATTTATCCAGAAATTAATAACGTCCAAATTGTCAACATGATATTTCTTTGTAGAGTAAAATTTAAGAATAATATTCATGTACTAAAAATAATTTGGACAGAAAAGAAATATATTTTTCGGGTAAATAGTACCCCGTGAATAGTACTTCGGGAATATTACTTCATGAATAGTACCCCGACATGAAAAATACCCAAAAAACCCGAGTGAATAATATTCGGGTGAATAATAATTTGGGTAAATAGTAACCTGTGAATAGTACTCTAACACAAAAAGTGTCCCAAATACTCGAGTGAATAATACAAGAGTGAATAGTAATTGGGTGAATAGTAACCCGTGAATAGTAACTCGTAAATAAAATACCAAATAAAATGAAATTTCAAGACAATTACAGAAGAAATGATATCTCATACGAGTATAATAGAATATACGAAACTGCAAATGGATTTTCATCCGCCATGCGGTAATCCATGTAGACAGATCATTTCCATAATTTAATAAAGAATGAATACGAAAGGTCATTCACCATGCATGCGGTAGTCCGCGTAGACATGTTATTTCAACAGAATAATAAAGAATGGAATAACAGAAGAATTCACCATGCATGCAATAGACCGCACAGACAGGTTATTCCAATAGAATAATAAAGAATGGAACCAGGTCATGCGTAATCCTTGCATGATGTGATATTCCAACAGAATAATAAAAGAATGGAACCGGTCATGTAATCCAGATGTATGGCAGGATATTCCAACAGAATAATAAAGAATGGAACCAGGTCATGCGTAATCCGTATAGACAGGATATTCCAACAGAATAATAAAGAATGGAATAACAGAAGAATTTTACCATATATGCGGTACTTCACATACACAGGTTATTCCAACATAATAATAAAGAATGGAATAACAGAAGAATTTCACCATGTATGCGGTACTTCATATAAACAGGTTATTCCAACATAATAATAAAGAAGGGAATAACAGAAGCTCTCTTCATGAATACAAGAGAAATAATACCCCTTACTATAATAATAATATCCCTTACCTTAGAAGTAAACTGGAATAGTGAGGTGGAAAACTTCTCTTCTCCTTTCTCTCTATAATTTATCTCTATAATAATTACTCTATAGCTTTAGTGAATTGGTGAAAAATAATGAAAGAATGATCTTCTATTTATAGGAAAATACAGTTTCGATAATTGCACATTTTGGTGCTCGAAATATTACAGTATAATACCTTCCTCTTTTCCTTCATTTTTAATTTAGTCCTGCAAGTATTATCAAACTTGCACCACCTCCCCTAATAGTAAATCATGTGAATCAATAGTAAATCATGTGACTCAATAGTTCTAAACATGTGAAAATATGAATTACAGTATAATACCTCCATTTATACCTCTATTTTTAACTTATTCATGCAAGTATTATCAATCTTGCACCAACTCCCCTAATAGTACAAGAATGTGAATCAATAGTATACACATGTGAACAAATAGTTATAATCATGTGAATCAATAGCAATTAATTGCTCATTTATCCGGTTGGTCAGTATAACTTCCAGACATCAATTAATATCGAAATAAATGTCGATTTCCACTAACACTAATAATTCCAACACAATGGAACTATCAATTTCATCTTTAATCAACACGAACTTATTCATCATTAATATTATAACTCACAATATTTAACAACCAGGTCGTTCCTAGGAAAGAGGGGGCTTTCCGATAAAGATTTCTCATTATTGGCGCGCAATTAGATTATCTAACCTCTCCTTGATAGAACTTTTAGACATTATCAATATTGCAAATAATAATATGAATAACTTTGTCATCTCAATTATAGATTTAATAATATAACATATTATACAAATGATACTGTGAACAATTGAATCAATAATATGAGAGATATGAAGCAGCAATTACTGTAGCAATAATTGAGTATAACTGAGCGACTTCTTATGTAAGCATCAATAATCAATACCGTGTGCTACTATGTAACCACAGCGTAGACATCGTATTTTTTTACCACCGGGTAGTTCAACAGTTTTTAACGGTAACACTTTCGTAGTTATTTTTATAAAAGATAATTCGCCGCTTTTCTTACTACGATAATACTTGGATTAATAGGGGTCCACCAATGATTGTGTCATCGTACGGATATTCCCTGACAAAAAGAATATTCCCCGACCAAATGAATATTTTATAACCACTTGCTTACTTTGCAAATATTTTCACATATCACCCTTAACTTTAAACTTTTATTAATTTAACCATTTACAAAATAAAATAATAATTATAAGAAAATTGAATACTTTCATTTCATAAAATTCGGGGTCTTACATAACCTTTGAACTGTTGTAGGATATACGCAAAGCATTTAAGCTATTTTTCGGTAATTGGTAATCTACGAACCATGCAAGTCTTTCAGTTTCTATAAGCTATGTGAATTTGATTGTTTTAAATCTTTATTGCAAATAACATGATGTGTTATATTTATGTTGAAAGCATGAAACGTTAAAGTCAACTATTGACTACGTTGATTAAGTAAAGCATGTTGATTGAGTAAGGAACTCAATCTTTATACTTGTTATATGAACTGTAGCCTGTATGTTATGATAGTCCAATGTTTAAGAGTTATATGTTGAGCATGTTATTATATGCTACGTGTTGCATGAAAACTATTAGATTTTGCTGGGCTATCGAGCTCAACCTTCGAAATAACCATTTTTACAGGTTAAGGATTGAAGATAACACTATATGCTACTTGAATGAAGTGGATCAGAAATAATATATGAAGTTTTATATTTTAGTAAAATTAAGTTGCTACTTCCTTAAACCATGATTAAGACTCGTGAGATGTATTAAATGTTTTAGGATGTATAGTTTTATATTGAGTTGTAAAGCTAGAGTTAGAGTTATCTGATATGTAAAGGTTATCGGATTGAATTGTAAAGTTTGATATGATAATAGTGATAAAGTGAATAATAAAATAAGATTGATTTAAAGACATATAATTGATAAATGTTTTGATTCAGGGAATTAAAGTAAGAAGACATAAAAGTTTAAATTATTCCGCATTTTATTAAGTTTAACATTGAATAATGATGTAAAGATTGATTAAAGTTGTATTGTTAACGATCGAGAAGGAGAATATTATTGTATGAATTTTGGGATCGTTAATTAAAATCAATCACTGTCATCTCAAGCCATAAAGCTATTCGTTTATTGAAAAACGGATGTCAAGCTTTCTTAGCTCGTGTCACGGATTTAAACAAAAATACGTCAGTTTTGAATGATATTTTTATTGTTAATGAATTTCCTGACGTATTGCCTGAAGAACTTCCTGGCCTACCCCCAGAGCGTGAAATTGAATTTTGTATCGACCTTGAACCCGGTACAAAACTCATTTTCAAAGCCCCATATCGAATAGCTCCTGTTGAACTTCAGGAGTTAAAAACCAACTTGCAGGAATTGTTAGACATCAGTTTCATTTGACCTAGTACGTCTCCTTGGGGTGATCCTGTTCTATTCGTGAAGAAGAAAAATGGAAGTATGCGACTTTGTATTGATTATCGGGAGTTGAATCATGTCACCATCAAAAATAGGTACCCGTTGCCTCGCATTGATGATCTGTTTGACCAGTTACAAGGCGCCAAATTCTTTACATAGATTGATCTTCGTTCTGGATATCATCATCTGACGATTAAAATGGATGAAATTCCAAAGACTGCTTTCAGAACTCGGTACGGGCATTACGAATTCCTAGTCATGTTTTTTAGATTGACTAATGCTCCTGCTGCCTTCATGGATGTGATGAATCGAGTATTCAAGGAATATTTGGATCACTTTTTGGTAGTCTTTATTGATGACATCCTCATTTACTCCAAAAGCCGTGAAGATCATGAGCAACACTTGAGGTTGATACTCTAAAAGCTTCGTGAAAACAAGTTATATGCCAAGTTGAAGAAATGCGAGTTCTGGCTTGAGGAAGTAGCATTTTTTGGGCACATGATATCAAATTATGGAATATCTATTGACCCGGCAAAGATTGAAGCAATTCAAAGCTGGGAGCAACCTAAATTAGTGACCGAAGTACGTAGCTTTCTCGACTTAGCAGGTTATTATCGGAGATTCGTAGAAGGGTTTTCTCGAATCACTACTCCATTAACTCAGCTGACTCGAAAAGATACAAAATTCAGTTGGAGCGAGAAATGTGAGAAGAGTTTTCAACAACTCAAGAGGAGGCTCATTTCAGCACCTATTCTGACAATACCATCTGGCTCGTAGGGATTTGTCATCTATAGTGATGCTTCAGGCAAAGGGTTAGGATGTGTTCTCATGCAACATGGGAAAGTCATAGCCTATGCCTCACGACAACTCAAAGAATATGAGAGGAATTATCCTACTCGTGATCTAGAGTTGGCAGCTGTCATTTTTGTGCTTAAGATTTGGAGGCATTACCTGTATGGAGAGACGGTGGAGATCTATATTGAACATAAAAGCCTCAAATATTTCTTCACTCAAAAGTAACTCAACATGCGGCAACGACGATGGTTTGAGCTATTGAAAGATTACGATCATACCATTCAATACCATCTTGGAAAAGCGAACATAGTAGCTGACGCATTGAGTAGAAGATCATATACAGGTACGAGTTTGATATTGTCAACACAAAGGCCCATTTTATATGACTTACAAAGGATAGAGATAGAGTTAAAGACTCCAGGGACCCATGTGATGATGGCGAATATACGAGTAGAACCGACTTTAATCGATAAAGTTAAAGCTGCTCAAGCTACACACCTGGAGCTGATGCGTATGAGGAAGAAAGTATAAGAAGGTGCTATTCCGGAAGCAAGAATCGATGAAGAAGGAATACTTTGAGTCAACTCCAGACTTTGTGTTCCTAACGATTCTGACTTAAAGTATAAAATCATAATGGAGGCGCACAACACACCGTTTGCAATCCATCCTGGGAGTACATACCAAAATGTATCGTGATCTTCGACATACATTTTGGTGGAGCAATATGAAGATAGAGATAGCATGGTTTATCTCAAGGTGTCTAACTTGTCAACGAGTCAAGGCGGAGCATCAAGTGCCAAAAGGTCCATTGTAACCACTTGAAATTCCAGAATGGAAGTGGGAGCACATTACCATGGATTTTGTTACTGGTCTTCCCAAGGTTTCTCAAGGCATAGATGAGATTTGGGTCATTGTTGATAGATTGACCAAGTCTGCTCATTTCTTACCAATACGAGAAACTTATACACTTGAACGTCTTGTTTGTATGTACATAAACGAGATTGTAAGATTGCATGGTATGCCAGTATCTATAGTTTTTGATCGAGACCCAAGATTCACTTCACGATTTTGGGTTAGTTTGCAAAAAGCTATGGGTACGGATTTACGATTTAGTTTGGCATATCATCCTCAAACGGACGGGCAGTCGGAGAGGACTATTCAAACTCTTGAAGATTTATTAAGACTCTGTGTCCTTAACTTCAAAGGAAGTTGGGACAAGTTCTTACCATTGGTGGAGTTTTCCTACAACAACCGTTATCAAGCAAGTATTGGCATGGCTCCATTTGAGGCATTGTATGGAAGAAAGTGTCGTTCTCTAGTATGCTGGGATGAGGTGGGTGAAGCAACATTGTTAGGACCAGAGTTGGTACGTATGACTACTGAAAAGATTCAAACGATCCGGTAACGTATAAAAACCTCACAAGATCGACAAAAGAGTTATGTTGATCTTCATCGAAAGGACGTGGAATTCAATATTGGAGATCATGTGTTGTTATGTGTTGCTCCATGGAAAGGAGTTATGAGATTTAAAAAGAGAGGAAAGCTCAATCCTCGATTCATTGGCCCATTTTTAATTCTCGATCGAGTAGGAACTATGGCCTATAGACTCGCCTTACCGCCAAGTATGTCTCGTGTTCATAACGTTTTTCACATATCTATGTTACGTAAATATGTGAAAGACCCGAACCCCATTATTGAATTAGAACAGAATGAGATAGTGGAAGATTTAACGTATGAGGAGGTACCTGTTAAAATCTTGGATAAAAAGGATCATATTCTACGCTCCAAGGTTATACCTCAAGTCAAAGTTTTGTGGAGAAATCACGATGTTGAGGAAATAACCTGGGAGTTAGAATCTGAAATGAAGTCAAGGTATCCTCACCTCTTCGACATATGAGGTACGCACCCTAATTTCGAGGACGAAATTTCATAAGAAGGGGAGGTTGTAAGACCCCAACTTTTATGAATAAAGATTAATTTTTCTCGAAATATATTTTTGAATATTATGGTGTGGATTTGATATAATGTTATAGTTGTGGGTATTATTTACAAATTTTTCAAAGTAAGCAAGTGGTTATATAATATTCGATTGGTCTTGGAATATTCATTTTAACAGGGAATATTCATACGGCACAATCATTGGTGGACCCCACAACAAAAGTATTGTCGTAGTTAGAAAACGACAGAATTATCTTTTTATAAAAATAACGACAAAAGTTTTATCGTTAAACTGTTGAACTACCCGGTGGTAAAAGTACAGTAATACGTGTGGTTTCATAGTACCACACGGTATTGATTATTGATGCTTACGTGAGAAGTCACTCAGTTATACTCAATTATTGCTACATGAATTGCTGCATAATATCTTTCATATTATTGATTCAATTATTGTCACAGTATCATCTGCATAATATTTTATATTATTAAATTAATAATTGAGACGACAAAGTTATTCATATTATTATTTACAATATTGACAATGTCTAGAAGTTCTGTCAAGGAGAGGTTTGGTCACCTACTTGCGCGCCAATAAGGAGAAATCCTTATCGGAAAGCCCCCTCTTTCCTGGGAACGACCTGGTTGTTAAATATTATGAGTTATAATATTAATAATGAATAAGTTCATGTTGATTAAAGATGAAATTGATAGCTCCATTGTGTTGGGATTATTAGTGTTAGTAGAAATCGACATCTATTTCGATAATAATGGATGTCTGGAGGTTATATAGATCAATCGGGTAATTAATCGGATAAATGAGCAATTAATTGCTATTAATTCACATGCTTATAACTATGTGTTCACATGTGTGTACTATTGATTCACATTCATATACTATTAGGGAAGGTGGTGCAAGATTAATAATACTTGCATGACTAAATTAAAAATAGAGGTATAGATGAAGGTAATATACTATAATTATTTTTTTGACATGATTGTACTATTGATTCACAAGATGTACTATTAGGGGAGGTGGTGCAAGTTTGATAATACTTGCAAGACTAGTTTAAAAATGAAGAAAAAGATGAAGGTATTATACTGTAATATTTCGAGCCCCAAAACGTGCAATTATCAAAACTATATTTTCCTATAAATAGAAGCTCATTCTTCTTTCATTCTCACCAATTCACTAAGACTCACAAGAGCATTTATAGTGAGAGAAGCTTTAGAGAGAAAGTAGAAGAGAAGTCTGCTACCTCGTTATTCCAGTATCCAGTCTTTTTCTGAGGTAGGGGATATTATTTGTTCAGTATTCATAGGAATAATATTTTCTTCCATAATCTGTAGTATGTGAGTAATATTATTTCGTCTCGTATTCCTGATTATACCATCATTCGGTTAAAGTATTGCTTCTATATTCCGTGAAATTAGTAGAATATCCTTGAAATTTGCCCTTCATCTAGTATCGCTTCACAAGGATATTTTCTGAACATTCTTGTTAAATTTTAAATTTTTCATGCCGGAGTACTGTCCATGAGTACTATTCATTTATACGGTACTATTCACAAAAGTACTATTCACGGGTACTATTCATAAAGTACTATTCATAAAGTACTATTCACAAAGTACTATTTACGAGTACTATTCACAAAGTACGATTCACGGAGTACTATTCCCGAAGTACTATTCATAGGGTACTATTCACTCGGGTACTATTCACCCGGAGTACTAATCATAAAAAAAAATGATTTCTTATCGGTCCAAATAATTTTTGATACATTATCATTCTTGAATTTTACTCCATAAAGCAGTATCATGTTGACAATTTGGACAATATTGAATTCTGGATAAATTAAATTATAAATCTTTAAAAATTTATCCTTGAACTTGTTTTATTGAATTCTTATATCATTATTATCATTCTCATGTTTATATTATGTTGAAAGTCATCTGTGGCCTGTAGTGCATAGATGGACTTGGTATGATTATGACCAGGGATTATTCGGTATAATCATGACCGTAATGTTACAAATGATGTGGTAAAAGTCCTCATTGCCCGTAGTGCATTGATGGACGATTGTTGCATGCATGATCATGACCATTGATGAATACACCTAATATCCTGGCCCGTAGTGCATGGATAATTTGTGGTCGTTATACTAAAGAATATCCTTGGTCGTAGTGCAGGGGTGATTCGATGATGTGGATTATTTATTAAGCTGAGTCTCAGCGATTAAAGCGATGAAAAACCTTTTAAATTATAGAAGATAGTAGATTTTATACTCTACTTGACTCTTCTAATGGATTGCTTGTTCCGTTGTAGTTAAACTTGATGTTTGTTATATTTTATCAGTATAACACTGTTTAAGGCTAACGATAAATTATTCTGCATTATCTTAGTCATAATATTTCTTACTGGTCTAGTTGAGCTCACCCTTTTGCTTTCATTGTTCTCTTCAGGAAATGAGAATGTAACTGGGACTAGTCGGGGAACGGAGTGACGGTCCAGATGATAGCATTAGTAGTCCTCACTATTCTATGAAATAATGTGATAATTAATGTATTGAGGACTCCATTTGAGTTGAATACTGTCTAGAAGACAATATTCGTATTAAAACTCTCAGTTTATGTTTTGTCGTATGTTACACGACAATTATATTATTAAGTTATATTTGAATTTTGTACCATATATTTGGCGACTCAAGATGGGTGATGTATACCTATTTTGGGGGCGTCACGACATGTGTATGCATTCGCAGGGCTTAACCTAGGCTTGATTAGGATTCTACCCATTTTTGCTGGTGAGTATTTCTCTTGTAATTTCCCATGTGTAGGTTAAGAGTGTTTACTGACAGCAGATGTTTGCCTTTGTGTTGGCAGTTTTGGGCCTATGAGAGGATTCCATGTTTGCGTCATGTGAGTGTGTTAGGTTTAGATACCTATCCACGAGGACGATAATGGCATCATTCCATACTAGCGGAGGTCCTTGTAGCTGAGGGTTTTACTCATTGCCACCTACAACTGGAGTTATTGACAGCTGACGTCATCACATGGATTCCTTATTCTGGGGAACACTTGTCCATGGGATTTGAGGATGGGTACCGATCAAGGCCCAAAGACGTGATATCCACCCGTAGGGTTCCTCTCTCATCGATGGAGGATGGGAGCTCTATTTAGGGAGAGTGTGCTATTAGAGCCTTTGTAGGAGAGATATGTATTCCGATCTTGCCTTCTGCCAGGCGTTATTGGCCCGTGTCGCAGTCAGCCTTCATTGATATCCCATTGTTGGGGGTTGATGATTTTGAACTGTTAGGGGGTCCCTGCACTCAGGAGATATTCCAGCATTGGTGGTCCCCTTGTACTATTGGAGCCCAGACCCGCGCCACTCAGTTCATGGGGGATATGGTTCCAGGATCCGTGATGATGACTGATTGGCTAGCCTGTGTCCGAGATCCGACTCATTTGACACAGATTGAAAGTTTAACCCAGCGACTGGACCGGACACATTTCTTTATCCTGCATTTGGGCAAAGATCCGGCAGAGGTAGATTCGTTTATCCTCCCAGCTCAGGCGCTGGCCCCTCAGATAACCCATTTGGCTTTGTCGGTGCACATCCTCCTTTATATAGGCCTAATATCCCTGTTGATAGAGATCCAATGACTCAGAAGGAGTTACATCAGGTGGACAGGATTGATGATGTAGATATTGACACCATTGTCTTCTTCTGATGTGTATTCTCATTATCTCTTTTAATAGGCCTCTGTTAGATATTGGGTGGTTGTGCCCCATTCTCGCTATATCTTTTGATAGGCCTCTGTTAGTAGTAGGGCGTCTGTGACCCATTTCCCTGTATTTTTTTAGTTGTATAGAGATGATGTATGTAGATGATGATATACTTAGGAATGTATGTACAGTTTTTTATTTCCTATATCATATTGCCATCCATTATCTGTAATGCACATATCATATTATGTATATGTATGTATGTCCAGAAATACTTTCAAAGATTGACCTGGATGGTCTTATGATACTACTACACGGATGTATGTCTTCGACGATCAATTCATAGATCATACCCCCATTATTGGTCGCATCACGTCTTAGATCGTGGTATGATAGTATGTCACCATCAGACAGGGTGACTGTAGATCAGATGTTTCAGCATACTATGACCTTCTTGATATTTCAGATTCCCGCAGGATTTGTGGAGGGCATGCTGGAGCACTGGGTACCGGAGAGGCAGGTTTTTCGGTTTGGGACCTAGGAGTTGACTCTGACTCTGGAGGAGTATGCACGTTTGACGATGCTACCACTTAACAAACCTTGCGTACATATGGCTATTGCGGACATGATTCGACAGTTCATGACCCTCACTGGATTGAGGCGTAGGGTTGTGCTGGATGAGATCATATCCGACCACGTGATATCCCAGTGTTTTCTGACTGACAGATTTGGCTTTGAGGATAGCTATGCTCGGCATTCTGGGGATTTCGCCATACTAGAGGACCAGTGGCATTTAGCTAGAGTGGATGCATTCTTGATGTGCATAGTGGTGTATGTGTCCATGCCACGATATATGGACGAGCTGGATATCGGTGTTATCATGGCAGTGAGAGCTCTCAGGGAGAGTCATACCATCATCCCGATGATTGTGGCGGAGACGCTGAGGTCGGCTATGTTTTGCAGCACTTACCCTGTAGGGGTATTTACAGGCAGTTCGGTCATGTTGTACGTGTGGTTTATGTCACACTTGGGACCGATTGGGACCTTCCACAGACACGGGTATTGCTTCACCCATTATATATCTATGTCTTACTCCTTTCAGCCATCCGAGTATACAGACGCTATCTCTTGGTCAATGTTCTTGGCGGATATCAGAGATCCCTTTGGCATTCTGCCGTGCACAAAGGTTAGCTCACCCTACAGCTTTATTACTCATGCTCCGAGCATGGACTATCTCCCTCTGGCTAGTTTGAGGGGCATGACTACCTATCACCCAATGGCCGTGATGTCGCAGTTTGATCAGTTTCAGGACTTCCATCCTTTTGAGGGGGCACTAGGTCAGCGTTTATCTTCTCGCCATCTATGAGCAGAGGATCGATCCCGGGTGTATGCCTGTTGGGATCAACGTGAGATAGTTGCATTCTCTATTAGCCATCCCGACGATTCGTCAGATTATCCTGCGTGGATGCAGATAGAGACTTCATCGGCTGCGGCAGTATCCACAGTGTCGGGTAGTGATTCAGACGATGGAGAGCCCATGGAGGACATTGATTCTCACATCAAGGAGTCATTTACTAGGTTGCTAGCATCTCCTTTAGATTCTCCCAGTACTAGCACTGTTGTGATCCAGTATTCGGCATAATACTTTGAGCTGAGTCTTTATCTGATGACCTTCGAGAGAGATCAGGCTAGAGCCTTGATGTTGACAGCCCTTGATGGGAGAGACGTAGCTCTGTTAGATAGGGATGAGGCATTAGCTCATAGAGATGCCGCTGTTGTTGAACTGGATGAAGCCAGATCAGCCAGAGATGTCGTGACAGTTGAGAGGGATATTGCCATATCTACCCGGGATGTAGCCGTCACAGATATTACTACAGTGAGATCCCTTACCACTGGCATGATTGCAGAGATGAGCACGTACATTGATGAGCATAGAGTCACCATGCAGATGGCTGTAGATCTGTTAGCTCGTGTGGATACCCTTGTACAGGAGACCACAACGTTACCTCCTTCTATTAAGAGGGATGCCATGTTGGGCTTGATAGCTTGCATATACACTGATTTGTAGATGAGCTTGTATTTTTTTGCACAGACTAGCTTAGCCATTTTGTCATGTACAGTTTATATTGTGTATATCAGACATCATTATATACATAGCAGGGAAATATATTTTTGATCACTTCCCTTTTAGATATGTTTGGATACTTGCTTGATATTTTTCCTGCTTCTTTAGGGCTTGTGATCTTGATGTATTCTAAAATCGTCCTTGATGGATGGACACTGAGTTATCTCGGATAGTTTAGAATGAATCATTGATCTGTGTATATCCCTACCATCTTTGGTATCTTGAGACTGGTTTATGTATGGAAATATGGAGAGGAGTGTGGCTTTTCTCTTTGAGATTGACCGCACCACAGATGGTCGCCAGTACTCCTATTTAGGAGGAGCCTAGTTAATTCCATATCTTATGGATTGGTGTTGCTCTTTGAGGTACAACCGCAGCTTAGATGGTCGCCGAATCTCCTATTCAGGAGGAGTTAAGGTAATTCCATCCCTTTGGTCTGAAGCTGAATGAAATGTGATGGATTGACGTTTGATCCCAGTAACAGTTTTGGTAGGGGGTGAGACCGAACCACAAATGGCTTCCTACGTACTCCTATTGAAGAGGAGATCAGGTCTGCGTAGTTCGAACCTAGTGTGAGAGGTTTAACGCTGTTTGTGGCAGAAAAGGTGTAGGAATGTTTTTGTTGTTTTTGTTTTTATAAGGAGAAGGGTGTAGAAATGTTTTTGTTGTTTTTTGTTTTATTGCGACCGGGCCATGTAAAATGGTTGCCTACGTACTCCTATTGAAGAAGAAATTAGGTCGACGTAGTTCGCCCCTCAGGACGATTCGTAGCCAAAGAACTTGATCCCATGTGCAGGTCAGACTGCGGGGAAAAAGAAAGTTTGAACCTAAGTTCAGGATAAACTGCAGGTGTGGAAAAGTTTGATCCCATGTGTGGGGACAAACTACAAGTGTGAAAGGTTCAATCCCTAGTGGGATAACCAAAGTTGTATGAACAGAATGAAGCTCGGCTGCTAGCTTGAAGAGTGTGTTTCCCTGAGGTGCAAAGTGTGAAAAAAAGTTGTATGTAGTGAAGGGTTAAAGAACCGGAATGACTGGTGATCTGATGATCCAATACCAGAATGTTTTCTTGATGGTAACTTCATACATAGTACCATTTTACGGTGTCCAAGTTGATGAGTTGTGGAAATTCATCGCCGTCCATTTCCTGCAATCTGAGAGCGCCTCCTGTCAATACCTCCTTGACAACAAACGGGCCTTCCCAGTTAGGGGCAAATTTTCCCTTGGACTGATCTTAGTTGTCCAAAATCTTCTTTAAAACCAAGTCATATTGCTTAAACTGCCGTAGCCGGACTTTTTTGTTGTAGGATCTGGCGATCCTTTGTTGATATAGCTGACCATGGAAGATAGTCGCGATTCGCCTTTCGTCTATTAGAGACAATTGGTGATACTTGTCTTGTACCCATTGGTCTTCATCCAGCTGAGCGTCTATCAATACTCTGAGGGATTCCATTTCAACTTCTATGGGGAGTACTGCTTCCATCCCATAGGTTAATGCATAGGGGGTTGCCCCAGTGGAAGTGCGCATTGATGTTCTGTAGGCTAACAGAGTAAGAGGCAATAAGTCAAGCCATTCTTTGTGGTTGGCGGACATCTTTTGCATGATCTTCTTGATGTTTTTGTTAGCCACTTCAACAGGACCATTCATCTTTGGATGGTAGATGACAGAGTTAAGGTGTTTGATGTGGAATTTACTGCATAACTCCTCCATTATTTTGTTGTTGAGGTTCTTAGCATTGTCTGACACAATTACCTCTGGTTGTCTATACTGACAAATGACATTGTTTCTGATGAAAGCAATGATAACTTCTTTGGTAACCCTGGGGCAGGAGGCTGCTTCTACCCATTTGGTGAAGTAGTCGATCATGGTGAATATAAAGCGATGTCCATTACTGGCTTTGGGATCGATGGGTCCAATCACGTCCATTCCCCACATTGAGAAGGGCCAAGGTGAACTCATATTGCGGAGCTCCCTTGGAGGGGCGTGGATGGAATTTCCATGAATTTGGCATTGATAACACCTCTTGACGTGATCATCACAGTCAGCTTTTAGGGTAAGCCAGTAATGTCCTGTCATGAGGATCTTCTTAACAAGCAGGGGGGCGCTCATGTTTGGGCCACATACTCCACCATGGACTTCATCCATGAGCCTCTGAGCTTGGTCCTGGTCCAGACATCTGAGGAGATCTAGTCCTGCATCTCTTTTATAGAGTGCATCTCCGCTCAAGTAGAATTTCATAGCAAGTCGATGGATCCGCCTTTTCTCAGTAGAGCTCGCCTCAGCGGGTATAAATCCATCTCGTAGGTACTCCTTGATATGCTGATACCAAGGGTGCTGGATGGGAGGTAGCTCATCCGATACTTCTACAACATAGTTCCCATAGGCTAGTGCCTTGTGCATGGCAAATGTGACGCTTGGCATATGTTCCTTGTCCGGCATGTGAATCAAGGAGGCCAAAGTTGCTAACGCGTCTGCAAAGTCATTCTTATTACGAGGAATGTGTAGAAAGGAGATTTCTTCGAACTCCAAAGCCATCTATAAAACTTGCCGATGGTAAGGTAGCAAATGTAGCTCTTTGGTTTGATAGATTCCCGTGGATTGTCTGATTACCAACTCCGAATCCCCAAAGATAGTTAACCGCCTGATGCCTATTGAACGGGCAAGTTTTAGCCCCATGAGACAACCTTCATACTCAGATGTGTTGTTGGTGCTGACAAATTGCAATTTGACGGCGACGGGATACTGCTCCCCCGTACCGGATACCAGAACTTCTCCAGTTCTGGAACCTTCCATATTAATAGCTCCATCGAAATACATTTTCCATGTATGGCATGTATCGTACTGATGGTGTTGTTGAACTGTCATTACCCCTTCATCGGGGAAGTAGGTTTCCAAGGGTTTGAAGTCCCCTGAAGGTGCGGTGGCCAGTTGATCAGCAATTCCTTGACCTTTGATGGACTTTTGCGTCACGTAGACGATATCAAATTGTTGTAGTATCAACTGCCATTTGGACAGTCGGCAATTTAATATGGGTTTATTGAACACGTACTTGAGAGGATCCACGCGAGATATATATGAGATGGGTTGTGTGACCATGGAGGTAATGTTGTAACCTTATGGAAGCCCATGCTAAAGCACAACAAGTCTTCTCAATCAGAGTGTACTTGTGTTCACTACTGCTAAATCTTTTGCTGAGGTAATAGATAGCTCGTTCTTGGCCTCTATCGTCTTTCTGTCCCAGCATGCAACCCATGGCATTATCACTTATGGACAGGTACATGAATAAGGGAACATCATCCCTGGGTGGTACCAAAATAGGAGCTCTGACTAGCTGCTCTTTGATTGCGAGGAAGGCTTTTTGACACTCGTCGTTCCATTTCATGGAGAATTTCTTCCTTAACAACTTGAAGATAGGCTCACAGGTTGCTGTGAGTTGAGAGATAAACCTGCTAATGAAGTTGATTCTTCCCAAAATCCCCCGTATTTCCTTCTCTGTCTGAGGAATGGGCATTTTCGTTATGGCTTGGATTTGGTGGGATCCAGCTCAATCCCTTTGTGGCTGACTAGGAATCCTAGCAACTTGCCCGAATTAACGCCAAAGGCGCACTTGGCTGGATTCAACTTCAAGTTGTACTTACGCAACCTGTTGAAGAGTTTTCTGAGATGGTCTAAGTGGTCTTCTTCCCTTCGGGACTTAACAATGATGTCGTCCACGTAGATCTCTATCTCTTTATGCAATAAGTAATGGAAAAGAGCCATCATAGCTCGCTGGTAAGTGGCTCCGGCATTGATGAGGTCGAATGAAAATCGTCTATAGCAAAAGGTTCCCCAAGGCATGATGAAAGCAGTTTTCTCACGATGTTCCTCAGCAACCATAATCTGGTGGTATCCTGCGAAGCAATCCACAAAGGAGTACATGTCGTATTGAGCAGTATTGTCAATGAGAATGTGGATAAATGGCACGGGAAAGCTATCTTTAAGGAAAGCTTTGTTCAGATCCCGGTAATCCATGCAAACTCGCACCTTTACTCCAGGCTTAGGCACAGAAACGATGTTGGATATCCATTCAGGATATGTGGACACCATGATAATACCAATTTAAAATTGTTTCACAATTTCTTCTTTCACCTTTAAACTCCACTCAGGCTTCAATCGCCTGAGCTTTTACTTGTCTGGCTTGAATCCCTTTTTAATGGGAAGGCGATGAAGAACAATGTCAGTGGACAAACTCACTATGTCTTCTTGAGACCATGCAAACACTTCTTGGAATTGGTTTAGTAGCGTAACCATGTCATTCCTTTGGTTTGGGGTAAGGTTTGAACCAATCTGGATTAACTTAGGGCTTTCTAAGGTTCCGAGATTAAAGGAAATGGTTTGATCAAGGTTTGATTTGGGTTTGTCTTTGACCCATTCTTTAATCTCCAGAGGCACCTCAATGTCTTCATGTACTTCCATCAAGGCTGAATCCAACTCTACATCAAAGTTACAATCCTTATGGAAAAGAGACATCTTATCAGCAAGTACAGACACATCTAAATTCAGGGTCCTGAAACAAAATATGCTTTCACTTAGTATATATGAAATGGTTTGATCATACACAGTGTTAGCATGTACTGACAAAATAACTGCTAATACTGTACAGAAAAGTAAGCTGTTAAGATATCTATATGGCAGAAAGAGTTCCTGCCCATTTTACCCTCGTAGACCAATGCAAGGAGTGTTGCTCTAATTTTCGAGGGCAAAGTCCTGGTGGAGTGCAGTGATGGGGGGGTTGTCATCGTCCTCCTTCTCCCGAATGATGACCATTACGTCTGTGCAATCATCGTCTGGGGTGTATCTGTTTGTATGATCATCATGGACAATAACGCATATGCCTGACATCATTCTGACGATGTCTTGCTTAATTCTTCGGTCCTCTTCTTCTACTCTAGGGTCTGAAACAAAGACTTCTTTCTCCTTTACCGGTATCGATTTTGGAAATAACATAGCCATTACGCTAGCTAGCACCTTTACTGGAGGTTGTGTGGACTCAAGATTTGTAGGTGGAGACAATCATCATGTAACTGAAGCTGGAGGAATCTGTTGATGCTTATGTGGATTCCTGTGACTGGAGCTGGCAGAATAGCCCAATCCAGCTGTCTAAGTTTAATTGATCACTTGAATCGGGTGCTTAATACCCTGATGACTTTTACCCAGCCCTTGTCCCGGCTGATAATATAATTTCTTGAGTAGCCGGCATTACTTCGGCAGAAATCTTGGGTATGAGAGGTGGTGCCCCAATAAGGTGGTAGTGAGTGTTGCTCACCTCCAGGGCATGAAAACTGACCGGCTCAACTTCTGAATTGAAGCTGATGAGAGGTATGTCACTTTGTTTAGGACATTTCGGTTCAGTGTTGACTGTGATTAGGCTGTCATTAATGATATATTTCAATTGCTGATGAATAGTGGAGGGGACGGCCCCAGCCATATGAATTCACGGTCTTCCCAATAGCAGGTTGTATCCTAAATCTATTTTGAGCACGTGAAAAGATACGAAGAATGTATGGGGACCAATCTCGATTGGCAGCTCAATCTCTCCGACTGAATTTCGACGGGCTCCATCAGAAGCTTTAATGATCGTATGGCTACTTTGGATCCGTTTGAGATTGACGTTCATTTTCAGTAAAGTAGCATAACGATAGATATTCAGAGACGACCCTCAATCTATCGAAACTCCAGTTATCATGTACCCGGAGGACAAAACCGCAATGTGCAATAGCTTGCAATGACCGGTCCCTTCGGGCGGTATATCATCATCAGTGAAAGATATCACATTGTGGAAATTTGATGTGGAGCTTCTTTCAAGCTTAAAACCACCTTGGCTTCATTATGACCCATAGTGCGGAAGAACTTCTCAATCTTCGTCATGGGTATTTTCCCCTTTGATTTGATGGTAGATTTCATCACCCGTTGGGGAAGATACAGTGGATTTTCCTTCATTAATCGCAGTTAGTTGTATGAGAGGTGGATGGATCCTTTCTCCATAATTCCCTAGGACTTTTTGTAAGCTGATAACAGGATATTGTGGTCTGAATGGCAAGTTGATTGGCTTTGGAACAGCTACTTTCAAAGGATTGTCAATTCCTTTGAGTTGAATTGCTTGCATTATGAAAGGTTTGACAGTTCCATCACCTCGTGGATATAATCGCTATCGATCCCTTCCATTTGGTAGACAAGTATTCTCACTCTCAACAAGCATAGTATATCGTCTTACGCTCGCTAGCTCAGGAAACCGCACAATTAGGTTTCGAATAAGGTGGTGAGTGCCCAAAGATTCTTTGTCGTGCTATGACCGCGAGAATGGGAGTGATATTGGCATACTCCATCAGAATTAAACCGTCCTGAACGGGAATTAATTAGAGGCGGAAGGGAAGTGATCATTCCTTCATTGATCAGCATCTGAAGTATCTCCTCCATTGGTTGGCCCAGGTATGTAAATTCCCTTCTATTAGCAAAATCCTGACAAGCTTTGGCACCTGCTCTCATCGTCACTTTGTCTTCTAGTGTTTCTTTCTCTGAAGGTGACGAGGGAGTATTCACAACAAAAGGGAGCAGACTAGCATACTCCTGGTTGACTAATTGAAGTGTGACTTGATGCTGACAGGTCACCAGTTCTGCTAATTACTCAATCTGCTTACAAAGAGCTTTTATCTTTCATTCCATTGTGAACTGGAACTTTGCATAATCCCATTTGTCAACACCGTCTTTAATGGTCTGGGATGATTCACCACTAAAATTGGAACTCTGACCACTGCTCCAATTAATCATGTTAACCGCTTCCTCTTTGTGTTGAGGAAGAGGGTTGTCTTGTACGTGAGGTTGATCTGGTTTGGTGACCACGATCTCACTATTGTCTATTAAATCTTGGATCTTGTGTTTCAAGGCCCAACAATCTTGAGTATCATGTCCAGGTGCCCCGGCATGATAAGCACATTTCTGAGCAGCATTGAAACCCCTCCCATTAGGGTTGGCTAGTGGAAGAAGATGCGTAATTTTCTTCTGAGTTGTCAGAAGAGTGAGAATGTTCTCGAGCGAGTCCCCTAAGGGTGTGAACACTCGAGGGTGTTTGACTTCTCTACCTTTTGGCAATAGAGGGTTTGAAGATTGTGCTTAAAAGGGAGTGTAATTTCTCCTTTGGATAGGCATATTCTGATTGCCTTTCTGACCTTGTAGTATCAAGGAAACATCTTCCTCTTTCTTTTTATGGACCCTCCGGGGGTTGTTTCCATAATTTCCAGACTGGATGTGCTCAACAACAGCTTTAAGGGTAGCTAGGTCTTGAATCTTTCCTGACTTCAATCCCATCTCAGCCATCTCCCCATGTTTAATCATTTCAGAAAATGGTTTGCCAATGCTAGCTAAGACACTTTCATAGAAATGAGCTTCTTGTATGTCTATGAAAGTCATGACCATTTCTGATTCTGTCATGGAAGGAATAACTTGACCAGCAAGGCGCCTCCACCTTTGAGCGTACTCTCTAAAAGACTTATTGATTTGTTCTTGACCTTGGTAACTGCACCGGGCCAGAGCCATCCGAGACCTGGAAGCAGATTGAGTGAGGAAGGCGTGAGCTAGCTCCCCCAACTATGGATCTTTGAGTTATCTAAACGGTATATACTAAGCACGGGCTTCTCGGTCAGGACTCTTTTTCGGAATATTTGCATCCTCAGCTTCTCGTCCTCTGCATCAGATCCAAGTTCTCCAATGAACACCTTCAAATGTGTGTAAGGATCTCCTAACCCATCATATTTTTCGAAGTCAAGAGTTTTAAATTTTTTTTGGGTAATGAACACCAGGGAATATACAAAGGTCAGCATATAAGACACTTCTGTGTGCCCTAATTCCTTTGATAGCATGAAGGGTTTCTTCCATTTGAAGGACTTTTTTTCTGATGTCGCCGGTGTCTGGATCTCCTTTGAGATGGGTGGTATCATGAAATTTATTGGTCGTATCCAACTGAAGTTACGGTATTGTAATGGTTTTATTTGGACCTTGGGTTCCTCCTTATGTAGAGGATTCAGCATGTACGGGTATCCTCGTACCCTGAGTAGATTGGTGTAGTTCTTTAAGCAGAACAGCAAAATTTGTGATTTGTTAACTTAATCCGTCAAATTCTTTGCGCGAAACTGGATTAAGGTCAGTCTTGTCTGATGATGACATAATTGACTGTAGGCTCATGACCTTTTTGGATTTTGATCAGGTAATAGGTCCGATTACTTCCCTGCAAAAGACTTGCGTAGTTTAGTCTTTAGGGAATGTGTCAAGGTTTACATGCTATGTATCCATTCTAGGAATATTATCCTGCAAGGCGGATGTTAGCTGTTTATAATAGCATGTTAATTTAAATATGTATGCACACATGTTTCTTCATATTTCTCATTACATGGAGATGAATATGGAATGAAATTACAAGTAATTGATTTTTACGAGTAATTTGAAATGAGAAAGCATGAAGAGACTTTCCTCCGCGTTTGCTTTATCAGAGGCTGACCTATCTTAGGTTATTCATGTGGATTTTTGGCATGAAGGTTCCCAAATCATCGCAATTTACTCGACGGGAAATTAATCTGGTCTTTCAACTGGAGCGAATTTGGGTGGTGCCTTTCCTTAGCCTCGTTGGAATTAGTCTTCCTACGAGTCCAGTAATCAAACACCGATAGGATAGCCCCTTGATGGAGGAACCGCACAACATACATTCACATACAACGTGTCTCACCATTTATGAAAATGATGACATGTGTGAAGCACTAATATCACAAGCAGATATAGTGTAAAGCATTAAACACAGAAAAATATATGCATTCGTACACATTCATCATAAATGTAAATGCAACATTCACACACAAACATATAACAGTTTTGAAAAGCTTGTAATAGCGACTTAAGTCCTCTTACTGGTGTCCCCAGCAGAGTCGCCACTTGTCGACGTCGGGATATTTATTTGTCCCTTTTCATTACTTGTTCTTTGGTGTTCTCATGTTAGGCGAGATTTGTTTGAAAAAACAAGTGAAAAAGGTCTGACATGTATCATGTCGACGATGGAATATTAAGAGTCGCCAATTGGTTTTTTATATGGTTGTACCAACACAACAGAGAAAAGGTTTGGACATTGACCCAGTGATGTGACACTGCTAAACGGGTAAGTGAAACCAAGATTCATTAGGGTCCGGGGACTTGATTATGCGGAGGGAAGGTGTTAGGCACCCCCCGACATCCGTGTTACCACGGTGACCGCCACTTTTCAAGAAACTGTTATATGAATGTGTGTGTGTGTGTGTGGGTAATGTGCTGTTATTTGGAAGTAGTGCGAGGCCTCGTTCGCACCTATATACACAGGGTTTGAATTTGTGTAAAAATTCAGTTTTAAACAAGATATGGCAGTGATGTTTTATAAAAGAGGTTTTTCAAACCCTTATGCTCAATAATAATTGAGACCTTTTACACTCCCATTTTTATTAAGTGTTCAGCTTGATTGTTTTTTAATTTTCGAGATGTGAAGCATCTTCGAGAAAATAATGTACAAAATAGTGCTGAACTCCTCGTGGGTATGAAAACCATATGAGGAAATCCAAATACTGTGAATAAATTTACAAGCTGTTTACAACTGGAAATGTCCATCATGGGAACCGAATCTAGATCCAGTAAACTGAATTTGTGATCACATGATTCCTAGGCTCACGTGATGCTACAATTGATAATAAAGCAGTAAGCAGGTATATATATAAAAGCTGTAAATATATATATATATATATATTCAGATATGATCAGCCACCACGAAGCACCTCCATGGGGGATCAAAAATGTAAATAAAGTTGTAAAAGCAATCAACCACCACAGAATAAACGCCAGGAGGGAGGAAAAGTAAAGAAAGCTGTAAAGACGATCAACCGCCACGAAGTAAACTCCAGGCGGGATTCAACGTATATATATATATATATATATATATATATATATATATATATATATATATATATATATATAATATCGTAAATGCACCAGATGTAAAATTCAGGCTCATCGACAAAAGTCCCACAACAGTTGATGTATATATAAATATATATATATATATATATATATATATATATTAAAGCGATAAAGAAACGCCTGCATCAAGTTCAGCTCAATCGAGGCATAACTCGATAATGTTAGTCCATATATAAAAAAATATATATGAATATATATATATATATATATACAAATTGAAATGAAACCACGGACCGAAGTCCGGGCAAACACACGCAACACGACTCTCAACGTGAAGAATAGTGTGTGCAAATATGAAGAGAACGGCTATAAAATGTGTGAGAAGGCTTACACATGCATACAAAGAAGAGACTATATCTTTAAAGGATGAACACTCGGCTCCTGCCGGTACAAAATAGAAGCTATATGTGAGCTCACAAGTGTTTAAAATGAGAAAGCACTCAGTGTAGGGTGTGTACAGAGCAAATCGAACAGGGCTTCCTCGCCTTTTTTTCTTTCAAAATGGCCACCCCAAGCCCTCAGATTTATAGACGGGAGCATGCAGTGTACTTATGGCCGCCAAGTTACTCCCCGGCCATGGGTCACATTTGTCTCAAGTATGTGCACGCATGCACTGTAATGTTCGCTCGAACTTTTAGAATTACAATCCGGGCATCCGACTGAGGTATGTAAGACCTATTTCAGACCGCCATTATTGAGAGTTACGCAATGACATAGGATTAGAGGTTGTACGAAGTCAGGAAGATGAGACCATGCCCTCCGGTCTTCAAGCTTCAAATTCTATATGTTGTCCTGTGTAATAGTCACTCGGGATTGGACCTCTTTGGTTCTTGTGGGACATTGCTATGTAGAAATGTATGTATAAAATATTGAGATGGTCCGATGTGGCGTCAAGGTGGCAAGATGACGACTTTTCCCCTCACCGGGGTTATCGCAGGTTTGGCCTGATAAAGCAGATGTTGCTCAGGGTTATCTCTGAGATTGGACTGCTGCAAGTGTTGAAGGTCCTCAGTGTCATCTCTAAGGTGTGCCTGTCTTCCCGGTGTTATCTCCGGGTCTTGTACTGAGTACCTCGGTGTAAGCGCCGAGGTTGAAGCTGATTGCATGCATTTGAAACAAGCATTTCCGGGGTTATCTCCGGAACTGCATTCCTTGGGGTTATCTCCAAGGTTGGTACTTCTACTACTCCGGTGTTGGGATCGAGGCCCGAATATCTAAAGGGGTTATCTCAGAGATGAATAAACCTTCTCTCGGTGGAATTTCCCAGTATTGGAACTACATGCCTCGGGGTTATCTCCGAGGTTGGAACAGATACTCCGGTGTGTGTTTGAGGTTGAAATTTGAACTTAAGTAGCATCCAGATCGGATATGAGTTTGTCTTCGAGGTTATCTACGAAGAAGACGAATTTGCCCTCCTGCAATGTTAGTGACAGGTGTGCAGAAAATTTTGAGTGTCTACAACGCTCACACGTAAGTACACGTGGTCAACAAGTAATATAGTAGTAAGAAAAAGTATCGTTCCCACAAAGATTAATATGAAATTAAACCTAACAATTACCAGTTTTAGATTAATTGAATTTTATTAAACTATTCAAATTAATGAATATGACTAATAAAAACTAAGAAACTAAAAATACCAATCAATCAACACAACTTAATAACCGTAATTTCAAGCAAATAATGGAGAATTAGGCTTACAACTTCACTTTATGTCTCACTCCGATTATCATACCTTATTCCAGTTCAATTCACTATCCCAGTTTATTAATCAAGAACACTTAGGTAGAATTAGCCATCTCTCGATGCACTAACACCGTATTAACTTAAATCCACAAATTTGATAGAATTAAGCCAAACACCCTAATTAACTAATTCAATATCTCTATGTGAATTAAAATCGAAGAAGGTTTAAAGTTTAAGTTCTTTACCCGATTACATGCGATGTTAAGTATATCTCTATCCTAACATTCATCAAGATTCCATTAAACACAGAATTCAAGAACACATGCTAAAGTGATTAGGTCTAGATTCATACATCATTTCTCGAATCCATACAAATCCACATAGAATTGGTGATCAAGCAATTCATAAATTGAAGTGAAAATCATAATAGATAAACTGAATTGATAGATTATTAAACTGAAATTAAGGCTTCACAATCATTGTTTAACCATAAAGATCCATTGCAAGCCTAACAAGTACTTTCGTTCATCATAAATGAAATAAAAATTGAAAAGATAGAGAAATTCATCATCCCAATTACAATAATTTAATTGAAAAACAAAGAATAGTTACAAAACCACCCTTATCCTCACTCCAATTTGCAATCTTCGTGATCTTAACCTTCAAATCTGCTCCTCCAATGATCTTCTAGAAATTAGGGCTCAAAATCTTGCTAATTTGATTGATTGTTGTAATGTATCTCTGTTATGTTGGTGATATATGATCATTAGTCATGTCTTTAGTCCCAAAGCGAAGCCTATCAGAGTTCCAATCCATGCCAAATTGCTCCCTGTCCACAACTGCAGAGTTCTAATTGAAACACAACTCTTGCTCTTTCCCCGTACCCCCGCCCCGACGGGAGTTTTTGCTCTTATGAAGACCTCCCCGGCGGGTGGATCTTCTGTAGTTATTATGTACCCCACCCCTGCGGGGTTTTCTTTATTTGTGTGCTTCTACGGGAAGTTGTTCTAGCATTGTGCTTTTTGCCCATTTTGATGCCAAGTCTTGCCACAAAGCCACGAATGTACCACCATGCCACGTAATGAAATCCTAAACATAAAACAAACATAAAATAAGTAAAAATGAACAGAAATAAGCAGGATCAACATAGTTTAAGTACAAATTAGAGGCTGATTCGTAGGTATAAAACCCACTCATCAAACTCCCCCAAACTTAAACCCGTGCTAGTCCTCGAGCACAAAATAAAACAAAACGCAATGCAATGCAATGGAGTGCAACTAATCTACATGCCTATGAATCCAGCAGTAATGACATAGACAATTCTATTCAATCGGCCTCAAAGAAATCAAGCAAACATGATAATATATCAGATCAAAACAAATCAATAACTTCCCCATCAATCATCATGTCTTAAACTATTATCACTAATATAGTGCGTGTGTGCTCAACAACTACGTTAACTGATATAAAATTAAATTTAGCACATAATAGGCTTCTTAGAAGGCATCACACAGGGTAAACTCAAGAAATCCAAAAAAAATCAAGATCCAACTAAAATCAAACAATTACGAATATCGAGGGTCCAAATGGGGTTACTTATGCTTTATTTTTCATTTATGGGGGCTTTTTGCTCTTTTCCCATTTTATTCTCTATTTATTTTTTTTAATCTCATGGTTGTGTAATGTCTAATTCCCTTAGGCTTTTCAATGCTACCTTAACGAGCTTTTGACCAACGACTCCCAAACTAATTAAGGCTTTAGGGCGCTAGGTGTAAAGACAATCCCCTCGGGCTTACTTACTCAAGTAACAGAGAATCCCTGGGGACTCTTGTCCCCTCGGTAATAGAGAATCCCTGGGGATGAGCCTAAAGAGGAACCTAAGATTTAAGTTTGAGGAGGAGGGTGCCTGGAGCCGGTAAAAGGAAGAGCCGGAGGAGGGTTGTGAAGGAGATTTTCTACTGAAGGAAGAAGATGAAATTTAAGCATCGAAACCGCTCAAAAATCTTAGCACTAGTTGGCCAAATCTTCGGAAGGGTGTTTAGCTTAGGAGCGCACAATAGTTTAACCCACCGGTCGAGAATGTTAAAAGGGAGATATTGATAGTAAGAACACCAGAACATCCTCCTGCCATATTTTGAGGTTGATAAGCTAGAAGTTGTGCTCACCAATAGCATGTTCCTCTAGAGAAGCGTCATGAATGACAAAGGGGAGAGGCTCAAAGTGATCAGTGGGCAGTCTTAGAAGCTCACACACAAATGAGTTGAATGTAGGGAAAAATTGTCAAATGCCTTCTCGTAATCCCCACGACCTGAAATTTTTGTTTTGATCGAAGCCAAACTATTGCATAATGTTCTGAAGGGAATAAAGGACAGTGTTGAACTCATTATCCTCAAAAAAGTATATAGGGGAGCTCTGCAGCTCTGAAAATAGGAACCAAGAAAGTGATGACCCTTGCAAGTAGTCGATGCTCGGAAAGGAGTAGAACTCATTCCTGTAGAAGTGAGGAAAAAGACTATTCTTTGGAATTATAGTGTATGGACGAGCAATGAAGGATGAGAAATCATCGATATAGAGGCCCAAGTTCGAAGAAGCTTTATGATCAATCCAGCAGGAGGTACGAGGAACAATGTTCGACGATGTGAAAGGTGGTGACGCTTCTTATCCCTCTTAGAGAAATGCAAGAAGAAAAAGTGGCCTTAAAATGCTCTAAAAAGAAGATTTGAAGAAATTAAAGAGCTTGGGACGAAGCAATTCACGTCATACCTAAACAAGTGAGGAAAGGTGATGAGTGAAAGAAACACAGTGTGAAAAGATAATGGTTGTAGGAATGAGTAAAGTTAGAAATGAGTACCTTCCGACAGATTCGTTCATGGCAAGAACTGCTTCATCCAAACGAAAGTATAAAGTCCCTAAGAAGAGAGAATCAAGGGGAACCTACAAACCACGAGGTAGCAGAGCGATAAAACTAAACATGTGGGTTGAAGGACCATCTACTGGTGAGTCAAGGAAAATGAAATGAGATAACCACATGGTCATATAGGTAGCTAGTGGGAAAGGACATTGTTCCACGTGAAGAGTGAGAAATTACTCACTGTAAATAGATTTATCCCAATGACCAGATTTTTAGTCTCGAAATAAATAGCGCACCAAAGAAACCATAAGGTCTTTTGTTGTTTGGGAGTCTCGAAGTCAGGAAGAAGCTTGTAGCTCTGAAACTGCTAGTTATAGATAGTGGTATGCGTGAAAGCTTATGCCAAATATGTTACTTACTCTATATCCCTAGAAGACAAACTGGATAGACCACAGGAAATAGAGGCAATGACAGAAAGGCTATAGGATACAAATCAGAATAAATATATAACTCAAAGGAGAAGTGGAATTCTTAAAGGATATGATGAAAAGGAAACTTTTCGGTAGATTGCATAGACGTCCTCTAGAGTAGGGGTGAGTTCCCCCCAAGCAGTAATAAAGGTACAGGTAAATTAGCACCAATGAGAAAGAAGAATGGTAAGAGTATCACAGTCTTGCAGAATGCAAAGGTCCTGACACAACTGAATGCAGCGGAGAACACCAAAATCCTTTATCATCCTCACATGTTTGAAATCTCCAATGATCTCATCAGTCCAATGATGCCATCCTTGGAAGCAATTGCAAGAGTCAAATAGGAAGCGGAGCGAGCTGAAGGGGTACTCTTGTTTCCCAATACACATGCGAGGAATACTATTAGAATGGGGAAAACTGTCACGACTTTCGTAAGCCAGGGTATAAATAAATAGGTCCACCTTACCAAGTGGAGGAAAAGTAGAATGATCATAATTTTTGACACTGTCCCAGAAAACATCGAGTGATTACCATAATGAAAAGAGGAACAATTAATTTTAACTTCAAGTGATGAGGTTGCCTTGAAAATTAAGGATCTTTCTTTGGTAATATTCAGTGGCAAAAGAAGTCTAAATCTCCAACGAGATGACTTAGCCAAAAAAGAGAGATTAAGGTCACTTGAAAAGAAGAAAACAGAAGAAAGAAATTTAGAAAATCGAGGAAATCAACAAAGGAGCAAATGAGAGACGAAAAATCTCGGGGCAAGAGAAAACCCTTCAGAGTTCGACCACCCCCACTACAAAAAATGGGCCTTTAGCAATGATTTTTCGGGCAATGACTTTATAAGTCGTTGCTAAAAGTATATGTATAGCAACAAAATTTGTCATTTGTTGCAGATTGTGTCAGGCTTTCACTTTTTGTAACGAAATTCATAAGTCGTTGCAAAATTTCGTTGCTAATTCATTGGCGGGAAAAATTTTCGTTAGAAATTCATTGCAAAATTTTCGGCCACTTGATTTCCCGTCATCTTGGGAAACGAAATTTTTTTGTTGCTAAAAATGGGGCTTTAGCAACGATTTTTCAAGCAACGACTTTATAAGTCGTTGCTAAAAGTGTATGTTTAGCAACGAAACTTGTCCTTCATTGCAGATTGTGTCAGACTTTCACTTTTTGCAACGAAATTTATAAGTCGTTGCAAAAAATTGGAAACAAAATTCGTTAGAAATTTGTTACAAAATTTCTCCTCATCGTGGGCAACGAAAGTTTTTTTGTTGCTATATTTCGTTGCCTAATATGGACCACATTCATTGGCAATAATTTTTATTTTCGTTGCCTATTTTATACAACTTTTTGCAGCGACTATTAAAATGTTGCCTTAAATTAAGATAATAATAATAATAATAATAATAATAATAATAATAATAATTATTATTATTATTATTATTATTATTATTATTATTATTATTATTATTATTATTATTATTATTATTATTATTACTACTATTATTATTATTATTATTATTATTATTATTGTTTGCTATATTTAGTTGCCTAGTATGGGCCACATTCATTGTCAACATTTTTTTTGTTATAGTATTTTTGTACAATTTTTTCAACTAGTAGTAAATTGTTGCCCAATAAGCACGTTTCGGACTCTCTTTTTTCCCCAAAACGCATCATTTTACATTTTAAAATTTTTATTTGTTTGGACACAAAATTATACTGTCAAATGTTTTACTCCCTCCATCTCAAAATAAATGTTTTAATTTTTTTTTTGTCATGAGTTATAATTTTTGAAATTAAAATTAAACGCATATAGATATATTTTCTAATTTACAAAAATTAGAATTTGTAATAAATTAAATGTAGTTTATAATGATCATATTGTTTTTTCTATTTTGACAAGTACTTAGCAAAGAAGTCTCCTAGAATTTATAGTTGCTATCTTAGTCTAAGTTAAGAAGCCAATAGCAGTAACTTATGTATGAAAGTGATCAGAGTTCAATACAACTTGTTTTTTCTGAAGTCTAGTATACTACATGTTAAAATTGAGAACCGGAATCCATGCATAATTATAGAAAAGATGGAAAAAATGAATGGTCAATTTGTACAAATCAATATCTAATTACCTATGCTACGAAATTGAGAAAGACCCCTAGAAATGGTTAATTAATGTCCAACACATAAAAACAGTAAATCTTAGTCCTAGAAATGGGTAGTTAATGAAAACAATAAATGTTTAGACACAAGTTAAGAGATACAATATGCTACTCTAATAACATTGTAAGGTGAGGTATGATTGATAATATTATCAAACATTTAACAACATCAGAAGTTGTTACTTCAACTACAAAGAAGATTTTTTTGTGTGCTAAATTTAAACTGTATTAAAAGAGAAAAGATTACAACCTCATGGGAGAACCCCAATAAGATGTCATGACTATAAAAGATTACAAGGCC
This sequence comes from Panax quinquefolius, assembly GCA_020205615.1. Lineage (NCBI taxonomy): Eukaryota > Viridiplantae > Streptophyta > Magnoliopsida > Apiales > Araliaceae > Panax > Panax quinquefolius. Next base: position 106,588,305 of record CM035164.1, on the reverse strand, counting down.
TCAAGCCCAACAAGAAGTTACAATACTGTAATGAGAATTGAAACATTAAAAAAATAGACTAGCAGCATCAAAGCACGGAATAAAGCAATCCCATAAGCAAGTGAAAACCAAAAACAGCCATAACAAACCAAAGAAAAAAATCGCACCAAAGCAAAGACACCAAAAGCAGAGGACATGCATGGGTCCACCACCCCATGCAAGCAAGAACATAAAGAGAACACCACACCACCACCCAACAATTTTCAACCCACAACCCATAACTGAAAATAGCATAACAACAACAATCGCATGTCCCGAAAGCATAACAATGTAAGTAATCTGCAAAGAAACCCCGAAAGCGACCACCCAACACAAAGAACATGACCTAATGGCGACCTCACATCCGTTGCATAACAAAGAACACGGATCAAAGAATGTTACAAAGAATGGGCGCGCTATGCAATCAAGTGAGAATAAACCCACCATATTGAAGTATTCAAGTATAAAGCATTAAGGAATTGAAGTATATAGCATTAAAGCTTCCCCAACGTAGAATACCCACCATATAATGAAAGAATAAGGCGAGTAGCTCTCACATATTCTCGTTGAGATTTCATGAGCTTGCAGAAGCTGTCAACACTCAGCTTCAAAGATAAATGCCAAAATGGTAATTTATCAACTTAGATAACTATATTGAGATAATAGGAAAAAAGACAGAATTTTGCAATACAAAAGGTTAAGGTTAAGGTTAAGACAGAAAGAAAATTTTAAATAAGGTTAACTTCCTAGCTACTAATTGTGATACAATGAACTCGTGATAGTTTACAGGTGATACAACCACTTTGCGATACCCCATCTCTTAATTCATAGGTTCATTAACTCCCATACCTTTATATGTTACAGATACTATAAAAGGCTAGAAAAAGACTATTAGCTATAGTACTTAAACCAGACAATATATTAAGATCAGTGAGAAAATATGGATCGGTACATGCCAAAGAAGCAAGAACAAGCGAGATTGAACTAGCTAGTAATTAAGTATGCACTTAATTATTCTTCCATTATGATTTTCCCCCTATATACTATGGACGATATATATAGTCTATAAAAGATGCTTTTTACGTCTTTCAAAAGACAAAACTCTAATTGGTACATGGAGATGGAATATGCAATGCAAAGACTATAAACCCAAGCTTTTCTATTCCAAATTTAGAAGATTGATCATAATGCCTATATATAATCGATTTAAAAAAAACTCCAACCGAATGACATATACTAAGAACCACTTTCGCGTGAAGATCAAAATAGTTGTACGAAAAGAAATTAAAAGAATTGAGGAGAGTGAAAGAATATGTATAAATAGTGTAGAGGTAAATATGCACTTAAATGAATTTGAAAATGTGAATCATCATATTTTTTTTATTCTATTGATCATAAAGTGAAAAGATGTTAGACTTTTAGTTTTGCTACTTAATAAAAAAAGGTAAAAGGAAGATAGAGTTAATATGATAGTGAGAGATTAAGAACATATTTGTTTGTACAGTAGCCAATCCTTTTAGTTCTCTTTTTACAATTTTTTTTTACAGATTTGGTTAAATTTTCTAACGAAAGTGCCCTGACCATTGAGTTATGAGAATCCCCTTCCTCCAAAACAAGACTTTCAAAAGAGTTATTTAACTGTATAGTTTTGCCTTTGTCCACAAACAATTCTCACATCCTCTTATGAAAATTTTATTGCTTCATCTTACAACATCATACTGGTCTTATTTAAACAATCACTTCCACTTATAATCAGCCTCTCATCCTTTTTATCAACCTCATTACGAACAAGATTTTTCATATAAGGATTTACATTATATTTTGCACATAAGAGTTTGAAGTTTCAACAACTCCACTTGCAGGACCCCCTTTTTTTTATTCTTCACAACTATCCACTATTTCCTTCATTAATTTAATCCAAATCTTTTTCTCAAACATTTAATGTGCATGCCAATTAGTGAGTATTGACTGTAAAATTACCCCATAAATAAAAGCATATACTCAGTTTGTATCATGAAAAGTGTTATAAATTAAATTCTTTGAGATTTGAAATTATGTTATGCAATAAAACGGTTGCCAATTAAAACATAACCATAACAACAAAAACAAATAAAATGTTTTTTATATAGAGTTGAAATCAAAAAACCATACAACAATCCAATCAAATAAACTGCTGTCTATATGGAATCTTGACGATTAATATGAGATAGGTGAAAACCCACTAATTCATCCACATGCATAAAAACCAATGGAATAATCTATATCACATGCAAACTTAGATCCCAAAAAAAAACCCAAATAGAGAAAGGAACAAAGAATAAGATTGAAAAGGAAAGACATACTAGAAGCATCTCCATAAATTTGCTTTATATAACTTTGATATGCTAATTAACACTATAATTAATACACGTTAGAGGATTCAACTTGAAATTAATTGAACCCAAACTAGTTTGCTTCAAAATTTATCCCGCAATCACCCCCAATTTGTTTTGCTTCAGCCGACGGTGATAAGAGTAGGGAGAGAGAAAACGTGATAGAGGATTTAAAATTAACAAAATGCATACCTGTGACTCTGTGAGATGAGTCGATTTGAAATTTAATAAACCCAAACATTTTGCTTCAAAGCTTCTTCCTTAGTCACCCCTTCAATTTTCCTTCAATCGGCTTAAGAGAGTACACAGAGATGGAGGATTTTTAGTAAAAGTTGGTAGAACTTTGAGTAGGACAGGTTAGGAGGAAATGGTTTGGAACGGATGGACATGGAATGAAGATAAGCAGGGAAGTTATTCTTGGTTTAGCTTTCCCTTATCAGATAATGGCTTAGCTTAGTATCCTTTATGATGCCTAAATAGTCTCCAACTCATGCTTAATAATTTAATGACTCAGCATTAAGAGTTTAAATGAATCGAGTCGAGCCGAATATTAAATTGCTTAGATTTGGTTCATAAAATTTATAAAGTATAAAATAAAATTTGATTGAGGCTCATTTAGATACTGAGTCGAGCACCATTTCGAATTGAGCCCGAGCAGTTTTAACTTTTCGAACGAATATGATCGAGTATCAATATAAAATTATAATTTAAGAAGGTTCGAGTAATTTATCGAACGTTAAAATTTGCTCATATTTGACTCATTTATATTTCGAGTCGAGCTCGAATTGAACTTTTAGTCAAGTGAGTACGAATCGAGTCCAAACTGTTTGCTCATTTTACAGTCTTACTCAGCATACATGTTAATTCCTTATTTCATAACATATACACTTATATATATTACATTAGACGTATTTCAATACCCACACAATATATATTTGGAGCGGAAATTCTAGCAGAAAAAAGAAAAATAATAGGGTCTTTCAGCCATGTTTGTTTGTAATTTATGAATTATTATAATTCATGAGATTATAAATTCAAGACTATTAATGTAAGATATTATTAACTTTTGACAATTAATTTGAGATATTTTAAACTTTAATTTAAGATTATTTTTTAAAATTTATAAAAAATAATAAATCTCCAAATGAGTAATTTTTAGATAATTTATAATATATCTTTATTCCAAATTATAATATTATTCTTGACTGTAACAACCAAAAAGAAGTAGAATAACCAACAAATGGCATGAAAACAATTAAAGCAACTGTAACAACCAAAAAGAAGTAGAGCAGCTCAGCAAGCAGCACACTGCAGACCCAACGCAGTAGAATCAAGCCAGCTACACTGCTCTGCAACAAAAACAACCCAAATCGAAACCCCTATGACAGAATAGAAACTGAACTGAACAAAGCAGCAGAAGCAGCAGTGTTTAGGTAACCCATTTGTCAAGCCTGCCACCCAACACAACAAGCATATATATATATATATATATATATATATATATATATATATATATATATATATATATATATTAAATCATTAAATATTGTTTGATTTTCTACATCCCCTTTAACCCCCAACAGTCAAACCAGCAGCAATGCAGACTGTAAGTCTGAGTTAGTCTTTACTTTATATGCACCTTTTGATGTTTAAATTTCTTCTCTTGGTCTTGTACCGCTTTTTGGATTGTTCATATCCTATGTTTTATGTATCCTGATTTTAGTTGTGATGTTCGGTGTCTTAAGACAAAAACTCACAGAATTAACATAGAACATAATATCTTATTAAATGATATTTGAATCATCTCTGGCCTTCACCATCACCATTAATTTTGGGGATGGTATCAGATATATTGAAGAGAAGAGATTAACTTTGATATGATATATCTTTTCTTCGCCTTCAAATTTGCCATTTTTTCCCAGACCAAACTTTCAATTTGCTCGGCTTCTTGTAGGCCTGGTAACAGTAGTGATACTTATAAATTTGAATTGAAGTGTAAGATTAATTGATGATGTGGTGCTGTAGCAAACTCAATAACAAACGAAGAGAAAAAGGATTCAAATTGAAACTTTGGATCAATATTTTCTTGAAATTTACTTGGCCCAATGCATATTAAAAGTAATAGATCATTCTAGGCTTATGCAAAGAATTGCACTAATTTTATATACATTGTTCTTTCTAGAAGGCACTCCTTCAGATTATGAAGTGAATAGACCCATTACTATCAGCTTAATTAGGAGAACTATGAGTAAGAAAGTGCATTATTTTCAATGCTACCCCTCTTGTTTCATAAATCCAATGAGCTGTCGAAGGGTTTGTTTGGTTAGTAGCGTTTGCGGTATTTAGAGTCCAAACACACAACATCATTTTTGGTCCGTTGCATTTGAGTATTAAACAATGCGCGCTTGTAAGTTAAATAAGGTGTTTGTAGATTAACAAGATTTTTAAGTGCGTTTGGACTTTCAAACTCTCTAAACACACTAAACATTCCAAACATCGTTTAACTAAACCCTCTAAACACACTAAATGTTCCAAACATCGGTAACTAAACATACGCTTAACATTGGTTTTTGTTTGTGACTTGCAATGCTGCAGTATTATTCTTTTTCTCCTATTTTAGCTAATAATAATTCTACCTTTTTTTCTTTTCTAAATTTAGACTGAAATAAATTTAAAAAAAAGGTACAAAGTACACGGTCTAAAGATATTCTAGCCATCATAGGACATGCCCTATGATGGCTATAGTAAACCAAAGCTAGACACTAGCATACAAGGAACAACAAGAAGCAACAACAGAATAACCAACAAATGGCATGAAAACAATTAAAGCAACTGTAACAACCAAAAAGAAGCAAAGCAGCTCATCAAGCCAGCTACACTGCTCTGCAACAAAACAACCCAAATCGAAACCCCTGACAGAATAGCAAGAACTGAATCACCTGCCACCCAACACAACCAGGCAATGCCCAGAAACAGAAGAAATGCTCAGCTAACTCCCAGCAGCTCCCAAGGCAGCATATCACCTGAAACCAGGACCCAAAGCCTGCTAGCCCAGCAAAGGAACCCAAAATAGATGGAATCCGAGGAAAACAAGCCCAGCAGCAGCAACAAATAGACAAGGGGATTTCAACACTATAAACCAGAGAAGCAACGTTAACCCCTAGCAGCAACTCCCCAGCTCAGGTAACCCAGTCACATGCCTGCCCACACTAGCAGTGCAGCAACACAGCATAGCAGAGCAGCTCCCCAGACATTTTCCCATTGCAGAGTAGCTCCTAACCCAGCAGAGAGAGATAAAATGATACTGGAAGGCAACATTTTTTTGTTCCTTCTTTATAATCAGAAGTGCTCTTTATGTCATCAACAATTTCAACCCAATCACTATTGGAATAAGCAATTAAATGTCAACTTTTTGCTAACTTAGAGTACATGATCTCATAATCAAGTGTCCCTAGTATTTCAACTTTCTTTAGCAGCTCTACAGTGGACAATTTCTTTTTGTTTCTTATTGTCCCAAAAAAAATGGTTATGTTTCTTTTTGTGATGTGTGCTTTTATGTGACACTTTATGACCCTCAATGCTTATTATTTGTTTTTATAGATGGCTGATTTATCCACCTCTGAAATAAGGACTGAATTTGAAGAGCAAAAGCAAGTTGCGAGTGAATTACATGAGCGACTTGGGGATGTAGAATATCAAATTAATGAGGGAGAAAAGTTGAGGAAGAAACTTCATAATACAATTTTAGTAAGTAAGTTTATTTTCTCTTGTTGGTTGGACCATGCTTCTTTACTGTATTGGTACTAATTATTTCCTACTGCAGGAACTGAAAGAGAATATTCATGTATTTTGCAGAGTTCGACCTTTGTTGCCTGATGATTGTCATGAAACAGAATATGTTGTCTCTTTTCTTACCTCAGGAGAATCATTTGGTCAAGCATTGCTTTAACACAAAACGGTACGGGTTCCAGTTATTTATTTTGTCATTAGGATAAAATGTTTTATGCTAATCATCTTTTGGGCAAGGTTAACATGCGTCCAAATTGAACTTGAAAATCCACGGTTAAAAAACTTTGCTCCCTTCAAGTTACATGTGATGTCCCTTTCATCCACGAGGTTTCAATTTGCAAAGACACATCGCGTGTAAACTTGAACAGCAGAAAATTTATTTTATCAAAATTTAGTAATCTTTAGTTTCATTGTCATCAATGAAGTACTTAAAATTGTCCAGTTTTGCATAATAATGACATATTTATAAGCAATTTTTTTACACTGTTAACAACTTTCAATTACTTCTTGTTCACTAGGTCATTATTCTGTACTAAAGTAATTATGGAGTACTGTATTCATTTGAGGATTCAGGCCAGATATCCAGCCTAACTTTGTTTTGAGTTTTCAATTTTATTTCAAGGCTAGTGGTCCAAGTTTGTGTAACCTGCCGTTCCATTCAGAATTGAAATGAATTTCTAAATTTGGTCGAAATTTCCTTTGAAGTGGTACTTCTAAATTACTTAACACATGTAATTGCATGATGCACTTACTCCTAGTCAAGTAGATTGTGAAGTTCGGTTCCGATATTTTCTTTTTGGTGCTTGTTTTTCTTCCAATCCTATCGGTGCACAAGCCTCTCATGTTTGTAACATTTGTTAAATATAAAAATTTTAGAAGATCGTGAGATGTAACGAAAATGAGCCTCTTAAAAAAGGAGTTTGATCATATTTTGTTAAATTATGTGAAAAATATTCTTCTTGTTGTGCTGGAAATATGTTGTATTTATTTAGCAAAAAAAAATGTAGTATTTAACTCTCGTGTGAACAATAATATAATATCCTTTTTGTACAAATTTTTAGGTCTTGTTTTTTTGCAACTCATGTCAAATTTACGTCATTATTACAGTACTTCTCCAACATCTAGTTTTCATTAAAATGGTGTGTCCCTAACATCATCTTTATATTTAAGGAAGTGAAGTTGGATATTTCCTCCTCAACGTTAAGGAGCTGCTAATCTTGAACCAGCTCTAAATAAGGCAAGCTTTTCTTAAACTACATCACTTTCAGTTGCTTTATTCTCTCAATGCTATGAGACAGATTATTTCTTACTTTTCAGTTTTTCCTAAAATTATATTTATACAACCCATACATACCATGCTGTTTCTAACTCAAAAAAAACAAACATTCATCTCAAACTCAACTTCATAGTGGCTTTACTTCCAAAAAAGCCACAAATTATAATTAAATCTTCACAGCTTTCCTTTTTATTCCCTTCTCACTTCTTATCATCATCTGCTGAACATAAGAACTTCTCTAAAACAATGCAAATATCACCAATCTGCAAAATTTGCAAATCACCAGACTATTGTTTAATCTATTGCAAATCTCCAGACTATTGTTTAATCTATTGCAAATCTCCAGACTATTGTTTAATCTATTGGATTTATATTATGAAATCTGCTTTTCTAGACGGTTTGGAAGACCATGGTTGTTGAATGTGACTGAATTCTGACTTGAGGTCAACATATAATAATAATCTACAAGTCTTGTAACAGAAAATATGTTTACCACTATGCTTACTGAAATTAATTCATGAAATGGCCGATTAAGATTCCAATTGTCTTGTAACAGAGCAATCATATAGTTGCATTGAAGGTTCTTTTTTCTATTTGGATTTGTAGCAAATGATATTGTGATTGCTATTTGTTTTTTTTTTTTATTATAAGCAATCTGATTGTACATTAGTACTAATGTAGTAACTCTATTATCTTTTTGTGTATTGATTTTGGCACTAAGTGCCTCTGGTGACCTATTTGCTTCATTTTCCGACTTGCTATTTTTTTAAATATATATGAGAAAAGGCGCGCTACGACTTGCCTTTACAATCTTGGGTATCAAATTTTCGTGCTACGTTTACGGAAGACGAGACGAAATTATGAAGTGTACTCTTTATATATGTAGATATATACTTTGATTGAAGAACTGTGTTAGCTTTAGATGGTTAATTGTAAAGATAATGAATGATTATGTAGTGGATGATTTTATTAAGTTAATAATATTTTAGTTTTTTTGTATTTTTGCCATTATTTGCTATGGGGACATTGAGCCAGCCAGGTACACAAAAAGATTGTCAAATTTTGATTTGGCAACAATATAATTCGTTACCAAAGCATTGAACAAGTTTACATTTAGCAACAAATTTTCGTTGCTAATGGCATTAAAAACTTTATATTTGGCAACGAAAAATCAACCTAATAACAACGGAGAGGATATTGTTGCTAATACTAAAATAAAAGGCAACATTTTTTATCGTTGCAAATCATATCAACTTTCGTTGCACACACAAAGAAACGACAACATATAATGTCGTTGCTAATCAACGACTTTCGTTGCTATTGAAAAATAACCAGCAACAAACATTTTCGTTGTTGATTCAGCATAATGTCGTTTCCAAATAATATAATTAGCAACGAAAATCGTTGCTAAAAAGTTTACATTCCGCAATGAAAGCAAGCTTAGGCAACAATTTCCATAATTTATTGCAACAAAAAATGTCGTTGCAAAATGGTGTCAATTGCAACGAAAATACATGGTCGTTGCAAAAAAAAAGAGTTCATTTCGTTGCCAATTAGCAGGCTTTTGCAACGAAATGGGGTTTTTAGTAAGGAAATTTTAGTTATTCTGCAACAATATATTTTGTTGCTAAAGGATCGATGTCTCTATACGAAAGCCAAATTTCATTGCAAAATGTATTACTTTTTGCAACGAAAAAACGCTCGTTAGATTCTTGGAACAATTAGCAACGCTTCATTCTTGTGAACGAAAGCACAACGACGACAGAAAGTCGTTGCCAAAACCCTTTTGCAACGAAATTTGGCACCTTTAGCAACGAAAATTAGTTGTTGCTGAAGGCCCATTCTTTTGTAGTGCCCCTAGGGTTTGACCCACCTAGGGGGAACCACCTCCATACCTTGGCTCCTTTGTGTTTTGGTCGTTGTCTTTCTTGAACGCTTCATTTCCTCTTCAGGAAAATGATAGAAAAGAAGAAAAAATGGAGCAAGAGAGGATAAAAGTGAATGCGAGATTTAATTAGAGAAGACATGTATATATAAGGATAGGGAAGAATCTAGTTTCAATAAATTAAATGAATTGATTACATCTCCCGCAATATTCTATGGAAATCTTTAGTTCCCATAAATAATAATATACTCCCTCCGTCCTAGGATAAAAGTCCTGGTGGACTTTTCACGCATATTAAGAAGAGGAATAAAATGATAAAATTGTCCATAATAATGTCATTAAATATGGAGAGAGAATTAAAATAAGAAAAGTCTGAGATATTTAATGTTACGGGCATAATAGGAAAAATTGTGTAAAAGTTTGGTTATTAAAGGAAAGTGAACATTTAACATGGGACTACCCAAAATAGTAATAAGGACTTTTATCCTGGGACGGAGGGAGTATTTCATATATTTTTTTCTCCATCAAATATTCAACCTTATTTAGTTTCTAAAAAATTAAGGAAACATGAAGATTTGATAAGATTTAATCAGAATTAAAAGATTTGACCAGATTTAGAAAATTTGACTAGATTTGATCAAAATTAAAAGATTTGACAAGATCAAGAGTATGATCCTAGGAAGGACTTCCCCTAGGGCTTGACCCCCTAGGGTTCGGCCCCCCAAGGGAATGCACTCCTAAAAACTTTATTTAATTTTGACGTCCTCAAAAGCATGTTCCAGGAATTGTTCAAAAAATTAAAACAAAACTCAAAGACTTTAAATGTTATAAGGTATGATTGTCACTCAAAAGGCGCAATTCACATACAGGGGCAAATATGGGTCCAAGTATAAATTAAGGTTCACATGTGACCTAAAGAATTGAATGAAAACAGAAAAGTCAAAAATAAATAAACGAGACGGAAAATAAATGAACAAAAGAGGACCACCTAGGGTTCTAGCCCCCTATGGTTCAGCCACCCCTAGGTGGTCCCACATTGTGACAAACTTCGACAACAACTTCCCCGATTGAACTTGATTTGAACTACCAGAATGAAACAATGACAAAATTAAGGAAACGAGTGGAAGAAGAACAAGAAAACCAGGGTGACCCCTAGTCACCCTAGGGTTGGCCTCTTAGGGGGCAGATATAAGACAACGAATTTTACGAAATAAAAGTATTCAATTTTTCTATTTAGTAAATGGTTAAATTGATAAAAGTTATAGTTAAGGGTGATATATAAAAATTTTTCAAAATACGCAAGTGGTTATAAAATATTCATTGTTGTCGGGGAATATTCGTTTAGTCGTGGAATATTCTTTACGCCGGAGAATATTAAATGCGATGGTGCGACCATTTGTAAGCCCATAATAGAATAAGCTGTCGGATGAAGAAAATGACAAATTTGAGTTTTTATAGATAACAGGCGTAGTTATTCACAGATTAACCTTTGTTGGAATACACGGTGGTTAAAATACGATGTCTGGCGTAGTTGCATAGTAGCGCTTGCGGTATTGCGATATTTTTCAATTATTGATTCTTACGTGAGAAGGCACTACTCAATAATTGTTACGATAATTACTATTCAATATTTTATTTTATTGATTCAATAATTGCTGCGTTGATATTTTATATTATTGTTGTTCGATAATTGTCACCTGATATCTCCATTATTAGATCAATAATTCATATTATTTGAATAATATTATTAGATAGCATTATTGGCAATGTCTAGAAAGTTATGTCGAGGAGAGGTTTGGTAACCTAATTGCTTGGCAAGAATGAGGAGAAATCCTTATCGGAAAGCCCCTCTTTCTAGAATGTACTGGTTGTCATAAATGTGATTACGTAATATTATTTATGAATAATTAATTATTGATTCATATGATAAGGAAATATTTATTTTATGTGGATATAAATGATGGATTTATTTATGTGGTTATTAATGAAGGAATTAATTTGAGATGTTTTATCGGTATTTTGTCGGATTGAAGTATTTAAAATCATCCGTTTGTGGATTTTAGGGTATTTTTCTGCATTTGGAATTTGGAAAAACTTAAAGCTACAAAGTTGTAGAGAATTGATTTCGTGTGGAATGGACATAAAATTTAGTATTTTTCCGATAAAGCGGGCTATTTTCTATGAATTATTAAAGTTTCTGATTATTGTTTAAATGATAAAATATTTTGGAAAATTCTAGAATTGGTTGGTGAGAAATATGCTCAATTGAATTTCAAATGTGGTTGGTGGCAATAGTAACAGGTAAAGCCATCAGGTAGCAAGTTAGTCTTCTATGGCGTTCTAAGCATTTTCCTATAAATAGGGTGCTTAGTTAGAATTGAAAATCACACCAGAATTCATAAGTTTTCTCTCTTTTTCTCTCTAGATTATCGAGTGTATTTTGTGAGTATTTAGATACTTGGTGAGTTGCTATTCATCAGTGCAAGTTTCTTTCAGCGTCATATCCGATATTCAGTCAGAAGTGCTGCTCTTTTGAGGTAAGGGATAATAAGGGATTGTAAGGGATATTAAGGAATGTTATTTTCTTCATAATGATGTTATTCTTTCAATATCATTATACTGAAATATTGGTATGGATTTTATTGTGGAATTTCTACCTTTTTGAGTCGGGGTTACTATTCACGTATACGGCACTATTCATGTATATGACACTATTTACGTATATGACATTATTTACGTATACGGTACTATGTACGAATATGGAGTACTATTCACGAGTTACTATTCACGAGTTACTATTCATGAGTTACTATTCACGAGTTACTATTCACGGGTACTATTCACGACAAAAATTGGTTTCTTTTTCTGACCAAATTATAGTTGATTTATGAATATTACTCTTGAAATTAAATACAGTTGTTGATCATATTATTTTTATTATCATATATAACATTTTTATAATCATGGTGAAGAAATTTCTCTTTGACTTGAGTGTAAAGATGGGTAGATTATTGGTATGATCATGACTATGGGTTCTCTTTGGCCAGTAGTGCAAAGTTGAATCGTTGACTGGTATGATCATGACCATTGAATTTACAATTGAATATTTTTAGCTTAAGTGCCAAGGTGAATTGATCAACATGGTTATAATTATGGTTTATATAGATTTTGAAATAATTATATATTTCTTTGAGATATTAATATATTTGGCCTGTAGTGCAAATATGAACTGTTGATGAATATCTTTGGCATGTATTGCAAAGATGAACTGTTGTTGAATATCTTTGGCCCGTAGTGCAAAGATGACCTGTTGTTGAATATCTTTGGCCCGTAGTGCAATGATGACCTGTTGTTGAATATCTTTGGCATGTAGTGCAAAAGATGAATCATTAATGAATATCTTTGGCCCAGTAGTGCAAAGATGAATTTATTAGTATGATTATGAACAAGAGCTGTGATTTGGTGTAACCATGATCTTTGATGTTTCGGTAAAGACGGTGATGAAAATTATCTTCATTCCGGATGAGAAGAAGAATTTAGAATCACAATTATGATTATGAGTTATTCATATGATTGTGGAAAGGGCTGTTGATTTATATTACGAGGATAAAACATTGTTGGTGGACTTTTAACATGGAGAAGATAATAGACTTTATGGTCTATTTGACTCTTCTAATGGATTGTTCGATTCATTTATGCAACTATGGTTAAAAAAGTTTTATCATCTACCATATATTTCTAAATCTACGATTTATTCTTGATGAAGGCTATTGATAATTTAATTATCTTTAGTCATGATATTCTTTTCTTGGGCTAGTTGTGCTCACCCTTTGCTTCACAAATTCCTTTCAGGTAATAAGAGTGTAGCTGGGTCGAGCGGGGGTAACAGGGGAATAGAACGGTGGTCAATATTTAGTAGTTATATTTGGTGAATCAAATAGGGTGAGGCGAACCCAACGTTGGAAGGATGTTTTGCCACTATCATACAAGATGTCTAAAGATATACAACCTCGTGTCATCATAAGATAGGGTTGTGCACATCCACTTACTGAGAATATCTACGCGCACTACTTATATGATCTTGGTGTTTGTTTGAAGTATAATTCTCAATTAGAGACAGTGGAGATAATGATATGTCAAGAGAAGACTCACCATTGGAAAGAATATAATAGTAATCTTCTTGTTTTTCCTTGGGGTTTATTGGGTCAACCAAGGATAATTCTGTGGGCATATGATATCTATCATAACCTAGACGCATGGCCTCCCATGTACGAAGGTTTCCTTGAACACTTTCCAAAGATTCTAATTTTAAAACAGTTTTTGACTGTACCTTTATGTAAGGTGTCATTGTGAGGTGCTGTCCACGGTTGGGACATGAGTCACAGTTGGTATATATTTGTATCAAAACTCACATCATTTATGTTGTTGTATTTTGCACGACAATTGTTGTAATAAAGTTGTAGTTGTTTTCTGTACCATTTATTTGGCGACTCAGAATGGGTTGGATGGAATGGACCTATTTTGGAGTTGTCATAGCAGACCTCTTCGAATTAGCGAATGTCATGTCGAATGAGCCTTAAGAGGTGCAGTGATGGAATAACAAGCTTGAACCAAGAAAAGAAATAAGAAATCCATGAGAATTTGGTAATGGTCTCCTTGAAGCGGAGCTGATTACAATGCCAAAAATCACAAGAAAATGATGAAAATCGAGCAAGAAAGACAAAGACAAGCGAAATAAGATAAAAGGGAGCACGAGCCTAGGGCTTGGCCCCCTAGGGTTCGACCCCATAGGGTTTGTCCTTTCCTCTATGGTCGTGCAAAGGTTCTCTAAAGTTTCCGACGGTGAATTCGAGTGACGTGGAATCCGAATAATTAAAGAAAGAAGAAAAGGAAAGTACGAGTTGAGCAATGAGACCTTGTATATGAAGACTTGAGAGGGACCTCCATAAGTTCTTAGGCATAAGACTTATGGATGCAATTCATCATGGGAATGGTTGAGGGATTTGGTTTGGCGACTAGAAGAACAGGACGATTTGGACATCACTTTTGGCAACAAAATTAAGTTACGAAGGCTAACCTTTAAGCTTTAGCAGGAGGAGGACTACTGAAGGAGTCGGAGACCAGAGGCCGGAGGCAGGAGGCGAAGGCGGAGGTGGTAGAAGGAAAAGGTGAGAAAGAGGGAGGTGCAGAGGTGAGAGAGAGATAGAGGAGGCACAAAGAGAGAGGGAGAAAATGTAGTATGGGGGGGGGAGGGGAGGGAGGGAGAACCTGATTAGGTTTTTATTAAAGTTATTATTTTCGACGAACTTCCGTCGAGGTTATTAATTAATACATCAGTCGAAATTATGATTGGCGCTGGCACCAAGCCTGCTCACCCTTTAGTATTCCTATATTCGACGAACTTCCGTCGAGGTTATTAATACATCCATCGAGAATATGTGATTTCTGAGGGAATTATTTTCGAGGGACTATTCCGTCGAAATTAGTACAACCTCGACTGAAATGATTCCGTCGACTTTAAGCCTTTTTCTTGTAGAATAATAGTGTTTTTGAAATTTCACATGAGGTCACATGCTAGGCAAGTGACTCAGACATGTGTCAAGCACATGATCACTTACCAGGAGGCCCTAAAAAATATAGACCTTTCATTTTAATGGAAAAACTTTTGATTCTCTGACATTCAAAGACACAATAATGCTAGCTCTCTAGAGTTTTGTCACGTGTTGTCTTGATGATCGCCTATTCGTTCTTCTCTTTTTTATAAATCCTAGATCATTTCTCGTACTTTTTTTGAATTTCTTTGCTCCCCAACTAATTCAAAATCCTAATCGAACTAATTACGGTTTGCTCGCTCTCAATACTTTATAAGCAAAGTATATAGTTTGGATCTTTGACTAATGTTTGTAGGATTAATATGAAATAGTTTTAATGTTGCATAAGTGGTGATTCATTGTATATTGACCAAGTTCAAAGCCATATCATTTAACATACTGTACAAGGGAAACATTGTATATATTTTCTATATACAACATGAGAATTACTTCGCATGCTCGAAAATTGAAATTTTACAATTATATTAACTATTACAAGTCCGCATAAACAATCTCTTTCCCTTTTCTTCATCTTTTTTTTTAAAAATTAAAAAATTAACAGCTCCTTTAAAAGTCATAGAGTTGGAGAAATCTTCTGGTAGAGACCCTTGTCCATCCCATTATAAGCAATAGGAGCATACATCCACATATCATCAGAGCTTAATAACTACAAAAAATTTTATTAATATTGAATAAATCAGTTTATTAATTATATACTCCTTGTAGATTAATTAGAGATGAACACTTTGAGGAATTAAATAAAGGAGAACTTAGCCACTTTGACTCAAATTACCTTGATTTGAGTCTGCAAAAACTTCACATAATGGACTGCCTCTTCAAGCATTGTACTAATGTCAACTTTTGTTCCATTAGGAACTAGGTTTTGCAGGATTTTCAGTCTCTCATTTATTCTCTCTCTTCTTTTCTGCAAGAATATTAAGAGATGCCATTAATTCGTAAAAAATTATCTTAATTAATTTGTTCAGAATACAAGCAACTAAAACATTATTTTAAATTTCAAATACTCCCTCCGTCTAATAAAAAAAATAGTTTTTAAATTTTATTTAAAATATTTTGAAAAATTGATGTAAAATAGGCAAATCTTATTTTCTGAGAGTCAGAAAGTCAAATGCTCGTCTGTAGAGGAAATATCATGGTAATTAGTTTGCTACTTACCCTTGCATAGAGGCTCTGGGGATCAGTTGCAGCCCCTCTGCCAGATCTCGCCTTCTCGCTTGATTTGAGAGCCTCTCCTCCAATTAACTCCTGAGAAACATTGGAATCATCCTCTAAGCTACAACTACTCGAACTCTCTTCATCATTGTTGACATTTTCAATGAGCTTCTGTTTCTTCTTTGGCTGTGCATTCCTCTTATTCTTCGGTTTCTGCATTTAGTAAATAACCTTAATTAATAAGTTACGACAAATCATCACTAAATTATCACACTTATAATGCACTCTTAAAAAAACATAAAAAACAATATTCAATTTCTAGTCAAGAAACTAACATCTTTAACAATCTGAGATTTTTTCTTGGGATTCTCAACTGATTCGCTTTTGGTTTTGAGAACATTGACAGTTTCATGCTGTTGGGGCTCTTCAAACTTCCTCTTGAGGCCTAAACCAGTACTATTATCTGCATTTTCCAAAGTGTCATTGCCCGTCTCTTCATTCAACCAGAGAACATCTTGGAAATTATCATTGGGAAAAACTTGCGCTAACACGTTATTTTGTTCATCCATTACACAAAAATTCATGGACTCAAAAATATTATCATTCATCACTGGAAAAACATCAGAATCACAAAAGTGGTGGTTTTCTTGGCTTGGAGTTGAAAAACAAGCACTATAGTTACTAGCACTAGTACTATAGTTAGTATTAATTTCTTGAGAAGGATAGAAATTAGTGTTAAAATTCTCATAGGAATAGAATAAATTTTCATCAAACAGATTTGAAGGTTTTGTTCCAAAATGTTGCAAGAACTGCAGCGCGAAATCAGCTTCTTCATCACTGGAGAACATTTTGCTCAAAGAATCCCAATCTTCATTAAGAAAAACTCCCACAGAATCCATTTTTCTTAACTCTTTACAATTGGGAATTGACTGGATTGGAGAAAAAATGGTATCAAATAATCAAAATGCTCTAGTAATGGTGCCAATAGAATTTTGATACAAAATACAATTGGCTTAATTGTATTGAATTAGAAAGTTGGAGTTGAATTTATACTGAAGAATGTAAGTAGAGGTTGACTTACATTTATTATATTGCAATTGTTAATTAATATATATAGTACCTAATTGTTATTCTTAATTAGTTCTCTATTTCTATAACTCGAGGAGTCTACTATACAGCTCATAGGGGAACCAATTAGGTTCATGATGGATTATTATTATTAAATTAACAACACCCTTCAAACCATATTAATTATTAGGCTTGCTAAACAACCATTAATTAGAGTCATAATCCCAATCATTAGGAAATGGCTACGCATAATTAACCAGTGGTTAAAATGGCAAACATAATTAGGTAGAATGAGAGTGATAGCTAGCAAGGGGAACATAGAAAAGTACTTGGGTACTTTTGGAATTAGGGAGGACATGCGACGTAGTTCCAATTTATTACCCTTCAGTTTCACAAAAAGAATTTTGTTTTATAAAATTTATAAACTTTATATAATGATGTCTTTTTGTTTTATATGTTTATCATTAAATTTTTTGAGTATCTAGGTTAATAGTGATGACATGATATTTGTTTTATAAAGTTGTGTAAAGCGTTGTTCTGTTTCACTATAATTTATTTCTTTTTTTGCCCCTACAAGTTTAATTATATTACTATTTTGCGTAATGCGATTGACATGTCCAATTTAAATTAATGTTTCTGTATTTTTTTTTATTTAATCATCCAAATTTCATAAAGTTTCTATTTTATCATTGCTCTAATTACACATGAAACCTACAATAAAAAATTGGCACATAAAACTGATATTCTTCAAAATTATGGGGAGGATGACCTGACATAACACCCGCAAATATCCTTGTTCCTTCAGATGGCTTAATTAACCTAACAAGCCTCTCTCCTAGAACTAACAAGTCTCTCTCCTAGAACTTACAAGTACATATGATCAATGACAGGATTATTGCATGATCACACGTTATTTATGAGTGTGCAAAGTTGTGAGTTCAAATCTGTATAAGTGTACGTTACCTTTATATTAATATATAATGATAGTGCAAATATTTTTAATTATCTTTTGGATGAGTTAGTTATTTAATACATATACCAAAGTAATTCTTATATTAATAAGGCTATGGTTGAATATCAAAACTCACTACAAGAAAAAGGTCTATCTGCGACCAATAATATCAGCGATCGCCCTTTCCGGTCGCTGATAATAGTAATAGCGACCGCTATCTACGACCGCGATGTATTCTAGTCGCTAGTTAATAGCAGCGACCGCATGCGGTCGCTGATATGAATTTCCCTCCCAAAAATTGGTGCGAAACTTTGGCGCGGCGACCACTCTCTATCAGCGACCGGCAGCGGTCGCTGATATGTCCACATCATTAAAAATTAGCGACCGCATGCGGTCGCTGATTCTCATAAACTTAATCAGGTTCAGCAGTTCGCTCGATCAGTACTGAAGAAAAAAGAGAGAGGGAGAAACAGACAAGAGGGAGAAGAGAAGAAGGAGGAAGCCGCCGACGCCTTCACCACCGACATCGCCGGCCGACGCCTTCACCACCGCCGGTAACCCTTTTAATTAATCCCTAAATTAAACTATTTTTCTGTTATTGTTGATTGAATGGCCATGATTTGTTTTTTGAAGATGTGAATGTGTTGATGTTCTTCTTCTAGATGCCATTTTCTTGAATTTTTTCTATTGTTGTCTTGATTATTTATATAATTTAGTTTAATTTGGGTTTAATTTGGGTTTGACTGAAAATCCAAATGGGGTTGACTGATTATTTATATAATTCAGTTTAATTTACAGTGTCTTGTTCAAAATGGGTAGAACCCTAATGGGTATGAAACTTTTGGGATAATCAATGAATTTAAGAAAGAGAGATTCTTTTGAGTTGATTGATACCTATATATATATGTATATATATACACACATACATCATATATGTATAATTTTGTAAGAATATATATACACACACACACACTTTACACCACAAGAATAATTTGGGAACATGCATGATTAGGTTTCATGTTTTAATATGAGATTATTTGAAGTTGGATAATTTGTTATTACTGAATAATAGTTGCTGAAATTCGGAAAAGTTTTGAATATAACATTACTGTTGAATATATTGTTGCTGAAATTTGGATAAATTGTTGCTGATATTGCTAAAATTGGGACAATTTTTGGGCTTCTTATTGTTGTTACTAATATTGGATTCTCTTAAATTATGCCCTAAATTATAGTTGTGCTCATTCTATTTTGTGTGTTGGGATTATATTTGGAACAATTACATTTTTTAATACATTTTTAAAAATAATTACATCAAAAGTGCACTCATAAAATATTTACAAATTAGTGCATATGCAATATTTTATTTACAAAATTAGTGCATTCTTATCCCTTTAATTTAGTTTAGTATTTTAATAGGTTGCAATTCAGCACTTTCTCTTCCTCCCTTCTATTCCCCTCCGCCGAACTTCTTTCCATCAGAGTTTCGAGATTGGGTCCAAAAGATATACTCTACTATTAAATAGACCAAATAAAAAGCTGGCGGAAAACCCTGCATTTTTTCTTTTGAAGTCGTGGATTTGGTCCAGCTGCACTGGCTCAGGTTCTATTGGTATACGAGATGACGAAAATAGGTCGGCAATAGACAAAAGAGACGGGACGTTTCTTGATCAGCAGGCTTTGAAGTTATCAACTTCAATAGAACATGAAGAATGTGATGATTACCAGGGAAATGGTCACATTGAGGCTAGAAAATCCAAAAGAATTGGTAATATGGATCTATCTAGTTCAATTCCTCTTAGTGAAGTAGAGGATGGTGGAACAGCCCATGTTATACCTCCAGACCTCACTAAAAATTTTTGTGGTGACCTATCTGCTGCAGTTGATCACAAAGTTAGAAAATTTTTGTAATATAGGTCCTAATTACACTCTTTTTGTAATTATTTGGTTGATGCACTTTTCTTGTAATTACTTTCTATTTGTTGTATACTTATGTAAAGGACCCATTATATTTTGCTAAAATTGGAATTCACATCCTTTGATTTGGGACTTCATATTATTTGGAAATTCGTGGGCCTATTAATTATTTATGTATTTTACTTAAACTCTCAATATAAAAATAAACTAAGTAAAATTTACTATACTTCTAACTATTAGTGGCTTACTAAGATTATGAACATAACTTTTGGTATCCACTTGAAAACAAACAATTATGATACTTCTAAATATCAAAAAGAATTCTTTGGCAATAAACATAATCTTGAATATTAGGGCTTAACCCAAAACCTTGGTTGCAATATATGATCATACTTATACCTATCCAATAACTTGAAACTTGACCATCAAGATATTTTCATCACCTAATGTCCTATCCTATGTAGAAGAGTTTTTGTTGTGTTTAGATATGGACCCTGAAATATATAAAGGCAATGAGTATATGTTATGTTATGTTAATTGCTTATACATTCTTGTTGCTCTTATATGCCTACAAATAGTCAAGTATGCATTCCCTCGTGCATGTGGATAGTCCATATTATAGGGGAGACTCTGTCAAAATTTTTTCGTTGGTCGGGTAATTTAGACTTGTCCCAATGCATATGCAGACCATGCCTGATGCAATGATTCATATATATACCCCTAGGAATATATTGTCTTTAGGTTGGTGTCAGTTAAAATATGTAGGATGACATAAGACCATATCTCATTCTAATTTAAGATCCATAACAATATACCATGCCTTTGGGTAGTCAATCTCAAGTTGTGTAAATTTGTTTTGGCATGTATCCTTGTTCAATTCCCAAATAATCATATATGATGCATTCTCATGTTATATATGTACATATACATCTATATGTATTTATAAGCATCATAAATGGCATTGAGCTGAATTGTAAATCTCTAACAAGGGAATACAATAATTCATGTCAACATAGGTACCGTTGTATCATGGACCTCTATTCAGACCGTAGTTGAATGAGACGACGAAAGTCAAGTGCCCAGATAGGTGCTACAGTAGAATTTAGAGCTAGTTACCAAGTATTTCTAGATTATGCGTATAGTCACCCAGAATGTGTTAATGGTCAAAACAAGATAAGATGTCCTTGTTTGAAGTGTAAGAATGTAAATTATATGGACAGAGATATAGTAAACTATCATTTACTTGTTTCTGGACTTGTTTGATAAACCAATATGGGATGCTTTGACTGATCTTAGTCGTTTCTTCAAAGACATATGTTCAAAAACATTAAATGAAAAGGACATGTCTATGCTTGAGAAGAACATTATTGAGATCACGTGTAAGCTTGAAAAAATATTCCCTTCTGGTTTTTTAGACTCTATGGAGCATTTGCAAATCCATCTACCCTATGAAGCTCGTGTTGGTGGCCCAGTTCAATATAGATGGATGTACCCTTTCGAGAGGGTCATGGGAAACCTTAAGAGGAAGGTGAAGAATAGAGCTTATATCGAGAGGTCGATATGTGAGGCATACAGTTTCGATGAGATATCTACGTTTGTCTCAGACTATTTTCCCGACGAAGTCTTGACAAAGGCCAATCGAGTCCAGAGACATGATGATGGGGGCAATGTTGAACTAAGTGGACGGCTTTCTATATTTGGTTTACCGGGTCGCGCTTATGGAAAAGGAAAACACATATTCCTTTTTGAGAAAGAATTACATGTTGCGCATACTTACATTCTTCTCAATTGCGAGGAGATTGATGAATTTGTGAGGTATACATGTAAAATTCATATGTATTAGACCTATATCTTAACCTGCAATCTCATATTAATATATGTTAATATTTATAAAATTGTATAGAATATATGATGACGAGTTAAAAGAAAATCAGTCCGGCATCATTGATAAAGATTTTCAAGTTAGTCGTGATCAAAAATTTGCTCTTTGGCTAAAGGACAAAGTAAGTTAAGTTAATTAAGAATGACATAAATTGTATTAATTTATGAATGTATTTAATTTAATAGAATTTTTGTAGGCTCTTAATGAGGGAACGATTCCTCCAAATATACAAGTCCTAGCTATGGGTCCAAACAGGGACCAAGTCATTCGTAATGGTTACAAAATAAATGGATGTGAATTTCATACAAAGACATATGCTCGCGGTAAAAGAACAACTAATACTGGAGTATGTGTTCAAGGAGATTGTTACAATGAGCTTGGTCATGCCTTTTATGGGGAGTTGGAGGAAATCATAGAGTTGTTGTACAAAGGCACGTACAGGGCTCATATTAACTTGTTCAAGTGTCGTTGGTTTGATTCAGAAAAAGGGATACGTGTTGACAGACATGGAATCGTCGATATTGACCTCCATAGGTCTGCTTACTCCAACGAACCGTTTGTTTTACCAACTCAAACAGTACAAGTATACTACACTCCTAGTTCTGTTAGGAAAAAGGATAGACCGCCTACAGATTGCATGGCAAGTTATAATTCATACTCCCGCGCGTAGTCGTGTCCAAGTAATAGACGTGGATTTCTACCAAGAGGAGATGCTTCATAGATCTCCTATAATAAATATAGAGGACAAAAATGAATTAATCCAGTTAGAGGGTGGAGATGAACCTGATGAATTGGATCCCGAGATAGTTATTATACCAGATGACAGTGATACCGAGGAAGAGTTATTGACTGGCACTGACATAGAATCTGAAGAAGAAGATGGTTATGAATCTCCGATACTTGTACAAAATGATTCTAACTCAGACAACGATTTTCATTAAAATGTATGTTTAGTTTTAATTGTATTACAATGAATTATATATAGGAATGTTCTCTATATCCTTAACATGTTTATGTACCTTTCATTTATAGTTGTCGTAGTTAACTATTTTGCAGTCATGTTTATGTACCTTTCATTTATAGTAATCGTAGTTAACTATTTTATACAATTAATTGTCATTATTGTCCTTTTCTATAAAATGCATGTTTAGTTTTAATTGTATTACATACAATTACATATATACATGTTCTCTATATCCTTGACATATTTATGTACCTTTCATTTATAACTCATACTACCTCCTAAATTTTTTATTTATAGATGTCTTCTGAAACAGCAGCACGAAAACGCGGGTTGGGTCGGGGCCCTAATCATGTGTTGAAGTCCCTGGCTAATTCGAATGATCGCATTCTCATACAGATCCGTCCTCCTCCAGAAAGCACGTAAGTTAAACATCGTGTATATATAACAATTTAATATTTCCATTGTTATAAATATATTTTAATGTAAATTGTTGTATATTGTAGTGATTTTCAAGATACTAAAATTGTGAAGTGCATTTCACAATTATGCTTATAGAACTGGCCTACGCTAGTGATTACATGGGCGAGCACACCTCTCGCCCATAAGGATGCGGTTTGAGATGAATTTTAGGTATATATTTTTTATCACTCAGATAGATAATACATAGTTAATCAAATAATATTGTTTAGTAATGTTGGGAATATAACAGTTTTAATATTATTATTGTTGTTTTATTTGCAAAAGCGGTATAGATGGGATTTACAGCAAGATGCATCGATTATTCGGAACAATTGCTTACGGTAAGTATGTCATGCGTCAGAACTAAAGATAATCTGAAAAAGGAACGATAGAAAGCCCTGCATAATGCTGAGATTGACCATCCATGACAAGGTGAGTAGTATATGCATGAGCATAGTCCCTGGTGGTGCGCACAACCCATATGGGTGCAGATGTGTGACCCGTGGAGAGGTGAGAGCTGAGTCAAGAGGTGCAAGAATTCTGCCTCGAACAGATTCTCAGTTGTATCTAAAGGCGAAAAGGCAAAAGACACATATATGGGCGGCAGTATATCACAGCTACAACATATTGCTGCCAGGGTACGTATGTTATGTGTGAGACCCCGAATTTTATGAAATAAAAGTATTCAATTTTTTTTTCTATTTTGGTAAATAGTTAAATTTATAAAAGTTTAAAGTTAAGGGTAATATGTGAAAATTTTTCAAAGTAGACAAGTTTTCATAAAATACCCGGTTACTATTCACTCTAGTATTGTTCACTCGAGTATTTGGGGCACTTTTTATGTCAGAGTACTATTCACGAGTTACTATTCATGAGTTACTATTTACCCGAATATTATTCACTCGGGGATTTGGGGTATTTTTGTGTCGGGGTACTATTCACAGGGTACTATTCCCGAAGTACTATTCACGGGATACTATTCACCCAAAAAATATATTTCTTATCGGTCCAAATTATTTTTGGGTACAATATTATTCCATGAGGAGATGTACTAATTTTTCAGACCATTGGTTGAAATTATAATAGTAAATCAATATGGATCGTTGATTTAAAGTTTTAATAGTAACTTGTCCCTTCAGTTTTCCAAGAGTTATTTGTCCCTTCAGTTTTCCAAGAGTTATTTGCCCTTGATTGTTTGAGAGTTATTTGCCTTCTTCTGTTTCAAGAGTTAATTGCCCTTCGTAAATAGTAGTTGTCCCTTCAATATTACCAAGAGTCATTTTGACCTTTCGTTAAGACCAAGAGCCACTTTCAGTTCTTCTATAAATAGAAGCTCATTCCTTCATTATTTCTTACGAATTCACTGAAACTCTAGAGAGAAAAACTATAGAGAGAGTTCTTTTTCTATAATCTTGAGCGTATTTCTTTAGAGTTTAAGAAAGCTTTGAGCGTAGTACAAGTTTCTTCGAGTATATCCTCGCCCTACCAGTCGGAATACTCTTCCTTCAAAGGTAGGAGATATTATTTGTTATACTCGTAAGGGGTATTATTTCTTTTGTGTTCATGAAGAGAACTTCTGTTATTCCATTCTTTATTATTATGTTGGAATAACCTATCTATGCAAAGTACTGCATACATGGTGAAATTCTTCTAATATTCCGTTCTTTATTATTCTGTTGGAATATCCTGTCTATGCGTTCTGTGGGACATAGTTCCATTATTTATTATTACTCGGAATATCAATATCATGCGTTCTGGGGACTGACCGGTTCCATTATTTATTATTCTATCGAATATCCATCGTCGGCGCCACGCCGGACACTGTTCTATTATTTATTATTCTGTTGGGAATAACCTGTCTGTGCGGTCTCTATCGCATGCATGGTGAATCCTTCAGTTATTCAATTCTTTATTATTCTGTTGGAATAACCTGTTTATGTGGATTACCACATGCATGGGAATGATCCTTTGTATTTCATTCCTTGTTAAATTGTGGAAATGATCTATTCACGTGGATTATGATGAAAGTCATAATAAAAGCATTGGACTAATGAAAATCATGGATATATGTGGTATTAGTAAGTGTTATGATGAGTTATGTTGGTTATTATGTGAAAACATAAAAGTTTCTTAGAAATCACAAAGGGTTGAAAAATCAGATTTTGGTGAAAATGGAACATGAAATCCAATTGACCATATCTCCTATTATATTTCGAATTTTTGAGTATGGTCAAGTTCTAGAGTTAGGTATATGAGTTTTGTAACTTATCTAAGTGGAATCACTGGAAAAGGTGTTGTAGATTTTTGTGTGGACTGATTTTAGCAAAGTACGAAAAACTGTAAAATATGAAAAAGTTGCTGCAACGATTTTAAAAGGGCTGTTTCGGCCACTTAATTTGTGAGAAAAATTCAGGCCTTTTTGGACATGAAAGTATATGGTATAAAGTACCTCCTGTCCAAAAATGAGCTCATTCCGACTTAAAATGAGCAAGTTATGACCATTTCAATATTTAGGTTTTTTTGACGAAAAACGCTATAACCGGAGTTCTATAACTTCGATGACTATGAAATTTAAACTAGAAGCTCACGTTAACATGTGTAAGATCCTGCTAAGATTTGGGAATTTCTGGAGTTAAACTTAAGGTAGCTAATTTCTTAAGGAATTAATTAGAAATTAATTTTTGAAAAATAGTAAATGAATTTTAAAAATTCCGAGAAAAATATATGTTCAATATGAGACTATATTATGCTTAATCCCAGAAAAGAATAATTTTTGGGACTGATTTGGTATTTTTTATAAAAATAATCTAGTTACGAGTAAATGAGACGTTATTAGTTCTTGCTTAAATTAATTCTTGAACTTGTTTTATTGAATTCTTATATCATTGTCATCATCCTCATATTTACATTTTGTTGAAAGTCATCTGTGGCCTGCAGTGCATAGATGGACTTGGTATGATTATGACTAGGGATTATTCGGTATAATCATGACCATAATGTTACAAATGACGTGGTAAAAGTCCTCATTGGCCCGTAGTGCATTGATGGACAGTTTTTGGTATGATTATGGCTATGGATTCTCTTGATTAAGGGTGCAAAGATGAATTGTTTTATAGCATGATCGGGACCATTGATAAAAACACGATTATCTTTGGCCGTGAGTGCATGGATAATTTGTGGTTGTGATCTTAATGAAAAAGTCCTCATTGGCCCGTAGTGCATTGATGGACAGTTTTTGGTATGATTATGGCTATGGATTCTCTTCGGCCAAGGGTGCATGGATAATTCGTGGTCGTGATACTAAAGAATATCCTTGGCCTGTAGTGCAGGGATGATTTGATGATGTGGATTAATTATTGGTGAGTCTCAGTGAATGAAATATTAATTCATGGATGTGATAATAATGAATATCCTTAGTCAGTAGTGCATGGATAATTCATGGATGTGATATTAACGAATATCCTGGCCGTAGTAGTACATGGGTGATTCGATGATGTTGATTATTTATTGTCGAGTCTCGACATTATTGGTTTTCTGATTTGTATATCTTTGGTAGTAGTGTAAGAAGATGACTTAATGATTATGAAGCGAAATTGTGATTTGGTATAACCATGATTTTGATGTTTGGTGAAGACGGTGATGAAAATTATCTTCGTCTCCGGTACGAAGAGGAATTTAGAATCACAATTGTGATTATGAGTTATTCACATGATCGTGGACGGGAATTGTTGATTGATGTTACAGGGATAAAACATTATTGGTGGACTTTTAACGTAGAGAAGATAATAGACCTTATGGTCTATTTGACTCTTCTAATGGATTGCTCGTTCCGTTACAACTATGGTTAAAAAGTTTTATCAGCTACCATATGTTCTAAATCTTTGATTTATTATTGATGAAAGCTATTGATAATTTAATTATCTTTAGTCATGATATTCTTTACTGGACTAGTTGTGCTCACCCTTTTCGTTTTCATAATTCCTTACGGGTAATAAGAGTGTTCTTGTAAAGAGTGTTCTTAGGGTCGAGCGGGGATAACGGGGAATAGAACAGTGGTCTATAGTCGTGGAGGTTCTCCTAAACAATATAAAAAGTGTGTTGTATTCTATACAACATTTAGTAGTTATATTTGGTGAATCAAATAGGGTGAGGTGAACCCAACTTGGAAGGGTGTTTTGCCACTATCATACAAGATGTCTAATGACATAAAACCTCATGTTATCATAAGCATGGGGTTGTGCGCATCCACTTCTTTGAGTATATCTACGGGCACTACCTATATGATCTTGGAGTTTCTTTGAAATATAATATTCACTTGGAGACAGTGGAGATAGTCATATGTCAGGAGAAGACTCACCATTGGAAAGAAGATGATAGTAATCTTCTCATTTTTCTTTGGGGTCTATTGGGTCAACCAAGGATAATTCTGTGGCCATATGATATCTATTATAACCTAGACGCATGGCCTCCCATGTACGAAAGTTTCCTTGAGCACTTCCCAAAGATTTTAATTTCTAAAACAGTTTTTGGCTATACTTTTATGTAAAGTACCATTGTAAGGTTGTGGTCGAGGCACCATTAGAGTTACATACATTTGTATTAAAACTCACAGTTAACTGTGGTCGTATTCTACACGACAGCTCAACAGTTGTATAAATGAAGTTGTATTTGAATTTTGTACCATGTATCTGACGACTCAGAATGGGTGATGTATATCTAATTTTGGGGGCATCACATTATGTTTACAGTCATCCTTTGTAGCTAAAATATCATATGTTTACATATTAATATGAGAAAATGAAACTTAGGAGTCTCAGTCTCAAGGTCAACATATCAATTGGTTGGATGTGTATGTGGCCACCCGCGATGGTCTGTCTGAGGCTGTTCAACTAGTGATAATAAGTTAACTTTATACTAATATATTGTTTATAAACCGTGATGACTTTTTTTAGCATTTATTTATTTATTTTTAACTATTTAATTGTTGACCTTCTGACAAGACACTTATAAGGGCTTAATGAACGAGCGCTATCCTGAAGGCGCCCCGTGTCCGTCGATTGATCAAGAATTGTGGGAGAGGGCATCTATCGTGAAGAAAAACTATGTTAAAGGCCAAGAACAAAAATGATGATGGAGACCATCATTGGCACATGCAACTTCTGCTACCCGGTCTACACACATATCATCGTGGTCATCCAAACCTATCATACTCCCCTTCGATTGTGTGTGAGAGCGATCTGTTGGGATCGTGATCTTCTTAGATATCTTGTAGCGCCAATGATCTGCGATCTACGAGTTCGATGAGTTAGCGGATGTAGTGGCGACAGCAGCAGCACAACTTCAGGATGGCGACCAGGTATATATCGTTATTTTTACTGTCACTGCCTTACTTATATGTTTCACTACATTGTCTATTGTTTAGCTTTCGCTAAGTCATAGCAGTATCAACACATGTAACATGTTTTATTTTTTTGTTAATTATAGGGTCCTAATTTGGATGATCCATGAAGAGCTAGACTTGTTTTTTAGATTTTTAAGGCCTTGTACTCTTTTATTTTCATTATTTGGACAATTGTATTGGTTTAAGATTCTATTATATGGATATTTACGATTGTATTGTGTTGTGTTGCTTTACGATTCTATGATATGGATGGATGTTTATCATATAATAGTTATCATGGATGAATGTTTATCATATAGTAGTTCTCATGGATGGATGTTTATATAGATGCTTATATATACTGTTGTGTGTTGGGATAGAAAGCAAGTACAAACATGTTATTTTTGGGAAATCAATAAAACAGGAAAAAATATTTATAAAAAAAAAAACAACATCAGCGACCGCATACGGTCGCTAATACTGTAACGCGGTCGCTGATAACTACTTGGAAACTAGCGACACAATGTGATCGCTATTACACGGTCACGACACGCATGTGTGTCGCGTCACGGTGACAAATGACTCAAAGATGAGTCGATTAGCGATGATTCGATTCGGCCGATTATTCGTCAAAAAAGTCGGTCACGATGTCCATCCAATGATCAGATTACTCATGATTAATATCGGTGACCGACGCGGTCGCTAATACTCATCTGCGACCATATGCGGTCGCAGATAGGCAGTCGTTGATAAGCATTTTGTTGTAGTGAATCTTTATAAGAAAATTAGAAGTTACTTACTCTATTGCAAATTATAGAATGCAAAACTTGGGGTATATGTATACAGAACTATGAAACTAGGAAAGCAAAAGGGAAAATATAGGAAAACAAAATTTTAACTTGTAAACAATATATATATAAATATATATATATATATGATTTTTTTGGCTTTCCGATATTCTTGCGGCCATTATTTTTCATGTAACACTACACTTTGTAACCATTATTTTTGCATGTGAAAATACTTTAATGAAATTAATTGGTCGGCTGGCTGATCCATTGAGATGACCTAATTAAATAAGATTATAAGTAATATTCCTGTCAAGAATAATATCTATGACAACACTAATACCCAGCTGGGATATATATTCCGTCTTGGTTTAAAGATTAATTGACAATTAAACTAAAAACCCCTAGATATGCCATGCAGTAACGGATTCAGATTACCTGAATTTAGTCCATTAACTACCAATTCACACTGTAGATTCCTCTTTCAGTTCTACGTCTCTGAAATTTTGATATATACATATATGTTGGGGTATGACTAAATGGGTTCAGATGGTTGGATAAGTTCCAGGACACAATGATTCCGTTTTCAGTTTTACGTGTCTGAAATTTTGATATATTCATATATGTTGAGGTATAACTAAATGGGCCCGGATGGTTTGGTAGATCACATGTCACGTGGATGAATCTTTTCTATGTAGAAATATATTATGGACCGTAAACAGAAAAAGATTGACTCCTATCCCGATATGATAGTTACTGTGATAAAGAATTCTATTCCAATTCGGGGACAATTACTTTAAGGAGATTGACTCCTATACCGAGATTGATCTTATATCCCGAAATGTTAGTTACTGTGGTAGTTACTGTCTTTCAAAATACGACCACACATACTGTGAGTTTGAATACAAATATTGCACGGTACATTATATGATAATAGCCAAACTCAAATTAAATTATCATTACAGTTATTATCACATTATTTTACAACTTAGTGAAAACTTCTATAGTAACTATCTCAAACCATTACTTCACTCCCCGACTAGTCTCAGCTACACTTTTATTTTCTGAAGAGAATAATGAAAGAAAAAGGGTGAGCTCAACTAGCCCAATAAAAAAATATTATGACTAAGATAATGAAGAATAAATTATTCTTAGTTTTCAATAATGAAGAATCTAATAGAATACAATAGACAATAAGTTTTAGATCAACAACTGCAACGAAAATAACAATCCATTAGAAGAGTCAAGAAGAGCATGATATCTACTATCTTCTATGGTTTAAAAGTTTATCATTAATATTTTATTCATGTAACACCAATCAATAATTATTTCAAATCAACAAATTATCTATGCATTATGGGCCAAAGATATTCGTTTGTATCACTAGTGGTCATGATCATGTCAAACACTTATTCATCTATGCACTACGGGCCAAAGAGAAATTTCACCATAAACATTAGCATGTAACATTAAAGGTCACGATTATATCAATATACAACTTCTGGTCATAATCATACTAATCAACAGTCCATCTATGCACTACAGGTCAAATATGAGTTTCCATCACAAATTTAAGCATGATAATGATGACAATGCTATAAAGAATGAATCAAGTGAGATTAAGGATAAATATTAAATATTTGTAATTTAATTTACCCAGAGTTCAAAGATATCCAAATTGTCAACATGATCACCAATTGTAGAGTAAAATTCAAGAATGATTTTTAAGATTCAAATTTCAAAGATAATTTGGACAAAGAAAAGAAATTAAATTTTGTCGTGAATAATACTCTGGCATGAATAGTACTGTGGATGAATAGTACCCCGACATGAATAGTACCTCGACATGAATAGATTAAAATTTAATATGAAAGTTCAGACCAATATTCCAGTGAAATGATATTAGATGAAGCGCAAACTTTTAAGGATATTCTACTAATTTTAGGGATTTCTACCATTTAATAATAAGTTTATGAAAACAAACAATATTTTCATATCATAAATGGAGAAAATATGACAGAAAATGATATCCCTTGACGAGAACAAAAGAAATGATATCTCATACGAGTATGAAAGAATATACGAAACTGCAAATGGATTTTCTTCTGTCATGCGGTAAACCGCGTAGACAGATCATCTTCATAACTTAATAAAGAATGAATACGAAGGGTTATCCACCAAGCATGCAGTAATCCATGTAGACAGGTTATTCCCAGAGATTAATAAGGAATAGAATGACAACCCTTATGAGTATGATAAAAAAAACATTTTTTTACCTTAATAGGAGACTAGATTTGACTGGTATAAAAGAGATTATCTGAAGAGATTCTAGCACTATTCGTAATACTCAGAGTAGCTTAATACTCAAAAGAAATACTCACAATATTATTGTAGAGGAGTTTTTTTTTTGTTTATGGTGCATCTAATCCTCTGAAGGCATTCCTTTATATAGGCAAGTTTAGGGGGCAAACAATTACGGGTCATCAGTAATCTAAGGAAGAAAAGCTTGATGGAATTAATTATGGGTCCCCCCTATAGGAAAGAAAAGTATGCGATGGTTTTAAGATATCTGAGGGTCCCATCTATTTGAAAGTTTGTAGAATGTGAATTATTGTGGGTCCTCTGAAAAAAAAATCAAACTTACAACAAACTCTTCATGACAAACCCCTCGATTTATATCAAAATTTTAAAAAAAATATCTACCACAAATCACTTATCTTCAATCAACATATTTTTTATCTTTCAATAATTATTCATCATTAGTATTATAACTCACAATATTGATAACCAGATCGTTTCAGGAAAGATGGGCTTTCCGATAAGGATTTCTCCTTACAGACGCCCAATTAAATAACCTAACCCCTTTCCTCGATAGAACTTTCTAGACATTGTCATTAATGTTAATAATAATATGAGTAACTATGTCATTTCAATTATTGATTTAATAATGTGAAATACTATTTAGTTGTTCATGTGACAATTATTGAATCAATAATATAAGATATTAAACAGTAACTACTATGATAATTATTGAGTGAGTGACTTCTTACGTAAGAATCAATAACTATAAATACTGTGTAATACCGCGTACTATTGTGCAATACTACGTACCACTGTGGAACAACGCGTATTACTGTACTTTTATCACCGGATATTTTAACAATTTAAAGGTAAAAGTCTTGCTGTTATTTTTATAAAAAAGTTATTCCTGTCACTTTCTATATCGGGTCCACCAATGATTGCGCCGTCGTACAAATATACCATGACAAAAAAGAATATTTCCCGACCAAACGAATATTTTCCGACAACTGTTTACTTTGTAAAATTTGCACATATCACCCATAACTATAACATTTATTAAATTATCACCTTACTATTTAGAAACAAATTAAATCTTTATTCATAAAAAGTTGAGGTCTTACATAACTCTTAAACAGTTAATGAATATTAGAACTTATAAACTTGAACAATTTATGTGTTATAACATAACTGAACACTTATATAACTAAGAAAGAGTTTGTATAAGTGTGAAGGTTGCACAATCGATAAATATTGTGTAAACCGAAACATATATAAGGATTATTCATAAGAATATATACTCAAAAATTGTCATTCAAATGAAAGTTGAATGAAGTTAGAATACTTGCCTCAAGTGTCTTTTATACTTTAGCGTTAATCTCCCTTTGTACTTCCTACACATTTAGTGCACATAAACATACCAATTAGCCACGTATAAATGTCCCATATGGTTTTCTTAACTCTATAACATATTTTATAATGTCTCTCTCATTAGAATCGGAGCACTATTTAATTTATTAACATTAGACTCAGCGTTTCGATGTCCGTACGTCGTCCACCCGACTTCTCTATTCTGAATGCCTAATCGATATGTCATTGCGTATGACTAATACATCCTATATACTACCAAACCTTGCTTTACATTTCTCTATACTATATCTCCAAGTTCTCATGCTTAGAACTTGAAAATATTAGTCAAACATGGTTTGGCACCACAATGGTCACAAGAAACAATCATGGTTTGCCTCCCATTGCACAATAGTTGTGACAACCCGAAAATTTAGAAGATCTTGAATGATTAAATTAAAGGTTAAAGTTTAAAACCTAGAGTGAAAATATATGGTTTATTTAAAAATTTTAAGAAAAATCTAAGGAAATGGTACGTTGAAATGATTCAACAATAAGGTTACAAGCAAAAAATAAGATCTAAAATTATTAAGAATGATTCGGTATTGTGATTCCGAGGACGGAATCCTTATAAGGAGGGGAGAATGTAATGACTCAGAAAATTCTGTGTAATATTCAATTAATATAATGTCAAATTTTGCGTATGAATTTTTTTTTGATATTACTTCTCATTATGACAAAACTATTATTTATTTAATAGTTTATTTAGCATCTTGGTTTTTGAAGGATAAAGAAGTAATGTACCATCATGAATTATTTAAGAATTACATGGAATAGTTATTTTAATGATATATGTGCTAGCTATTGTTGCTAGAGAAAATAATAGATAAAAGTCCATCTGTTTTAATTTAATAAGAGTCCATATTAAGACATTGGGCCATATTAAATTTTACTAATTATACTTGTAAGCCTTTTCAATAAATTTGAAAATGAGTTGAGTCTATAAGAAGATAATAAAAGGCCAATTCTAACCTATTTTCTAGCCCAATTCGGCAGCCCCAATTATTAACAAGAGTGGATTGGTTCAAGCCCCAAATCATGAGTTGTCAAAACCCAATCCTGTAAACTCATGGGTGTGTAGTAAGATAACTACTTCAAACTAATTTCCTTAACATGGCCTGAATACTCATTTAGATGGCAAGTCTATGAGTCCTAAGTTAGTTCTTAACGAGTAGTTAGTACAGTTAAGAGTAGTTAGTAGGTAAGTTAGTTTGGCTAACAAACAAATAACAGGTCAGCTACACTTGCAGAGGATAAGGTAGCAAGTAAGATAAGGTCTGCTAGGGTGGCTGGGTAAGGGCCAAATTAGCTAGGCTAGATCGAGTCTTGTTTGCTTGGTAGGGTGGCTGAGTAGGGGCCAACTAGAGGTGATGTGAATAACAGTAGAAGAAGCTAGGCTCAACCATAAAAGGCCAAG
Organism: Panax quinquefolius; assembly: GCA_020205615.1. Taxonomy (NCBI): domain Eukaryota; kingdom Viridiplantae; phylum Streptophyta; class Magnoliopsida; order Apiales; family Araliaceae; genus Panax; species Panax quinquefolius. The sequence goes on along the minus strand of CM035164.1, from coordinate 106,553,669 downwards.
TTTATTGCCCAAAACCAATTAGCTTCATCACCTAACTGAGTCCAAAAGAAATAGCAGTAACGATCATATAGAGTGATCATATAGAGTGAGAGAAGAGTACAGCTAGAGGAAGAGGAGAGGCTGGGCAGTACAACTCCATTGTAACCATTCAAATCAACAAGTAAGCATCCTGGCCTTCGTAATCCTTCGTTCATATTCCTTTAAGAGTTAGCAATTAGACTGCTAGTGGCTAAGTAACATAAATGACTGTTGTGAACTGCTATGATTAAGACTGCTAAGATTAGTTATTTGCTTCTTGTTGTTTAAGCCATACAGTTGGGGCAGTAAGCTAGAGATCATGTAATATATACATATATAAGGACTGCACCCCAACTGCTTGATAAAATGTTTGTAGAAGGGCAGTTGGTATCAACTGTGTTAAATATGAGTACAGTCGAGCCAAATTCTATGCCAATATTATATATTGGAGTCCTAAAGATACAAAGGTGCTAAGAGGGAAGTTTTTGCATGAACATAAGATGTTATAACTGATTGTATACCAGTCCATATATGAACTAAGCATTTAACTATAACTGAGCCATTGTTTTAAGGATTTTGTATGCCAGACTAAAGATTGATAATGACTGATTTGGTATAAGCTATTCTATGTCATCCAAACATATACTATGCATATAAAAGAGATAGTATAAGCTTCTATGTGCACACTTATGCTATCTTTGTAAGCATGTTGGTAAATCATGTTTGTTTTTGAAGTTAAATACCAAAGAGGGCTGGGTTGACCTAAAACATAAAGACCATGACTTAGATGCTTTAAAACATTAAAAGATGGTAGATAGAAGGTACATGTGTGAAGAAGGAATATATATTAGTGCTTGCTACCATTTGGTGTAATAAGCCTTGCCTAAAATGTTTGTCTAAAACTGTTCTAATGGCAAAAATCGTATGGTTGGGAAGGAAGTCCAAAATGGTGGTTAAACTCTAACATAAAATGTAACTATGCTTCAAGTACACTCTATGCTTATGTATAACATGTATTGTTGTAACACTTGAGCAAAACAAAGTGAAAAAGGGACTGAAATGGTGAGTTATGCTAACTGTTATGAGAGGCTTGACTAGTAATGACTATCATTTGTTTATAACATGATAAGTATACTATAACATGATATCTATAATCCCAAGCCACTAATGTTAACCTTTGAAGCTTAAGTATGATGGGTTTCAATAAACAAAAAAATCAGTCTTGGTGACTGTTAATGGAGTTTTCTTATGATGCTCATGCCTTGCTCCCAACATAATTATTATGGGCAGTCCTTGTTTCCATGTACCTAACCATGTTACCTTGGTACCTAGATAAATCATGCTACCTTGTATTAATTTAAGGCCTATAAGGTGCTGTTTTAAATCAAAACTGGAAGTCTTTTATATAGACTCTTTAAATCATGATCATATATTATATAGCATGTACATGATGTGATAATACTTGTGTTGAAAACTTAAAGAATGCTATGTGCTATTTTTTGAGTTGCTATGAAAACTGCTGTAACATTTGATTGACTGTTATGCTATTGTTATATTGTTATGTACTGAATTTGAGTAGAGGAGATAGGATGGGCTGAAGAGTAATAAAGAGGATATAATTGGCTTTCTTATACAAGCAAATGTCTATGACACCTGTAATTTGAAACTTTGCACACCACATACTCGAAGAAAGTCCCAAGTGGACTGCCTTAAAAAAAAATCAATTAGTAAACCAACATAAGGCTGGGAATTGGTTTTGTATTTCAAGTAATGAAAAAATTGAAACGTATAAGCCCACTAAATAGAAGTCTTAGCTAAAAACCAAAATGTGAAATAGTTATCATGTCAAGTCCTTGGGCACACTGCTTTTTAGGCAGCTGTGAAAGTTCATGACAGGAGCTTGGCATACTTATTAGTAGTTGATGTCATGCCTAGGTTATACTACTGTTGGGTTAATGATTAACTTGTGTTGCAAAGCTTGCAAATTATAACCAATTAAGGGCTGGGTTGAGGGGTAAGAACTGCTGTCTGTGACATTAGTGGTTGCCACAGCACAGATGAAAAATCTAGTAACACTAAGGATAAGGGATGACTGGGAGTAGGTCAGGGAGCAGGGACTGCTGATGACAGTAACTGATAGCTCTAAGTAACTGCTACTGCAGACTTGTACAAATCAGTTGGCTACATCATTTTAGTATGTCGAAATTATGTAGAAATCATAAAGTGCTCAAATAAGATCATGAACTGCTGCAGAGACAACAGTAAGTAGCAGCTATACCAGTTAGTACCAACCTTAATCAAGTAATTACTACCCTTGTCAACATCAAGCAAGTGACTGCAGTACCATCTTAACAACTGAGTAACCTTGCTGGCTTTCATTATTGATTGATGTGCTTTTAGTAAGTTATGAATTAGCAAGGTTGAAGATTTAGTGAATAAGTTACTGTCCAAGGATAGTAATTGTTAATCATGCCAAGAGGCAGTCAAGTACCTCCTATAAGTTGTCTTAAAGAGTCCAAAATGGTAAATTGTAAGAACAACTTATATTATATCAAACTGTTGGCTAAATTAAGATGTAATTTTTATCAAAAATGAGTCTTGGAGCTGCTGTTAGACAGCAGCAAATTTATATAAGACAACTGCTATTGCAGTCTTGGGAAAAAAAAAACCATTTTTGGCTTTGTGATACATCTCAAAGTGTGGAACTTATGTGCAAGCTACATTTCACATAGGAAAGTAAAGGAAAAAGGAAAAGGAGGTAAAAAACTCACTTTTTAAAGTTAACTTGAAGAAAGTGAAGAAGTCACAAATCAAACACAAAGAACACAAAGCCTATCTAAGCCCCAAATGGCCAAACAAAGCTTGACTGCCACAAGTTGATCAAGTTGGGACTATTTTGGCATAGAGAGGAAAAATTAAGAATGTTCTACTTTAATATGCAAGAATAACCTATAAAGTGTTATAAGAATTTTAAAATGGTAGATACTTGCAAAAACATGAAATAAGCTACCTTGTATACTAAAGTCTCTGGAACGAGACATGAAGCATTAATATGTTAAACTCCTAATAAGATGTAAGCTATATACAGGTTGTGTGACAACATTAAAGAGAAAAAAGGTGAAGATAAGAACATGGATGAGATATTTGAAAAATGTATTACATATAAGAAATCTATCCATGACCACTGAAACTACGTGATATATGACTTGACTATGTGGCTAACATATATGCTTGATTCCTATTACTTGTTGTAAGCATGTCAAACCCTATTAAAGAAAAAAATTGACTAATGAGAAAACATGAATGAGATATTTGAAAAATGTATGAAATATAGGAATCTAACTACAAACTTGACCACTAAAAATATGTGATGTATGATCATACACAAGCTATGTGGCTTAGCTAATTAGCTAATAAGCTTGTAAATGCAAACAATTGTGTAGGCTCTGTGAGAAGGTATTAAGCTGAATCAATAGTCTACAAACGAGGCAAGTTTCTAACTCTTACTCTTTATTGAGCAAGTGTTCTGCTGTAGACAGATTCTTTAATTTCTGAATTGTCTCTCCCTATTATGGTTAATATAAGGTTAAATAACCTTTTTATTCCAATCAGCTTCAAAAGAATAGTATATTGAACTTCTCTCTTACATAAGTTATATTGAAAGTATGTCAATGCCATTACTTCGGTTAGACAATTGTTGATATATTGATATTATTCATCAAATTATCAGTTAATGCTTTCCAAACCATTTTTGTTGTGGTATGGATTCGTATGTAATACTGTGAACGAACAACCCTTTTATAGGGGCATATTGTACCGAACATATGATTCCGAAGGACATGTAAAGTGTTATTAGATTGTTATGCTGTGCACAATATAGGGTACTTAGGCTGATCCCCTAAAGTATGAGTCTAGGATATAAAACAGCTTTAATAACTGTATGTATCCATGGATTGTAGTATTATTACTATTAATTCTAGTAAAGAGTTCACTGGTCATTTGACCTTACAGCATACTAAAGTCTAATTTTTCAGACTCAATACTTTTAAAGAATTATCTTGTTCAGTATTTATTATTGAATCCTCATTGATATAATATTTCTGTTCCATTATATTTAGCTGCTTATTTCCTTGCTGAGCAAGCTTGTTGCTCATCCTTGCATTAAATATAATGTTTTCAGTTAAGAATGAAGTTACTGGTCCATCTGGAAAAGACAAAGGAAAGGGCAAAGTTGTTGAATAGTCTTTTATTAAGCGCATGTGCTTATTTAAGTAGTAAATGTAATAAATACTGTTAGTACTATATTGTGTAATGATATTCGATTCATAAGTTATGTAAAGGTTTATAGAACTTGGGATTTATGTTATGTAATATAAGATAGTTTTCTTTTAATATGAATGGGTATATTAGTATCGTGAGCACCAAATTCGAGTTAAAGATAACCCGGATTTGGGGGCGTCACAGGTTGGTATCAAAGCTGTAGGTTATAAACCTTAGGTATGTGTACCTTAGGCTATAACCGTATAGATGAGAATAAGGAATAAACTCAAATAGAGTTTAATTTGTTAAGAGATGAATTTGGAAAATTCATTATTTAATAAATAAGATTCAAAGAAGAATCTTGAAAAGTTATAAAGATCCAGAGTTACCTAACTCTGATGTTAAAGAAAAAAAGTAATAATGAATAGAATCTATGAGACTAAAAGTATAAAGGGAAAAGAGATTGTAAAACAAAACGATCATAAGATAGAAGATAATTGTAATATACCACGATTATAAGATAAGATCACGACATGATCAGATTGAATAGGAGAAAATCTATGAAATGATTGGAATGATATAGCCTGACGCTATAAAGAGAATATACTATGAAATGGTACTATGCAAACTCAGAAAAGAGTTGTAGATGATGAGATACGGATTAAATGAAATTCGTATTGAGTAAGGGGAAGCTAGAATTGTGTGGGATTTCAATTGAGAACTCATGTCAGCAGCTAAGTTGTATGATTCTTTGTATGGGTGGGGAATTGTACTTGGTGTAACAAACACATAGCTTCTGGTAGTGATAATCATTGAAATGTTTGTGTCACGCTATTTGCTATATACCTGTTGAGAAGGTGATTCTTTTCTCATGTATATAACGGATAGGTAGAGAATATTAAGATTAGGTACGGTTCTTAAAACTAATGCATATGGTAAGTTCGTGTCTCATAATCATATGGTATGTTTTGAACCCCTAAGCGAATGGACGCCTATGGTTTGACTAGGATAAGTTTCTAAACTCATATGATTATGGCAAGTTCTTGGATTTCCAAAGTGTGGTAAGTTTGATGAACTGGGGTGTAACTAAGTGTGAATGGAGTATTGAGGATGATAGGAATAGATAGACTTATTAAGAAATGGATCATTAGAGAAATTGAAGTTGATGGTGGAAGCATAGGTATTCCAAATCTTCTAGCTATGCTAGACTTCAAAATTTTTGACATCAAGCTAAATTCGCACTATGGTGCCTTTAAAAATGAATTTTTGTTATCAGTAACATATGGTAACAAAGGTGTATATGTGGACTGTGAACAACAAATATCTCGTTATCTGTTACGATATAATAATACTAAAATTGATTTTCAATGGTTTTGAACCATTTAAAGAAGAGTCTATGCTAATTGCTTCGGCTAGACAAAAATGATTTGAAATATATCAAAATGTATTTTATATATCATCAATGCATCATGGAACCTGGTGCAGAGATGATAAAAACGATGGAGTTATCAATGCAAAATTACTAAGTGTTGAATGTGATCCAAGGATCGTCAGCCCACTATGGTATGATGTAGTATGAAAAAGTCACAAAATGACGGAATCCTCAAACGGATTGTAAATACAGTGCGGTATCATGACGTCATAAAATGATTTTCAAAATTTTAAACTAGTTAAAGAAAAGGTCATTGCCAATTATAGTGGCTAGACAAATATTTCGATTGATGTTTGAATTATTGATATGCGTCTAAGCTATTTGATTTAGCTAGACAAATGTTTATGAAAATTCAAGTATTTCCTTGAGAATTTATTTCGAGCCAAATTATTTTGGTACGGAATCTTATGCTAAGTCTGAGGTGAACAACCCCGATTGGATAGAATAATCCAATCTAGTAGCGCAAATAGTCGCTAAACAAAGATTAATACGTTATACACGACGTAGGGTACGATAGGCTGATCACCTAATGTACTCGTATCTGTACTAGGTTGATCACCTAGTACAACATGTTTACATAATTGGTTGCGGTGAATACCGTTAAACCTGAGAGTTCATGGTCTATGTGACCCCTCAGCATAATATGAAAAGTTTTTAACTTCTTCAAAAGGGTAGAAATGGTTGAATGAGATGATAGAATAGAAATCCTCAGAGGAGGAAAATATAAAGGTTAAATTGAAAACCTATTTTCGGTGAATAGAAGAAGCAAAGATTAGTAGACTGTAATTTCAGGGACGAAATTCTTAGAAGAAATGGTGAATGTGACAACCCGAAAATTTAGAAGATCTTGAATGATTAAATTAAAGGTTAAAGTTTAAAACCTAGAGTGAAAATAGATGGTTTATTTAAAATTTTTAAGAAAAATCTAAGGAAATGGTACGTTGAAATGATTCAACAATAAGGTTACAAGCAAAAATAAGATCTAAATCAATTAAGAATGATTCAGTATTGTGATTCCGAGGACGGAATCCTTATAAGGACGGGAGAATGTAATGACTCAGAAAATCCTGTGTAATATTTCATTAATATAATATCAAATTTTGCGTATGAATTTTTTTTTGATGTTACTTCTCATTATGACAAAACTATTATTTATTTAATAGTTTATTTAGCATCTTGATTTTTGAAGGATAAAGAAATAATGTACCATCATGAATTATTTAAGAATTACATGGAATAGTCATTTTAATGATATATGTGCTAGCTATTGTTGCTAGAGAAAATAATAGATAAAAGTCCATCTGTTTTAATTTAATAAGAGTCCATATTAAGACATTGGGCCATATTAAATTTTACTAATTATACTTGTAAGCCTTTTCAATTAATTTGAAAATGAGTTGAGTCTATAAGAAGATAATAAAAGGCCAATTCTAACCTATTTTCTAGCCCAATTCGGCAGCCCCAATTATTAACAAGAGTGGATTTGTTCAAGCCCCAAATCATGAGTTGTCAAAACCCAATCCTGTAAACTCATGGGTGTGTAGTAAGATAACTACTTCAAACTAATTTCCTTAACATGGCCTGAATACTCATTTAGATGGCAAGTCTATGAGTCCTAAGTTAGTTCTTAACGGGTAGTTAGTACAATTAAGAGTAGTTAGTAGGTAAGTTAGTTTGGCTAACAAACAAATAACAGGTCAGCTACACTTGCAGAGGATAAGGTAGCAAGTAAGCTAAGGTCTGCTAGGGTGGCTGGGTAAGGGCCAAATTAGCTAGGCTAGGACTGAGTGCAGCTGCTTGGTAGGGTGGCTGAGTAGGGGCCAACTAGAGGTGATGTGAGTAACAGTAGAAGAAGCTAGGTTCAACCATAAAAGGCCAAGTTTATTGCCCAAAACCAATTAGCTTCATCACCTAACTGAGTCCAAAAGAAATAGCAGTAATGATCATATAGAGTGAGAGTGAAGAGTACAGCTAGAGGAAGAGGAGAGGCTGGGCAGTACAACTCCATTGTAACCATTCGAATCAACAAGTAAGCATCCTGGCCTTCCTAATCCTTCGTTCATATTCCTTTAAGTGTTAGCAATTAGACTGCTAGTGGCTAAGTAACATAAATGATTGTGTGGAATCTTTGTGATTAAGACTGCTAAGATTAGTTATTTGCTTCTTGTTGTTTAAGCCATACGGTTGGGGCAGTAAGCTAGAGATCATGTAATATATACATATATAAGGACTGCACCCCAACTGCTTGATAAAATGTTTGCAGAAGGGCAGTTGGTATCAACTGTGTTAAATATGAGTACAGTTGAGCCAAATTCTATGCCAATATTATATATTGAAGTCCTAAAGATACAGAGGTGCTAAGAGGGAAGTTTTTGCATGAACATAAGATGTTATAACTGATTGTATACCAGTCCATATATGAACTAAGCATTTAACTATGACTGAGCCACTGTTTTAAGGATTTTGTATGCTAGGCTAAAGATTGATAATGACTGATTTGGTATAAGCTATTCTATGTCATCCAAACATATACTATGCATATAAAAGAGATAGTATAAGCTTCTATGTGCACACTTATGCTATCTTTGTAAGCATGTTGGTAAATCATGTTTGTTTTTGAAGTTAAATACCAAAGAGGGCTGGGTTGACCTAAAACATAAAGACCATGACTTAGATGCTTTAAAACATTAAAAGATGGTAGATAGAAGGTACATGTGTGAAGAAGGAATATATATTAGTGCTTGCTACCATTTGGTGTAATAAGCCTTGCCTAAAATGTTTGTCTAAAACTGTTATAATGGCAAAAATCGTATGGCTGGGAAGGAAGTCCAAAATGGTGGTTAAACTCTAACATAAAATGTAACTATGCTTCAAGTACACTCTATGCCTATGTATAACATGTATTGGTGTAACACTTGAGCAAAACAAAGTGAAAAAGGGACTGAAATGGTGAGTTATGCTAACTGTTATGAGAGGCTTGACTAGTAATGACTATCATTTGTTTATAACATGATAAGTATACTATAACATGATATCTATAATCCCAAGCCACTAATGCTAACCTTTGAAGCTTAATTAATATGGGTTTCAATAAACAAAAAAATCAGTCTTGGTGACTGTTAATGGAGTTTTCTTATGATGCTCATGCCTTGCTCCCAACATAATTATTATGGGCAGTCCTTATTTCCATGTACCTAACCATGTTACCTTGGTACCTAGATAAATCATGTTTACCTTGTATTAATTTAAGGCCTATAAGGTGCTGTTTTAAATCAAAACTGGAAGTCTTTTATATAGACTCTTTAAATCATGATCATATATTATATAGCATGTACATGATGTGATAATACTTGTGTTGAAAACTTAAAGACTGCTATGTGCTATTTTTTGAGTTGCTATGAAAACTGCTGTAACATTTGATTGACTATTATGCTATTGTGATATTATTATGTACTGAATTTGAGTAGAGGAGATAGGATGGGCTGAGGAGTAATAAGGAGGACATAATTGGCTTTCTTATACAAGCAAATGTCTATGACACCTGTAATTTGAAACTTTGCACACCACATGCTCGACGAAAGTCCCAAGTGGACTGCCTTAAAAAAAATCAATTAGGAAACCAACATAAGGCTGGGAATTGGTTTTGTATTTCAAATAATGAAAAAATTAAAATGTAGAAGCACACTAAATAGAAGTCTTAGCTAAAAACCAAATGTGAAATAGTTATAAGGGATAAACCCTACTTTAAATATGTCGAAGAAAACATCAAATTCAACAGAGGGAACGCGGATAAGTACTACAATTTTCATGGAAGTTTTGGGCATTCTACGGAAACTTATTGGGGTCTGAGGGATCTAATCAAAAAGAATGTTCAGAGTGGTGCTTTGGTCCAGTATATCGCAGGACGAGACGCTTCAGGGATACAGTAGACAAACAATATCGTGTCATCGATTCCGACCACCCAGCTCCCACAACCGGATCAGACCCAGGTAACACGTCGGGTGGTGAATGTCATCACGGGCGGTTTGGTTGGAAAGGTTGCTGGGAAGAAGAGGAGAGGATTTCTAGACACGGTACTGGCAGTGTCTAATTAGCCTATTAGGCATGAAAGTCCGTACCCCGGTTCGGTAATCTCTTTTCCTGATGAAGATTTCCCTTCGGAGCCTATCGAACTGGATGAAGGGGCCTTGGTAATTACTATACATGTGGGTTCGATGGATATGAAACGAATGATGATCGATAATGACTTGTCGGTGGACATACTATATTCTCATGCCTACCAAATGATGGACTTGGGAGTTAGGAAATTGGATGTTGGACAAGAGCCTCCTTTGTATGGGTTTACCAATGACCCAGTAAAAGTTGTAGGGACGATCAAGCTACCTATATGGTCTTTGGGATAGCTCCACAACTGGTGGAAATAATTTATAGATTTTTTGTGGTGCATGTGGATTCTGCATATAATGCTATATTGGGGAGACCGACCTTGATAACTCTTCAGGTAGTGACTTCGATTCATCATTTTAAAATCAAGTTTCCCACACCGAATGGAGTTGGGGAGGTGACGGGGGATCTCGATTTAGTAAGGAGGTGTTACAAGAATATTTTGATCGCTTCGGGGGTAAGTGTTGGTAAGCAGAAGTAGACAATAGCGATAGAGATCGATCCCTTTACCGAAGGTATTACAGAGCCTCTAGTTATGCCTGCCAAAGAGACTGAAGAGGTGGAGTTAATTCCTAAAAAGAAGGATAAGACCATTAGGATAGGGTCAGGTTACAGAAGCCTTTTCAGACTAGCATGGTGGAGTTATTGCAGTGCTATGCGGACATTTTTACATGGGCCCCCAATGAAATGCCTGGTGTTGATCAAAAGGTATTTATGCATAGGCTGCATATGGATTCATCGAAGAAGCCAGTTCGATAGAAGAGGAGGATCTTTGCTCCAGAAAGACAGAAGATAATAGATGAGGAGATAGCCAAGCTTTTGGTAGCATATTTTATTTTTGAGATTGACTACCCCTAGTGGATGTAGAACATTGGAAATGGTTCAGAAATAGAATGGAAAGTGGCGGGTCTGCATCGACTACACAGACTTGAATAAGTCGTATCCGAAGGAATTTTATCCACTTCTACACATTGATCAACTAATTGATGCCATTTCGGGGTATGTCTTACTCAGTTTTATGAATTCTTTTTCGGGGTATCATCATATTTCGATGCATAAGGACAATATGCCGAAGATGCATTTATTACTCATCGGTCGATTTATTCATATATGAAGATGACTTTCAGATTACTGAATGTGGGGGCCATATATCAGAGGATAATGAACTATGTGTTCTCAAAGCAATTGGGACGTAATATGGAGTTGTATGTAGATGATATGATCGTCAAGAGAATGTCGATTCGAGGTCACTTGGATGATTTGGAAGATTGTGTCCAGGCTGTTCGGCACTTTAAGCTCATGTTGAATCCGACGAAGTGTACCTTCGGTTTGGGAGCAACGAAGTTACTGGGATATCTAATCAGCAAGAGGGGTATAGAGCCTAATCCAGAGATGATCAGAGCTATTTTGGATATGAAGTCTCCTCAGTCGTACAAAGATGTTCAACGTTTAACGGGTCGGATAGAAGATTTGAGGAGGTTCATGTCTAAATCAGCATAAAGGTGTTTGCCATTTTTTGATACGTTAAAAGGGCTGAAGAACAAGAAGATCTTCCAGTTGACTTCGGAGTATGAGGATGCTTTTCATGGGACTAAGAAGTACTTGTCTTCGGCTCCTTTTTTGGTGAAGCTAGTTCCTGCTGTGCCCTTGTATTTGTATTTGGTGGCAAGTTCGTTGGTAGTGGAAGCATTTTGTGCAGAAGATTGGAGGTAAGCAACACCCGATTTACTATATGAACCATGCCTTTAAGGATGCAGAAACAAGGTATCCAAATCTTGTGAAGTTTGCTTATGTGTTGATAATAGCAAGTCAAAAGATTCGACAGTACTTTCAAGGTCAGTTAATATTGGTGTACACGGATCAGCCTTTGAAGAAAGTGTTCGGGAAGCCAGATGTTTCAGGTCAGTTAGCAACATGGACAATAGAGTAATGACAATTTATATTGGAGTATTATCCTCAGACGGCAATAAAAGGTCAGGCTTTTGCTGACTTCGTGGTGGAGTGTTCGTTCTTTGAGGCAGATGATAGTTTAGATCAAACAAAAGGAGTTGTTTGGACAATTATGGATGCTCAGTCAGTACCAAGTTAATGCATGTTGTATGCAGATGGGTCTTGTACTTCTTATATCAGTGGTGCTAGCGTTATTTTAACAAGTCTAGAGGGATTCGTTCTGGGAAAGCAACCAATAATGAGGCTGAGTATGAAGCAATCCTGGCAGGTCTTTGGTTGGCGAAGAGTTTGAAAGTTCAGAAGATAGTAATTTTTAGTGACTCGCAGCTGCTGATCAAGCAGGTTTTGGGGGAGTATGAGGTCCAGGGGGCAAGGATGGTAAAATATATGGCAGAAGTGAAGGATAGACTCCAGTACTTTAGTTCATTTTCTTTTCAGGGAGTGGACAGATCTGATAATACTATAGTTGATTCTTTGGCGAGATTGGCTACAACTGATGCGAGCACGTTTAATGGTTCGGTATACTTGGAATTCTTGAATCAGCTGAGTGTTCAGCATGTAGAGGTCATGTTCATGGAGCGATAGAATTGTTGGATGACCCCTTATCTTGATTGTTTGGCAAATGGCGTCTTTCCTTCAGATCGGATGTTGGCAAAGAAGGTCAAGCATAGGACTTCAAATTTTGTGCTCATTATTGCCTAATTTTTTAATAGCACTTTACCATGCAAGTATACGCGTTCAATTGTAATATTCAGCAAGCAAGAATATCGTTCCCACGAGGAAATAGACTAATATTTATCAATTACTAATTCTAATGCAATTAATCCTATTTTAAACTACGAAATATTGTTTGTGATTTGAAAATTAAACTTAACAAAACTAATAATTAAAATCAGAATTTCACAAGAATAACTGCAGATTTAACAGGTAAAGATTACAACTTCCCTTGGTATTTCATTTAAACCAATTTACTTCCCATTTAAATCAATTAATTAATATGAATCATTATCCAAGAATGCTTTATAAAATTCACACACTATTTCCAAAATACGTGAACAAATCCTCCTAACTTCGATCCTTAAGACACAAAATTACAAGGAACACCCTAGTCAATTAATTCACTATATTCCTATATGAATCAAGTTAATTAGGGTTTTACGCACAAATTTTTTCAATGGATACAAAAGACACATATGTATATTCCTATCCTACATGCTAATCATATTAACCCTATTCAGAGTATATGAACAGATGTTATCATATCCATATCTCAATCTATACTCCATCTTCCAATTTTATATAGATTATCACAATAATTGTTGGCCAAACAATTAATCAATAAGCAAAAGATATAATAAATAATTCAATAAAAACCAACTTTCATTCAATGGGAAGATTTAATTTAAACTACATACCAAGTTTCGTTGCAATCTTAATGAAAATTTAGTACATAATAATAATAAAGAAAAACATTATCCAGATTAATAATCCAAACATCCCAAATAATTATAGAAGATAAAACTAGAGAAAAGAAGAAGAAACTCTGAATTTGCTCCAATACTTTATCTTTGATATTCAACCCTTCCAATTCTCATTCGTGTTTTTCTTCGTTGTCCTCTCTACAAATCTCTTAAAAAATTAAGTGATACGTCTTTTCTAAAGTCTTCTCCTATTTGTATTAGTCCCAGCTCTCTTTTAGATTCCTACTTGGCTTCAAAAACCCACTTAGCAGTAGAAAAATTCTTCTTTAGCTGCACATGAGTGCCTAGGCGCCCAACTTAGGCCATTTCCAAGCGCCTAAGCGTTTGACCAGGACCACATAATTACAAAAATGCCACTCAGTTCTAATTTTAATGATTTTTGACCTTTTTCTTCTCCCAAATGACCAATTTGTCCCTCCAGCTCCAACCTATAAGAAATAAACACAAAACACATAAAAAGATACTAAAAAACAATTAAAGATAGCAATAATTAAGTTTAATAATATCGGATTCATAGGTATAAAACCTACTCATCAAATACCCCCAAACTTAACCAATTATTTGTCCCCAAGCAACAAAACACAATGCAATAACTAAATATGATATGCAAATGCAAATGCAGCTATCTACATGCCTAAAATTCCAGCAGTCAAACAAAACAAAATCTATTCATCAAGCCTCAGAGAAATCACAATAAACATGCTAGTACATCATACCAAGACAGATCAATAATTTCTTAGTCAATCATCAAATCTTACCCTGTCATTACTGATATAGTGTGTGTGTGCTCAACAACAATTTAACTAATATAATGTTAAATACAACACATAATAGATCTCCTTAAAGGCATCATATAGTGTCAACTCACAAAATTCACGAACAAGCTAGATCCAACTAAAGTCAAACATCCACTAAATTCAAGAGTCCAATCTGGGATACTTATGCTTTACTTATCATTACGGGGCTTTTTTTTGCTCTTTTTCCGCTTTTATTTTTTTTTTTTAACCACGATGCAGTGCAATGTCTCATTCCATTAGCCTTAAAATATACCCCTTAGCGAAGCCACCAAAGACTCACTGCATTCATATAAGACCTTAGGCGCTTAGGTGTAAAGACACTCTCTGGGCGCATTTTGCTCAAGTAACAAAGGCCTCGAAACAAGACTAGCCACGGTATCTTTTTCATCATTTTTTCTTTTTTTTTGAAGCTTATATATCCCAAAATTTTCCCCTAAACTTAAGTTTTTGTCTAAATTCAGTCATCTTCGCCTATTCATGTCTTTCATTCATTCAAATTAGTATTATCCTCAAGAAGTCCATTATGTGTCAATTTAGACTCAATCAGTCAACATAGTTATTTTTACTGTGTTATCCTTATTATATAAGTTTCAAACAGGTAAAGATTCAAATCATGACAAGAAATCACATCAAAGTCTTAACAGACAATACTATACTTGTCTACTTAATTATAATATCATCATTGGCCAAAACAGACTCAAACTATCTAACAGCTGGAAACATGCAGATATTTGATTTTTTTTTAAAAAAAAGTAGAATGAAAACTACATGAAAAACTACAAAATGAATACTAAATGAATGCAACTGATACTAATTAAATGAATGCAACTGGAACTGGAAGAATGCACCCCCAAACTTAACATATGCAATGTCCTCATTATATATAACAGAAAAAAACATTTGAAATTAGGCACTGAGGACTTCCCTGAAAGATCGAAGCATTATTCCTCGTTAGTATCCTCTTCTTCGTCTTCATCAACCTCATCCTCAAGGGGTAAATTAGCTGGGGGGTACGCAGTCAAGAATGGAAATTAGTAGGGAGCGCCTGCTGGATTCATGCGGTCGAACATCTCTAGGAATGTTGCACTACAATTCTGATACATCTCTGTTTGTCGCTGAGCCAAGCTATCCTGATTTCTTTCCACCCGGCCCAATCAATGCTGAACTTGAGTAGCCACCATGTCAATCCTTTTAGTTTGATTTCTTAATTCTCGACGAATATCCTCAAAAAAATTTAGTGGTGGCCCATAACTCCCAGCTGCAGTAGGATTTTCATTTGATTGTTGATTAGGCTCGTCAGCAGGCTATGGAGGCACAATAATGAAACCTAACCCTCTTGGATGTGGTGTACCCCCACCTCATACCTTGTACTTCTTAATAAGCGAGTGGTCAATTGCGGGTAAAGGAGGTTGTCTAGCTTCTTTGGCAACCCATTTTACTCCAGCTTATTGACATAGTCCAGTAATCAAAGATGGATGAAGCAGTCCACCTGAGGTCCCTCCTTGAATTGCTTTGTAAATTGAATCATGTATAACATGACCCACATCTATAGTTTTTCCTTGTGCAATGCAAAAAAACAATGCTGCCCGTTGATTTATAACATCACTCATATGCCTACACGGCATCAACTTGGCACAGATAAAGGCATGCCATGCTTTCCCGTAACTACTTAGTGAGGATGCAGGGAACAAAACAGCTTCTTGTTGATCTGTTAATTTCCATGTTGTTCCAGGTACACACAAAGCTTGAATGACCTCACTGTAGTCTAGTTCATGCTCTAAATATTGCCTGTAGCCATTATTGGTTATTATGTTCAAGCCGTAGTAAGCATTTATTGTCCTGAAACTGACCTCCACTGATTTTTCGCGAACCCAAATCATGTTAGCAACATCATCTTTTGCATTGGCGTAGAATTCCTTAAAAATTTTAATGACCGATGAATCCGGTTGGGATGTAAAGTTCACCCATCTTCTACTTCCAATAATTTATAGTAACTCCCCATCTTCTGTCTCTGGCAATAATCCACGCTCAAGAATTAGCGTTTTACTAGAAAGCAAATTGTAATATCTTTCGGACGCACTAGCACTTGTAAATCTCTTTTTGTCAAACTTTGTCGAAGTGCCCGAAGTCTCTCCTCTATGCCCTTTAGGAGCCATAAGTCTTGCGTGTTAATTTCTTGCCCAACAAATGATGTTCAGTGGCTTAGTATGGGTCAATCCTCTTTGTGACAAATTATTGAACACTTGGTATGCAAAAATTTTGAACACTATTGTTAAGCACTCCCCCAAACTTAATTTTCAGCAAATTTGTCAATTACTAAGCACACTATCCTTCCAATGCAATACAAGTAACACTTAAGAGTACCCAAACCCACTTGAGCCAACACAATTAAAGAAACTAACTTCAAAGTACTAACTTAGCTATTATCCAAGCAATTCAAAACAATTTGCAATAAAATCTTGCACACTTACTTGGTTATAGCCAGATATGATGTTCCAATCAAAGTTGCAGGAGCAATTTGTTTGAGTTTTGAACAATTACTTCGAATAGATGTGTTTTGAATGACAATTGGTGCCCAAATTGGTGATGAAGGTTTCCCAGATGGAGTCTAATTGGTAGGAGATTGAGTAGAAGATTGAGTGTTTGGTTATGCTTATACAAGAAGAGGTTTGATTATCATGGGATAGATTAGAGGAGAGTAATTTAAGTGAGTTTGAGTTGGAGTAGGAGAGCAAGAGAGTGTTTGATTTGGGTTTGGAGGAGTATTGCCCGATTAGGGATTATATTGTTTTTTCCAAGTCATAGCATGAGCGCCTAGGCGCTTGACATTGTATAGGTTTGACCGCCTAGGCAGTTGGAAGCAGAATTTTTTGAGCATATAGAGCGCCTAGGCGCTTGATTTGGTCTAGGTGGGAGTGCTTGGGCGCTTGGTGCATGATTTTGCTACTGCTGTTGGGCGCCTAGGCGCTTGGTTTGTGTATAGCTTGGGCGCCTAGGCGTTTCGGCCCGTCTTGGTGACTTTGGTGCTCCTTCTTGCTTTCAACCTGCATACCACAACTTAAATTCTTAGTCTTTATTTATTAGG
The DNA here is from genome assembly GCA_020205615.1 of Panax quinquefolius. Classification (NCBI taxonomy): domain Eukaryota; kingdom Viridiplantae; phylum Streptophyta; class Magnoliopsida; order Apiales; family Araliaceae; genus Panax; species Panax quinquefolius. The sequence goes on along the minus strand of CM035164.1, from coordinate 106,536,482 downwards.
AGATTAAGACTTATTTTAAAACCTTAATCTAAGATAAACTACGTAATTAACTAAACTAACATACTAAGAAAAAAAAACAAAAACAAGATACCCTACACCACTAAGCAATTCAATAACACTAAAAATGAAGGACATGATAAGAACTCTGAGAATTTGACAAATGGACATTCATCTATTAAGTTCATAAGTGCTTGGCTTCCAGATGGCGCCGCCTCTTGAACCCCCGCCCAATTCACACCCATGAAATAAGCAAACCACCGCTCACCGAGGAACGTGACTCCGATCGGGTAGTCGTAATGGCCATTAGTCGAACCCGCCAAATATGAAATCTTGTTTCCTATTCTAAAATCAATTGAAGATCGTGTTAGAGAACATAAGGGGTGTAACAATTCCTAAACTATAAAAGTTTAACCACTAAATAAATTAACAGTAAAACAAATAAAAAAATAATAATAATAAATAATAGTAAAAATTCATGGGTTGCCTCCCAGTTAGCGCTTGGTTTATAGTCTTCAGCCTGACTTTCTTCTTTGTTCTAATTAGCAAGGTTGACCGATGTCTTTTCACGATCAACACAACCTCTATAGTAGTGCTTTAATCTCTGACCGTTGACTTTGAAATTACGTTTAGAATCCGGGTCTTCCACATCCACAGCTCCGTGAGGATAAACTTTTGTAATGATAAATGGCCCTGACCAACGGGATTTCAATTTTCCTGGAAACAGTTTAAGCCTGGAATTGTATAATAGCACTATTTGCCCTGCTTCAAACTTTCTTTCAAGAATTTTTTCTTCATGCCACCGCTTAACCTTTTCTTTATATAACTTCGCGTTTTCATACGATTGGAGTCTGAATTCATCCATTTGGTTCAATTGTAAGAGGTGCTTCTCTCCCGCAGCAGACATATTAAAGTTTAACTTCTGGATTGCCCAATAAGTACTGTGTTCTAGTTCAACTGGAAGATGGCATGCCTTCCCATATACTAACCAGTACGGAGACATCCCTATCGGAGTTTTGTAAGCTGTACGGTATGCCCATAAAGCATCATCCAACTTGCTAGCCCAATCTTTCCAACTAGGGTTCACTATCTTCTCGAGGATTCGTTTTACTTCTCGATTTGATACCTCGGCTTGACCACTTGTTTGTGGATGGTAAGCAGTAGCAATATTATGAGTGACTCCGTACTTAGCGAGAATTGCTGAGAACTGCTTATTACAAAAGTGTGTGCCTTCATCACTAATGATTGTACGAGGAGTGCCAAATCTAGAGAAAATATTCTTCTGGATGAACTTAACCACAACCTTAGCATCATTTGTGGGCGATGCTATAGCTTCAACGCATTTTGAAACGTAGTCCACCGCTAGAAGTATATAGGAGTTGCTAAAAGATGATGGAAATGGTCCCATGAAGTCGATGCCCCAAACATCAAACAATTCAACTTCTAAGATCATGTTTAGTGGCATCTTTTGTCACTTTGATATATTACCCACGCTTTGGCATCTGTCACATTTCAATGAAAAACACACAGCATCCTTAAAGAGTGTTGGCGAAGAATCCACATCAAGCACCTTAGTTGCCGCTCTTTTCTCCCGCAAAATGTCCACCATAGTCGATGCATGACATTGGTAGAGAATATTCTCCATTTCAACTTCCGAACACACCTTTTATTACTTGATCTCCACATTGTTTAAATAAAATGGCTCATCCTATAAATATCGTTTCACATCATGGAGAAATTTCTTCTTCGTTGACTTGTCAAATCAAGTAAAACACCTTACTCACAATGAAATTTACATAATCTGCATACCATGGTGTATCCATCCTTACCGCAAACAGTTGTTCATCCGAAAAAAATTCATTGATCACTGTTGTGTCATTATTTTTTAGTTCTGCATTCTCTAATCGTGATAAATGATCAGCAACCTAATTTTCTGTTCCTTTTCAGTCCCGGATCTCTAAGTCAAACTCTTGTAGCAATAATACCAATCTAATTAATCTCAGCTTCACATCCTTCTTTGTTATTAAGTACTTAATTGCCGAATGATCTGTAAACAAGATCACTTTTGTCCCAATCAAATATGAGCGAAATTTATCAAATGCATAAACAACTGCTAATAGCTCCTTCTCGGTAGTGGTATAAATTAGTTGGGCATCCGTTAACGTCTTACTAGCATAGTATATAGCGTGAAAAATTTTATCCTTTCGTTCACAAGAATCGCGCCAATCGCAAAGTCGCTAAGCATGACACATTAATTCGAACGGATACTCCAATCTGGGCACTATATGATTATGTGTGTGGTAACTAGTTTCTTCTTCAACACATCAAAAGCTTTGTGCATGCTTCGATCAAAGTTGAATGGGACATCCTTCTCCAAAAGATTGCAAAGTGGTTTTGTGATTTTGGAGAAGTCTTTATAAATCGCTCTATAAACCAACGTGTCCCAAAAACTTCGAATACCCTTTTATCGAAATAGGTGGTGGCAGCTCTCGATGGTTTCGATCTTAACTCTATCAACTTCAATTCCTTTTGATGACACTCGATGACCCAAGATTATCCTCTTGCACCATAAAATGACATTTCTCCAGCTTTAAAACCAAATTCGTTTCCATACACCGTTTGAGCACGAGAGTGAGATTTTCCAAACAATAATCAAAAGAATCCCCAAAAACTGAAAAATCATCCATAAATACCTCGAGATTTTGTTCGACCATATCGGAGAAAATAGCCATCATACACCGTTGAAATGTCGCCGGCGTATTACATAATCCAAAAGACATTCTGCGAAAAGCAAAGGTACCATATGGGCATGTGAATGTTGTCTTCTCCTGATCCTCGGGTGCAATGGCAATTTGGTTATAACCTAAGTATCCATCCAAAAGACAATAATACTCATGACCTGCAAGCCTGTCCAACATCTGATCTATGAATGGTACAGGAAAATGGTCCTTACGAGTGGCCTTGTTCAACTTTCTATAATCCATACACACCCGCCAACCCATAACTGTTCGAGTCGGGATCAATTTATTATGCTCATTTATAACTACTGTCATTCCCCCTTTCTTTGGCACACAATGAACTGGACTTAACCATGAGCTATCTGAGATAGGGTAGATAATTCCCGCATCCAACCATTTAATGATTTACTTTTTTACAACTTCCTTCATGATGGGATTGAGTCTTCGTTGTTCAATAATTGGTTTCGCATCATCTTCAATAGAATCTTATGGATGAAAATTGATGGGCTTATCCCCTTGATATCCGCAAGGGTCCACCCAAGAGTAGTCTTAAATTACCGAAGTACCCTTAGTAGCTTTTCTTCTTGAACTTTATCAAGTGATGTAGAAATAATAACTGAAAAGGTAGAAGAAGAACCAAAGTAGGCATACCATAGATGGTTAGGCAATGGCTTAAGTTCAAAGGTGGGCGGTTCTTCTAAAGATGAGTTCACCTTTTCATCCAGCTTTCCCCAAAAATCTTGAGGTTCAAATTTTTGCAAACATCGTGTGAACTTCGGAGCTGAATCTAACATTTGAACACATTCTAGCACAGTTGAATCATCAAATAAATTTTCACTAACCAATGTAGTTTCAAGAGGGTCTTCATTCACAGATTCACTAAATACCTCTCTAGTTGCTTCTTCAATCAGATCAACTCTAAAGCACTCTTCCTCTCCCTTCGAGAATTTCATAGCCTTGAAAACATTAAAAGTTACTTCTTCATCTTGGACTCTCATTGTTAACTCTCCCTTTTGTACATCAATTAATGTCCTTCCAGTGGCTAAAAATGGTCTTCCAAGGATAATGGGTATGTCTTTATCCTCTTCATAGTCCAACACAATGATGTTCGCTGGAAATATGAATTTGTCCACCTTCACTAATATGTCTTCCACAATGCCCCTAGAGTATGTCACGGATCTATCTGCGAGCTGTAAAGAGATATTTATTGGCTTTGGTGCTGGTAATCCCAACTGAGTGTAGATCAAAAGCGGCATCAAGTTAATACTCGCATCCAAATCACACAAACATCTGTTAAAGAACTGGAGTCCAATCGTGCACGGTATGGTGAAGCTACCCGGATCCTTCAACTTCGGTGGTAACTTTCTTTGCAGAATTGCGCTACATTCTTCTGTCAACGCTACAGTTTTGAACTCCCCTAGCTTCCTCTTTCTTGCTAAAATATCTTTCATGAATTTTGCATAGCTAGGCATTTGTTCTAAAGCATCTGCGAATGGAATGTTGATTTGCAGCTTTTTTAACACTTCTAAAAATTTTGAAAACTGTCTATCTAATTTTTGCTTTTGAAATCTTTGAGGAAATGACACAGGTTGTATGACTGTTGTTTGCTTATCTTCTTTTGTTTTTTCACAACTTTGTCCCCAGATTTACTTTTCGAATTTCCACTCTCTTTTTCACCATCCTCGGCAGAAATTATTTTTTTTTTGTCCGTCTAAATCTGTAGTCAACTCCTTCCCACTTCTGAGTGTAACTGCCTTACATTGTTCATTTCCATCATTCCTTGGATTTTTCTCCGTATCACTTGGTAAAGAACCTGGAGTTCTAGTATTCAAAACACTAGCTATCTGCCCAATTTGGTTCTCAAGCTTCTTTATTGCAGCTGATTGGTTTTTCGTTGTGGCTTCAAACTGAGTTGCCAATCTTGCCAACAATTTTTCCATTTGTGATAGCTTATCAGGCTGATGAGGTTGTGGGTGTTGTTGAGATTGTTGATGTGGCTGAAATCTAGGTGGATATGATTGCCTTCGAGCTTGTGCTTGAGCATGTGATTGATTATTACTCCAAGAAAAATTCGAGTGGTTTCTCACTCCTGGATTGTAACCATGTGGATAATCTCGCCTCTCCGCATTATTATAACTAGAAACAAACCGGATCGACTCAGATTTATTGCACATTGATCACTTGAGTGGCTACCCGTACATATTTCACAAATCGTTTCCATTTTCTGAACTGGTTGTACCCCAAGTGCATCTATCTTCTTTGTAAGAGCAGAAATCTGAGCTGTCACTTAAGCTCATAATGTTGTCATTGCATCCACTTCATAAACCCCTACTATCCTTGGTTGAGTCGTTGCTTTTGACCACTGATAATTATTAGCTTCCATGGTTTCAAGCAACTGATACCCCTCATCACAATTCTTGGCCATAATAGCTCCTCCCGCTGCAGTATCTATACTCGATCTCACTGTGCTGAATAAACCGTTATAAAAAGTTTGCACCTGAAGCCATTTAGGAATCCCATGGTGTGGACATTTTCACAATGAGTCTTTAAATCTCTCCCATGCTTCATATAGTGATTCTGAATCGCGCTGAACGAAAGAGAAGATATCGTTCCAGAATTTGCTATTTTCAGAAAGTGAAAAACTTTGCAAGAAATTTTTGGGCTAGTCGTTCCATGTAGTAATCGAGTTCGGTGGTAGTGAATGGAGCCAACTCTTATCCCGATATCTCGAGAGTAAATGGAAACAAAATTTTTAGCCTTATTGCATCCTCTCGACACATTATTGTACTTGAAAGTATCGCAGATTTTTATAAAGTCGACTATGTGATCATTCGGATCATCATTCTAGAACCCTCCAAATCGACAAGAATTTTGAATCATCTCAGATTGTCCCCTGCTTTTATCTCAAAACTTGTAGAAAAGAATGGCAGCCTCATAATACTCGATCAATTTCAAGAACTCCATGCAGCATAGCATAATCCTGCAGTGCTTTTTGCTCTTCTTCAGCCATAGTATCTTTCTTATCAAGTGCCTCTTTGGTTTCTTTAACCCATGCACTTACGCAACCGTTGAAACCTTTTTTCGATGTCATCCTCGTAAGGAAATAAATCTGACTTCTTCGATCGCGTTTGCATACACTAGTCAAGAACACCTGAATAGAACAGAAAAGAAAAAGTTTAAATTAAGATTAACGCTATAAAAATCAATAATGACAAAATATTAAACTAATTTCCCCGGCAACGGCGCCAAAAACTTGTTGCCTAATTTTTTTAATAGCACTTTACCACGCAAGTATACGCGTTCAATTGTAATATTCAGCAAGCAAGGATATCGTTCCCATGAGAAAATAGGCTAATATTTATCAATTTCTAATTCTAATGCAATTAATCCTATTTTAAACTACGAAATATTGTTTGTGATTTGAAAATTAAACTTAACAAAACTAATAATTAAAATCAGAATTTCACAAGAATAACTGCAGATTTAATAGGTTAAGATTACAATTTCCCTTGGTATTTCATTTAAACCAATTTACTTTCCATTTAAATCAATTAATTAATATGAATCATTATCCAAGAATGCTTTATAAAATTCACACACTTTTTCCAAAACACGTGAACAAATCCTCCTAACTCCGATCCTTAAGACACAAAATTACAAGGAACACCCTAGTCAATTAATTCACTATATTCCTATGTGAATCAAGTTAAATAGGGTTTTACGCACAAATTCTTTCAATGGATACAAAAGACATATAGGTATATTCATATCCTACATGCTAATCATATTAACCCTATTCAGATTATATGAACAGATGTTATCATATCCATATCTCAATCTATACTACATCTTCCAATTTTATATAGATTATCACAATAATTATTGGCTAAACAATTAATCAATAAGCAAAGGATATAATAAATAATTCAATAAAAACCAACTTTCATTCAATGGGAAGATTTAATTTAAACTACATACCAAGTTCCGTTACAATCTTAAATGAAAATTTAGTTCATAATAATAATAAAGAAAAACATTATCCAGATTAATAATGTGACGCCCCCAAAATAGGTATACATCATCCATCTTAAGTCGCCAGATATTACACTATAAAAATCAAATACAAACTTCATTTATACAACTGTTGAACTGTCGTGCAGAGTACGACAACAGATAAGCTGTGAGTTTTAATACAAATGTATGTAACTCTCCTGGTGCCTCGACCACAACCTTACAATGGTACTTTACATAAAAGTACAGTCAAAAATTGTTTTAGAAATTAAAATCTTTGGGAAGTGCTCAAGGAAACCTTCGTACATGGGAGGCCATACGTCTAGGTTATGATATATATCATATGTCCACAGAATTATCCTTGGTTGACCTAAAAGTCCCCAAAGAAAAACAAGAAGATTATTATCATCTTCTTTCCAATGGTGAGTCTTCTCTTGACATATAATTATCTCCGTTGTCTCCAAGTGAAAATTATATTTCAAATATACTCTAAGATCATATAGGTAGTGCTCGTAGATATACTTAGCAAGTGGATGTGCACAACCATGTCTTATGATAACATGAGGTTGTATGTCTTTAGACATCTTGTATGATAGTGGCAAAACACCCTTCTAACGTTGGGTTCGTCTCACCCTATTTGATTCAACAAATATAACTACTAAATGATGACCATCGTTCTATTCCTCTCATACCTCGCCGACCCAAACTACACTCAGTATTACCTCAAAAGAGCGAAGATTTCCGATTGGATATCGAGATATGACGTCAAGGAAACTTGCACTGATGAATAGCAACTCACCAAGTATCTAAATACTCACAAAATACAATCGATAATCTAGAGAGAAAAAAGAGAGAAAACTTATGAATTCTGGTGTGATTTTCAATTCTAACTTAGCCCTTTATTTATAGGAAAATATTAGCAGACGCCAAGGCATTTGACTTGACCACTACGATGGCTTTACCTCGCTACTATTCCACCCACCAAAAATGACCATCTTCCCCAACAACCAAAAGTGGGGCCCACCCATTTCTAGAATTTTCCACCAAAATCATTTATAAACCTAATTTCCAAATCAGTCACCGCTTAAAATTCATAACAAATCATTCGTTCATTTTTAACGGTTCAAAATTTGTGAACATATACTCAACTTATATATGTATAACATATCCAAAAATCCCAACGATCCAACGGTTATATTAAAAATGATAACTCACACAATAAAGCTGTAAGAACACTGATTTGATCTCTTAATACCTCGCTCGACCCAGCTACACTTTTATTACCTGAAAGGAATTGTGAAGCAAAAGGGTGAGCACAACTAGCCAGTAAAGAATATCATGACTAAAGATAATTAAATTATCAATAGCTTTCATCAATAATAAATCAGAGATTTAAAACATATGGTAGATAATAAAACTTTTCAACCATAGTTGCAGCGGAACGAGCAATCCATTAGAAGAGTTAAATAGACCATAAGGTCTATTATCTTCTATATGTTAAAAGTCCACCAATAATGTTTTATCCCTGTAACACAATCAATAATTCCCGTCCACGATCATGTGAATAACTCATAATCACAATTGTGATTTTAAATTTCTCTTCGTACCCAGGACGAAGATAATTTTTATCACCTGTCTTTACCTGAACCACCACAGATTATAATTAAATCACAATTCATATTTATAATCAAGTAAATCAACAAATTCAACTTTGCACTACATGCCAAAGATATACAATCTGTAAAACTAATAACCAACAAATCCATCTTTGCACTACAAAGCTAAAGATATACAACCGTAAAACCAATAATGCTAAGACTCAACTTAATAAGATATCGTGACCATTTAATTATCCATGCACTACGGGCCAAGGATATTCGTGATTTCAATTACGGTCATGATTATACCGAATAATCCTCGGTCATAATCATACCAAGTCCATCTATGCACCACGGCCAAAGATGACTTTTTCCACATCATTTGTAACATTACGGTCATGATTATACCGAATAATCCCTGGTCATAATCATACCAAGTCAATCTATGCACGTAAGCCACAGATGACTTTCAACACAATATAAGCATGATGATCATGACAATGATATAAAGAATCAATCAAATGAGATAAAAGAAAAATATTAAACATTTATAATATAATTTATCTAGGGTTCAAGAATATCCCAATGTTATCAATCACTTAATAATCTCATAATCTAATATCATTAATATTATAACAATATTTTAATCATTTCTTAAACTTATAAACAATTTATTTTAATTGTTTACACTTTACCAAATAATGCATTTAATCATCCTAAAATGCCAATCTTATAAGATTTCATCATCAATAACCAAAACACTTAACAAAGATCTGCATATACCTTATATAGGATTCCCAAGCCACAAAATCTTATTTTCCAATTTTGTTACTTTACATAACATATTTAATTCATTTACTCATAACTAGTCCATTTTCATGAAAAATACCAAATCAGTTCTAAAAATATTTCTTTTTTGGGATTTAGTAGAATATAATATCATATTAAACATATATTTTTCTCAGAATTTTTAAAATTCATTTACTATTTTTTCACATAGCTAAAACCGCCGAATATTTAGACATTTTTTATAAACTCTACTTTCGCCTAAAAATTTCTTAAATATACACCAGATATCTCATATATACATGTACTCCCAATAAATATTTCACCAATTTTGGAGTTAACCACAAGAAGTTATAAGGGTTTACTTTTAAAATAGTCTTTTCCTATAACATCCATAACTCTTAATCTATACATCCAAAAATTGCCATTTTTGGACACAATCTAGAAAACTCATCAAATTATCATTTCAAATTTTTCTAGAATTTTTGAGGGTCAAAAAAAATTACAAAACTGTCCCTGGAAGAAACCCCTTTTTTAATGAAAATACTATTCGTATGAATATGAAGGATCATTCACCATGCATGCGGTAATCCGCATAGATAGGTTATTCCAACATAATAATAAAAAATGGTACCAGGTCATGCGTAAATGCACGCATGTGATATTCCAAATGTAATAATAAATAATGGAATAATGTAAGAATTCACCGAGCATGCGATAGATCGCATGCATAAAAGTTATTCCAATGAATAATAAATAATGGAACCAGTCATGCGTAAATGCACGTATGTGATATTCGACAAAATAATAAAGAATGGAATAATAGAAGAATTTCACCATGTATGCGAAGATTTGCATGACAAAGTTATTCAACATAATAATAAAGAATGGAATAATGAAGAATTTCACCATGTATACCAGAGTCACATATCAAAGTTATTCCGATGAATAATAATAAGGAATGGAATAAAATTAGCTCTCATCATGAATACGAAAAATAATACCTCTTACTATAATAATATCCCTTACCTTAGAAGAAAATAGATATAGGAGTAGTGAAGTAGCGAGTAATACTTTTCTTCTTTTTTCTATAGTTTTCTCTCAAGTGTTTCATTGAATCGTAAGAAATAATGAAGGAATGAGCTTCTATTTATAGGAGAATGGGTGAATAGTAACTAATTCATGAACGGTCCAGATTGATTTACTTTTTAAGCGGACGATTCTATATTTATTTACTATGCAAAGATTAATAAAATATTCTAATAAAACAAAATCTTTTAAATAAAATATAATATATTCTATTTATAATCTAATAAAACTAATAACTTTATAAAAGTATTCTCATTTTATATAAAAAGATTTTACTATACAAACACTATGCAGCACTATGCAAACACTATGCATAATAGAATATTATATATTCTATTTATAGTCTAATAAAATAAATAACTTTATAAAAGTATTCTATTTTATATAAAAAAGATTTTACTATGCAAGCACTTATACGTACATTATGCAAAACACTATGCATAATAGAATATCATATATTCTATTTATAGTCTAATAAAATAAATAACTTTATAAAAGTATTACATTTTATATAAAAGTTTTCGTTTTATTACATTTATAATAATAATAAAACAAAACTTATCACCTTTATTATAATTCACAATATTAATCGACTGCAGTCGTTCCTGTGAAAGAGGGGCTTAATAAGGATTTCTCCTTATTTAGCTGCAATTAGGTGACCAAACCTCTACTCGCGCGAACTTCTAGACATCGTTAATATTGCAAATAATATTATTAATAACTTTTTGTCGTCTCAATTATTGATTTAATACTATATAAAATATCGATAATAATTGAATCAAATAACGTGGGATACTATGCAACAATTCATCGTAGCAATAATCGAACAAAGCTGAAAGTGACTTCTCACGTAAGCATCAATAATCAATACTGGTGTGCTATTATGTAACCCACGCCAGACATCGCATCTTGTACTTTACTACTGAAAGTAGTTCAACAGTGTTAACGGTAAAACTTCCGTTGTTATTTTCATAAAAATATTTTTGTCATTTTCTTAATCCGACAATAATTCTGTTGTACGGTCCACCAATGATTGTGCCGTTGTACGAATATTCCCTGTTAAAATGAATATTCCCCGACCAATCGAATATTATATAACAACTTGCTTACTTTGCAAAAAATTTCAAATATCACCCTTAACTTTAAACTTTTATCAATTTAACCATTTACGAAATAAAATAATAATTATAAGAAAATTGAATACTTTCATTTCATAAAATTCGAGGTCTTACAATCTCCCCTCCTTATGAAATTTCATCCTCAAAATTTACGTACGTAGCTGGTATTCGAAGAGATGAGAATATCTTGCTTTCTTTTCGGATTGTACCTTCCCGGTTATATCCTCTGTATCATGATTTTTCCTTTGCTCATCTCCTGTATTTCAGATATCATTCTAGAATATATCTTCAAAACAAAGGTCAATTGACATATCACAAATTGTCAACTTATCAAGTAAAAATTTCGGCTTAGGTAAGTCACACACTAGCGAAGTATATTACTCATCTCTCCCCTCCTAGTTTTAGACTCATATCTCCGCCAGCGACCATATCCCTAAGCTCTGATACCATTTGTGACGCCCCCAAAATAGGTATACATCACCCATCTTAAGTCGCCAGATATCGCACTATAAAAATCAAACACAAACTTCATTTATACAACTGTTGAACGTATGCGTGCAGAGTACGTACGACAATAATGATAAGTATGAAGTTTTAATACAAATGTATGTAACTCTCCGGTGCCTCGACCACAACCTTACAATGGTACTTTTTACATAAAAGTACAGTCAAAAACTGTTTTAGAAATTAAAATCTTTGGGAAGTGCTCAAGAAAACCTTCGTACATGAGAGGCCATGCGTCTAGGTTATGATATATATCATATGTCCCCATAATTATCCTTGGTTAACCCAAAAGTCCCCAAAGAAAAACAAGAAGGTTATTATCATCTTCTTTCCAATGGTGAGTTTTCTCTCGACATATAATTATCTCCGTTGTCTCTAAATGAAAATTATATTTCAAATATACTCCAAGATCATTTAGGTAGTGCTCGTAGATATACTCAGCAAGTGGATGTGCATAACCATGTCTTATGATAACACGAGGTTGTATGTCATTAGACATCTTGTATGATAGTGGCAAAATATCCTTCCAAAGTTGGGTTCACCTCACCCTATTCAGTTCACCAAAATTAAATATCAAATGACGTATACAATACGACAAACTTATCTAAAGTTCTCAACAAAATTATTTTCATACTATTTAGGAGAACCTCAACTATAGACCATCGTTTCTATTCCCTTAATATCCCCTTTCGACCCGTACTACACTTTTATTACGAAAGAAATTGTGAAGCAAAAAGGGTGAGCACAACTAGCCAGTAAAGAATATCATGACTAAAGATAATTAAATTATCAATAGCTTTCATCAATAATAAATCAGAGATTTAGAATATATGGTAGATAATAAAACTTTTCAACAATAGTTGCAGCGGAACGAGCAATCCATTAGAAGAGTCAAATAGACCATAAGGTCTATTATCTTCTATATGTTAAAAGTCCACCAATAATGTTTTATCCATGTAACATCAATCAATAATTCCCGTCCACGATCATGTGAATAACTCATAATGACAATTGTGATTCTAAATTCCTATTCGCACCCAGGACGAAGATAATTTTCATCACCTGTCTTTACCTTAACCACCACAGATTATAATTAAATCACAATTCATATTAATAATCAAGTAAATCAACAGTCCTACTTTGCACAACTTGTCAAAGATATACAACTGTAAAACCAATAACCAACAAATTCCATCTTTGCACTACAAGCGAAAAGATATATACAATCAGAAACCAATAATGCCGAGACTCAACTTAATAATATCACGACCACTTAATTATCCATGCACTACGGGCCAAGGATATTCGTGTTTTCAATTACGGTCATGATTATACCGAATAATCCCTGGTCATAATCATACCAAGTCCATCTATGCACTACGGGCCAAAGATGACTTTTACCACATCATTTGTAACATTACGGTCATGATTATGCCGAATAAACCCTGGTCATAATCATACCAAGATCATCTATGCACGTAAGCCACAGATGACTTTCAACACAATATAAGCATGAGGATCATGATAATGATATAAAGAATCAATCAAATGAGATAAAAGATAAATATTAAATATTTATAATATAATTTATCCAGGGTTCAAGAATATCACAATGTTATCAATCACTTAATAATCTCATAATCTAATATCATTAATATTATAACAATATTTTAATCATTTCTTAAACTTATAAACAATTTATTTTAATTGTTTACACTTAACCAAATAATGCATTTAATCATCCTAAAATGCCAAACTCATAAGATTTCATCATCAATAACCAAAACCCTTAACAAAGATCTGCATATACCTTATATAGGATTCCCAAGCCATAAAATCCTATTTTTCAATTTTGTTACTTTACATAACATATTTAATTCATTTACTTATAACTAGTCCATTTTCATGAAAAATACCAAATCAGTTCTAAAAATATTTCTTTTCTGGGATTTAGTAGAATATAATCTCATATTAAACATATATTTTTCTCGGAATTTTTAAAATTCATTTACTATTTTTCACATGGCCAAAACCGCCGAATATTTAGACATTTTTTATAAACTCTACTTTTGCCCAAAAATTCCAAAATTTACACAGTATACTCCTGTTATATACATGTACTCCCAATAAATATTTCACCAATTTTGGAGTTAACCACAAGAAGTTATAAGAGTTTACTTTTAAAATAGTCTTTTCCTATAAAATCCATAACTCTTAATCTATACATCCAAAAATCGTCATTTTTGGACACAATCTAGAAAACTCATCAAATTATCATTTCAAATTTTTCCAGAATTTTTGAGGGTCAAAACAATTACAAAACTGCCCTTAGAAGAAACCCCTTTTTTAATGAAAATACTATTTGTATGAATACGAAGGATCATTCACCATGTATGCGGTAATCCACATAGATAGGTTATTCCAACATAATAATTAAGAATGGAACCAGGTCATGCGTAAACGTACAGACAGGATATTCCAACAGAATAACAAATAATGAAATAACAGAAGAATTCACTAGGCATACGATAGATCGCACAGACAGGTTATTCCAACAGAATAATAAATAATGGAACCAGGTCATGCGTAAACACACAGACAAGATATTCTGACAGAATAATAAAGAATGGAATAATAGAAAAATTTCATCATGTATGAAGTACTTCGCATAGACAGGTTATTCCAACATAATAATAAAGAATGGAATAACAGAAGAATTTCACCATGTATACGGTAGTCGCCATAGACAAAGTTATTCCAATCCAATAATAATAAGGAATGGAATAACAATAGCTCTCTTCATGAATACTGAAAAGAAATAATACCCTTACTATAATAATATCCCTTACCTTAGAAGAAACCGGATATAGGAGTAATGAAGCAGAATACTTTTCTTTTTTCTCTATAGTTTTCTCTAGAGTTTCAAAGTGAATTCGTAAGAAATAATGAAGGAATGAGCTTCTATTTATAGGAGAATGAATGAATAGTAACTAATTCATGAACGGTCCGTTGATTTACTTTTTTAAGCAGACGGTCCATATTGATTTACTATATAGTATTAATAAAATATTCTAATAAAACAAAATCTTTTAAATAAAATATAATATATTCTATTTATAATCTAATAAAATGAATAACTTTATAAAAGTATTCAGTTTTATATAAAAAGATTTTACTATGCAAAACACTATGCAGCACTATGCAAACACTATGCATAATAGAATATTATATATTCTATTTATAGTCTAATAAAACAAATAACTTTATAAAAGTATTCTGCATTTTATATAAAAAGATTTTACTATGCAAACATTATGCAGACACTATGCAAACACTATGCATAATAGAATATCATATATTCTTTTTATAGTCTAATAAAACAAATAACTTTATAAAAGTATTCTATTTTATATAAAAAGTTTTCTATTTTATTACATTTATAATAATAATAAAACAAAACTTATCACCTTTATTATAATTCACATTATTAATCGATCAGGTCGTTTCCAGGAAATAGGGGCTTTTCAATAAGTATTTCTCCCTATTGGCGCGCAATTAGGTGACCAAACCTCTCATTGGCAAAACTTCTAGACATCGTTAATATTGCAAATAATATTATTAATAACTTTGTCATCTCAATTATTGATTTAATAATATATAAAATATCGACAATAATTGAATCAAATAACGTGAGATACTATGCAACAATTACTGTAGCAATAACTGAATAAAACTGAGTGACTTCTCACGTAAGCATCAATAATCAATACCGTGTACTACTATACAACCACGCGTATTACTGTATTTTTACTACCGAGTAGTTCAACAGTGTTAACGGTAAAACTTCCGCCGTTATTTTCATAAAAATATTTTTGTCGTTTTCTCAATCCAACAATAATTCTGTTGTGGAGTCCACTAATGATTGTGCCGTTGTACGAATATTCCCTGTTAAAATAAATATTCTCCGACCAATCGAATATTATATAACAACTTGCTTACTATACAAAAATTTTCACATATCACCCTTAACTTTAAACTTTTATCAATTTAACCATTTACGAAATAAAATAATAATTATAAGAAGATTGAATACTTTCATTTCATAAAATTCGGGGTCTTACAAATAATCCAAACATCCAAGATAATTATAGAACATAAAACTAGAGAAGAGAAGAAGAAACTCAGAATTTGCTCCAATACTCTCTCTTTGATCTTCAACCCTTGCAATTCTCCTTCGTGTTTTTCTTCGTTGTCCTCTCTACAAATCTCTTGAAAAATTAAGTGATACGTCTTTTCTAAAGTCTTCTCCTATTTGTATTAGTCTCAGCTCTCTTTTAGATTCCTACTTGGCTTCAAAAACCCACCTAGTAATAGAAAAATCCTTCTTTAGCCGCACATGAGCGCCTAGGCGATCAACCCAGGCCATTTCCAAGCACCTAGGTGCTTGACCAGGACCACGTAATTACAAAAATATCACTCAGCTCTAATTTTAATGATTTTTAACCTTTTTCTTTTCCCAAATGACCAATTTGTCCCTCCAGCTCCAACCTATAAGAAATAAACACAAAACACATAAAAAGATACTAAAAATAATTAAATATAGCAATAATTAAGTTTAATAATATCGGATTCATAGGTATAAAACCTACTCATCACTCATAAATGGGGATCTATTTCGAAGGGCTTATTCTTCTCCTTTGCTGAAATGTTTGGTTCCATATAAAGCGAAATATGTTCATCGGGAGGTTCAAGTAGGAATTTATGGTTATTATATGGCATCGAAGGCATTGGCATATAAGGTGATTTGACAGGGATACTATTGACTTGCAATTTTTAAGGAAGCGATAAACTATGTGAAGAAGTGTTTGAAGTGTCAGTTAAATAGTCCTACTACCCATCAACCGCTAGAGGAGTTGTACTCGATTTTGTCCCCAGTTCCCTTTGATGTATGGGGGTTGACATATTGGGTCCATTACCAAAGGCGAATGGCCAGGTTAGTTTTGTGATAGTGGCTATTGATTATATGACCAAATGGGTAGAGGCAAAACCCCTTCGACAGATTACAAAATAAGAGTGTTTAAAATTTTTAAAGGAATTTGTTGTCTTCCGGTTCGGTATACCTTTAGTGGTGATTTCAGATAATGGTCGTCAATTTGTGGGCTCAAAGTTCAAGACATTTTTAAAGGAGTTGGGAATTCAGCATCGGAAGACTTTGGTTGCTCATCCTCAGTCTAATGGTCAGGAGATGGTTACCAATAGGAAGTTGCTGAATGTGAAAAACAGAAGGCTTGATGAGGCGAAGGGAAGATGGCCTGGTGACTTACTAAGTGTGTTGTGGGCTTATTGAACAACACCAAGGACTATAACAGGAGATTCGCCATTCATATCGATCTACGGTGCTAATGCCCTAGTTCCTGTAGAAATTGGTTTTACTTCACTTCGGGTCAGCCAGTTCAAAGAGTTATACAACGATGAGGGAATTCGTGTCAACTTGGATTTATTAGAGGAAGTCAGGGAGGCGGCTATGGTAAAGTTGGCGGCTTATCAAAAAAGGGTTGCTAGATTTTATAACAAAAGGGTTAAGCGCAGAAGATTTGAAGTTGGCGATTTGGTTCTTGATTTTAAGTTGGCGATTTGGTTCTTTAGGAGGTGGAAGTTTCTATGCCTCAAAATCTTAGGAAGTTGATTTCGAACTGGGAGGGGCCGTACAAAATTGTTGAGGTGCTGAAGCTAGATACTTACCGACTTTGAGTGATGGATGGGTCAGAAATCAAGAACACTTGGCATGCAGGCCGGGTGTGGAAATACTCTCAGTAGTTCATAGTTAAGGGGTTTTAACTCTGTAATTCTTCTAGATTAATAATAAAATGATTATTTAGATCTTTGACGAATTTTGTTCTGGATTTTTAAATGATGTTTGATTTTCTATTCAGCCCCTAAGGGCGAACATGTTTTTATGGTGTTTGGTGGATGTTCAGCCCCTGGGGTGAACATGTTTTTTAGTGTTTGGTAGATGTTCAGCCCCTAGGGCGAACATATTTTTATGGTGTTTGGATGTTCATCCCTCGGAGGCAAACATGTTTTTATGGTGTTCGGTGGATATTCAGCCCCTAGGGCGAACATGTTTTTATGGTGTTCGGTGGATGTTCAGCCCTTGGAGGCGAATATATTTTATTGTGTTCAGTGGTTATTCAGCCCTTGGAGGTGAACATGTTTCTATTGGTGTTCGGTGGATGTTTAGCCCTTGGAGGTGAATATGTTTTATGGTGTTCGGTTGTTGTTCAGCCCTTGGAGGCGAACATATTTTTAATGGTGTTCGGTGGATGTTGAACCCATGGGGGTGAAAAAAAAATTTAAGTTGAGATTGATGGTTTATGTTCTGTTCAATGAATGAACATCTATTTAAATGGGTTTTAGTGGAGACTGTTCAGCTCCTGGGAGAGAGCAGTCTTTTTAATGAAAAGTGAAGAATACTTAATCATATATTTTGTTTAAAGTGTTCAGTTATGCCTGTTTATTTTATACAGGTGTTCAGTCATTTGGATGAACCCTTTAATTATTTTGCATATTGTCAATGCCTGAAAAATTTTATCTCCATCTTCCTACGTGTTTCTTACCTTTTATGTTTTCTATGTGAAATTGTTTGATCTGAAGGCTGAGATTTTCAGGAAAAAGACAAACATATAATGTCGACGATTTGAAAAGATTTTCTTTTTATTGGTCCGAATAGGATAGAGTCGCCAGTTGGTATGAGTTAAATGGTTGTACCAACTCAACTGAGTTTTGAAAGATTTTTCAATATGACCCAATAGTGGACTCTATTTAATTGGTCTTGGAAACCGATATTTATAGAGTTAGGGCTTGATTAAGCAGGGAAAGGTGTTAGGCACCTCCTGACTTCTGTGAAACACGGTTACCGCACTTTTTGTTCGCTAATGTGTGTGTATGTGTGTGTGCATTGTTAATATGGGCCTAAGTACTTTATTTGGAAGTAGTGCTATGCCTCTTTTGCACCTATATACAAAGGGTTTGACTTGTATAAAATTTCAATTTTAATACAAGATATATAAAATGATGTTTTGAAAATAGGTTTTCAAACCCTTATGCTCACATAGTAATTGAGGCCTTTGATACTTCCATTTTATTTTGTATTTGGCTTGTTTTGATTTTATTTTCGAGATGCAAACCATCTTCGACAAAATAATATATTGAAGTGTCGGGATCCTTATGGGTCTGAAAGCTAGTAAAGTATACTTGAGAACCACACATAGGGTTTTCACTATTACAGGGTCCTTAAATCCAGATAACCATCTTAAGGTCCTATATTTACAACTACAAAACTTGCAAGCTAGTTGTACAACTGAAAAGGTCCATCATGAAAATTAGATCTAGATCCATCATCTATATCTTAGATCTCGTGGCTCCTAGGCTCACATAATATTACATAAATAGCCTGCATAGCCAATATAATAAAATAAAACAGATATACCTACTCTAAACATCGCAAAACAAAGGATCCATCAGTCAAATCCTTGTATGTGCATAACCAAAGCTTTCAGCTTCCTCTAGATACAGATTTAGGGCCGCATGATTGCTAAATATTTACAAAAACTAGAAAGAAAACTAGATCTGTACAGATCTTAGCCATTCAAGCTTTCAGGTTCAAGTTTTACAACTTTTGAACAAGTCAAAAGCTAGATCTAGCTAGATCCAGTACATATCTAGTTAATACAACTCAAATATTGACTATTTACAAGAAATGAACGGTTAAAACTTCAGATCTAATGAATATCAACCGTTAAAAAGCTATATAAAACACTTATATACATATTAAAGCAAGTTAAGGAGCCAGATCCGATGAAATCTTATAGTTAAGCACGAGAATGGCTATCAAACGGCTTTTGGCACCTCAAAACTCATTTTCCACCTATTAAAACTTGATATGTTGTAGTATATATGTATATGAGTGTTTACAAAGAAGTTTTACAAGAATCAGAGCATGATTCGAGCTCCGTTCAGCTATTCTAGCCTCTATTTCTCTCGTAAGGGCCCTCTTCTTGCCTAATATTCTCTTAGAAGCCAAAGGGGTGAGGATGTATATATAGACCCAATCAGCCATGGGTCTACCTACAGCTGACCTTGGTGGGCCCAACCTGGTGGGTCCCGTTGTCTCAAAGTATGTGCACTCCGACCAACGCACAGTCTACTTGAACCTTCATAACTTTAAATCCAAAATTTGAAGGAGGAGTGCTATACCTTTCTAGAAAGCCCTTTTTCGAGAGCTACACAATGACATGAGATTTGACCTTTTCCGAATCCAGGAAGATGGGTCCATGACCAGATCTTCGAGTCTTTGTAGTCCGTCCATTGAGTTATCTTGCGTTATTTTCACGGGGGATTGCTGTTAAGATCCTGCATGACCTTCTTCATGGTAATTTGATTAGTTTGATGTTGAGTTGGCAAAATTACTCTTTTTTCCTTTTGAGTTGATTTCCGGACTTGATGTATTGCAACTGTCTTTCCTCAGGGTTATCTCTGGGGTTTGACGGCTGTTGACTTCTGTCGATCCTCAGGGTTGTCTCTAAAGTTGATTTGATGTCCCACGGGGCTATCTTCGGGGAATTGGTTTGATGATCTCCCTGGGTTATCTCTGGGGGACTGGTTTGATGGTTTCCCGAAGTTATCTTTGGGGGTTGGTTTGATGATCTCCCGGGGTTATCTCCGGAAGACAATTCTGCCCTCCTGCATAGTTAGTAACAGGAATGCAAAATTTCAAGTGTCTACAGATGCCCCTCTTTATCATGTTTATGCAATGTAATGGAATGAACATGATAAAGATTACTAGACACTCGAAATATGATAAATGCAAATGTAATGCAATGCACGGCCTGATATGCTATTAATGTTATATGTCTCCGTGGGGTTAGCTACCACAGGTTGTATCAACGACCATCTATACTCTCCACTGGGGATGATTTTCCTAGCTGATACCACTGGACCTTTCTGAATTCCACGTTGGGGTTGTCACCAACATTATTTATCTGCAGATACATTTCCTGACTCTATCTCCATTGGGGATATTCCTCTTTATTCGAGTGACCTCATTGAGGATTCCCGATGATTATCCTGGTGATACCTTGCACCGATTTACATCATCAGATCCTTTCAAATGCTACATTGGGGCTTTTTCCAATGGTTTGGATCTCTATCCAGTTAATGTCGATGTTGTTATTAGAAATAGAGCTTACAATGATTACTAACAACGCCTACTCGAATGGATATTTCTAAAGCTTACCCATCACCGAACTTTCTCGATGCCTACTCGAATGGTAGTTTACAAAGGTTGATCATCACCAATCCTTCTCGGTGCCTACTCAAACGGTAGTTTGCAAGGGTTGATCATCACCGATCCTTCTCGGTGCCTACTTAAATGGTAGTTTGCAAAGGTCAATCATCACCGATCCTTCTCGGTGCCTACTCAAATGGTAGTTTACAATGATCTGAATATTACTGAACCTTCTCGGTGCCTACTCGAACGGTAGTTTACAAAGGTTGATCATCACCTATCCTTCTTGGTTCTTACTTGAATGGTAGTTTGCAAAGGTTGATCATCATCGATCCTTCTCGGTACCTACTCGAACGATAGTTTATAAAGATCTGAATATCACCGAACCTTCTCGGTGCCTACTCGAACGGTAGTTTATAAAGGTTGATCATCACCGATCCTTCTCAATGCCTACTCAAACGGTAGTTTGCAAAGGTTGATCATCACAGATCCTTCTCCAGGCCTACTCAAATGGTAGTTTACAAAGATCTGAATATTACTGAACCTTCTTGGTGCCTCAGCTGGAGAATTCTTTTATAATAGATTCCATCATCGGTCCTTCCCGATGCTATGCTGGAGTTGTTGTCAATAGTTTGCAGTATCAGATACTCTGATCTTCGCTGAATTAGTTCTCAATGACTTTTATCACCTGACCTTTCCCGATGTTACATTGGGTTGATGCCAACGAATTGCAGTATCAGATACTCTGATCTTCGCTGAATTAGTTCTCAATGGCTTTCATCACCGGACCTTTTGTGATGCTACGTTGGGTTGATGCCAACGGTTTGTAGTATCAGATACTCTAATCTTCGCTGAATTAGTTCCCAACTGCTTTCATCACCAGACCTTTCCCGATGTTACGCTGGGTTAATGCCAACGGTTTATAGTATCAGAAACTCTGATCTTCGCAGAATTAGTTCTCAACGGCTTTCATCACCGAACCTTTTCCGATGTTATGCTGGGTTGATGCTAATGGTTTGTAGTATCAGAAACTCTGATCTTCGCTTAATTAGTTCTCAACGGCTTTTATCACCGGACCTTTCCAGATGCTATGTTGGGTTGAAGCCAACAGTTTGCAAAAGATTTTTATACTTCGAAAGTTGACGCCCCATTTCAGGGTTTCAGGCCATTTCTACTCAATCGCGTAGAAAATTTTTCTTTGATTTAACTTTTCAGCTTTAGCGACCTCCGCTATAACTCAAATTTAATTGAGCAAGAGGGGGTGGGACCCAACCTAGGTTGTCACATGTCTACCTTAGGCTGCCACAGATAGAGTCGCGGCAGACCGTGGGTGGATTTAAACTCCCTCTGGCCCTTCAAAGGTCATTTTCAACTTGAACATACTGAAAAATCCAAAATATTTCTCTCAGATCTACTTAGTTTGGGCTGCTTTTCACAAAATCTATCACCGTACAAACATTTTTCACAACTCTGGTAACGTTTACATACTTTCTTTTCAAGTTTTGACCGCTAGATTATTAGATTTCTTGCAGTATGAATTTAAACGCAATGTATTAAATATGTATGCACATATGACTTGATAAAAATGAATGAGCCTAGTAAATGTTTATATTTTACCATGCTAAACATGCTGATGTGAAGAAAATTGATTTCTGAGACAGTTATTTTACACTCTTTTTGGCCACTTTATTTATCATATTTGAAGACAAATGAGCATAGATTTTCAAGTAAAATGAACATGATGATTTGGCTGCCATGGTGAATTTAATCTTAATGTTTTTTATACATATAACATGCTCATGATTTTAGGTTGGTGTGCTACTGAATGGCCACCTAGTCATGAATATGTACATGTGGATAGTCTATTTTACAAAAGAGACTCGAGCGAAATTTTTTAAGAATCTGGGCATTTAATATGCATGCAATTTTCACTCTATTGGGAAAGTATGTTAAACTAATGCATGTTCATATAGGATATGCATGATGTAATTACTTGAATTTAATTGATTTAATTTTGAAGCGTACGTCACCCTTTTTGAGGAGATTTGGAGATTTTTTTTCAGGGCATGGATTTAGACATACCAAGTAGTTCTCGCCAGATTTCCTCAAGTGTCAGAAGAATGAGGGCTTCTGATGTTCCTGTGCCTCTTCCGGCCCGGCAGCTTCGCCGGTTGACCGAGTTAGTGATTCATCCCATTCAGGTGGATAGGACAAAGGCTATAGATGAGGAGGATGATGTTCCTCTTGAGCACCTAGATTTCTCTACTTCTATTCCTCGTCAAGAGCTTCTAGCTATTAATGTGATGATTCCAGATCTTCTGGATGATTTGAGACATCATCCATCGATCTATCTTCATGCGAACTAGGTAATAGCTATTTTCATTTTTCCTTTTCTTCTTTTTGAACTTTCAAGACAAAGGTTTGATCTTGATTTTAAATTTGATGCAGGTTCCCAACTTTAGTCAGCCTAGGGGGAACTGGTTTAGCATTCATTCTTTATATCAAACCCTTCATTCGGAGTACCAGGCCATTGTCCATTCTTGGGGCTTTGAGGCCTTCTTTTCCATTCCACCCCGTCGCTGCCCCTAGGGTTATCTGAGTGATGGTTCCACCATACTCATTCTCTTTGAGAGCTTATGATGACATTGATGGATTGGTGGTTCATCACGGGGATGGAGTTTACAAGAAAGTCGGTGCCCTTGGTGGCCAATATTTCCTCGGCTGCAGTCTGATCCCTTTTGGAAGTTCCTGCCTCGACCCTCAAGGGTCGGGCTGTATGTTCTGGCCCTTTGAGCATTGATGTTGTGAGTGGCGCTTTGTTTGAGCCTCTGCCTGCTGATCAGAGGGAGAGAGATCATATCCTTCGACAACTATTTTTCATCATCATCAGGGGTTGTTTCCTTGCGGACAACTCCTCGACGTCTCTGTGCCACTCGTGATGTAGACCGCATCAGATATTTTGATTGGGACTCATTCACCTTTGCCTATTTCCTTCGAGGGATGCGCCTACGCTCAGAGGGTATGGCAGAGGCTTGGCTAGGCTTTTACCCATTTCTGTTAGTGAGTAGTTTTTCTTTATCTTTCATTTTCCCTCGCTCGGGTTTCAATCTTTATGACTGAGGATATCTGATCTTTGTATTTGCAGTTTTGGGCATATGAAAGGCTCCCTTGCCTATGCCCAGCTACTAATTTAGGTCTGGAAACCTATCCGCGAGGAAGGCGTTGGAATTATTCCACCTTAGTCGAGGTCTCTGTAGCAGAGGGTTTCACCCATTCTCGCTTGCAATTGGAGCTGTTGACTGCCGATGTCATCAAATGGGTTTCTTACACCCCTCGATCATTTGATAGTTGGCTTTGAAGATGGTTTTCTGACCGATTTAGAGTATATTTTATCCTCTCATTCGATCCCTTTCTTGACAGAAGGAGGCTGGGAGTTCTACTTAGGAGAGCGTGATATTAGGAGCAATACAGGGGAGATTCGCATTCCATATCTTCCTCCTGATAGGTGCCGCATGTCTTTATCTCAGACAGTCACTGAGATTCCCCTGGTGGGCTTAGATGGATTTACTTTTTCAGAGGGCCCTTACACTCATGATACCTTTTATCATTGGTGGGCTCCTCGCACCATTGGAGCTCAAACCCGCGCCACTCAGTTCATGAGGGGAAATGGTTCCCGGGTCCGTGATGATAACAGACTGAATTACATGTGTCAGAGAGCCCACTCATTTGGAGCAAATTAGTAGCGTGACCTAGAGGTTGGACCAGGCATAATTTTTGATCCTGCATTTGGGTAAGGATCCGTGGGAGGCAGATTCTTTTTATCCATCTAACTCTGGTGCTGGCCCCTCAGGTGGCCCATATTCTAATAGTTTTACTGGAGCAAATCCCCCTATGTATCGACCTGATGTTACATCTGGCAGAGATACAGTGACTCAAGAGGAGTTACAGCAGGTTGATCTCTTTGAATAGGCTCGTTATCTCTTTTGATAGGCCTCTGTTAGATATTGGGCGACTGTGCCCCATTTCCTTGTACTTTTTATTTTTCAGTTGTAGATAGAGATGGTGTATTTAATCTTTATTTAGATGATGATGTATCTAGGAATGTATGTATAATGCTTTATATTCCTTGCTTTATATTGTCATTTATTATGATGCATGCACTATATGTCATGGATATTCATTTGATGAGTTTATCATTGACCCCTGGATGGTCTCATGATACAGTTTTATGGATGTCTTCATCCATTGTCAGCCGTATCGAGCATAGTCCACCCATCTTGATAGCCTCATCTTTGAGGTCTTGGTATGCGAGTTTACCTCATTAAGACTGGATGACCGTTGATCACATGCTAAGACATTCCATATCCCTCCTGCCCTTCCAGGTTTTGGTGGGTTTCATAGAGGGGATGATATCCTGCTAGATTCCCGAGAGGCAAGTTTTCAGATTTGGGACCCATAAGTTGACTCATACATTGAAGGAGTATGAGTGCATTACGGATTTTTCGCTGGACATGCCAAGCGCTAGAGTGGTTGTTGGTGAGTTCAGACAGTGGTTTATGATATTAACAGGTTTATCCCGTACAATTATCTTGGACGAGATCACCTATGGACATATTGTGTCTCTGGATTTCTTGATTGATCATTTCGGGTCAACAAACAGCTATTCCATATACTCAGGGGATTTTACCACTTCTGAGAATGAGTGGCGGGTTGCCCGAGTAGACACGTTGATGTGCATTATAGCCTATCTAAACATGCCACTCTATATAGATCACTTGTGCATTGTCTTTTTCACTGTAGTGAGGGCTCTGAGAGAGGGTCATAACATCATTCCTATGATCTTAGCAGAGACTCTAATGTCGGTCATGTTCAGCCATACTCATCTTACTGAGTTCTTCAGCGGCAGTGCTGTATTATTATACATATGGTTTATGTTGCATTTGAGACCGATATGCATTTTCAAACATCACGGGTACTGCTTTACACATAAGATATATGCGTCTCATTCTTTTTGACCGGCTGATTATGTAGATGCAGCATCTTGGTTTGTCTTCCTGACCGTGATTGAGGATCCTTTTGCCATCTTTCCTTGCTCATGGTTCAGCTCCCCTTATATCTTTATTACTCATGCCGTAGGTATGGACTTTTTTCCATTGGCTGGTTTAAAAAAAGTGACTACATATCATCCTTTGGCTGTCATGGAATAGTTTAACCATTATTAGGATGTCCATGCTTTTGATGGAGCTTCAAATCAGCAGTCATCAGCTTCATCTTTATCAGAAGATGACCTAGCCAGAGTTTATGATTACTGGACCCATCGAGAGAGGGCTGATTTTTCATCGAGTCATTCGGGTCGTTCCTCAGAGTATTCTGCATGGCTAGAGGTAAACATTGCATCATCCATGGTTGTTTATTCAGAGCCTAACACTGATTCAGAAGATAAGGAGCTTATGGAGGATCTTGTCTCTCCCACAGAGGATGAACTATTTGTTGGTTTGACAACAGCTCTAGTCAGTGGCATTCCTAGCTCTTCAATTGTTGTTACCCCACCTTCTATACAGTCCTTAGAGCAAATGATTCAGTTTCTAACCTTTGAGTGGGATCAAGTAAGGACATTGATGTTGACGACCCTATCTTGTAAGGATTTTACTTTTGTTGAGAGAGATGAGGCCCGAGCTACTAGGGATGCTGGTGTAGCTGATAGTACTGCTCTCAGATCCTATGTGGAGGATATTGTTACAAATATGAGTGCATTATGGATGATCATGGTCGTACTCTACAAGATGTCGCAGATCTTTTAGCTCGTATTAAGACTACAGGCCAGGAGCTCAGAGATGCACCTCCATCTTCAGAGAGGGATGCGATGTTGGATTTGTTATCCCGTTTGACCGCGGGTTTATAGACTAGCTTTTATTTTCCTACATAGACTAGGTTAGTCATTTTTTTCATGTATAGGATACATTATTTGTAAGACCCCAAATTTTATGAAATAAAAGTATTCAATTTTTCTATATAGTAAATAGTTAAATTGATAAAAGTTTAAAGTTAAGGGTGATATATGTAAATTTTTCAAAATAAACAAGTGGTTATAAAATATTCATTGTTGTCGGGAAATATTCGTTTGGTCGTGGAATATTCTTGTTGTCGGGGAATATTAAATGCGATTAGCGCACACTCATGGGCCCCATAATGTAATGAATGTCGGATATAGAGAGTGATGTAAATAACCTTTTTATAAAAATAACTACAGTAGTTATTCTGCAATTAACATTTCGTTAGAATACCCGTTGGTTAAAATATAGTAATAATGGCGTGGTTGCACAAAAGAGTTATTACCAGGTATTGCACAATATTTTTGAATTATTGATTCTTACGTAAGAAGTCATTACTCAATAATTGTTAAAGTAATTACTGTTCAATAGTTTATTTTTCAATAATTATTACGTTGATATTTTATATTATTGTTGTTTTAATAATTGTCACTACACAGTATTTCCCATTATCAGATCAATAATTCAAATTATTTTAATAATATTACTAGATAACATTATTGGCAATGTCTAGAAAGTTCTGTCTAAGGAGAGGTTTGGTCACCTAATTGCGCGTCAGTAAGGAGAAATTCTTATTGGAAAGCCCCCTCTTTCTTGGGAATAGTCTGGTTGTCATTATTGTGATTCTGTAATATTATTTATGAATAATTAATTATTGATTATATGATAAGAAAAATATTTATTTATGTGGATATAAATGGAGGAATTTTTAGAAAAGTGACAATTGTTGAAAATTGATATTTTATCTTTTCTGATAAAATAATTTATTTAAATATATTATTATATTATAATAATATAATAATGGTGATATTTACAATGAATGTGTGATATATGAATAAATGAGGAGGAATAGTATTTTTGTTACAATAAATGCTAATAACATGTTAAACATGTTGGTGGGCCCTATTTTTGACTGAAATTTGATGATAGCTTGTAAAATCGTCCTTATGTGAATTTCGGTCAATTTCTGTTTGGAATTTGGAAAAACTTAAACTTACAAAGTTGTAGAGAATTGAATTTCCTATAGAATGGACATAAGATTAGAATTTTTTGATAAAAGGGCTATTTATTATGAATTCTTGAAGTTCCGGAATAATTGATTTTTGGAGTTTAAAATATTTATTTTAAGAAAAACATTTTTTGCAATTGGATGGGCCCTACATGAGTGATAAATATGTTGAATTTAGATTTTCTAAGGTGGGCGTTGTAAGACCCCAACTTTTATGAATAAAGATTAATTTTCTCGAAATATATTTTTGAATATTATCGTGTGGATTTGATATAATATTATAGTTGTGGGTACTATTTACAAATTTTGCAAAGTAAGCAAATGGTTATATAATATTCGATTGGTCAGGGAATATTCGTTTTAACAGGGAATATTCGTACGACGGCACAATCATTGGTGGACCCCACAACGGAAGTATTGTCGTAGTTAAAAATGATGTAATTATCTTTTATAAAAATAACGGCGAAAGTTTTTCTTGTTAAACCGTTGAACTACTCGATAGTAAAAGTATGAAGAATATGCGTGGTTGCATAGTAGAACATACGGTATTGATTATTGATGCTTACGTGAGAAGTCACTCGGTTATACTCAATTATTACTACGAAGAATTGGCCGCATCATATCTCTCTCATATTATTGATTCAATTATTGTCACAATTATCATTTGCATAATATTTTATATTATTAAATCAATAATTGAGACGACAAAGTTATTCATATTATTATTTACAATATTGACAATGTCTAGAAAGTTTTGTCAAAGAGAGGTTTGGTCACCTAATCAAGGCGCTTAATAAGGAGAAATCCTTATCTGAAAAGCCCTCTTTCCGGGAACGAATTCGGTTGTTAAATATTTTGAGTTATAATATTAATGATGAATAAGTCCGTGTTCATTAAAGATGAAATTGATAGTTCCATTGTGTTGGGATTATTAGTGTTAGTGGAAATCGATATTTATTTTGATAATAATTGATGTCTGGGAGTTATAATGACCAATCGGGTAATTAATCGGCTAAATGAGCAATTAATTGATATTAATTCACATGTTTATAACTATTTATTCACATGTGTGTACTATTGATTCACATTCATGTACTATTAGGGGAGGTGGTGCAAAATTGATAATACTTGCATGACTAAGTTAAAAATGGAGGTATAGATGGAGCTACTATACTTTAATTCGTATTTTTACATGTATAGAACTATTGATTCATATGATTACACTATTGATTCACATGATGTACTATTAGGGGAGGTGGTGCAAGTTTGATAATACTTGCAGGACTAAATTAAAAATGAAGGAAAAGATGAAGGTATTATACTGTAATATTTTGAGTCCCAAAACGTGCAATTATCGAAACTATATTTTCCTATAAATAGAAGCTCATTCTTCTTTCATTCTCACCAATTCACTAAGTCTCACAAGAGCAATTATAGAGAGAGAAGCTATAGAGAGAGAATCTATAGAGAGAAAGAAGAAGAGAAGTCTGCTACCTCACTATTCCAGTATCCAGTCTTCTTCTGAGGTAAAGGATATTATATTTTTCAGTATTCGTAGAAATAATATTTTCTTCCATACTCTGTAGTATGTGAGTAATATTATTTAGTTTCATATTCCTGATTATTCCCTTATCCTATTAAAGTATTGCTTCTATACTCAATGAAATTAGTAGAATATCATTGATATTTGCGTTTCATCCAGTATCTTTTCATGAAAATATTATTATGAGCTTTCTTGATAATTATTGATCGTTTCATGCCAGAATACTATTCATGAGTTATTATTTATGGGTTACTATTCACCCAGTTACTATTCACTCAAATATTAATCACTCGGGTATTCGGCGCATTTTTCATGCCGGAGTACTATTCACGAGTTACTATTCACAGATTATTATTCACCCGATTGCTATTCACCCGAATATTATGCACTCGGGTATTTGGATCACTTTTCATGTCGGAGTGCTATTCCCAAAGTACTATTCACAGGGTATTATTCACCCAAAAAATATATTCCTATTCTATCCCAATTATTTTTGATACATGAATATTATTCTTGAATATTACTCCACAAAGCAGTATCATGTTAACAATTTGGACGTTATTGATTTATGGATAAATTAAATTATAATTCTTTAAAAATTTGTCCTTGAACTTATTTTATTGAATTCTTATATCATTGTCATCATCCTCATGTTTATATTATGTTGAAAGTCATCTGTGGCCTGTAGTGCATAGATGGACTTGGTATGATTATGACCAGGAATTATTCGGTATAATCATGACCGTAATGTTACAAATGATGTGGTAAAGTCCCCATTGGCCCGTAGTGCATTGATGGACAGTTGTTGGCATGATCATGACCATTGATGAATACACGAATATCCTTGGCCCGTAGTGCATGGATAATTTGTGGTCGTGATACTAAAGAATATCCTTGGTCGTAGTGCAGGGGTGATTCGATGATGTGGATTACTGATTAAGTTGAGTCTCAGTGATAAAATTGATGATAAACTTTTTAAATCATAGAAGATAGTAGATATCATGCTCTACTTGACTCTTCTAATGGATTGCTTGTTCCGTTGCAGTTAAACTTGATGTTTATTGTATTTTATCAGTTTAACACTGTTGAAGGCTAATGATAATTTATTCTGCATTATCTTAGTCATAATATTTCTTATTGGGCTAGTTGAGCTCACCCTTTTGCTTTCATGTTTTTCTTCAGGAAATGAGAACGTAGCAGGGACTAGCCGGGGAACGGAGTGATGGTCCGAGATGGTGTTATAGAAGTCCTCACTATTCTATAAAATAGTGTGACAATAAATGTAATGAGGACTCTATTTGAGAGTGGATATTGTCTAGAAGGCAATATTCTTGTTTAAACTCTCAGCTATGTTTTGTCGTATTTTGCACGACCATTGTATAATTAAGTTTGTATTTGATTTAAGTAGCATGTATTTGGCGACTCAAGATGGGTGATGTATACCTATTTTGGGGGAGTCACAGTTGGTATCAAAGCTTAGGGATATGATCCCTGGCTGAGATGTGAGATAAGAACTAGGAGGGGAGAGACAGGGAATTCATTCGCTAGTATGACCTACCTAAGTTTATTTGGTATTTAATTGGTTGGTCAGAGTATATGGATAATATGTGACATGTCAATTAACCCTTGTTTTGTGGCAGTATTTAAAAATGGCATCCAAAAATGTTGAGATAAGCAATGAAGCACATGAGACCTTTGAGTCACCAACGATCAATACCCAGGATAATGTGCATCAAGATGGAAATAATCCTCAAGAAAACAACAACGCTGACCAAATGATGAACGATGGGATGTTCAGAGGCTTTATGCAATTCATGTAACATCAGGCGAGAGCGGCTCTTGTTCAAAATGCAGGTGGAAACACTGGCAACTCACGGACGGTCACAGCTAAACAATTCAAGGAGCTGGCACCACCGGAGTTTATTGGAGAGCGAAAACTGTGAGGGCCCCGAATCTGAAGTCCCAAATCACCGCGGATCCGGTTCGATCATTCTAACACTATTACTATATTTGCGGAAGATATAAACATAAATTGTTTATACAATAACTTTACACACTATTCCCCAAGGTCGAGTAACCTTAACTTAATACACAAATCATAACTATCTAACATAATACATTATTATCAAACTATACTATTACAAATTAGTTGCACATTTTATCCCAAGCTGAACTTGGCATTATTCTTTTCCTGTATCCAAACGCATTCGCCTTATCTGCAATGTTTTATCATGATATAGCAAGGGTAAGCATGAAAGTTGCCCATCAAGTTTAAGTTCAATAATATAACGATATATCATGATTGAAAGATTTGAATAATTGGCTGGCTATAATTCAATAATATAATTGTGAACTAGCAGGAACAAACTTTTGACTGAACAAGTATTATACATGAACAAATATATCTGAAACAACTGGTAATGAAGGTGATCAGCCTTTCGTACCTGACTTATACATGCAATATGTACATAGTACAATTCATGGAAACCAGCAATGATTAAGCATAAGCTTATCCGAATGAAACAACTCTTAGTAGAGTTAAGTAAAAACAAGCTTGCCTGAACCATTGATTACCGCAACGCAATTTATAACGCTTTATCCGAAGACCTAATATTAGTAATATAGATCTCCAATATTAGAATAATATCATCACAATGTAATACTATTATATATATACATAGAATAACCTAAACACATAACACATAACCCTATTAGTCTATTCAGCCCATAAAACTTAGCATCAAGTCAGACTATTTAAGTCCGAGTTGAAACCGACACAATTCTATCATCCCGACGGTCTAGTCGAACTATTTATCGAGTCTAGTTCAATTAAACTCTAACTTAACACTTAACAATTAACTCAGATAATTTTAATAACCGTCGAAATATTTTTCGTAAGCTCGTAATAATTTTTAAATAATTATTACTATTTATCGTGAATTTTCAATCATTAAACTCGTATTTAAATGAATTAAATACCACATAATTCTTTTATCATTAATATTTATTTATTATCAAATATTAATAAAATACATGTCATAATATTATAATATATTTATAATATCATAAAGTGTTTTAATACTTTAAAATCATATTTATATGATTGTTAAACACTTAAATTCATTAGCAGATAATTGCTATTAATATTAAAATATTAATATTTTCATGACAAAATATCAAAAGTTATATTTTATAACTTAAAATATTTTTTATAGCACTTAAATCATTTTCATATGATTTTTAAATCATTTATTCTATTTTTCTATAATTTATTTAATATATTTATTAAATAAACTAATTACCATTAATATTAATTAATTAATGAAATTCATCCTAAAATATTAAAAGTCATTAAAATAACTTAAAATATTTTATTATACCATACTATTATTTTTCATGTATTAAAATCATTTTTAAATAATTTATTTAATATTGTAATTAAATAAATTAAATACCATTTATATTCCAAAAATATTAAATATTTATGAAATATACTCTAAATAATTAAAAACTATTTTTTCGAATTTAAAATAATTTTTCAGAATTTATTTAGTATTTTTAATAATTAAAAACCATTTTTTTCTATTTATTAATAATTTTTGAAAATTCAGAAATTCAAAATTAATAAAACCGTCGCTAAAGGGCTATAGCGACATAAAGTGTCGCTGTTGATGTTCTTGAGCCTCAAGAACACTGACAGTCAATGATCAAGGGTCAACGTTTGACCAAGATTAATTATTGGTGTAATCAGTTTCTGGACCATCTTGAACAAGTGAGCGTATAAATTTGAAATGTAATACTACAACTAGAAATCATCAACTTGGTCATAACACAAACACACAAGGAGATCTCGATCTCCCAAAGTCTCTGTTAGACGTCAATTGGTTTTCGTAAAACCTGTGTAGTTTGAGGGTCCAGCCATGCTCGATTATTTTGATGTTACGATCATCAAACAAGTGGGTTCGTGGTTCATATCTCTAGTACACATACCAAGGAACAATTTCATAACAACAACTCGATCTATAAACAACTAAATCACCAGATATGATCCGCCAAACCATGTCGTAGGGGCTGCTTTCATGCGATTTACGGAAATTTAGAAACGCCTATCGTGATCGAATAGTCCGGTTTGACCACCCACTATGTCTTACATATTTTGTTCTTTAGCGATATAAGGATATATATATATATATATCTCAAGTACATATAACCAGCTACAATCTAGTTAGAAAACCAACATCAAAACGTCAAGAATCACGGAGGATCAAGGCAATATAAAAACTTGTCGGACCCGGTTTTACACGTTCGGGTTACCCAGTTTTTACGGTCGGCGTCCATTCAACTCACTTTGACCGATAATAATAATTCACGATCCGGACATGGGATGGTACGTGATTCAACTTAGGATCAAAGACCTCTTACCAGACTATGAATGTAACCCTTAAAACAAGACAAATAATAAACACATAAAGATCTAGAGCGACTGACATTTGGTTGTCAGACCACCTTTTGTGTTCTTGGACAGATTTTGAAAAACACTATTTTTACCCACTTTGATGCTATGGATCCATGTTAGATCATCATAGATCATCATAAACCATCCTATAGCAAACATTTAAACACATAAACACAACTTTTCTCTTAGCATACAAGATCAAAATATAAATTAGGGTTTATACCTTCAAGTTCAAATCTTTGATCTTTGATCTCCGTAACTGATATAAGTGTTCTAAGAGGTGATCTAGTGACTGATTTACGTAAGAGATTCGGAGGTCTTTGTGTGAGAGAGAGTTGGTGAGAGCAAGATAGAAAATGAACAATTTTGTGACTTTCTCTTTCCTCAATCTCTTATATGTAGATGCAATGTATAGGGCTGCTGATTTGGGGACTGATTTGCTGGATTATTATGAGTCACAATGTCAAGTTAATGGTTTACCAACTAAAGGTCTTGGCCAAAATTGCAAGTTACCTAATTAAAAATCCAAAAAGGGCATTAATGTCATTTGTAAAATAATTTTAATGGCATTCTTGTCTTTTGATCCAACCCTTAGGATTTAGGGTTTAGGGTTTGAACCCTTAGGGTTTAGGGTTTAACCCTTAACTTTGTAAATTTAATTTTCTAAAATTTCTAATTTAGGTTTTTAAAAATAGAAATTTAATATTTCTAAATTATAATTAGGATTTACTAATTATATTAAAATTTCTTAATCATAATTTAAATATTGCTAATTAGGATTAGTATTTTCTAATTAAAATTGCTAATTTAGCAATTAGGGTCAAAATCACGGATTAGGGTTTACAACCCAAAAATTAGGGTTTCTAATATAAAAATAATTTTCTAAATTAGAAATTAGATTTTGTAATTAGATTAGGGTTTTCTAATTACTTATCTTGAAAATTAGAATTAATATATCCTAATTAACATTAAGATTATTAAATTAACACTTGGGTTTTTCCTATTATAAATTAGGGTTCTTAATCCCGAAATTAGAATTTTCTAATTTGAAATTAGGGTTTGCTAAATAATTAAGCTTTACCCTAATTTATATTAGTAATATAGCCTTTAAGCAATATAATAATCATTTAAGTTCCCAGATTAAGGTTTCAATTACCGAATTAGGGTTTCAAATTCCCGGGACTAAAATTAGGGTTTCCAGAACCGGTTTCTAGGGTTTGTTATAATTTGTTAGGGTTTTCTAACGAACGTTGGCGTTCTTAATATATACTTAGGGTTTTATTACTGAGATATCATTTATCCGGTCAACCTTGACCATAACCACATCTTGTATACATACATAACCATATTCACATAACATATTCACATATACACTTAATCTGAATAATTCACCTAAATCATTCGCTGGTAATTTTGAAATCCTCAAAATTCTATCTAAAAATATCAAAAGCGATACACTTATTTTACATACAGGTTCGATTTGAACCTTAAATTAATAATTAAAATTTTAAAAATATTCAAAATTTCGGGTTGTCACATTCACCCATTCTTCTAAAAATTTCGTCCCCGAAATTTACCTTACACCATACTACTTACACCATACATACACAGCATCGCATGCTACCCAATACATCACTCACAAGAGTAAAAATTTTCAAATTCTGCTGAGGGGTTTTACAAACTATTATCATCATCATTTTTCATGAAAGGTTATAGAAAATTCATCCAAGAAACCGTCATAACTTACGGACATAGTAGGTAATTAATCCAAGATGTCTGTACTTATTAAATATCTTTGGTCGACTGCTTTTTCTCTCGCCATAGGCACAAAATCTTACCTCAGCCTTATCGGATTCCTCACCAAAACAATTTGGTTCGGGAAATTTCTTTCAATGAACACTTAGAGTTTTTATAAACTTTAGTCTAGCTGAATCGAATAGCATAGACTCATATCAATAATTCAATTCAATCGAATTATTTAGGTGTAGCCAAACCCCGTTGGCAAATTAAAATTTTATTGAAAATATTTTTGAGAATGACGCCATGATGCCGTACTGTATTAACAGTCCGTTTGAGGATGTCTTCATTGTATTACTTTGTCATAACACATCATACAATAGTGGAACAACGATTTTAGATCAAATTCACACTATGTATTCCTCTATTTACAACTCCATCAAATTTTTATCATCTCTGCACCAGGTTACATGGTACATGAGTGATAATTAAAATAAATTTTGATATTTCAAATCATTTGCGTCTAGCTGAAATGAGTAGCATAGACTATACTTTAAACCGTTTCAAAAATGATTACGAGTCTACACATATTTTTTTTTTCAAAAGCATATAGTGCGCATTTAACTTGATGTCAAAATTTCGAAGTATAGCATAGCTAGGAGTTTCGGAAAAACTTAATTCTTCACTAATAATCATTTGCTTAAACAGTCTATCTATTCTTATTATCCTTAATATTCTGTTTACACACAACTATACCTAGTTCGTCAAACCACACTTATGAGTTTTAAGAACTCGTACTTAACCTTATATCCTCTACCTATGACCTATCTATCTGTTATACACATGAGAAAGGAATCACCCTCTTAACAAGCATATAGCAAATAGCCCGACACAAAAATTTTAATGATTATCATTGCCAGAAACTAAGTGGTTTTTACACCATGTACAATTCAGCTCCCATACGAAGAATCATACAACTTATCTGCCGACATGAATCCTCAATTGAATCCCCACCTAACACTAACTCCCTTCTCAATACGAATTTCATTTAACTCGTATTCAAAATCCTTTCTTGAATCTGTACCAATTCATAGTACAACTGACACCCAGCAATCTTGCTGTAAACTTTTCAATCATTCGCTTGATCCTTCTTCATACTATAACCTTATCCGATCACGTAGTGATCTCATCGTATATATTACGATTCATTTCTATACTATGATCGTTATGTTTTACGATCTCCTATAACTGCACTTTTAGTCTTTTAGACTCTATCTATTCACCACTTACTGTTCAACTTTATTATCAGAGTTAGGGAACTCTGTATCTTATAACTCACCGAGACTCATCTTTGAATCTTACCGACCGACTAACTCTATTTCAGTTAGTACTTATCCTAATCACTGCTGTTATTAGTCTCAGGTATTCCTACCTAAGGTTCATAACCAACAGCTTTGATACCAACTGCGAGGGCCCCGAATTCGAGGTCCCGAATCACCGCGGATCCGATTCTATCATTCTAACACTATTACTATATTTGCGGAAGATATAAACATAAATTGTTTATACAATAACTTTACACACTATTCCCCAAGGTCGAGTAACCTTAACTTAATACACAAATCATAACTATCTAACATAATACATTATTATCAAACTATACTATTACAAATTAGCAGAACTTGGCATTATTCATTTCCTGTATCCAAATGCATTCGCCTTATCTACAATGTTTTATCATGATATAGCAAGGGTAAGCATGAAAGTTGCCCAGCAAGTTTAAGTTCAATAATATAACGATATATCTTGTTTGAAAGATTTGAATAATTGGCTGGCTATAATTCAACAATATAATTGTGAACTAGCAAGAACAAACTTTTGACTGAACAAGTATTATACATGAACAAATATATCTGAAACAACTGGTAATGAAGGTGATCAGTCTTTCGTACCTGACTTATACATGGAAAATGTACATAGTACAATTCATGGCAACCAGCAATGATTAACCATAAGCTTATCCGAATGAAACAACTCTTAGTAGAGTTAAGTAAAAACAAACTTGCCTGAACCATTGATTACCGCAACACAATTTATAATGCTTTATCCGAAGACTTAAGATTAGTAATATAGATCTCCAATATTAGAATAATATCATCACAATGTAATACTATTATATATATACATAGAATAATCTAAACACATAGCACATAACCCTATCAGTCTATTCAGCCCATAAAACTTAGAATCAAGTCAGACTATTTAAGTCCGAGTTGAAACCGACACAATTCTATCATCCCGACGGTCTAGTCGAACTATTTATCTAGTCTAAGTTCAATTAAACTCTAACTTAACACTTAACAATTAACTCAGATAATTTTAATAACCGTCGAAATATTTTTCGTAAGCTCGTAATAATTTTTAAATAATTATTACTATTTATCGTGAATTTTCAATCATTAAACTCGTATTTAAATGAATTAAATACCACATAATTCTTTTATCATTAATATTTATTTATTATCAAATATTAATGAAATACATGTCATAATATTATAATATATTTATAATATCATAAAGTATTTTTAATACTTTAAAATCATATTTATATGATTGTTAAACACAAGGAGATCTGATCTCCCAAAGTCTCTGTCGAGGACGTCACCGGGTTTTCGAAAACCGAGTGCGATTCGAGGTCCGATTTCATGCTCGATTATTTTGATGTTCTGATCATCAAACAAGTGGGTTCGTGGTTCAAATCTCTAGTACACATACCAAGGAACAATTTCATAACAACAACTCAGTCTATAAACAACTAAATCACCAGATATGATCTGGCCAAACCATGTCAGAGGGCCTGCTCATGCGATTTCTGGAAATTCTAGAAACGCTTACTGTGATCGAATAGGTCCGTTTGACCACCCACTATGTCTTACATGTTTGTTCTTTAAGCGATATAAGGATATATATATATATATATATATCTCAAGTACATATAACCAACTACAATCTAGTTAGAAAACCAACATCAAAACGTCAAGAATCTGACAGATCAAGGCAATATAAAAACTTGTCAGACCCAGTTTTACACGTTCTGGGTTACCCAGATTTTACCCGGTCAACGTCGATCAACTCACTTTGACCGATAATAATTCACGATCTGGACATGGGATGACTTTGATTCAACTTCGGATCAAAGACCTCTTACCAGACTATGAATGTAACCCTTAAAACAAGATAAATAATAAACACATAAAGATCTAGAGCGACTGACATTTGGTTGTCAGACCACCTTTTGTGTTCTTGGACAGATTTTGAAAAACACTATTTTTACCCACTTTGATGCTATGGATCCATGATAGATCATCATAGATCATCATAAACCATCCTATAGCAAACATTTAAACACATAAACACAACTTTTCTCTTAGCATACAAGATCAAAATATAAATTAGGGTTTATACCTTCAAGTTCAAATCTTTGATCTTTGATCTCCGTAACTGATATAAGTGTTCTAAGAGGTGATCTAGTGACTGATTTACGTAAGAGATTCGGAGGTCTTTGTGTGAGAGAGAGTTGGTGAGAGCAAGATAGAAAATGAACAATTTTGTGACTTTCTCTTTCCTCAATCTCTTATATGTAGATGCAATGTATTGGGCTGCTGATTTGGGGACTGATTTGCTGGATTATTATGAGTCACAATGTCAAGTTAGTGGTTTACCAACTAAAGGTCTTGGCCAAAATTGCAAGTTACCTAATTAAAAATCCAAAAAGGACATTAATGTCATTTGTAAAATAATTTTAATGGCATTCTTGTCTTTTTATCCAACCCTTAGGATTTAGGGTTTAGGGTTTAACCCTTAACTTTGTAAATTTAATTTTCTAAAATTTCTAATTTAGGTTTTTAAAAATAGAAATTTAATATTTCTAAATTATAATTAGGATTTACTAATTATATTAAAATTTCTTAATCATAATTTAAATATTGCTAATTAGGATTAGTATTTTCTAATTAAAATTGTTAATTTAGCAATTAGGGTCAAAATCACGGATTAGGGTTTACAACCCAAAAATTAGGGTTTCTAATATAAAAATAATTTTCTAAATTAGAAATTAGATTTTGTAATTAGATTAAGGTTTTCTAATTACTTATCTTGAAAATTAGAATTAATATATCCTAATTAACATTAAGATTATTAAATTAACACTTAGGTTTTTCCCTATTATAAATTAGGGTTCTTAATCCCGAAATTAGAATTTTCTAATTTGAAATTAGGGTTTGTTAAATAATTAAGCTTTACCCTAATTTATATTAGTAATATAGCCTTTAAGCAATATAATAATCATTTAAGTTCCCGGATTAAGGTTTCAATTACCGAATTAGGGTTTCAAACTCCCGGGACTAAAATTAGGGTTTCCAGAACCGGTTTCTAGGGTTTGTTATAATTCGTTAGGGTTTTCTAAACGAACGTTGACGTTCTTAATATATACTTAGGGTTTGTTACAGATATCATTTATCTGGTCAACCCTTAACCACATACTGTACACATACATAACCATATTCACAGAACATATTCACATATACACTTAATCCTGAATAATTCACCTAAATCATTCACAGAATTTTGAAATCCTCAAAATTCTATCTTAAAAATATCAAACGCATACACTTATTTTCTGTCTAGGTTCTAATTTCGAACCTTAAATTAATAATTAAAAATTTTAATAATATTCAAAATTCTCGGGTTGTCACAAAAACCACTTAAGGCGGAGACGTGGATAAAGTAGATCACCTAGATATTTGATGTCTTGGGATGCTCCGAGGAGCAAAAGGTTCCCTTTGCCACCTTTATGTTGAGGAGAGGCGACATGGTGGGAATCAGAAAGCGACTCAACCCGCCAGACCGTGCATATGTATTGGGAGAAATTCCAAGAACTGTTCAACGCGGAGTACTTTCCCGAAAGTATTCATCACATGAAAGAGGTAGAGTTCATCAAGCTGGAGCAGAACAATATGACCGTGTCACAGTACGAAGCTAAGTTTGCCAAGTTATCCCGGTTTGCGTCCCACTTGGTTGATAATGAGGAGAGAATGACGCGGATGTTTCTAAGAGGTTTGAAACCCGAGATACGTCAATACTTAATTTCTCACAAACTGTGTTTGTATTCAGATGTTGTAAATATGACTCAGTTATTGGAGCATGATAACGAGTCAACCCAACTAAGAGAGAGCAGCCGACAAAATGATAATACCAATGGTAGCAGTCATCGAAGTGGTGACAACAAACGTGGAGGGAATCAACATGCCAGAAATGGTAACCATTTTAGTGGTAATCATGGCCAAGATAATAGAAGTAGAAATTTCAAGAAGAAGAGATTCAACAATGATGGAAAGACATCATCACCAGCACTTGTTGTTAAGGAAGGGGAACGACATCCAATTGTATGTTACAAATGTGGAGGGGAGGGACATATCAGTCCGAACTGTACGCAGCAATCCAAAGCGTGTTATAATTGCGGAAGAGAAGGTCACCTTGCCCAATTTTTTCGTGCATTGAAGTTAAGTCCAGCTGGGATGGAGGCATCAAAGGTCGTCCCAGACAAGACAAAACCGGTAGTTCAAGGGAGAGCGTTTGTCGTAACCTCCCAAAAATTGAGGAATCCGAACGAGGTGATCACGGGTAAGCTAATCATAAACTCTAGCGAAGTCTATACCTTATTTGATACCGGTTCTACCCATTCTTTTATTTCTCCTACTTGCTTTCAACGTTTAAATTTAACTACAGAGAAATTAGACTTTGATTTATCTGTTAAAACTCCGTTAGGAGAAACCTTCATCACATCCACTGTTTATAAGTCTTGTTTGATTCAAATCAGAATCGCGACGTTACCGTCGATCTTATCTCCTTAAAAATACTTGCATTTGACGTGATTCTAGGGATTGATTGGTTAACTACTCATCATGCTAAAATTGATTATTTTCGTAAGGTTGTTAGCTTTCATATTCTTAATCAACCTATTATGCGAATTCAAGCGACCAAACCATTAAAATCAATCACGATCATCTTAAGCCATAAAGCTATTCGTTTATTGAAAAATAGATGTCAAGCTTTCTTAGCTCATGTCACAGATTTAAATAAAAATACGTCAGATTTGAATGATATTTTTATTGTTAATAAATTTCCTGACGTATTCCCCGAACAACTTCCTGGCCTACCCCGGAGCATGAAATCGAGTTTGGTATCGACCTTGAACCCGGTACAAAACCCATTTCCAAAACCCCATATCGAATGGATCCTATTGAACTTTAGGAGTTAAAAACCCAACTACAGGAATTGTTAGACATCGGTTTCATTTGTCCTAATACATCTCCTTGGGGTGCTCCTGTTCTATTTGTTAAGAAGAAAGATGGAAGTATGCGACTTTGTATTGATTATCGGGAGTTGAATCATGTTACCATCAAAAATAGGTACCCGTTGCCTCGCATTGATGACCTGTTTGACTAGTTGTAAGGCGCCAAATTCTTTTCAAAGATCGATCTTCATTCTGGATATCATCAGTTGAAGATTAAAACTGATGACATTCCAATGACTTCTTTCAGAACTCGGTACGGGCATTGCGAATTCCTAGTCATGTCTTTTGGATTGACTAATCCTCCTGCTGCCTTCTTGGATATGATGAACTGAGTATTCAAGGAATATTTGGATAACTTTTTGGTCGTCTTTATTGATGACATCCTCATTTACTCCAAAAGCCGTGAAGATCATGAGAAACACTTGAGGCTGATACTCCAAAAGCTACGTGAAAACAAGTTATATGCCAAGTTGAAGAAATGGGAGTTCTGGCTTGAGAAAGTAGCATTCCTTGGGCACGTTATATCAAATCATAGAATATTTGTTGACCCGACAAAGATTGAAGCAATTCAAAGCTGTGAGAAACCTAAGTCAGTGACCGAAGTACGTAGCTTTCTCGGCTTAGCTGGTTATTATAGGAGATTCGTAGAAGGGTTTTCTTGAATCACTACTCCATTAACTCAGCTGACTCGAAAAGATACAAAATTCGGTTGGAGCGAGGAATGTGAGAAGAGTTTTCAAGAACTCAAGAGGAGGCTTATTTCAACACCTGTTCTGACAATATCATCTGGCTCGGAGGGATTTGTCATCTACAGTGATGCTTCAGGCAAAGGGTTAAGATGTGTTCTCATGCAACATGGGAAAGTCATAGCCTATGCCTCACAACAACTCAAAGAATATGAGAGGAATTATCCTACTCATGATCTAGAGTTGGCAGCTGTCGTTTTTGCGCTTAAGATTTGGAGGCATTACCTGTATGGAGAGATGGTGGAGATCTATACGGATCATAAAAGCCTCAAATATTTCTTCACTCAAAAGGAACTTAACATGCGGCAATGACGATGGCTTGAGCTATTGAAAGATTACGATCATACCATTCAATACCATCCTGTTAAAGTTTAACGTAGTGGTAGCGCATTGAGTAGTAAGATCATACGCGGCACGAGTGCGATATTGTCAACGCAAAGGCCCATTTTGTATGACTTACAAAGGATGGAGATAGAGTTAAAGACTCCAGGGACCCAAGTGATGATGGCAAATATACGAGTAGAACCGACTTTAATCGATAAAGTTAAAGCTGCTCAAGCTACAGACCTGGAGTTGATGCGTATGAGGAAGAAAGTGCAAGAAGGTGCAATTCCGGAAGCAAGAATCGATGAAGAAGGAATACTTCGAGTCAACTCAAGAATTTGTGTTCCTAACGATTATGACTTGAAGTATAAAATCATGATGGAGGCGCACAACACACCGTTTGTAATCCATCCAGGGAGTACCAAAATGTATAGTGATCTTCGACATACATTTTGGTGGAACAATATAAAGAGAGAGATAGCGAGGTTTATCCCAAGGTGTCTAACTTGTCAACGAGTCAAGGCGGAGCATCAAGTTCCAAAAGGTCTATTGCAACCACTTGAAATTCTAGAATGGAAGTGGGAGCACATTACCATGGATTTCGTTACTGGTCTTCCCAAGGTTTCTCAAGGTATAGATGTGATTTGGGTCATTGTTGATAGATTGACCAAGTCTGCTCATTTTTTACCGATACGAGAAACTTATACACTTGAACGTCTTTCTTGTATATACATAAACGAGATTGTAAGATTGCATGGTATGCCAGTATCCATAGTTTTTGATCGAGACCCAAGATTCACCTCATGATTTTGGGTTAGTTTGCAAAAAGCTATGGGCACGGATTTATGATTTAGTTCGTCATATCATCCTCAAACGGACGGGCAGTCAAAGAGGACTATTCAAACTCTTGAAGATTTATTAAGACTCTGTATCCTTGACTTCAAAGGAA
This sequence comes from Panax quinquefolius, assembly GCA_020205615.1. Taxonomy (NCBI): domain Eukaryota; kingdom Viridiplantae; phylum Streptophyta; class Magnoliopsida; order Apiales; family Araliaceae; genus Panax; species Panax quinquefolius. Next base: position 106,492,186 of record CM035164.1, on the reverse strand, counting down.
ATTAGGACAAGTTCTTACCATTGGTGGAGTTTTCCTACAACAACAATTATCAAGCAAGTATTGGCATGGCTCCATTTGAGGCGTTGTATGGAAGAAAGTGTTGTTCTCCAGTATGCTGGGATGAGGTGGGTGAAGAAACGTTGTTGGGACAGGAGTTGGTACGTATGACTACAGAAAAGATTCAAACGATCCGACAACGTATAAAAACCTCACAAGATCGACAAAAGAGTTATGATGATCTTCATCGAAAGGACGTGGAATTCAATATTGGAGATCATGTGTTGTTACGTGTTGCTCCATGGAAAAGAGTTACGAGATTTGGAAAGAGAGAAGCTCAATCCTCGATTCATTGGACCATTTTTAATCCTCGATTGTGTAGAAACTGTGGCCTATAGACTCGCCTTACCGCAAAGTATGTCTCGTGTTCATAACGTTTTTCACATATCTATGTTATGTAATTATGTGAAAGACCCAAACCACATTATTGAAGTAGAACCGAACAAGATAGCGGAAGATTTAACGTATGAGGAGGTACCTATTAAAATCTTGGATAAGAAGGATCATATTCTACGCTCCAAGGTTATACCTCAAGTCAAAATTTTGTGGAGAAACCACGATGTTGAGAAAATGACCTGGGAGTTAGAATCTGAAATGAAGTCAAGGTATCCTCACCTCTTCGACATACCAGGTATGCACCCTAATTTCGAGGATGAAATTTCATAAGAAGGGGAGGTTGTAAGACCCCAACTTTTATGAATAAAGATTAATTTTCTCAAAATATATTTTTGAGTATTATGGTGTAGATTTGATATAATGTTATAGTTATGGGTACTATTTACAAATTTTGAAAAGTATGCAAGTGGTTATATAATATTCGATTGGTCAGGGAATATTCGTTTTAACAGGGAATATTCGTACAACGGCACAATCATTGGTGGACCCCACAACGGAAGTATTGTCGTAGTTAAAAAATGACAGAATTATCTTTTTATAAAAATAACGGCGAAAGTTTTACCGTTAAACTGTTGAACTACCCGATAGTAAAAGTAAATGCGAAGAATACGCGTGGTTGCATAGTAGTAATACCTGTTGATTGATTATTGATGCTTACGTGAGAAGTCACTCGGTTATACTCAATTATTGCTACATGAATTCGTCACGCATCATATCTCTCATATTATTGATTCAATTATTATCACAGTATCATCTACATAATATTTTATATTATTAAATCAATAATTGAGATGACAAAGTTATTCATATTATTATTTACAATATTGATAATGTCTAGAAGTTCTGTCAAGGAGAGGTTTGGTCACCTAATTGCGCGCCAATAAGGAGAAATCCTTATCGGAAAGCCCCTTTTTTCCTGGGAACAACCTGGTTGTTAAATATTGTGAGTTATAATATTAATAATGAATAAGTTCGTGTAGATTAAAGATGAAATTGATAGTTCCATTGTGTTGGGATTATTAGTGTTAGTGGAAATCGACATTTATTTCGATAATAATTGATGTCTGAAAGTTATAATGACCAATCGGGTAATTAAGCGAATAAATGAGCAATTAATTGCTATTAATTCACATGCTTATAACTATTTGTTCATATTTGTGTACTATTGATTCACATGATGTACTATTAGGAGAGGTGGTGCAAGTTTGATAATATTTGCAGGACTAAATTAAAAATGAAGAAAAGATGAAGGTATTATACTGTAATATTTCGAGCCCCAAAATGTACAATTATCGAAACTATATTTTCCTATAATTAGAAGTTCATTCTTCTTTCATTCTCACCAATTCGCTAAGTCTCACAAGAGCAATTATAGAGAGAGGAGCTATCGAGAGAGAATCTATAGACAGAAAGAAGAAGAGAAGTCTGCGACCTCACTATTCCAGTATCCAGTCTTCTTCTGAGGTAAGGGATATTATATTTTTCAATATTCGTAGAAATAATATTTTCTTCCATACTTTGTAGTATGTTAGTAATATTATTTCATTTTATATTCCTGATTATACCCTCATCCTATTAAAGTATTGCTTCTATACTCCATGAAATTCGTAGAATATCCTTGATATATGTGCTTCATCCAGTATCTTTTCATGAAAATATTATTATGAGCTTTCTTGATAATTATTGATCGTTTCATGCAGGAATACTATTCATGAGTTACTATTTATGGGTTACTATTCACCCGGTTACTATTCACTCAAATATTATTCACTCGGATATTCGGGGCACTTTTCATGCCAGAGTACTATTCACGAGTTACTATTCACCCGATTACTATTCACTCTAATATTATCCACTCGGGTATTTTGGGCACTTTTCATGTCGGGGTACTATTCACGAGGTACTATTCCTGAAGTACTATTCACAGGGTACTATTCACGGGGTACTATTCACCCAAAAAATATATTCCTTTTCTGTCCAAATTATTTTTGATACATGAATATTATTCTTGAATTTTACTCCACAAAGCAGTATCATGTTGACAATTTGGACGTTATTGATTTCTGGATAAATTAAATTATAATTCTTTAAAAAATTATCCTTGAACTTGTTTTATTGAATTCTTATATCATTGTCGTCATCCTCATGTTTATATTATGTTGAAAGTCATCTGTGGCCTGTAATGCATAGATGGACTTGGTATGATTATGACCAGGGATTATTCAGTATAATCATGACCGTAATGTTACAAATGATGTGGTAAAAGTCATCATTGGCCCGTAGTACATTGATGGACAGTTGTTGGCATGATCATGACCATTGATGAATACACGAATATCCTTGGCCCGTAGTGCATGGATAATTTGTGGTCGTGATACTAAAGAATATCCTGGTCAGAAAAGTGGGGGTGATTAGATGATGTGGATTATTGATTGTCGAGTCTCAAATGATAAAATTGATGATAAACTTTTTAAATCATAGAAGATAGTAGATATCATGCTCTACTTGACTCTTCTAATGGATTGCTTGTTCATTGCAGCTTAAACTTGATGTTTATTGTATTTTATCGGTTTAACACTTTGTTGAAGGCTAATGATAATTTATTCTGCATTATCTTAGTCATAATATTTCTTACTGGGCTAGTTGAGCTCACCCTTTTGCCTTCATTGTTCTCTTCAGGAAATAAGAACGTAGCAGGGATTAGTCGGGGAACGGAGTGATGGTCCGAGATGGTGTTATAGAAGTCCTCACTATTCTATAAAATAGTGTGACAATAAATGTAATGAGGAATCTATTTGAGAGTGGATATTGTTTAGAAGGAAATATTCTTGTTTAAACTCTCAGCTATGTTTTGTCGTATTTTGCACGACCATTGTATAATTAAGTTTGTATTTGATTTAAGTACCATGTATTTGGCGACTCAAGATGGGTGATGTATACCTATTTTGGGGGAGTCACAGGTGTGAATTTTTTTTAATATATTAATATTTTATTAAATTTTCTGTTTTGGTGTTCTAAGCATTTTCCTATAAATAGGATGCTTAGGTTAGAATTAAAAATCACACCAGAAACTGAAGTTTTCTCTCTCTATATTAACGAGCATATTTTTGTGAGTATTTTGATACTTTGAGTGTTGCTATACGGTGCAAGTTTCCTTCAGCTTTATAGCTGATATTCCAGCAAGAAGTACTATTCTTTTGAGGTAAGGGATTGTAGGGGATTGCAAAGGATACTAAGGGATGTTATTTTCTTTGTAAATGATATTATTTTCTTCAATATCATTATGCCGAAATATTGATATGAATTTTATTGTGAAATTTCTACATTTTTGTGTTAGGGTTACTTTTTACGTATACGGCACTATTCACGTATATGACACTATTCATGTATATGGCACTATTTACATATATGGTACTATGTACGGATACGGAGTACTATTCACGAATTACTATTCACGAGTTATTATTCACGGGGTACTATTCACGACAAACTTGGTTTCTTTTTCTGACCAAATTATCGTTGATTTATGAATATTGCTCTTGAAATTAAATCCATGTTTTGATCATATTGTTTTTATTATCATATATAACATTTTTATAATCCTGGTGATGAAATTTCTCTTTGACTTGAGTGTAAAGATGAATAGATTATTGGTATGATCGTGACTATGGGTTCTCTTTGGCCAGTAGTGCAAAGATGAATTGTTGACTGGTATGATCATGACCATTGAATTTACAATTAAATATCTTTAGCTTAAGTGCAAAGGTGAATTGATCAACATAGTTAGAATTATTGTTTATATAAATTCTGAAATGATTATATATTTCTTTGAGATATTAATTTCTTTGATCTGTAGTGCAAAGATGACATGTTGTTGAATATCTTTGGCATGTAGTGCAAAGATGACCTGTTGTTGAATATCTTTGGCCCGTAGTACAAAGATGACCTGTTGTTGAATATCTTTGGCCTGTAGTATAAAGATGAACTGTTGACGAATATCTTTGGCCTGTAGTGCAAAGATGAATTTATTAGTATGATTATGAACAAGAACTGTGATTTGGTATAACCATGATCTTTGATGTTTTAGGTAAAGACAGGTGATGAAAATTTATCATTGTCCTTGATGAGACGAATGATTTATAACAACAATTATGATTATGAGTTATTCATATGATTATGGACCAAAACTGTTGATTGATGTTATAGGGATAAAACATTGTTGGTGGACTTTTAACATGGAGAAGATAATAGACTTTAGGGTCTATTTGACTCTTCTAATGGATTGCTCGTTCCAATACAACTATGGTTGAAAAGTTTTATCATCTACCATATTTTCTAAATCTATGACGTATTACTGACGAAGGCTATTGATAATTTAATTATCTTTAGTCATGATATTCTTTACTAGGCTATTTGTGCTCACCCTTTTGCTTCACAATTCCTTTCAGGTAATAAAAGTGTAGCTGGGTCGAGCGGGGGTAACAGAGGAATAGAACGGTGGTCTATAGTTGTTGAGGTTTCCCTTAAAATAGTATGGAACTAATTTTATTAAGAATTTTATATAAGTGTGTCATATTTTATACGGCATTTAACCGTTGATTTTGGTGAACCGAATAGGGTGAGATGAACCCAACTTTGGAGTGGTGTTTTACCACTATTATACAAGATGTCTAATGACCTACGACTTTGTGTTATCATAAGACAGGGTTATGCACATCCACTTGCTGATTATATCTACGAGATTACCTATATAATCTTGGAGTTTGGTTGAAATATAATTCTTAATTAGAGACAATGTAGATAATTATATGTCAAGAGAAGACTCACCATTGGAAAGAATATGATAGCAATCTTCTCGTTTTTCTTTGGGCTCTATTGGGTCAACCAAGGATAATTCTCCAGTCTTATGATATCTATTATAACTTAAATGCATGGCCTCCCATGTATGAAGGTTTCCTTGAGCATTTTCCAAAGATTTTAATTTCTAAAACAGTTATTGACTGTACCTTTATGTAAGGTGCCGTCATGATGTGCTATCCAAGGTTGGGATGAGCGTCACAGTTGATATATATTGTATCAAAACTCATAGTATATGTGTTATTGTATTTTGCACGACAATAGTAATAATAAAGTTGTAGTTATTTTTTGTACCATGTATTTGGCGACCCATAATGGGTTGGGTGGAATGGACCTATTTTGGGGGTGTCACATTATATATATATATATAATAGTATTATATGGCAAGGAAATATATTTTGATTCACTTCCCTTTTACATATGTTTTGATCTTGGCTCGATGATAGCCATTTTCTTTGTGACTGGTTTTCTTGAAGTATCACAAGCTCCGTCTTGATGGATTGACATTGAAATGTCGGAGGGTCTCTCAGAATGGCTTGTTGATCCTGGAGGCTTTATAGGATTTGATTTTTATGTATGGTTTGGTGTCTTGAAACTGGTATTTCCTTGGGTTTTTGAGTGAAGTTAAAGGATTTTTTATTTTGAAGGTTAGACCACACCATAAATGCCTGCCTATGTACTCCTGTAGAGAGAAGATTAGGTGTTTCGTAGTTTAGGCTTGGCTTGAACTGTTAGGTTTGTAATATTCATAACGCAATCAAATTGCATAAAATGCGGAAGCGTGTAAAAATCAGAGTTTAAAAATTTACAAACCATATACCCGGATCACCCTTTATGCATAATTATTAATTAAACGAAAAGATAAAGAATAAAATCATACCCTTGAAGATCGAGCTTCCTCAGGTACAAGTTCACCTCCAAATCCTTTCGCGTTCAACTTGAATCCACCGGGGTTTTGTTCCTTCCTTTGATCAACGTTAGCCACCCATATGTTTGGGCTCTAGAGGTGATCCACCAAAGAAGAAGAAAATTCAAGAAGAAGGGGTGGTTGGCTAAACCCTAGTATTTCTATCTCTATAGAAAAGTTGTACTCTCCCAACAAATTGGAATTATTACGTAGTTGTCAAAGTCAACAACCCCCTCACCCATAATAAGACTCCTCTTATTTATAGATGTGGGCAACCCACCTTAACAATTAAGGAATTGGGATTTATTTAATTAATTAAATTCTTTTAATTAATTAAGCTCCCTAATCTTATTAGGGATAATTAATTAAACTCCTTTAACTAATTTTCCTTCCTAATCCAATTAGGAATAAATGAGAGTACTTATATTAAATTAATTCCTAAACTCTTTTAGAAATTAAAATAATAATAAGCGTAATAATATTAATAAGACTCCTCTTATTAATTTATATTTAATATTTCTAAAATATTAAATAATAAATATTAAGCTATTTAATTTATTCTATCACCATAGATTAAATTAAATATACATATATATATTATTACGATTATGCCATTAAGTCCTTAAATAATTATTCTTCCTTTTATGGTGTGACCCTTTAGGTTCTCCATATTAAACCGGTTGTGAATAAATCAATTAGAACAATTCTAATCTTATTTAAATAAATAAATTAAACAATTAATTTATTTAAATAAATAATATTTATTCTACAATAGGGATAAGCCTCCCTAGCGATCAACGACTTTTCAGATAATATAGATTTCAACATTAATCATAAAAGAACCTTTGAGTAAATAGTTACCGCATGATTCAATCCTTCCACCATACAATGTCCCAATTAAATATAAGACATGGAATTCTTGTCAAGTCTTATTTTATTTAATTATATGTATTTCGACTCTTAAATGCACAACTCAAATAATGCAAATTAGAAACTCCTTTCTAATTTCATTACGCCGCCAAGGACTACTTGGGTTGTCATTTATCGAATCACATAGGACATTTCTCTTCTTTTATAGAAGTGATAGATTCTTTATTGATCATACATTATCTCCATGTACAACCTATTATACCCAAGCATACCCTTTGATATACCCTAAGGGTCTTAAGGAATAAGTCAAAGTATAACTCATCATACACAAGATACTATGATGATCTCAAGTCCAAGGATTACTTGTACTACTATCACTACAGAATTCCTATTGACAGCAAATAAAACTCCATTAGGTATTCCTTAGCGAGCCCACGTTCAAATTGAACTTATTCTCTAATAAGCACCTACATACTTGCTTTAGTGTCTCCACACAAATGATCATGAGATCAATCATCCTCATCCAATGAGCAAAAAGCAACGTATGTACCAATCTATCCGGATTCACTAATCCCCAATTTAGTAATCCAATGATTGGGAACTATTATAGTTTTAAGCTTTCTAAGAATTTAGATCTCATTAGAATGATCATCATCATTATTCTAAAAGCATTGCTTAAAACTATGGGTTTATCACATATTATAAAACAAAGATCATGTAGATAATTAAAAGCCTTTAATAAATTAATACTTTTGATTAATAAATGAATAAGATTGTTACAAAGTATATGCTTTATCATCAAACATGATTGGCTTGTGTGCATACTACTTTCAATCTCCCACTTGCACTAAAAGCCAATCGTCATGGTATCTTTATACTCTTCTTCTCTAAGTGACGATTATCCTGCTGTTGGATAAGCTTTAGTTAATGGATATGTAATGTTGTTCATGAGAGTCCACTATCTCTATAGTGATTTCCCATCTTTCAATGATTCTAATAATCAAATGAAAATGCCACAACACATGTTTAGATCCAAGATGAGACTTAGGAACTATTCCTAGTTCTGTAATGAACTTTTAATCCAAACAATCAACTTGCAACTTCATTTATAGCTATATACTTTGTCTTTATCACTAAACCAGTAACTCTTTGCTGTTTGGAACCTTTCCAATTCACTGCACCACTGTTCAAGGTAGCCCTTTACCTTAAAGTGGATTTTTCATCATCTTGGTGCATCTCGAAAAACTTGAGTCTGTTAAGCCCTCTAGTTTTAATTTAGACCCACCATGAATATGATCACATCCTTAGTGCCGGTTAAGAACTTTAAGATGTTTTTCACTGTCTTACAGTGATCTTCTCCAGAATATGACCGATCAACATCAGGTCTCGTACATTTCATTGCATACATGATTGTCACTCATGCGACCTCTCTTTTCAGGAGTCTGTGGGGACTATTAAGAGAGATACACTCCATAGCTCATCGACATGAGACATCTCTTGGAGTTTGCCATGCTAAACGACTTTAGCATCAAATGAATATACGTTCCTTGGGTTAAGTTGAGCATCTTTTTAAATCTATCTATATAGATTTGCATCCCCAATAATGATACTCTTCCCAAACCATTCATCGAGGAATGTTTAGACAACTTTATCTTTACTAATTGTAGCATTAGTATGTTATTCCTCATCCGTAGTATATCAACATATAATACTAGAAATTTCACGACGCTCCCACTGACCCTTTTGTACACACTAGGTTCATTCTTGTTTTTGATAAAATCAAACTCTTTTGATTGCCTCATCAAAATGAATGTTCCATATTTGAGAAACTTGCTTCAATCCATTTCTCTGAGTGTCTACAACACATACCTCATCGTATGTAACCGGATCATCATCTTCTATGATGCGTACCTCATCATCATCATCCATGATGTATCCATAGCTCCTAGGTATTTTCGGTACTATTCCAGATTTACGATTCGGTTGTGGTACAATAGGTATATCTATAGGTCCCTCTTATTTGACTTATAGTGTTTTGTGGTTCTTGAACTCTTCAAGATCTATTATCCTCCCACTAGCCCCTTCAATGATAAACACATTTATCTTAGAAGGCAGCGTGTTTCGCAATAAACACCTTTTGCTAAGCAGGATTATAGAACATATACCCTAAACTTACTTTAGGATGTCCCACAAATCGACACTTGTCAAATCTTGTCCCAAGCTTATCCTTTGAAACCTTTTCACATAAGTTGGACAACCCCTTATCTTAACATACTTAAGATTAGGAATCCTCCCCCATCCATAACTTTTATGGAGTCTTAAATGGATTTAGAGGTTACCATTTTCGTAGATATGTCGACCTTTTCTAGGACATGACCCTGAAGGATCTTTGGAATGTCGGTAAAATCATTATGGATCGCACCATGTTCAAATAGGTACGATTTTTCTTTTCAGATACATCAATCAATTATTATGTATCGAGAGGCGCCCATTATGAGAAAACCATTTGAGATGATCTAGAAACTTATTGCACAAGTATTTATTCCTTGATCTAATCAAAGAATCTTAATACATTGTCAATTTGTTTCACTTACGAATTGTTTGAACCTTTCAAATAATTCATACTTGTATTTCAAACAAATACACACATTCAACTCTTTGAATGATCATCTCCTTTTCTTATACTAATTTGTTCAATATGCAAAATTATTTTCATGTAAGTCAAGTATACAAAATTTATTAAGTAATATTTCAATTCTATACAAAACATTATTATTATAAATAGAACAACAATTGTTCTTAATTATAATACCAAAGATTTCATTGTCAACAATAAAATGGAAATAATATTTTTAAGAAGAACTGGAATACAATAACAACTTATTAACTTAATTGATTTTCTCGTAGGTATTGCTAAACTATAAGTTTCTATAGTTAATGCGCAACCTTTGCTTCATTTTCCACACATAGAATTACTTATATTTGTTTAGCTTTACTTCTGCTTGGTCCTTCATAAATCTATATTTATGATAACCAAAATCGGTATCCAATACCCAAGTAGAACCTTAAATTAAAGAAAATTTTATTTTAAATCATGAACAAATTTGTATTTATAACCAAAACTTCACTAAGCTTCTTTGGTTAGCCTCTGCAAGATACTTCTCGCAGTTTCTTTCCAGTGTCCAGGCTTATTGCAGTGGAAGCAAACTCATTTGCTATCTGTATCAGTTTTGTTCTTATTATCCTTTGTTTACGCCTTTTCGTATACCTTCTTTGAATCGTTCTTCTTTTTTAGAAGATCCTTTGGCCCCTACCGAAGAAGACATGGTCTTTCTTGGTTGGAAAGTGACTCTCAACATTTTTCAACATGTTAAGCAAATTAGCAAAGGCGATATCTAGCTTGTTCATATGAAAATTCACAACAATTGTGAAAGGAGTCCGGAGTGAGTGCAAGATCAAATCTTGGCTCAACTCTCCATCCATGACAAAACTCGTTGTCCTAATTGATCAATCAAATTGATAATGTTAAGGACTTTTTCTGTATTTATAGTGCCTATTGGCCATTCTAGATCGGAAGAGCTCCTTAGATATCTCGATATCTATCGGCCCCTACTTTCCTCACCATCAACTACTTGACGTGCAGGAGTATAGTAGAAGTATAAGATACCATGACGATTGGCTTTAGTGCAAGTGGGAGATTGAAAGTAGTATGCACACAAGCCAATCATGTTTGATGATAAAGCATATACTTTATAACAATCTTATTCATTTATTAATTACCAAAATAATTTAGGTCTTGTTTTAAATTGGTATCTCCCACTATTTTCTTCAAACTATATTACCCTCACTTATATAGTTCTATAAAAATCTAATTAAAGATTTGCTAGTGAGAATAAGGATCACATTTCAAATGTATATAGCCTTGTGGTGACACAACAAACTATATATAAATAAATAGGTAGACAACTTTTGTCAATTACATCAACTATGCAACTCCTTTTATTTTGCCTCTTAGATTATTTTGATCAAATGGTGGCACATCCGAATCAAAATTATCTAAGTTAAGTCCGACCTAGCACTCCATATATTCAAAAAAGAAAAATATCATCCTTGTGGTGACACAACAAAACAATATTGTTCAATTTTCTTTATAAGCATCAAATGTGATACCCTTATATTCATGAATAAGAAAAATCCACTTTAAGGTAAAGGGTTACCTTGAACAGTGGTATCAGAGCACTTGTTAACTGTTTTCAAAATGTTACCTTGAAAAGATAAAGAATAAAATCATACCCTTGAAGATCGAGCTTCCTCAGGTACAAGTTCACCTTAATTGTTAAGGTGGGTTACCCACATCTATAAATAAGAGGAGTCTTATTATGGGTGGTGGGGGTTGTTGACTTTGACAACTACGTAATAATTCCAATTTGTTGGGAGAGTACACCTTTTCTATAGAGATAGAAAAACTAGGGTTTTGACCACCCTTCTTCTTGAATTTTTTTTTCTTCTTGGTTTTGAGGGCGAAACATATGGGTGGCTAACGTTGATCAAAGGAAGGAACCAAACTTCATCTGGATTCAAGTTGAGCGAAAGAATTTGGAGGTCCTAATCTTATTAGGATAATTAATTAAACTCCTTTAACTAATTTTCCTTCCTAAATCTTTTTCGCTCAATCTTGAATCCACCGGTTTGGTTCCTTCCTTTCGATCAACGTTAGCCACCCAAATGTTTGGCCTCTCAGAGGTGATACACCAAGGAAGAAGAAAATTCAAGAAGAAGGGTATTGCTCAAACCCTAGTTTTCTATCTCTATAGAAAAGGGTACTCTCCAACAAATTGGAATTATGTCAATATGTTGAAAAGTCAACAACCCCACCACCCATAATAAGACTCTCTTATTTATAGATGTGGGCAACCCACCTTAACAATTAAGGAATTGGGATTTATTTAATTAATTAAATTCTTTTAATTAATTAAGCTCCCTAATCTTATTAGGGATAATTAATTAAACTCTTTTAACTAATTTTTCTTCCTAATCCAATTAGGAATAAATGAGAGTACTTATATTAAATTAATTCCTAAACTCTTTTAGAAATTAAAATAATAATAATTGTAATAATATTAATAAGACTCCTCTTATTAATTTATATTTAATATTTCCAAAATATTAAATAATAATATTAAGCTATTTAATTTATTCTATCACCATAGATTAAATTAAATATACTTAAATATATTATTACGATTATGCCATTAACTTCTTAAATAATTATTCTTTTTTTATGGTGTGACCCTTTAGGTTCTCCATATTAAACTAGGTTGTGAATAAATCAATTAGAATAATTTAATCTTATTTAAATAAATAAATTAAACAATTAATTTATTTAAATAAATAATATTTATTCTACAATAGGGATAAGCCTCCTAAGCGATCAACGACTTTCCGGATAATATAGATTTCAACATTAATCATTAAAGAACCTTTGAGTAAATAGTTACCAGTACAATTCAATCCTTCCACCATACAATGTCCCAATTAAATATAAGACATGGAATTTCGTCAAGTCTTATTTTATTTAATTATATATTTTCGACTCTTAAATGCACAACACCAAATAATGCAAATTAGAAACTCCTTTCTAATTTCATTCTCGCCGCCAAGGACTCTACTGGGTTGTCATTTATCGAATCACATAGGACATTTCTTCTTTTATTAGAAGTGGTAGATTCTTTATTGATCATACATTATCTCCATGTACAACCTATTATACCCAAGCATACCCTTTGATATACCCTAAGGGTCTTAAGGAATAAGTCAAAGTATAACTCATCATACACAAGATACTATGATGATCTCAAGTCCAAGGATTACTTGTACTACTATCACTACAGAATTCCTATTGACAGCAAATAAAACTCCATTAGGTATTCCTTAGCGAGCCACGTCAAATGAACTTATTCTCTAATAAGCACCTACATACTTGCTTTAGTGTCTCCACACAAATGATCATGAGATCAATCATCCTCATCCAATGAGCAAGCAATGTATGTATCAATCTATCCGGATTCACTAATCCCCTATTTAGTAATCCAATGATTGGGAACTATTTTAGTTTTTAAGCTTTCTAAGAATTTAGATCTCATTAGAATGATCATCATCATTATTCTAAAAGCATTGCTTAAAACTATGGGTTTATCACATATTATAAAACAAAGATCATGTAGATAATTAAAAGCCTTTAATAAATTAATACTTTTTATTAATAAATGAATAAGATTGTTACAAAGTATATGCTTTATCATCAAACATGATTGGTTTGTGTGCATACTACTTTCAATCTCCCACTTGCACTAAAGCCAATCGTCATGGTATCTTATACTCTTCTTCTCTAAGTGACGATTATCCCAACGTTGGATAAGCTTTAGTTAATGGATATGTAATGTTGTTCTTGAGAGTCCACTATCTCTATAGTGATTTCCCATCTTTCAATGATTCTAATAATCAAATGAAAGTGCCACAACACATGTTTAGATCCAAGATGAGACTTGGGAACTATTCTAGTTTCGTAATGAACTTTTAATCCAAACAATCAACTTGCAGACTTCATTTATAGCTATATACTTTGTCTTTATCACTAAAACAAAGAACTCTTTGCTATTTGGAACCTTTCCAATTCATCGCACTAATCGCTCAAGGTAACCCTTTACCTTAAAGTGGATTTTACGTCGTCTTGGTCCGTCTCGAAAAACTTGAGTCCGTTAAGCCCTCTAGTTTTAATTTAGACCCACCATGAATATGATCACATCCTTAGTGCTTGGGTTAAGCACTTTAAGATGTTTTTCAACGACTCATAGTGAACTTCTCCGAATATGGTGATCAACATCGTGTCTCGTACATTTCATTGCATACATGATTGTCACTCATGCAATCACTCTTCATTGAGTCTATGGGGACTATTAAGAGAGATACACTCCATGGCTCATCAACATGAGACATCTCTTGGAGTTTTCCATGCTAAACGACTTTAGCATCAAATGAATATACGTTCCTTGGGTTAAGTCGAGCATCCTCTTAAATCTATCTATATAGATTTATATCCCCAACTAAGATACTCTTCCAAATCATTCATGGAGGAATGTTTAGACAACTTTATCATTTATCGATTGTAGCATTAGTATGTCATTCCTTATCCGTAGTATATCAACATATAATACTAGAAATTTCACGACGCGCTCCTCATCGACTTTTTTTGTACACACTAGGTTCATTCTTATTTTTGATAAAATCAAACTCTTTTGATTGCCTCATCAAAACGAATGCTCCATATTTGAGAAACTTGTTTCAATCCATTTCTCCGAGTGTCTACAACACTTACCTCCTCATCGTGACGTAATCGGATCATCATCTTCTATGATGTGTACCTCATCATCATCATCCATGATGAACCCATACCTCCTAGGTATCTTTGGTACTATTCCATTTACGATTGGGTTGTGGTATAATAGGTCTATCTACTGTGTTCCTCTTATTTGACTTATAGTATTTTGTGGTTCTTGAACTTTTCAAGATCTATTATCCTCCCACTAGCCCCTTTTAATGATAAACACCTTTATCTTAGAAGGCGTGGTGTTTTATAACAAACACCTTTTGCTAAGTAGGATTATAGAACACATGCCCTAAACTTACTTTTTAGGATGTCCCACAAATCAGATTTGTCAAATCTTGTCCCAAGCTTATCCTTTGAAACCGTTTCACATAAGTTGGACAACCCCTTATCTTAACATACTTAAGATTTAGAATCCTCCCCATCCTTAACTTTTATGGAGTCTTCAATGGATTTTGAGATTACCTTTTCGTAGATATGCGGTAGTGCAGTTCAGGACATGATCCTAGAAGGATACTGGAATGTCGGTAAAATCATTATGGACCGCACCATGTCCAACAAGGTACGATTTTTCATTCAAATACATCAATCAATTATTGCGTATCAGGATGTGTCCATTATGAGAAAACCATTTGAGATGATCTAGAAACTTATTGCACAAGTATTTATTCCTTGATCTAATCAAAGAATCTTAATACTTTGCCAATTTGTTTCATTTCTGAATTCTTTGAACCTTTCAAATAATTCACAATTGTATTTCAGCAAATACACACATTCAACTCTTTGAATGATCATCTCCTTTTTCTTACACTAATTTGTTCAATATGCAAAATTATTTTCATGTAAGTCAAGTATACAAAATTTATTAAGTAATATTCCAGTTCTATATAAAATATTATTATTATAAATAGAACAACAATTGTTCTTAATTATAATACCAAAGATTTCATTGTCCAACAATAAAATGGAAATAATATTTTTAACAAGAATTGGAATACAATTACAACTTATTGAATTAATTGATTTGTTCGTAGGCATTGCTAAACTATAAGTTTCTATGGCTAATGCAAGCAACCTTTGCTTCATTTTCCATACATAGGATTACTTATATTTGTTTAGCTTTCTACTACGCTTGGTCCTTCATAAATCTATATTTATGATAACCAAAGTCAGTATCCAATACCCAAGTAGAACCTCGACTTAAAGAAAAATTTATTTCAATCATGAACAAAATCAGATTATAATCAAACTTCACTAAGCTTCTTTTGGTTAGCCTCTGCAAGATGCTTCTCATGATTTTTTCTAGTGTCCGAGCTTATTGTAGTGGAAGCAAACTCCTTTGCTATCCGTGACGCTTTTGTTCTTATTATCCTTTGTTTATGCTTTTCTATATACCTTCTTTGAATCGTTCTTCTTTTCGTAAGATCCTTTGGCCCCTACCAAGAAGACATGGTCTTTCTCGGTTGAAAGTGACTCTCATCATTTTTCAACATGTTAAGCAAATCGGTGAGGTCGATATCTAGCTTGTTCATATGAAAAATTCACAACAATTGTGAAAGGAGTCCGGGAGTGAGGGCAAGATCAAATCTTGGCTCAACTATCCATCCATGACAAAACCTGTTGTCCTAATTGATCAATCAAATTGATTATGTTAAGAGCTTTTTTTTTTTTGTGTACTATAGTGTCATTGGCCATTCTAGATCGGAAGAGCTCCTTAGATATCTGATATCTATCAGTCCTACTTTCCTCCCCATCAACTACTTGATGTGCAGAAATATAGTAGGAGCATCCATAGTTTCATGCTGACGCTGAAGCTCGTTACTCATGGATGCGAGCATGATGCATTGAGCCAACTGTGCATCATCTTGCCGCTTTCTAAAAGTAGTAATGTCTTCCTCAGAGGCATTGTCTGCAACCATTGCAGGGATAGGCGTATTAAGGACATAAGATAGCTTTTCAGCTATGAGAACTATTCTCAAATTCCTTAACCAATCCGCTTAAATTGGCCTCGATTAATTTAGCATCTAATATGCTTCGCAGTTGATAGTAATTTTAGACATTGTAAAATTTCGTAAATGAATTTGTAATTAACAACATTTTAACATACATTCTTTTATTAACTACCAAAATAATTTAGGTCTTGTTTTAAATTGGTATCTCCCACTATTATTTTCTTCAAACTATATTACCTCACTTATATAGTTCAGCAAAATCTAATTAAAGATTTGCTAGTGAGAATAAGGATCCCATTTCAAATGTATATAGCCTTGTGGTGACACAACAAACTATATATAAATAAATAGGTAGACAACTTTTGTCAATTACATCAACTATGCAACTCCTTTTCTTTTGCCTCTTAGATTATTTTTGATCAAGTGGTGGCACATCCGAATCAAAATTATCCAAGTTAAGTCCCACCTAGCACTCCATATATTCAAAAAGAAAAATATCATCCTTGTGGTGACACAACAAAATAATATTGTTCAATTTTCTTTATAAGCATCAAATGTGATAAATTAACATCTTAAATACTTAATACTTGCCTTGTGGTGACACAACAAACTCATATTAAATATTTAATACTCTATTAATTTTATCATGCTAGAAGGCTTACGCTCGATATTCCAAATATCTTTGAACGCTTAGGACTTAATATATAAAAATTGAGGGTTTGTTATTAATTTGTCTCATCTTGTTTTAGCGCTGCATGCACATATATATATAAAATACGCCATTATATTAATGAACATGCTAAGCATGCATATAATATATAATATATATAGTATAAGCATGCACATATAGAATACTATATTCTACTCGGATTGATTATGGACTTTTATTCTAGTTTGGTTCACTAGAGCCACCAAGTGAACCAAAAGGTCAAAACCTAGGGGTGCAAGAAATAATATTTAAATATAACTATTACATTTAAACCCGGGCTCCATTACAAACGGGTCTTCAAGCGCTCCTTGCCCCTTGATCTCCAATTCTTTAAAATAATTCTAAAAATTCCTATTACATAACTATTTTAAGATAAATAGAAACCTTGATCAGCAGTCAAGGGGAAGTACATAGGAGAGAGATAGAATTTACATTAAGAAAAATTAGAGAAGACGAGGTACGCAGACCCCATTTAATAAAACCCATACATTCATGCATCCAACTAAAATAAAATCCAATCACATTGGTCAATAGTCCATAATCAATCCCATTTATTATCATACACATCAACATATGCATCAATAAATAATATTCATCTTATGAATAATAAACATTTAATATATATATTGATATCATTTAATGGGCAAATTTAGTTAGTATAAAATCTAATTTTTTGAATCAAAATAAACTCCTTTATTTTAATCCAAATTTAAATCAAAATAAAACTATTTTATTTTAATTTATCCAATTTTGAATAAAATAAACTATTTTATTTTAATCAAAATTTTAATCAAAATAAACTCCTTTATTTTAATTAATTATGGAATCCAAATCCATGTAATAAAAAAAAATCTTTAATTAAAATAAACTCTTTTATTTTAATTAATTATGGAATCCAATTCATGTAAAAAAAAATTTATTAAAGGAAACACGGATATTCTTTCCTATTCACAAATAAACTTCTTTATTTTGAATAATATGAAATCTTATTCCATATTTAAATAAACTCTTTATTTAAGGAAATTAGGATTTCTTTCCTATTCACAAATAAACTCTTTTATTTTGAATAATATGAAATCTTATTTCATATCTAAACAAACTCCTTTATTTAAGGAAAGATGGATTTACTTCCTATTCACAAATAAACTCCTTTATTTTAGGAAAAATAAAATCCAATTTCAACTCCAATTAGTTATCATGGAATCCAATTCCAACTCTAATTAGTTAAGATGAAATTTAATTTTAAAATTAAAATAAACTTTTATTTTAATATTAAAATAAACCTTTTATTTTAAGATTAAAATAAACCTTTTATTTTAATTATAAAATTATTTAAAATTAAAATAAAACTTTATATTTTAATATTAAAATAAACCTTTATTTTAAAATTAAAATAAACTTTTATTTTAATTATATAATAATTAATATATATATATATATATATATTCGTAATATATATATATATATATATATATATATATATATATATAATATATATATATATATATATATATATATTTATCCGTTCATCTCTTCCTTTGAAAATACTTTCGGCAATATATTAAAAAAAAAACTGGTGACTCTTTTTAAAAAAAAAAAAAACACGCCAATCATGCCAAATTCCTTGAAATCCGTGACTTCATGCCCAAAAATTCAAGAAGAAAAAAAAAACACGACTTCATGCCCAAAAATTCAAAAATCCACCTGGGATTTTTTTTTTTTATTAAGCACGCTACGATTGATATGATATTGCCGCATCTGGATTTCTAGGAAAATCGCTTCAGCTTTTTTTTTTTTTTTTTAAATAAATTTTATACAATAAATTATGCCCAATTAAATTGTTCTAAACACATATCAACAAACATATCAAATCTGAACAATTAATAATTTGCATAAAGGTTTGGCTCGATGCCACCGTTAGGTTTGTAATATTCATATGCTGCAATCAAATTGCATAAATTAAAGCTAAGCGTGTAAAAATCGAGTTTAAAAATTTACAAACCATATACCCGGATCACCCTTTATGCATAATTATTAATTAAACGAAAAGATAAAGAATAAAATCATACCCTTGAAGATCGAGCTTCCTCGTGTACAAGTTCACCTCCAAATCCTTTCGCGCTCAACTTGAATCCACTCGGGTTTGGTTCCTTCCTTCGATCAACGTTAGCCACCCATATGTTTGGCCTCTGAGGTGATCCACCAAGGAAGAAAAAAAATTCAAGAAGAAGGGTGGTTGGCTAAACCCTAGTTTTTTCTATCTCTATAAAAGGTGTACTCTCCCAACAAATTGGAATTATTACGTAGTTGAAAAGTCAACAACCCCCACCACCCATAATAAGACTCCTCTTATTTATAGATGTGGGCAACCCACCTTAACAATTAAGGAATTGGGATTTATTTAATTAATTAAATTCTTTTAATTAATTAAGCTCCCTAATCTTATTAGGGATAATTAATTAAACTCCTTTAACTAATTTTCCTTCCTAATCCAATTAGGAATAAATGAGAGTACTTATATTAAATTAATTCCTAAACTCTTTTAGAAATTAAAATAATAATAATTGTAATAATATTAATAAGACTCTCTTATTAATTTATATTTAATATTTCCAAAATATTAAATAATAATATTAAGCTATTTAATTTATTCTATCACCATAGATTAAATTAAATATACATAATATATTATTACGATTATGCCATTAACTTCTTAAATGATTATTCTTCCTTTTATGGTGTGACCCTTTAGGTTCTCCATATTAAACCGGTTGTGAATAAATCAATTAGAACAATTTAATCTTATTTAAATAAATAAATTAAACAATTAATTTATTTAAATAAATAATATTTATTCTACAATAGGATAAGCCTCCAATGATCAACGACTTTCCGGATAATATAGATTTCAACATTAATCATTAAAGAACCTTTGAGTAAATAGTTACCGCATAATTCAATCCTTCCACCATACAATGTCCCAATTAAATATAAGATATGGAATTTCGTCAAGTCTTATTTTATTTAATTATATGTATTTCGACTCTTAAATGCACAACACTAAATAATGCAAATTAGAAACTCCTTTCTAATTTCATTCGCCGCCAAGGACTGGGTTGTCATTTATCGAATCACATAGGACATTTCTCTTCTTTATTAGAAGTGGTAGATTCTTTATTGATCATACATTATCTCCATGTACAACTTATTATACCCAAGCATACCCTTTGATATACCCTAAGGGTCTTAAGGAATAAGTCAAAGTATAACTCATCATACACAAGATACTATGATGATCTCAAGTCCAAGGATTACTTGTACTTACTATCACTACAGAATTCCTATTGACAGCAAATAAAACTCCATTAGGTATTCCTTAGCGAGCCAATGCTCAAATGAACTTATTCTCTAATAAGCACCTACATACTTGCTTTAGTGTCTCCACACAAATGATCATGAGATCAATCATCCTCATCCAATGAGCAAGCAAGCAACGATGTATCAATCTATCCGGATTCACTAATCCCCTATTTAGTAATCCAATGATTGGGAACTATTTTAGTTTTAAGCTTTCTAAGAATTTAGATCTCATTAGAATGATCATCATCATTATTCTAAAAGCATTGCTTAAAACTATGGGTTTATCACATATTATAAAACAAAGATCATGTAGATAATTAAAAGCCTTTAATAAATTAATACTTTTTATTAATAAATGAATAAGATTGTTACAAAGTATATGCTTTATCATCAAACATGATTGGCTTGTGTGCATACTACTTTCAATCTCCCACTTGCACTAAAGCCAATCGTCATGGTATCTTATACTCTTCTTCTCTAAGTGACGATTATCCTGCTGTTGGATAAGCTTTAGTTAATGGATATGTAATGTTGTTCTTGAGAGTCCACTATCTCTATAGTGATTTCCCATCTTTCAATGATTCTAATAATCAAATGAAAGTGCCACAACACATGTTTAGATCCAAGATGAGACTTGGGAACTATTCCTAGTTCTCAGAATGAACTTTTAATCCAAACAATCAACTTATGACTTCATTTATAGCTATATACTTTGTCTTTATCACTAAACCAGCAACTCTTTGCTATTTGGAACCTTTCCAATTCACTGCACCACTGTTCAAGGTAACCCTTTACCTTAAAGTGGATTTTTCTGTCGTCTTGGTCTGTTCAATTTTCGTTTTTTTAAAAAAATAAAAAAAAAAGTTAACAAGTTTTTTGAAAACGCACGGAAATCGGGGGACCTTTTGGTTCAACTTAACAAGTAAACATACCAAAACCTGCCACACACGGATATACAGCCTTGATTTCTTTATATAATATATATATATTATATCTACCGTATTATATATATATATATAATATATATATATATACCGTAACTAATATATAGATATATTATTCTCAATAATTTTATAATTAAAATAAAAGGTTTATTTTAATTTTAAATAAAAAGTTTATTTTAATTTTAAAATTATAGTTTTATTTTAATTTTAAAATTAAATTTCATGCTAACTAATTAGAGTTGGAATTGGATTCCATGATAACTAATTGGAGTTGAAATTAGATTCTATTTTTTCCTTAAATAAAGGAGTTTATTTAGATATGAAATAAGATTTCATATTATTCAAAATAAAAGAGTTTATTTGTGAATAGAAAAGAAAACCCGTGTTTCCTTAAAATAAAGGAGTTTATTTAAATATGAAATAAGATTTCATATTATTCAAAATAAAAGAGTTTATTTGTGAATAGGAAAGAGAATCCTAATTTCCTTAAATAAAAGAGTTTATTTGTGAATAGGAAAGAATATCCGTGTTTCCTTTAATATTTTTTTTTACATGGAATTGATTTCATAATTAATTAAAATAAAAGAGTTTATTTTAATTAAAGATTTTTTTTCATGGAATTGATTCCATAATTAATTAAAATAAAAGAGTTTATTTTAATTAAAGATTTTTTTTATATATATGGAATTGGATTCCATAATTAATTAAAATAAAGGAGTTTATTTTGATTAAAGATTTTGATTAAATTAAAATAGTTTATTTTATTCAAAATAGGATAAATTAAAATAAAAATAGTTTTATTTTGATTTAAATTTGGATTAAAATAAATGAGTTTATTTTGATTCAAAATTAGATTTTATACTAACTAAATTTGCCCATTAAATGATATCAATATATATATATTAAATGTTTATTATTCATAAGATGAATGTTATTTATTGATGCATATGATGATGTGTATGATAATAAATGGGATTGATTATGGACTATTGACCAATGTGATTGGATTTTATTTTAGTTGGATGCATGAATGTATGGGTTTTATTAAATGGGGTCTCACAGATTGCCTCTTCTAATTTTTCTTAATGTAAATTCTATCTCCTCCTATATACATTTCCCTCGATCACGATCAAGGTTTCTATTTATTTTAAATAGTTGTGTAATAGGAATAGTTAGAATTAATTTTAGAAAATTAGAGAGCAAAGAGAGTAAGGAGCTTGAAGACCCGCTTTGTAATGGAGCCCGGGTTTAAATGTAATAGTTATATTTAAATATTATTTCTCGCACCCCTGGGGTTTGAATTTTGGTTCACTTGGTGGCTCTAGTGAACCAAACTAGAATAAAAGTCCATAATTAATCCGGGTAAAATATAGTATTCTATATGTGCATGCTATACTATATATATATTATATATTATGCAAACATGTTTCGCATGTTTATTAATATGACGCGTATTTTATATATATATGTGCATGCGCGCTAAACAAGATGAGACCAATTAATAACAAAACCCTCAATTTTTTTATATTAAGTCCTAAGCGTTCAAAGGTAATTGGAATATCGAACGTCGCCTTCTAGCATGATAAAATTAATAGAGTATTAAATATTTAATATGAGTTTGTTGTGTCACCACAAGGCAAATATTAAGTATTTAAGATGTTAATTTATCACATTTGATGCTTATAAAGATAATTGAACAATATTGTTTTGTTGTGTCACCACAAGGATGATATTTTTCTTTTTTGAATATATGGAGTGCTAGGTCGAACTTAACTTGGATAATTTTGATTCAGATGTGCCACCACTTGATCAAAATAATCTAAGAGGCAAAATACAAGGAGTTGCATAGTTGATGTAATTGACAAAAGTTGTCTACCTATTTATTTATATATAGTTTGTTGTGTCACCACAAGGCTATATACATTTGAAATGGGATCCTTATTCTCACTAGCAAATCTTTAATTAGATTTTGCCGAACTATATAAGTGAGGTAATATAGTTTTGAAGAAAATAGTGGGAGATACCAATTTAAAACAAGACCTAAATTATTTTGGTAATTAATAAAAGAATGTATGTTAAAATGTTGTTAATTACAAATTCATTTACAGAATTTTACAATGTCTAAAATTACTAACACTACGAAGCATATTAGATGCTAAATTAACCAGACCGAATTAAACGGATTGGTTAAGGAATTTGAGAATAGTTCTCATAGCTGAAAAGCTATCTTATGTCCTTAATACGCCTATCCCTGCAATGGTTGCAGACAATGCCTCTGAGGAAGACATTGCTACTTTTAGAAAGTGGCAAGATGATGCACAGTTGGCTCAATGCATCATGCTCGCAGATCCATGAAAGTAACGAGCTTCACGCCACAAGATGAAACTATGGATGCTCCTACTATATTCCTGCACATCAAGTAGTTGATGGTGAGGAAAGTAGGACTGATAGATATCAGATATCTAAGGAGCTCTTCCGATCTAGAATGACCGATGACACTACAGTACAGATAAAAGTCCTTAACATTATCAATTTGATTGATCAATTAGGACAACGAGTTTTGTCATGGATGGAGAATTGAGTCAAGATTTGATCTTGTACTCACTCCCGGACTCCTTTCACAATTGTTGTGAATTTTTCATATGAACAAGCTAGATATCAGCTTTGCTGATTTGCTTAACATGTTGAAAAATGTTGAGTCACTTTCCAACCAAGAAAGACCATGTCTTACTGGTAGAGGCCAAAGGATCTTCTGAAAAGAAGAACGTTTCAAAGAAGGTAAATAGAAAGGCATAAACAAAGGATAATAAGAATAAAAGCGTCACGGATAGCAAATGAGTTTGCTTCAATCGCAATAAGCCCGACAATCGGAAAGAAAGCTGCGAGAAGCATCTTGCGAGAGGCTAACCAAAGAAGCTTAGTGAAGTTTGATACATAATACGATTTTTGTTCATGATTGAAATAAATTTTTCTTTAAGTCAAGGTTCTACTTGGGTATAGGATACCGACTTTGGTTATCATAAATATAGATTTATGAAGGGACCAAGCAGAAGTAGAAAGTTAAACAAAGATAAGTAATCCTATGTGTGGGAAATGAAGCAAAGGGTCGTGACATTAGCCATAGGAACTTATAGTTTAGCAATCCCTACTGGGAAAATCTATTAAGTCAATAAGTTGTTATTGTATTCCAAAGTACTTGTTAGAAACATTATTTCCATTTTATTGTTGGACAATGAAATATTTGGTATTATATTTAAGAACAATTGTTGTTCTATTTATAATAATAATGTTTTGTATAGAACTGAAATATTACCTAATAGATTTTGTATACTTGACTTACGTGAAAAATTATTTTGTAAATTGAACAAACTAGTATAAGAAAAGGAGATGATCATTCAAAGAGTTGAATGTATGTATTTGTTGAAATACAAGTATAAATTATTTGAAAGGTTCAAAGAATTCAGAAGTGAAACAAATTGACAATGTATTAAGATTCTTTGATTAGATCAAGGAATAAATACTTGTGCAATAAGTTTCTATATCATCTCAAATGGTTTTCTCATAATGGACACCTCATGATACGTAATAATTGATTGATGTATCTGAAAGGAAAAATCGTACCTTGTTGGACATGGTGCGGTCCATAATGATTTTACCGACATTCCAGTATCCTTCTAGGATCATGTCCTAGAAATGGCTGCATATCTACGAAAAGGTAACCTCAAAATCCGACCCCAAGACTCCATAAAAGTTATGGACAGGGAGGATTCCTAATCTTAAGTATGTTAAGTTAAGGGGTTGTCCAACTTATGTGAAAATGTTTCAAAGGATAAGCTTGGGACAAAATTTGACATGTACAGATTTGTGCGACATCCTAAAGTAAGTTTAGGGCATATGTTCTATAATCCTACATAGCAAAAGGTGTTTATTGCGAAACACCCTGCCTTCTAAGATAAAGGTGTTTATTATTGAAGGGGCTAGTGGGAGGATAATAGATCTTGAAGAGTTCAAGAACCACAAAACACTATAAGTCAAATAAGATGAACCTGTAGATAGACCTATTGTACTACAACCGAATCGTAAGTCTGGAATAGTACCGAAGATACCTAGGAGGTATGGATTCATCATGGATGATGATGATGAGGTACGCATCATAGAAGATGATGATCCGAGTTACATACGATGAGGTAAGTGTTGTAGACACTCAGAGAAATGGATTGAAGCAAGTTTCTCAAATAATGGAACATTCGTTTTGATGAGACAATCAAAAGAGTTTGATTTTATCAAAAATAAGAATGAACCTAGTGTGTACAAAAGGGTCAGTGGGAGCGTCATGAAATTTCTAGTATTATATGTTGATATACTACGGATAAGGAATAACATGCCAATGCTACAATCAGTTAAGATAAATTTGTCTAAACATTCCTCCATGAATGATTTGGAAGAGTATCTTAATTGGGGATGCAAATCTATATAGATAGATTTAAAAGGATGCTCAACTTAAGCCAAGGAACGTATATTCATTTGATGCTAAAGTCGTTTAGCATGGCAAACTCCAAGAGATGTCTCATGTATGATGAGCTATGGAGTGTATCTCTCTTAATAGTCCCCACAGACTCCTGAAAAGAGAGGTCGCATGAGTGACTATCATGTATGCAATGAAATGTACGAGACCGATGTTGATCGGTCATATTATGGAGAAGTTCACTATGAAGTCGGTGAAAACATCTTAAAGTGCTTAACCCAACACTAAGGATGTGATCATATTCATGGTGGGTCTAAATTAAAACTAGAGGGCTTAATGAGACTCAAGTTTTTCGCATGCATCAAGGCGACGTAAAAATCCACTTTAAGGTAAAGGGTTACATTGAGCGTTGGTGCAGTGAATTGGAAAGGTTCCAAACAAAGAAAGAGTTCTTGGTTTAGTGATAAAGACAAAGTATATAGCTATAAATGAAAGTCGCAAGTTGATTGTTTGGATTAAAAGTTCATTACGTAACTAGGAATAGTTCCTAAGTCTCATCTTGGATCTAAACATGTGTTGTGGCACTTTCATTTGATTATTAGAATCATTGAAAGATGGGAAATCACTATAGAGATAGTGGACTCTCAAGAACAACATTGCATATCCATTAACTAAAGCTTATCCAATGTTGAGGATAATCGTCACTTAGAAGAAGAGTATAAGATACCATGACGATTGGCTTTAATGCAAGTGGGAGATTGAAAGTAGTATGCATACAAGCCGATCATGTTTGATGATAAAGCATATACTTTGTAACAATCTTATTCATTTATTAATAAAAAGTATTAATTTATTAAAGGCTTTTAATTATCTACATGATGCTGTTTTATAATATGTGATAAACCCATAGTTTTAAGCAATGCTTTTAGAATAATGATGATGATCATTCTAATGAGATCAAAATTCTTAGAAAGCTTAAAACTAAAATAGTTCCCAATCATTGGATTACTAAATTGGGGATTAGTGAATCCAGGATAGATTGGTACACATCGTTAACTTGCTCATTGGATGAGGATGATTGATCTCATGATCATTTGTGTGGAGACACTAAAACAAGTATGTAGGTGCTTATTAGAGAATAAGTTCACTTTGAGCATTGGCTCGCTAAGGAATACCTAATGGAGTTTTATTTTTGCTGTCGATAGGAATTCTGTAGTGATAGTAGTACAAGTGATCCTTGGACTTGAGATCATCATAGTATCTTGTGTATGATGAGTTATACTTTGACTTATTCCTTAAGACCCTTAGGGTATATCAAAGGGTATGCTTGGGTATAATAAGTTGTACATGGAGATAATGTATGATCGATAAAGAATCTACCACTTCTAATAAAAGAGAGAAATGTCTATGTGATTCGATAAATGACAACCCGGTAGTCCTTGGCGGCGAGAATGAAATTAGAAAGGAGTTTCTAATTTGCATTATTTGAGTTAATGCATTTAAGGATCGAAATACATATAATTAAATAAAATAAGACTTGTGATGAATTCCATGTCTTATATTTAATTGGGACGTTGTATGGTGGAAGGATTGAATTGTCTTGTAACTATTTACTTAAAGGTTCTTTTATGATTAATGTTGAAATCTATATTATCCGGAAAGTCGTTGATCGCATTTGAGGAGGCTTATCCTATTGTAGAATAAATATTATTTATTTAAATAAATTAATTGTTTAATTTATTTATTTAAATAAGATTAGAATTATTCTAATTGATTTATTCACAATAGGTTTAATATGGAGAACCTAAAGGGTCACACCATAAAAGGAAGAATAATTATTTAAGAAGTTAATGGCATAATCGTAATAATATGTTATGTATATTTAATTTAATCTATGGTGATAGAATAAATTAAATAGCTTAATATTATTATTTAATATTTTAGAAATATTAAATATAAATTAATAAGAGAGTCTTATTAATATTATTACAATTATTATTATTTTAATTTCTAAAAGAGTTTAGGAATTAATTTAATATAAGTACTCTCATTTATTCCTAATTGGATTAGGAAGAAAAATTAGTTAAAAGAGTTTAATTAATTATCCTAATAAGATTAGGGAGCTTAATTAATTAAAAGAATTTAATTAATTAAATAAATCCCAATTCCTTAATTGTTAAGGTGGGTTGCCCACATCTATAAATAAGAGGAGTCTTATTATGGGTGGTGGGGTTGTTGACTTTTTCAACATCTGACATAATTCCAATTTGTTGGAGAGTACCCTTTTCTATAGAGATAGAAAACTAGGGTTTGAGTCAAATACCCTTCTTTCTTGAATTTTCTTCTTCCTTGGTGGATCACCTCCAGAGGCCAAACATTTGGGTGGCTAACGTTGATCAAAGGAAGAACCAAACCCGGTGGATTCAAGATTGAACGCGAAAGGATTTGGAGGTGAACTTGTACCTGAGGAAGCTCGATCTTCAAGGGTATGATTTATTCTTTATCTTTTCGTTTAATTAATAATTATGCATAAAGGGTGATCCGGGTTTTATGGTTTGTAAAAATTTTAAACTCTGATTTTTACACGCTTTCGCATTATTTTGCAATTTGATTGCGCACATGAATATTACAAACCTAACATTGGTATCGAATAACCTTTATTTAATTCATGAATAACGATTGGTATTCCTTAAATGAAAGCCAACGTTCAAAGTGAACTTTTTTATTTTAATTATAAAATTATTAAAATATATATATTATATATATATATAATATATATATATAATATATATTACGGTGTATATAATATATAAATATTACATTAATATTAATATATATCACAATATATATTAATACATTACCGTAATTGCATGCTAAATATTTTCACGTGCTTCCCTTATCTGATTACCGAACCAGCAGTATGTTTAATCTTAAAATAAAAAAAAAAAAAAAAGGCACGTGGCCATATTCCTGATCTGCCTTTTTTTTTTTTTTTCAATTCGCATGATCCAATATATGATTACAAGATTCTCCCGTATGCATTATAAGCTCCTTGATAGAAATAATGTTAACGGTTTTTCAAAAAAAAAAATAGCGAAAGTTTTTTTTTTTTTTTTTAATAAATTTTATACAATAAAATTATGCCCAAATAAATTGTTCTAAACACATATCAACATATATATTAAATTAAAACAATTAATAATTTGCATAAAGGTTTGGCTGACGATGCCACCGTTAGGTTTGTAATATTCATACTTTGATCAAATTGCATAAAATGCTAGGCGTGTAAAAATCGAGAGTTTAAAATTTACAAACCATATATACCGGATCACCCTTTATGCATAATTATTAATTAAACGAAAAGATAAAGAATAAAATCATACCATTGAAGATCGAGCTTCCTCGTACAAGTTCACCTCCAAATCCTTTCGCTCAACTTGAATCCACCGGTTTTGTTCCTTCCTTTCGATCAACGTTAGCCACCCATATGTTTGGGCTCACAGAGGTGATCCACCAAAGAAGAAGAAAATTCAAGAAGAAGGGGTGGTTAGCTAAACCCTAGTTTTTCTATCTCTATAGAAAAGGTGTACTCTCCCAACAAATTGGAATTATTACGTAGTTGTCAAAGTCAACAACCCCTCACCCATAATAAGACTCCTCTTATTTATAGATGTGGGCAACCCACCTTAACAATTAAGGAATTGGGATTTATTTAATTAATTAAATTCTTTTAATTAATTAAGCTCCCTAATCTTATTAGGGATAATTAATTAAACTCCTTTAACTAATTTTCCTTCCTAATCCAATTAGGAATAAATGAGAGTACTTATATTAAATTAATTCCTAAACTCTTTTAGAAATTAAAATAATAATAATTGTAATAATATTAATAAGACTCCTCTTATTAATTTATATTTAATATTTCTAAAATATTAAATAATAAATATTAAGCTATTTAATTTATTCTATCACCATAGATTAAATTAAATATACATAAATATATTATTACGATTATGCCATTAACTTCTTAAATGATTATTCTTCCTTTTATGGTGTGACCCTTTAGGTTCTCCATATTAAACCGGTTGTGAATAAATCAGTTAGAACAATTCTAATCTTATTTAAATAAATAAATTAAACAATTAATTTATTTAAATAAATAATATTTATTCTACAATAGGGATAAGCCTCCCTAGCGATCAACGACTTTCCAGATAATATAGATTTCAACATTAATCATAAAAGAACCTTTGAGTAAATAGTTACTGTGACAATTCAATCCTTCCACCATACAATGTCCCAATTAAATATAAGACATATGGAATTGTCAAGTCTTATTTTATTTAATTATATGTATTTCGACTCTTAAATGCACAACTCAAATAATGCAAATTAGAAACTCCTTTCTAATTTCATTCGCGCTTCGCCAAGGACTCTTTGGGTTGTCATTTATCGAATCACATAGGACATTTCTTCTTTTATTAGAAGTGGTAGATTCTTTATTGATCATACATTATCTCCATATACAACCTATTATACCCAAGCATACCCTTTGATATACCCTAAGGGTCTTAAGGAATAAGTCAAAGTATAACTCATCATACACAAGATACTATGATGATCTCAAGTCCAAGGATTACTTGTACAACTATCACTACTGAGAATTCCTATTGACAGCAAATAAAACTCCATTAGGTATTCCTTAGCGAGCCAACGTTCAAATGAACTTATTCTCTAATAAGCACCTACATACTTGCTTTAGTGTCTCCACACAAATGATCATGAGATCAATCATCCTCATCCAATGAGCAAGCAACGTATGTACCAATCTATCCGGATTCACTAATCCCCAATTTAGTAATCCAATGATTGGGAACTATTATAGTTTTAAGCTTTCTAAGAATTTAGATCTCATTAGAATGATCATCATCATTATTCTAAAAGCATTGCTTAAAACTATGGGTTTATCACATATTATAAAAACAAAGATCATGTAGATAATTAAAAGCCTTTAATAAATTAATACTTTTTATTAATAAATGAATAAGATTGTTACAAAGTATATGCTTTATCATCAAACATGATTGGCTTGTGTGTATACTACTTTCATGAACGGTTTGAGAAATGTTTATATAGGTTTTTGGATTTTTTGTTTGGTTTGACCGTACCATAGATGGCTGCCTACGTACTCCCGTTGATGAGGGGAGATCAGGTCTTTCGTAGTTCAGGCTTTGTAGTGAAAACCTGAATTGACTTGAATGATTTTTTCAAAACTAAGATGTTGGTTTACAGATAATTCAGACATAGTACCTATAAGACCCCAACTTTTTATAAATAAAATTGAATTTTCTCTATTTATTATTTTAAAATAGTAAGGGGTTGATTTGATTAATGTGGTTAGTTATGGGTAAAATGCACAAATTTTTTAAATAAGCAAATGGTTATAAAATATTTATTTTTGTCGGGGAATATTCGTTCGATGGCGCAGCCATTTGTGAGCCCCATAACGGAACACTGTCGGATGAAGAAAACGACAAGTTTGAGTTTTTTATAAATAACAGCGTAGTTGTTACCTTTAACACTGTTGGAATACTCGGTGGTTAAAATACAGTAATACGCGGTGTTGCACAGTAGCACATGGTATTGCACAATAATTCTAATTATTGATTCTTACATAAGAAGGCACTACTCAATAATTTTTACAGTATTTAATGTTCAATATTTTATTTTATTGATTCAATAATTGCTACGTTGATATTTTATATTATTGTTGTTTTAATAATTGTCACTGCACTTTAATTCCCATTATTAGATCAACAATTCATATTATTTGAATAATATTATTAGATAGTATTATTGGCAATGTCTAAGGAACTTCTATCTAGAAAAGGGGTTTGGTCACCTCATTGTGCGCCAATAAAGAGAAATCCTTATCGGAAAGCCCCATCTTTCCTAGGAACGACCTGATTGTCATTATTATGATTCTATAATATTATTTGTGAATAAATAATTATTGATAAAAATGATAAGGAAATATTTATTTTATGTGGATAAATGAAGAAATTAATGCTGAGGTGTTTTATCAGTACTTTATTGGAATAGAGGTGTTAAAAATCATTCGTATGTGGATTTCGGTCATTTTCTGTTTAGAATTTGGAAAAAATTTCTTCTACAAAGTTGTAGAGAATTAAATTTCCTATGGAATAGACATAAAATTTGAAATTTTCTGATAAAAGGAATATTTATTATGAATTATTGAAATTCTGGAATAATTGATTTTTGGAGTTAAAAATATTTTATTTTAAGAAAAACATTTTTTGTGAGGTGGGCTCAACTTGTGGAGTACTGAGATGATGATGTGGTGTGTGTAGGAATTTTTTTTGAAAATATTAATATTTTATTAAATTTTCTGCTTTAGTGTTCTAAGCATTTTCCTATAAATAGGGTGTTTAGGTTAGAATTGAAAATAACACCAAAATCTGAAGTTTTCTCTCTCTATAATATCGAGCGTATTTTTGTGAGTATTTAGATATTTTGAGTGTTTCTATACGGTGCAAGTTTCCTTTAGCATTATATCCGATATTTCAGTCAGAAGTACTATTCTTTTGAGGTAAGGGATGTTATTTTTTTCTTAAATGATATTATTCTTTCAATATCATTATACCGAAATATTGGTATGAATTTTATTATGAAATTTTTACCTTTTCATGTCGAGGTTACTATTCGTATATGGCACTATTCACGTATACGGCAATATTCACGAATACGATACTATTCACGAGTACTATTCATGAAGTATGATTTTTTTATGAAATTTTTACCTTTTCGTGTCGGGGTTACTATTCACGTATATAGCATTATTCACATATACGATACTATTCATAGAAAAATTAAGTTTTCTTTTCTTTGTCCAAGTTGTCTATTATGATTACTATCTTTGATTGTATCCATGTTTTGATCTTCATTCTTGAATTTTGCTCCACAATTGATTATTATGGAGTATTTTTGAACCTGGATAAACTGATTTACGAATCCCTAATCTTTATTCTTTTATCTCACTAGATTCGTTTTCTTTAAAATATGGTTTATCATCCTTATTCCTAAATGGTGATATAACTGAATATCTTTGGTTGTAGTGCAAAGATGAATGATTACTTGATGAATATCTTTGGCCCGTAGTGCAAAGATGAATATTTGATTCAAGATGTATATTGTTTGATGTTACAGGGATAAAATATTGATGATGGACTTTTAAATCATAGACGATAGTAGATTTCATTCTCTACTTAACTCTTCTAATGAATTGTTATTTCAGCTGCGAATATTGATTTAAAACTTGTTGTCCATTATATTTTATCTGATTTATTGAAGACTAACGATAATTTTTTCTACATTATCTTAGTCATAATATTCTTTACTGGGCTAGTTGAGCTCACCCTTTTCCTTTTTGTTCCATTTTTCTTCTCAGGAGGCGAGAATATAGCAGGAACTAGTCGGGGTGTGGAGTGATGTTTCAAGGCAGTTATTTTAGCATCCTCACTATTTTGTAAAATAGTGTATAAATAATTGTAATGAGGACTTACATGAATTTGGATATTGTCTAGAAGATAATATTTGTATTTAAACTCATAGTATATGTGTTGTCGTATTTTGCACGACAATTGTAATAATGACGTTGTAGTTATTTTCTGTACCATATATTTGGTGACTCAGAATGGGTTGTGTGGATCTATTTTGGGGGCGTCACAGTACCTATTCACGGTGTCTGAATTGATGAACTGGGGGAATTCTTCCCCATCCATTTCTTGCAGTCTGAGGACTCCTCCCGTTAACACTTCTTTGACAATGAAAGGACCTTCCCAGTTTGGGGAGAATTTTCCTTTGGCTTCATCTTGATTGATGAGGATTTTCTTTAGCACCAAGTTATTTTCTTTGAACTGCCTAACCTGGACCTTCTTGTTGTAGAACCGAGCAATCCTTTGTCGATATAGCTGACCATTGAAGATGCCTGGCACCCTTTTCTCATCTATCAAAGATAGTTGGTGGTACCGCTCTTGTATCCATTGATCTTCTTCCATTTGAGCATCTATCATCACTCTTAATGATTCCATTTCCACTTCTATGGGGAGTATTGCTTCCATGCCATAGACCAATGAGTAGGGGGTAGTCCCAATAGAAGTGCGCATTGACGTTTTATAGGCTAACTGAGTCAGAGGTAATAATTCAAGCCACCCTTTGTGATTGGTTACCATATTTTGCATGATCTTTTTGATGTTCTTGTTAGCCGCTTCAGTAACACCATTCATCTTAGGACGATAAATGACGGATTTAAGATGTTTAATATGGAATTTACTGCATAATTCCTTTATCTGGTTGTTCAAATTTTTGGCATTGTCTGATACGATCACCTCTGGTTGTCCATATTGACAAATTACATTGTTTCTGATGAAACCAATAATTACCTCCTTGGTAACCTTGGGAAAAGAGGCAGCTTCAACCCATTTTGTGAAGTAACCTATCATGGTGAAGATAAACCGATGACTATTGTTGGCTTTGGGCTCAATTGGCCCGATCACGTATATCCCCCAAATGGAAAAGGGCCATGGTGAACTCATATTGTGTAGTTCATTTGGAGGAGCATGGATGGAATTTCCATGGACTTGGCATTGATAAAATTGCCTGACGTGATCGTCACAGTCAGCTTTGAGAGAAATTCAAAAATGTCATGTTCTTAATATTTTCTTTGCAAGTAAAGGACCACTCATGTGTGAACCACAAACTACACCATGGACTTCATCCATAAGACTTTGGGCTTGATCTTTGTCTAGGTATCTCAACAAGCCTATTCCAACATCTCTTTTTAGAGTGCATCTCCACTTAGATAGAATTTCATAGCCACCCTATGGATTCGCTTTCTTTCAGCTTGACTTGCCCCAGCGGGCGTAGATTTATCTCAGAGATATTCTTTTATATCCTAATACCAAGGCTTTCTGATGGGAAGTAGTTCATCTGATACATCTTCAATGTAATTCCCATAGGCTGGTGCCTTCTGGCTTGCAAATTTTATATCATGAATTTTTCCCCTATTTGATATATGGATCAAGGAGGCCAGCATTGCTAATGCATCCACGAAATCATTCCTGTTTTGAGGGATGTGGATGAAGGATATTTCTTCGAACTCCATAGCCATCTTGATGACTTTTCGATCGTAGGGCAGTAGATGTAACTCTTTGGTGTGATATGCCTCAGTGGTTTGCTTGATGACTAACTCGAAATCTCCAAAAATTGCTAACTGTTGGATACCTATAGATTGGCCCAGTTTAAATCCTATTATACAACCTTCATACTCGGCAGTGTTGTTGGTGTTGACAAACTGTAGTTTGATGGACATGGGTTACTGTTCTCCCGTGATAGATACAAGAACTGCTTCTGCTTCCACACCTTCCACATTTACAGCCCCGTCGAAGTATAGTTTCTAGAATTGGCCGGTATCTCCTTGAGGGTTTTGCTGAATTATCATTATCCCATCATCTGGGAAAGAAGTTTCCAAGGGTTTGAAATTCCCTAACGGTGCTTTGGCCAATTGATCTGCAATTCCTTGACCTTTGATGAATTTTTGTGTCATGTAGATGATGTCAAATTGTTGAAGGATCAATTTTCATTTGGACAATTGATAATTTAACATGGGCTTGCTGAATATGTATTTTAGAGGATCCATGCGAGATATGAGATAAATTGTGTGACCATGGAGATAATGTTGTAATTTCATGGCGGCCCACGCTAAAGCATAGCAGGTCTTTTTGATCAAGGTATACTTCTATTCACCCCTGCCGAATCTCTTGATGAGGCAATAGATAGCTCTTTCTTGCCTTTATCATCTTTCTGCCCCAGCATACAGCCCATAACATTGGCATTGATTGATATGTACATGAACAAGGGACTTTGTCTCTTGGTGGTACCAAAACAAGAGCTTCCACGAGTTGCTTCTTGATGGAGAGAAAGGTTTTTTGACAGTATTCATTCCATTTTTCGAAAGAATTATTCCTCAATAGCTTGAAGATGGGATCATAAGTTGCAGTGAGTTGGGAGATGAATCTGCTTATGAAATTGATTCTCCCGAGGAATCCCCGTATTTCTTTTTCTATTTGGGGTACCGGCATCTCAGTGATGGCTTTAAACTTGGCGGGATCCAACTCAATGCCTCTGCTGCTTACCAGAAATTCCAATAATTTGCCGGATTTGACACCGAAGGCACACTTGGCTGGATTTAGCTTCAAGTTGTATTTGCGAAGCCAGTTGAATAGCTTTTTGAGATGGTCGGCGTGGTCATCTTCCTTTTTGGACTTGACGATGATATCATCTACATAAACATTTATCTCCTTATGCATCATGTCATGGAAAAAGGCCATCATGGCTTGTTGATAGGTGGCACCAGCATTGATAAGGCCGAAAGACAAATGCCTATAGTAGAATGTTCCCCAAGGGGTGATAAAGGTTGTTTTCTCTCTATCTTCTTCGGCAACCATGATTTGGTGATACCCGGTGAAACAGTTGACAAAAGAGTACATGTCATACTGCGTCGTGTTGTCTATCAGTATGTGAATGAAAGGTACTGGGAAGTTGTCTTTGAGACAAGCCTTGTTCAAATCCCGATAATCCACACATACTCGTACCTTCCCTCCAGGCTTAGGCACAGGAACTATATTGGACAACCATTCAGGGTAGGTTGATACCATGATAATGTCTGCTTTGAATTGCTTGACAACTTCTTCTTTGACCTTTAAACTCCATTTAGGTTTTAGTCTCCTGAGTTTCTGTTTGACAGGCTTTCATCCCTCTTTAATGGGCAATCGGTTAATGAAAATGTCAGTAGACAGCTCGACCATGTCTTCATATGACCATCTAAACACATATTAAAATTGAGTCAGGAGTTCAATCAGGTCAATTCTTTGGTTTGGGATAAGGTTGTTGGCTATTTGGATTTCTTTAGGATTTTCTGAGGTTCCGATATTGACGGTATTGTTTGATGAAGATTTGGTTTGGGTTTGTCTTCGACCCATTCTTTGATCTCTTCAAGCACCTCATAGTCCTCTATATCTTCTTGATCGATCCCCGTCAAGTCAGAGTCCAGCTCTACATTAAAGTTGTAGTCACTGCTGAGACTTGGCATTTCATCAGTCTGGCTAAACAAATCCAAACTTGGAGTCCTGAAAACAAAATGCTTTCACTTAATATATGTAACTTTTTAATCATACAAAGCATTAATGAAAGCATGACAAAAGTAACTTCTATTACTGTATAAAAAAAGTAAGCAGTATATAATATCTACACTTCAGGGCAGATATACTTTCTGCCCTTTTACCCTATTCGATAGATGCAAGGAGTGTTGCTCCAATTGTCCAGGGTCTGGTCTTTGTTGACAGTTGTAATGAAGGGATGGTTGATGTTTTCCTCCTCTTTGATGATGACCATGACTGAACTCACATTAGGGTCAATACTTTTCTTTGAATAGCTCTCCTTAGTCTTATCTATGCGAGGGATCAGAATTTGATCTTCTGAATAGTCATCATCTGGGATATCCTTGTTTAGACCCTCAGTATGTGCTAGAAAATGCATCTTTGCAAATCGATTTTGCACTTTTTGCAGGAACCTTTCATTTATTTCCTTGTTTTCCTTAATAGGAGTCTGGATTTCCTTTTCACTGGCCAGATTAACCTTAAGAATTAGCATTCTTGATATAGCCACAAGGATTTTCCTTGTTGGTTTCACGAATCCAGCATCCTTGAGATCTGGTAGTAAGATGGTGGATGTGTGAACCGGCTGATGTTTATGCGGGTTCTTGTGATTGAATCCATAGCCTAATCCAGCCTTTCCTGTCTGGCTCGATATCTGAATTGAATATCTGATCCATTGATGGTTTTTCCCTAGCCCTTTGTCAGGACAAAAATCCAAAGACATAATTTCTTTACTGACATACATTACTTGGGAAGAAATCTTTGGCTTCAAGGCTGGAGCCCCTATAGGTTGATAGAAAGTGTTGCTCACTTCAAAGGCTTGAAAATTGACTGGCTCAACTCCTTCGTTGAAGTTGTTCAAAGGCTTATCCCCTTGTACATATACTGGGTATTCTGGTTTGGCATTGACGGTGACCAGATTGCCATTGATGATGTACTTGACTTGTTGGTGAAGTTTGGATGGGACTGCTCCTGCCATATAATTCCATGGTCTTCCCAACAACTGATTATATCTTGTGGTGATGTTCAACACTTGAAAGGATTTGTAGAAGGTATGTGGACCGATCTCCACTGGAAGTTCAATTTCTCCTACAACATTTCGTCGAGACCCGTCAAAGGCTCCTATGACTGTGTGGTTGCTTCGGATTCAACTTGGATTTATCTTGATGTAGGATGGTCGGAGACCGAGTTATCGAATAGTATGATGATGGCCTTGGAATATCATGAATGGGATGATCGTCACAAACGAAGAGGCCATTAAACACCTTTGGCATTAATTCCTTCAACTTTGGGGTTAAGCGTTTGGTCTGTGTCTTCGGGGTCAGAGTTTGGCTTCGGATGGCATCATGACTTCGGGTGTGGCAAACTTCTTCTGAAGAGGCGTCATGACTTCAGAAGTCGATGGAATCCATTATTATCATTATTATTATTATTAATTAGTTCTTTAATTAATAATATTTTATTATTAGTAAGTTTGTTATTTTTTTTAGGAATTGTTTATGTAAAAATAGGAAGTTTGTAAGAATCTTTTTCACATTCCTGGGAGGATTTTATTTCCATTTTTACTTCCATATCTCTAAGAAGATTCTAGAGTGACTTGGAGATAAAATTTTGCTAAGCTATATAAACCCGGCTTGTGGGTTAAAATAAGAAACTTTGATTTTGATAAATATAAATTTACACATTATAAAGAATTTCTCTGTGTTTTCCGGTGAATCTCTTGTTCCTTTATTTTTAAATTCATTTATTTACCAGCCCGGAGGATCATCGCTATCTCGCCCGACGTCAGTTGGTATCAAAGCTCAAGCATCTTTCTGGGAATAGGCTCATCGGTTTTAATGACTGGTGGTCATAGTCGTAGAGGGCAGATTCCGGCTGAGGAATTCCCGCACCATAATCGTAGTGTCTAGGATGTGATGATTGAGGATTTATAGAGACAGGTTACAGAGCTAACCCAGTGCCTAGCAGCGCAAGATCTGTGTTGTTGTGGACAGGTTCCGGAGGAGGAAGTATCGTACCTAGGCCACCGTGGACAGGTACTAGAGGAGGAAGTCCCACATCTTGAACACGATGAAGAATCCTATGATTTTGAATTGAGTTATGATAACCATTACTACCGTAGGAGGCAGCTATGGGAATGGTGTGACCGTGAGGACCGTCGTAGTGATCTAGGTTTCAGAATGGAGCTACCCAAATTTTCTGGTACGCTGCAAGTAGAAGGATTCATCGATTGGATGAACAAAGTAGAGCGCATCTTCGAGTATAAGGAGGTTTCAGATAGCATTAAGGTGAAATTGGTTGTCATCAAACTGAAGGGCCGAGCATCTGCTTAGTGGGAACAGATGAGACGTTCAAGGGAGAGACAAGGAAAAGCTAAAATCACTTAGTGGGAGAAGATGAAGAAGAAGATGCAGAGTCACTTTCTTCCTTTCTGATACACTCAGTCTCTGTTTAAGAGATTGCATCTGTTAAGATAAGGTACTCGATCTGTGGATGATTATACCGAAGAGTTTTACCAATTGATAGCAAGGAATGATCTATCGAAAACTGAAGAATAACTAGTGGCACGATATTTGGGAGGATTAAAATAGCCATTACAGAATGCCCTTAGCCTCCATTCACTTTGGACTATTTCTAAAGCATATCAGCGAGCTCGTGAGGTAGAGCAACAACAGAATAGTAGACCGATGCCAAGGAGCAATCCCCCCAACAAGCCAAACCCATTCCCATAATTTCGTACTACACCAAAATAACCTCAAGGTAACTTTAATCCTAGC
This sequence comes from Panax quinquefolius, assembly GCA_020205615.1. NCBI lineage: Eukaryota > Viridiplantae > Streptophyta > Magnoliopsida > Apiales > Araliaceae > Panax > Panax quinquefolius. Next base: position 106,452,274 of record CM035164.1, on the reverse strand, counting down.
ATCAACTGCTTCAGATGTGGAGAACCATGTCATAAAGCAACAGAGTGTCGAAAGCCTGCTTACCAGAAGGGTAAGAACCTTTTTATTGAAGAAGGAATGCCCGATGAAGTAGAGGAGTTCAGAGAGCCTATATATTATGAGTACGAGGACAAAGATCTGTTATATGAAGATGAACAGGAGACCCTAGTCGTTCGCAAGAGTCTGCTGACTCCTAAAGAAGAATCCGAAGAACATTGGTTGAGAACTAATATCTTCCACACTATTTACACAGTGGTAGAAAAGGTCTGTAAAGTGATTATTGATAGTGGCAGCTGTGAAAACGTGGTATCCGAAGAAGTTGTTCGAAAGTTAAACTTGAAAATGGATCGGTGTCCAAACACATATAAGTTATCTTGGTTGAATAAAGGCAATGAAGTAACCGTTGACAGAAAATATTTAGTATCTTTTTCAATCGGAAAGAAATACTTTGATAATGCTTGGTGCGATATGGTGAAAATGAATGCTTGTCATATACTATTGGGATGACCATGGCAATATGACCAAACCGTCATCCATGATGGTCAGAAGAATACTTACTCCCTCAGTATAAAAGGGAAGAAGGTTGTGTTAGCACCTCGAAGGGAAGAGTTCAGTTCGACTCAAAAGGTCGGGAACCCAAACCTATTGTCTATGACAAGATTTCTAACCGAAGTGGAACATGAAAGAGTTATGTATGCATTACTTCTTTGTGAGAAAATTTCGGCGAATGGAAACGCAGAAGTGTCAGCTGATGTGCAGAAGTTGCTAATGGAGTTCGCTAACTTAATGCCTGAAGAACTTCCATCGGGATTACCACCGTTGAGAGATATCCAACATGAAATAGATTGTATCCCAGGATCAAGTCTACCAAACAGACCAGCCTACAGACTCATCCCTAAGGAGTCAGAAGAGCTACAAAGGCAAGTAATGGACTTAATGGAGAAAGGATACATTCGTGAAAGTATGAGCCCATGTGCATTTCCAGCTCTATTAGTTCCGAAGAAGGATGGCTCGTGGAGAATGTGCATCGACAGTAGAGTAATCAATAAAATTATGGTGAAGTATTATTTCCAGGTACCTCGCCTGGATGATATGTTAGATCAGTTGTCTGGTGCAAAACTTTTCTCAAGAATCGACCTGAAGAGTGGATACAATCAAGTTCGGGTAAGGCCTGGAGATGAATGGAAGATAGCCTTCAAAACCCAACAAGGCTTGTATGAATGGATGGTTACACCCATCGGACTTTCCAACGCGCCCAGTACCTTCATGAGGTTTATGCGTCAAGTACTACGACCTTACATATGAAAATTTGTGGTTGTTTATTTTGATGATATTCTTAGCTACAGTAAGACATCGGAATTACATCATGAGCACCTCCGAACTGTATTTGAAACATTGAGGAATGAATGATTGTTTATAAACTAGAAAAAAGTTCATATTTCACGACTTCAGTAACCTTCTTAGGTTTTGTTGTTTCAAAGAAAGTGTTCACGCAGATCTGACCAAGATCAAGGCAGTCTTGGCATGGCCTACACCAAATACCATACATAATGTTAGAAGCTTTCATGGATTAACATCGTTTTATAGACGGTTCATTCGAGACTTCAGTACGTTGGTTGCGCCTATCACCGAATGTCTTAAAGGGAAATCATTTCAATGGTCCCAGGAAGCCGAAGATAGTTTTTAGTTGATCAAAAAGAAGATGACCGAAGCACCCGTATGGACACTTCCTGACTTTGAGAAGGTCTTCGAAGTAAACTGTGATGCATCAGGAGTTAGTATTGATGGTGTTCTTAGTCAAGAAGGTCGATTAGTTGCTTTCTTCAGTGAAAAGTTATCGGGGTCAAGAAAGAATTATTCTACTTATGATCTGGAATTCTATGCCCTAGTCCAAACACTGAAGCATTGGCGTCATTATTTGATACAGAAGGAATTCATTCTTTTTACTGATCATGAGGCCTTAAAGTATATTAATGGTCAATATAAGCTCAGCCGAATACATGCTAAATGGGTAACGAACTTGCAAGAGTTCACTTTCACTCTTCGACATCAAGAAGGAAGTCTGAATTGTGTTGCTAATGCGCTAAGCCGAAGAGCATTACTCCTTAGTACTATGCAAAATAAGATTGTAGGGTTTGAAGTCTTCACTTAGATGTATGAAGGAGATACTTCCTTCGGTAAGATAGTTCAAGACATACGAGAAGGTCGAAAATCTGATTTTATCTTACATGAGGGGTATTTATTTCGAGGACTCCAGTTGTGTATTCCTGATTGTTCGCTTTGAAAACAGATAATGAGTGAACTTCACAAAGAAGGACACTTCGGATGAGATAAGACATTGACCTTAATAACAGCTAACTATTATTGGCTAAAGATATCGAGCGATATGAATCGCTATGTAAAAGGGTGTTCTACTTGTCATAAGTCAAAAGGAGTTCTTACCAATGCGGGATTATACACTTCCTTACATGTTCCTAAAATGTATTGGTGTGATATTAGTATGGACTTTGTCTTTGGCCTGCCCCGAACTCAAAGAGCTTCAAATTCTATTATGGTTGTTGTCAACCGATTCTCTAAAATGGCTCATTTTATCACTTGTCGAAAGACCATGGAAGATGTTTGGATCGCCCATCTCTACTTTCGGGAGATTGTACGCTTACATGGCGTTCCACAGCCTATTACATCTGACCGGGATACTAAATATATGAGTAATTTCTTGAAGAGTCTATGGGAAAAGCTAGGAACGCAATTGAACTTCAGCAGTGCTTACCACCCTCAGACCGATGGTCAGACCGAAGTAGTAAATCGAATTTTGGGTAATATTTTGAGGTGTTTGGCCGGAAATAAACCGAAGCATTGCGATCAGGTGCTTTCTCAAGCATAATTTGCTTATAACCGTTCGAAGAATCGGACCACTGGGATGAGTCTTTTTGAGATAATTTGTGGTCAGAACCCTTATGGGGTCTTAGATTTAGTTCATGTTCCTCGCATTGGTTAAGTGCATCCCAAAGTGGAAGAAATGACAAATCATCTTCGGGTTATCCATTATCAAGTGTACAAATCCATCTTGGAAAGCAATGTTAAATACACGGATCGAATTGACAGTCATCGTCGTTGGGTTATTTTTAAATTTAGAGATCTTATTTGGGTCGTACTTACCCGTGATCAATTTCCTTTTGGCGATTATAATAAACTTAAGGATCGAAAAATTGTTCCTTGTGAAATTCTGTAGCGAATCAACAATAATGCTTATCGGGTATGCATTCCGAGTCATCTACGGACTTCGAACATTTTGTATGTTAAACAATTGAGCCCATGTTTCGAGCAGTCTGCTAAAAAAATTGAGAACTCGAGAACGAGTTCTTCTCAACCTGGGATGACTGATGCAGGATGGTCAAAGACCGAGTTATCGGATAGTATGATGATGGCCTTGGAATATCATGAACGGGATGATCGTCACAAACGAAGAGGCCATTAAAAACTTTCGTAATTAATTCTTTCAGCTTCGAGGTCAAGCGTTTGGTCCGTGTCTTCGGGGTAAAAGTTCGACTTCGGATGGCGTCATGACTGCGGGTGTGGTGAACTTCTTCTGAAGAGGTGTCATGACTTCAAAAGTCGATGGACTTTATTATTATCATTATTATTATTATTAATTAGTTCTTTAATTGATAATATTTTATTATTAGCAAGTTTTTTATTTTTATTAGGAATTATTTTCATAAAAGTAGGAAGTTTGTTAGAATCTTTTTCACATCCCTAGGAGATTTTATTTTTATTTTTATTTCCATTTCTCTAGGAAGATTCTAGAGTGACTTGGAGATAAAGTTTTGCTAAGCTATATAAACTCGACTTGTGGGTTGAAATAAGAGACTTTGATTTTGATATATATAAATTTACACATTAGAGAGAGTTTCTCTGTGTTTTCTGGTGAATCTCTTGTTCCTTTATTTCTGAATTAATTTGTTTACCAACCCGCAGAATAATCACTATCATGTCCGGCGTCAAATCTTCATTCTTTCCAAAGTGTTGTAGGGACAAATGTTCAAGGAAAATCCTCCATCTACCAATAATCTTCCTAACATATACCCAGAGGATATCACTACAATATGCAATGACTTGCAATAACCAATCCCTTCCACTAGTATGTCATCATCAGTGAAAGATATCACATTGTTGTTGAAAATGTGATATGTCAAATGACGAAACTCTGTATCCACAGCCTTAGGCAGATGTGCTTCTTCCAACACTTGTGTTAAGATTTTACGATGATCTTCAGAAGACAATACCAAGTCCATAATGGATATCTGTTGAGGTGCCTCCCTTAATCTCTAAACCACCTTGGCTTCATTATGCCCCATTTTGTTGAGGAATTCTTCAATTTTCTCCTAGGACACTTTCCCTTTAGTTTTACTGACTGGCTTTATCACTCACTGAGGTAGATACAATGGGTTTTCCTTTGATACAGCCGTTGTATGATTTGAGGTCGATCCCTCATTCTCCCCATAGTTCCATGGGGCTTTTTTCAGGCTGATGAAGAGATACTGTGGCCTGAATAGTAACATCAATGGTTCTAGTGCAACCACTTTTAAAGGATTCTTTCTTCCTTTGTCCCCCTTTCCTTGAATTATTAGAGGTGATGCAGACAAGTCTCATTCAGAGGATATGACTGCTATAACTTCCCTCCATCTCTGTATTCCAAGAAGAAATATCCCATGTTCTTCAGGCAAGGTACTACTGTTATATATCATTTACAGGTCACCGTTATTAATCATATCCTAGATCAGGTCACGAAGTGCCCAACAACTTTTTGTGTCATGACCAAGAGTGCTGGAGTGGTATTGACATATCACGGTTGTATTAAATCTCTTGGAACCGGGATTGATTTGGGGTAACAGTTCTGTGATCTTCCTTTCATTAATCAATATCTGTAGGATCTCCTCCATCGGTTGACCCAAAGAAGTGAACTTTCTTTTATTCGCATATTCTCGACGAGCCTGAGATCTAGCTTTCCTTACAATTTTTTCTTCCCAAGTTTCATTCTCTTGGAATCGTTGTTGATCCCTTATTACAATGGAAGGGAAATTTGCTTTCCCTTGACTGATCAGCTGTCGAGTGACTTAGTACTAATGTACCATTAGTTCGGCCAGTTGACCAATCTGTTCTTTGATAGACTCCATTTCATGCTTGATTGAAGACCATCCTTCGGAATAACCCAACTCCTCTGGGGTACCCTCATTTTCTTGTGATGTTTCTCCAAAGTATTGAAGGTATTTAGAAGTTTTCACCTCTCTAATACTTATCATGTTACTCCATCCTCTTTGTATTGATGTCAAGATCCACTTTTATGTTTATGAATAAAGATTAATTTTTCTCGAAATATATTTTTTTTGAAAAATATTATGGTGTGATTTGATATAATGCTTAGAATATTGTAAGGGTAACTTATTTAAAGAAATTTTTCTCAAAGTATTTTTGAATATTATGGTTATTTATATAATGTTATAGTTGTGGGAATATTTACAAATTTTACAAATTAAGCAAGGGTTATATAATATTCGATTGGTGGGGAATATTCATTTTAACGGGGAATATTAGATGGACCAATCATTAGTGAAGAAAGTATTGTCGTAGTTAGAAAACAACAGAATTATCTTTTTATAAAAATAACGGCGAAAGTTTTACCGTTAAACTGTTGAACTACCCGGTGGTAAAAGAATAGTAATACGCGTGTTTGCATAGTAAAACACGGTATTGATTATTGATGCTTACGTGAGAAGTCACTTAGTTATACTCAATTATTGCTACAGTAATTGCTGCATAATATATCTTATATTATTGATTCAATTATTGTCACAGTATCATCTGCATAATATTTATTATTATTAAATCAATAATTGAGATGACAAAGTTATTCATATTATTATTTGCAATATTGACAATGTCTAGAAAGTTCTGTCAAGGAGAGGTTTGGTCACCTAATTGCGCGCCAATAGGGAGAAATCCTTATCGGAAAGCCCCCTCTTTCTTGGGAATGATCTGGTTGTTAAATATTGTGAGTTATAATATTAATGATGAATAAGTTCGTGTTGATTAAAGATGAAATTGATATTTTCATTGTGTTGGGATTATTAGTGTTAGTGGAAATCGACATCTATTTCGATAATAATGGATGTCTAGAGGTTATATTGACCAATCGAGTAATTAATCGGATAAATGAGCAATTAATTGCTATTAATTCAAATGTTTATACCTATTTGTTCACATGTGTGTACTATTAATTCACATGCATGTACTATTAGGGGAGGTGGTGCAAGATTGATAATATATACTTGCATGACTAAATTAAAAATAGAGGTATAGATGAAGGTACTATACTGTAATTATTTTTTTTACATGATTGTACTATTGATTCACATGATTGTACTATTAGGGGAGGTGGTGTAAGTTTGATAATACTTACAGGACTAAATTAAAAATAAAGGAAAAGATGAAGGTATTATTTGTAATATTTGAGCCCCAAAGCGTGCGATTATCGAAACTATATTTTCCTATAAATAGAAGCTCATTCTTCTTTCATTCTCACCAATTCACTAAGACTCACAAGAAGCAATTATAGAGAGAGAAGCTATAGAGAGAAGAAAGAAGAAGTACTGCTACTTCACTTATTCTAGTATCCGGTCTTCTTACGAGGTAAGGGATATTATTTTTTGTTTAGTATTCATAAGAAATAATATTTTCTTCCATACTACTGTAGTATGTGAGTAATATTATTTTGTCTCGTATTCTGATTATACCATCATTTTGTTAAAGTATTGCTTCTATACTAAAAGTGAAATTAGTAGAATATCCTTGAAATTTGCGCTTCATCTAGTATCGTTTCTGAGGATATTTTACGCACATTCTTGTTAAATTTTAAGCTTTTCATATAGAATCTTGTCCATGAGTAGTATTCATTTTTTATGGTACTATTTATAAAGTACTATTCACTTTCGGGTACTATTCACTTTTAAAGTACTATTTACAAAGTACTATTTCATAAGTACTATTCACAAAGATACTATTCATGAATATTTACTATTCGAGTAGTTTTTATTCATGGTACTATTCTTATTCACTGGTACTATTCACTATCGAGGTATTATTCATGACAAAAATTGATTTCTTTTAGGGTCAAATCATTTTTGATCTGATATTATTCTTGAATTTTACTCCACAAAAAGCGATATCATGTTGACAATTTGAACATTATTGAATTACGGATAAATTAAATTATAAATCTTTAAAAATTTATCCTTTGCTTTCTTTTAATTGAATTCTTATATCATTGTCATCATCCTCATGCTTATATTGTGATGAAAAGTCATCTTTGGCTTACGTGCATAGATGTACTATTGATTGGTATGATTATGACCAGGGATCATTCGGTATAATCATGACCGTAATGTTATAAATGATGTGGTAAAAGTCCTCATTGGCCCGTAGTGCATTGATGGACAGTTGTTGGTATGATTATGATGAGGATTATTCGGTATAATCATGACCATTGATGATTACATGAATATCCTTGGCCGTAGTGCGATGGATGATTCGATGATGTGGTTTATTTATTTATTAATTTGAGTCTCGGTGATAAAATTGATGATAAACTTTTTAAATCATAGAAGATAGTAGATATCATGCTCTACTTGACTCTTCTAATGGATTGCTTGTTCATTGCTATGATTAAACTTGATGTTTATTGTATTTTATCGGTTTAACACTTTGTTGAAGGCTAACGATAATTTATTACGCATTATCTTAGTCATAATATTTCTTCTTGGGCTAGTTGAGCTCACCCTTTTTTTTCATTGTTCTCTTGAAATGAGAATATAATTTGGGACTAGTCGGGGAGCGGAGTGATGGTCGAGATGTTTGCATTAGTAGTCCTCACTATTAGGTGAAATAGTGTGATAATAAATGTAATGAGGACTTTATTTGAGTTTGGATATTCTCTAGAGACAATATCGTATTAAAACTCTCGATATGTTTTGTATTATTTACACGTTGTTGTATAATTAAGTTTGTATTTAAATTATGTACCATGTATTTGGCGACTCAAGATGGGTGATGTATACCTATTTTGGGGGCGTCACAGTTGGTATCAAAGCTTAGGGATATGATCACTGGCTGAGATGTGAGACTAGAACTAGGAGGGGGGAGACGGGAAATTCCTTCGCTAGTATGACCTACCTAAGTTTATTTGGTATTTAATTTGGTCGGTCAGAGTATAGGGATAATATGTGACATGTCAATTAACCCTTGTTTTGTGGCGGTATTTGAAAATGGCATCGAAAATGTTGAGATAAGCAATGAAGCACATGAGGCAGTTGAGTCACTGTGATCAATACCGAGGATAATGTGCATTAGGATGGAAATAATCCTCAAGAAAACAACAACACCGACCAAATGATGAGCGATGGGATGTTCGGAGGCTTTATGCAATTCATGCGACATCGGTGAGAGCGACTCTATTCAAAATGCGAGTGGAAACACTGGCAACTCTCGGATGGTCACCGCTAAGCGATTCGAGGATTTGGGACCATAGGAGTTTTTGGGAAGCAAAACCACTTAAAGGCGGAGGCGTGGATAAAGTAGATCACCAAGATATTTGATGTCTTGGGATGCTCAGAGGAGCAAAAGGTTCCCTTTGCCACCTTTATGTTGCGAGGAGAGCGATTCTTGGTGGGAATCGGTAAAAGCGTACTCGACTGTCATGCTTGAAGATGTCTTGGGAGAAGTTCCAAGAAGCATTCAACGACAAGTACTTTCTCGAAAGTATTCGTCACATGAAGGAGGTAGAGTTCATCAAGTTGGAGCAAAACAATATGGCCAGTGTCGCGATCTGAAGCTAAGTTTTGAGAGTTGTCGGTTTGCATCCCACTTGGTTGATAATGAGGAGAGAATGGCGCGGATGTTTCTAAGAGGTTTGAAACCCGAGATACGTCGATACCTAATTTCTCTCAAATTGTGTTTGTATTGAGATGTTGTAAATAGGGCTCGATTATTGGGCGCGATAATGAGTCAACCCAACCAAGAGAAGCGGTGAGCAAAATGATAATACCGGTGGTAGCGATCATCGAAGCGGTGACAACAAGCGTGGAGGAATCAACATGCGAGAAATGGTAACCACTTTCCGGTGGTAATCATGGCCAAGATAATAGAAGTGGAAATTTCAAGAAAGGAGATTCAATAATGATGGAAAGGCGTCATCACAGCACTTTTGTTGTTAAGGAAGGAGAAGCGACGACCCGATCGTATGTTACAAATGTGGAGGGAGGGACACATCGGTCAAGCTATGCGCGTGACAATCAAAGCGTGTTATAATTGTGAAGAAGAAGGTCACCTAGCCCGATTTTATCGTGCACCAAATTCAAGTCCATTTGGGATGGAGGCATCAAAGGTCGTCCCGGACGAAGACAAAGCCGGTAGTTCGAGGAGGCGTTTGTCGTAACCTCCCAAAAAGTGAGGAATCCGAGCGAGGTGATCACGGGTAAGCTAATCATAAACTCTAGCGAAGTCTATACCTTATTTGATACGGTTCTACCCATTCTTTTATTTCTCCTACTTGCGCTCAACGTTTAAATTTAACTCAGGAGAAATTAGACTTTGACTTATCTGTTGAAACTCGTTGGGAGAAACCTTCATTACATCCTTTGTTTATAAGTCTTGTTTGATTCAAATCGGTAACCTCACATTACGTTACTGTCGATCTTATCTCTTTGAAAATACTTGCATTTGATGTGATTTTAGGGATTGATTGGTTAAACTACTCATCATGCTAAAATTGATTATTTTCGTAAGGTTGTTAGCTTTCATATTCTAACCAACCTATTATGCGAATTCAAACAACCAAACCACTAAGTCAATCCTTTGTCATATCAAGCCATAAAGCTATTCGTTTATTAAAAATGGATGTCAAGCTTTCTTAGCCCATATCATGATTTAATAAAAAATATCGTCGATTTGAATGATATTTCTATTGTTAATAAATTTCTGACGTATTCCACGAAGAACTTCTGGCCTACCCCGAGGCGTGAAATCGAATTTTGTATCGACCTTGAACGGTACAAAACCCATTTCAAAGCCCCATATCGAATGGCTCCTATTGAACTTCAGGAGTTAAAAACCCAACTGCAGGAATTGTTAGACATCGGTTTCATTCGACCTAGTACGTCTCCTTGGGGTGCTCTATTCTATTCGTGAAGAAGAAAGATGGAAGTATCGACTTTGTATTGATTATCGGGAGTTGAATCATGTCACCATCAAAATAGGTAGGTACCGTTGCCTCGCATTGATGACTGTTTGACGATTTGCAAGGCGCCAAATTCTTTTCAAAGATCGATCTTCATTTTGGATATCATCGAGTTGAAGATTAAAAGCGATGACATTCAAAAAAACGCTTTCGAGAACTCGATGCGGGCATTATGAATTCCTAGTCATGTCTTTTGGATTGACTAATGCTCTACTTGCCTTCATGGATATGATGAGCCAAGTATTCAAGGAATATTTGGATCACTTTGTGGTCGTCTTTATTGATGACATCCTCATTTACTCCAAAAGCCGTGAAGATCATGAAAGCAACACTTGAGGTGATACTCCAAAAGCTTCGTGAAAATAAGTTATATGCGAGTTGAAGAAATGCGAGTTACGGCTTGAGGAAGTAGCATTCCTTGGGCACGTGATATCAAATCATGGAATATCATTGACGACAAAGATTGAAGCAATTCAAAGTTGGGAGCAACCTAAGTCGATGGCCAAAGTATCGTAGCTTTCTCGGCTTATTTGGTTATTATCGGAGATTTCGTGGAAGGATTTTCTCGAATCGCTACTCCATTAACTCGGTGACTCGAAAAGATACAAAATTTGGTTGGAGGCGAGGAATGTGAGAAGAGTTTTCAAGAACTCGAGAGGAGACTCATTTATTTTTGTTACGACAATACCATCTGGTTCGGAGGATTTGTCATATCTGGTGATGCTTGAGCAAAGGTTTAGGATGTGTTCTCATGCAACATGGGAAAGTCATAGCCTATGCCTCACGATAACTCAAAGAATATGAGAGAAATTATCCTACTCATGATCTAGAGTTGGCATTTATAGTTTTTTGCGCTTAAGATTTGGAGGCATTACTATATGGGAGAAGGTGGAGATCTATACGGATCATAAAAGCCTCAAATATTTCTTCTCTCAAAAGGAACTTAACATGTAACAATGACGTTGGCTCGAGCTATTGAAAGATTATGATCATACCATTTAATACCATCATGAAAAAGTGAACGTAGTAGCTGACGCGTTGAGTAGAAGATCATATGCGAGTGCTGAGTGCGATATTGTCAACCATAAAGGCCCATTTTGTATGACTTACAAAGGATGGAGATAGAGTTAAAGACTCGAGGGACCCATGTGATGATGGCGAATATCTGAGTAGAGCAGACTTTAATCGATAAAGTTAAAGTTTGCTCAAGCTACGGACACGGAGTGATGCGTATGAGGAAGAAAGTGCAAGAAAGGTGTTATTAGGAAGCAAGAATCGATGAAGAAGGAATACTTGAGTCGACTCCGGACTTTGTGTTCTAACGATTACGACTTAAAGTATAAAATCATGATGGGGCGCACAACACACCGTTTGCAATCCATCTTGGGAGTACCAAAATATATCGTGATCTTTGACATACATTTTGGTGGAGCAATATGAGAGAGAGAGATAGCGGGGTTTATCTCAAGGTGTCTAACTTGTCAGCGAGTCAAGGCGGAGCATCAAGTGCCAAAAGGTCCATTGCAACCACTTGAAATTCTAGAATGGAAGTGGGAGCACATTACCATGGATTTCATTATTGGTCTTCCCAAGGTTTCTCAAGGCATAGATGCGATTTGGGTCATTGTTGATAGATTGACCAAAGTCGCTCATTTCTTACCGATACGAGAAACTTATACACTTGAACGTCTTGCTCGTATATACATAAATGAGATTGTAAGATTGCATGGTATGCCGGTATCCATAGTTTCTGATCGAGACCCAAGATTCACTTCACGATTTTGGGTTAGTTTGCAAAAAGCTATGGAGCGCGGATTTCTGATTTAGTTTGGCATATCATCCTCAAGCAGATGAGGCGTCGGAGAGGACTATTCAAACTCTTGAAGATTTATTAAGACTCTGTGTCCTTGACTTCAAAGGAAGTTAGGACAAGTTCTTACCATTGGTGGAGTTTTCCTACAACAACATTTATCAATCAAGTATTGGCATGGCTCCATTTGAGGCGTTGTATGGAAGAAAGTGTCGTTCTCGGTATCTTTGGGATGAGGTGGGTGAAGCAAGCGTTGTTGGGACGGAGTTGAGTACGTATGACTACGGAAAAGATTCAAACGATCGATGAAGTATAAAAACCTCACAAGATCGACAAAAGAGTTATGTTGATCTTCATCGAAAGGACGTGGAATTGATATTGGAGATCATGTGTTATTACGTGTTGCTCCATGGAAAGGAGTTACTGAGATTTGGAAAGAGAGGAAAGCTCGATCCTCGATTCATTGGCCCATTTTTAATCCTCGATCGAGTAGGGCTGTGGGCTATAGACTATACTTACCACTTGAAGTATGTCTCGTGTTCATAACATTTTTCACATATCTATGTTACGTAAATATGTGAAAGACCCGAACCACATTATTGAATTAGAAGCCGGACGAGATAGCGGAAGATTTAACGTATGAAGAGGTACTGTTAAAATCTTGGATAAGAAGGATCATATTCTACGCTCGAGGTTATACCTCAAGTCGAAGTTTTGTGGAGAAACCACGATGTTGAGGAAATGACACAGGAGTTAGAATCTGAAATGAAGTCAAGGTATCCTCACCTCTTGACATACCAGTGCGTACCCTAATTTGAGAGGATGAAATTTCATAAGAAAGGGAGGTTGTAAGACCCTGACTTTTATGAATAAAGATTAATTTTTCTCGAAATATATTTTTGAATATTATGGTGTGGATTTGATATAATGTTATAGTTGTGGGTAATATTTACAAATTTTTGCAAAGTAAGCAAGTGGTTATATAATATTCGATTGGTGGGGAATATTCGTTTTAACGAGGGAATATTAAATGCGACGGCACAATCATTAGTGGACCCCACAATGAAAGTATTATCGTAGTTAGAAAAAATAGCGAAATTATCTTTTTATAAAAAAATAACGGTGAAAGTTTTCTTAGTTAACTTTGTTGAACTACCGGTGGTAAAAAATACGATGTCTGGCGTGGTTGCATAGTAGTAGCACACGGTATTGATTATTGATGCTTACGTGAGAAGTCACTTTCGGTTATACTCATTATTATTACTCTGATAATTCTGCATATAATATCTCTTATATTATTGATTGATTATTGTCACGATATCATCTGCATAATATTTATTATTATTAAATCAATAATTGAGGCGACAAAGTTATTCATATTATTATTTGCAATATTGATGATGTCTAGAAAGTTACATCGAGGAGAGGTTTGGTCACCTAATTTGCGGCATGATAGGGAGAAATCCTTATCGGAAAGCCCCCTCTTTCACAGGAATGATCTGGTTGTTAAATATTGTGAGTTATAATATTAATGATGAATAAGTTCGTGTTGATTAAAGATGAAATTGATATTTTCATTGTGTTGGGATTTATTAGTGTTAGTGGAAATCGACATCTATTTCGATAATAATGGATATACAGAGGTTATATTGACCGATCGGGTAATTAATCGGATAAATGAGCAATTAATTGCTATTAATTCACATGTTTATAACTATTTGTTCACATGTGTGTACTATTGATTCACATGCATGTACTATTAGGGGGGAGGTGGTGCAAGATTGATAATACTTGCATGACTAAATTAAAAATAGAGGTATAGATGAAGGTATCTATCTTGTAATTATTTTTTTCACATTATTTACTATTGATTTCACATGATTGTACTATTGATTCACATGATGTGTACTATTAGGGGGAGGTGGTGCAAGTTTGATAATACTTTGAGGACTAAATTAAAAATGAAGGAAAAGATGAAGGTATTATCTTGTAATATTTTGAGCCCCAAAGCGTGCGATTATCGAAACTATATTTTCCTATAAATAGAAGCTTATTCTTCTTTCATTCTCACCAATTCACTAAGACTCACAAGAGCAATTATAGAGAGAGAAGCTATAGAGAGAAAGAAGAAGAGAAGTCTGCTACTTCACTATTCTAGTATCCAGTCTTCTTCTGAGGTAAGGGATATTATTTTTGTTTAGTATTCATAAGAAATAATATTTTCTTCCATACTCTGTAGTATGTGAGTAATATTATTTTGTCTCGTATTCTGATTATACCCTCATTTTGTTAAAGTATTGCTTCTATACTCGTGAAATTAGTAGAATATCCTTGAAATTTTGCGCTTCATCTAGTATCGTTTCACAAGGATATTTTACGCACATTCTTGTTAAATTTTAAGCTTTTTTCATGCTTGAGAATCTATCCATGAGTAGTATTCATTTATATGGTACTATTCATAAAGTACTATTCTATTGGGGTACTATTCAAAAGTACTATTCATGGGTACTATTCATTCTACTATTCATGGTACTATTCACAAAGTACTATTCATGGGTACTATTCATGAAAGTACTATTCACAAAGTACTATTCATTCACTATTCAGGGTACTATTCACGAGAATTATTCATGACAAAAATTGATTTCTTTTGTTGTCAAATCATTTTTGATACAATATTATTCTTGAATTTTACTCCACAAAGCGATATCATGTTGACAATTTGGACATTATTGAATTTGGATAAATTAAATTATAAATCTTTAAAATTTATCCTTTGCTTTCTTTTAATTGAATTCTTATATCATTGTCATCATCCTCATGCTTATATTGTGATGAAAGTCATCTTTGACTTACGTGCATAGATGAATTTATTGATTGGTATGATTATGACGGGGATCATTCGGTATAATCATGACCCGTAATGTTATAAATGATGTGGTAAAAGTCCTCATTGGCCGTAGTGCATTGATGGACGATTGTTGTTGGTATGATTATGACGACGATTATTATTGTGATAATCATAAATGACGAATATTACATGAATATCCTTGGCAGTAGTGCGTGGATGATTCGATGATGTGGTTTATTTATTAATTTGAGTCTCGTGATAAAATTGATGATAAACTTTTTAAATCATAGAAGATAGTAGATATCATGCTCTCTTGACTCTTTAATGGATTGCTTGTTTCATTGTAGTTAAACTTGATGTTTATTGTATTTTATCGGTTTAACTTTATTGAAGGCTAACGATAATTTATTACGCATTATCTTAGTCATAATATTTCTTCTTGGGCTAGTTGAGCTCACCCTTTTGTTTTCATTGTTCTCTTGAGGAAATGAGAATATATTTGGGACTAGTCGGGGAGCGGGTGATGGTCGAGAGATATTTGCATTAGTAGTCCTCACTATTCAATGAAATAGTGTGATAATAAATGTAATGAGGACTTTATTTGAGTTTGGATACTCTCTACAGAGAGACATTATCCGTGTTGAAATTCTCGACTTATGTTTTTTTATCGTATTTGTATAAAGAAGTTTGTATTTAAATTATGTACCATGTATTTGGCGACTCAAGATGGGTGATGTATACCTATTTTGGGGTTGTATGTCGATGAAGGTCATCACCATCTCAGTTTCTATCATTGATGGAATAATTTGAGAAGCCAGACGTCTCCATTGTTGGGCATATTCTCTGAATGACTCAGTATTTTACTCTTTGACTTTGGTAATTTGATATCTGTCTGGTGCCATTTGTGACTGAAAGCTGTATTGATTTAGGAAGGCATGGGCTAGCTCTTCCCAGCTGTGGATTTTGGAATTATCCAGTCGGGCATACCAGGCTCTGGCTTCTCTGGTCAGAATTTTCTAAAATAGCTGCATTCTCAGATTTTCATCCTCTACATAGGATTCGAGTTCTTTAATGAAAATTTTCAAATGAGTGTAAGGATCTCCCAATCCGTCATATTTCTAAAAATCTGGAATTTTGAACTTGTTTGGATACCGGCCCCCTGGAAAGATGCAAAGGTCTGAGTAGTTAACACTTTCATATGCTCCGGTCCCTTTGATTGACCGGATTATTTCTTCTATTTACAGGACTTTCTTCCGGATATCACCAGTATCTCGATCTTCTTTGAGATTGATGATTTCAGGGGTTTTGTTGGTCTTTTCACTGTTTTGAGGTTCTGGAATCTGAGGTTCCTTTTCTTGTCAGTACCATGACTGCCACCTTGTTCGGAGGACTCTTGTTGAGTGGGTATTTGTTTACCCTGAGTAGTTTTGCTCTGTTCTTTTAAGAAGACAGCTAATTCTGTTATCTGATTTTTGAGTCCCTCGAATTCTTCCCGAGACACGAAACTTGACCGTTGTTGGGTGCTTTCTTCTACGTTGATGGGTAGGCTTTTTGCCTTCTTAGATTTGGATCTGGTAATAGGACCAATCTTGCATATAGTAAAAGTAGGTAGTTTATTCTGGATAAACCCGAACAGTATGCATGCTCATGCAATGTGTCAGTTTTTTAGGGTTTTTTTAATGTTTTCCTTCAAAACAGACGTAAGTTGTTTTGATGAAAGGATATCATGACAAGATTTGATATTTGACAATGAATTGATATTTACAATATTTAATAATTTACAACATTTAATATTTGACAAGATTTACATAGGACATGTATTGAAAGAGGGAAGGCATGTAGAGACTCTCCTTCGCGTTTGGTTTATCAGAGGCTGGCCTATCTTAGGTTACTCTCATAGGCTTTTCGGCATGGAGGTTCCCAGATCATCACAATCTACTAGATGGGAAGTTACTTCGATCTTTCAAATGGAGCGGATCTGAGTGGTACCTTTCCTGAGCCTCACTTGGACTTAATCCCCACTGGAGTCCAGTAATCAGTGACCGGCGGGTTTGCCTCCTAATAGAGGAATCACACAACATACATTCATCGCGTCTCACCGCATGCAAAATGATGACATTATGCGAAGCACTGATATAAAGCGTGGTTAAGAGACATTCACCTCTATTCAATGTAAAGACGTCATTTCACACATATGCACAAAGAAGGGAATCAAAAAGATTGAAATGCGGCTTAAGCTCTCTACTATCCCCAACGGAGTCGCCACCTGTCGATGCCGGAAAGATTTTATCTCCCTCTTCCTGTGTGTTTCTTACCCTTTATGTTTTCTATGTGAATTTGTTTTATCTGAAGGGTGAGATTTTCAAGAAAAAGACTGACATATAATGTCAAAATTTTGAAAAGATTTGCTTTTTATTGGTCCAAATTAAACAGAGTCGCCAGTTTGTATGAGTTAAATGGTTTTACCAACTCAACCAAGTTTTGAAAGATTTTGCAATATGGCATGTAACAATCCAGAATTTTAAATTGTAATTCAAAATATTTATTGAATTATATAAATATTTTTATTGATGAATAAATATTTTTTTAATGTGATTTGATTTGATTATTTATTTATTAAAAAAATAATTTATGAGTTAAGGAAATTAATTATTATGAGATAATGTTCTAATTTAAATTAATAATTAATTAGAGGGTTGATTCGGATTAAATGAATTACTATAATGGTTTAATTTAATTTGGTAATAAAAGTGTGACAATAAACTATTATATAAATGATTTAGTAAAATAAATTAAAGGAGTTTTAAACGGATTTACCAAACAAGGCTTAAAAATATTAAGTATTTATTTTAATTAGTTTTATCCAAACAAAGCCTTGTGGCTTTTGAAAATTTAACTGACAAAAATTATTTTAAAAATTATAACTGATATACGTTTAAATTTTTTAACTGTTATTTATTAAGTATGCGTATTATAGCTATCAGTTTAATATTTTTACGCATAAGTGTTATTTGGTTTGTACTAATACTAAGAAGAAGAGAGAAGGGAGTATACAAAGAAATTAAAGAGAGTTCTGTGATTCCAAGCAATTCTCTGTGTTTTAGCAAGGATTATCCAAGCAATTGAAGGTATATTTTCAAAACCTTAACATGTTATATATGAAAGTTTCTGTGTTCTTGAGTTTCACTATAAAATAAAGTTGTTTTCAAAATTCTCTGTAAATTCAAATTTGATGAATTGTTGTTATATATAGTGTTAATTGTGTTTTTGTGTAGTTGTGATGTTATAACTAGCATCTAGATAAGGATTTAGTGTACCAATTACGTTCAAAAAAGAAAGAAAATAGTTTTACAGTGAACATGTGTATATATGGCTTGTGAAAGTACCAAATTTGGTAGTTAATTTGTAAACTAATCTGTAAATTGAGCCTTGAATGTATTAACTCAGTAAGTAACGAAGAGAACGTAGTTTGAATATTTAATTTGGTGTACAATGGTGATCAAAGTGTTAATTTTGTCAAGGATGTTAAAAATGGAGTTTTGGCAAAAATATGGAATTCAAAATACTTAATTTGATTGTAGTTGTTGTTAATTGTTCTAAATCAGTATATATATGATGGGTAATGTTTATATGAAATCTATTTAAGTATTACGGGTTAAATTGGTTGCTAGAAACTAAGCGTAGGAAAAATTTGGCTTTGCATGTGCTCGCGTTGCCGGGCGAATCAAGTTGTGCAAGAAGATTAACTCTCTCTGCCACTAAAGACCAAATATGCAGCTGCGAGTCTTTCTAGTGTAACTGGAGGTAGCAATGTTAGGTTAGCGATATGGCCAGAAAGGTTGTTTTTATTTTACAAAAATCTTTAATTGTTGACAAAGTGAAATGTTAGGACTGTTGAAATGTAAATTTTATATTGTGGTGTTTTAGTACCAAGGGTGAGAATATTATTAACAATTAATGAGTGATATTATCGCATTGCTAGTGTGACTTGACTATATGATTAAAACCAAACCATACATGAAATAGATACTTAATTGTATATAGAGTATATGTATTAACTAATTATGTCGTAATGACATGTGTATAGGTTATTGTGAATTGAATTATTACGGTTTAGCTTACACGCAAGGCAAGTTTCTTAACTTTAACTTTACATTGTGCAAGTTTTCTTTGTCCTATCTTGTTTATAATTGAGCAAGTTTTCGAACTCTAACCTCTATTTGAGTTTGTTCTATTTACCTTTATATGGGCAAGCAATTCCTAATCCAATTTATACGACTTAATTATTATGTATGCTCAATAACTAAATTCATTTACTAAATAAAATTCTAGCCTTAGATTAATATTGTTCAAGCAAGGTATGTTATGTTATTCTATGCTTATGCTTTTAATTCGTTTCTAAAGCATGACCTTAACATACAAATTTCGATTCATTTATGACTTATTACATAGTATATTGTTTATTCAACTAATCCTTAGTTGATGTTCGTTAAACTCTAAATTACCTTGAAACTTATCCAAACCAAACTTACTTTGGTGCGGACTTGTATTCTAAACACTGAGATGAACAACCCTATTACAGGGGATAATTTACGCAAAGCGTTTAGATGTTTGTGCACAATACATTGTACGAAGGGTTTATCCCCCTAAGTACGAGTAGTCCCTACAGTCTTATGATTGTTTAGGTTTAAGTTGAAAGAATACTTATAACTTTGGACATAGTTCGTGGTCTTGTGACCCTCAGATATATATTTCAAATTTTGTTCCTAATTATCATTGATAGAGCATATTATTTAGTTCTATTGAGCCTACTCATTTGGAAGTTGTTATGATGTTTTATTCATTGTCATTTCAAGTGAGCATTGTTTGCTCACTCTTGCTTATATAACTATTACAGCTAAAGTTAAGAAGGTCGATGAACCTACCACCAGTAAAGGGAAAGGAAAGATGAATAAGTATTGAAGACTTGCAAACCTGTTGACGTTTATATTGTCAGACTCTATTTTAAATAATGTGATGTAGCTATTTAATTTTCCGCACTTGATATTTTTATTTAAAGTTTAGATAACTTGGGTGATTTTATTGAACTTATTAATGTTATCCTTTAATAGGAAGGTTTATTGTTAAATTTTAGTACATTTGGGTAGTTAAAAATGAATATTTTTATCAAGTGAACACCAAATCTTGTGGGAATAAAGTACCCAGATTTGGGGGTGTCACAAGTTGGTATCAAAGCTTTAGGTTATAAACCTTATGTGGGGGAAAAGCCTTAGGAAGTAACCTTTGAAAAGATAGTGGTGAGAAACTCATATCAAGTTTTAAGGAAAAAATAATAAAACACTTATGTGCTTATGTGATTGCAAACTATGTGCTCGTAAGTTTCGAATAGTAATGCTTAGTTATTTAAAATTTAAAATTTTGTTGTCAGGATGGCTAATGTAGGAGGATCCAGTCAGGCTAGAGATGAAGGATCCCAGATGCCTAGAGAGGAGGAGCCTCATGACATTCAGGTGGTTTAGGAACAACTACTGCCACGGGAATCATCTCAGTTGGTTACAGTGGTTGAGCAGGAGGGTTTACCTGATGAGGATGATGAGGTAGAGACGGATGAGGAGGATCCCGTTGAGCTGCCACAGTCGGATGGGGATGAGGATGATGAGGAAGAAGAGTTTCCACCAAACTCGATTTCAGCTCGTACGTACGATGAGGTATACGACCACAATGCGGAATTTCAGGATAGAGTCGAGGAGTTAGAAGAGATAGTAGTTGAACAGCAGACCTCGATGGCACAAAAGGATGAAGAAATTTGAGACCTAGATGGATGCTTGAGTAATGTCGAATGGAAGCTGATTCACACTAAAGGAGAGAACGAGCAAATGACAGAGGAGATCGCGGAGCTGAAGAACAAACTAAAAGAAGAATCCGGAAAGAGAGCAAGAGTTGAAGACGCGTTTGAGAAAGCTTCTCAGCGTGCAGGAGTAGCAAAGGGGGAAGCACAAACTAAGAAGATCAAGATGGAGGAGATGAATAACGTATTCAACACCATGATTAATCGAGCTCAAGATCGAGTTATGTATTATCCGATTCAATTCGAGACGCTGCCATCGTATGTGTTAGATCGCAGAAAAATGTTTCGTATTATGGAAGAAGAGCGTCGTAAGGCTACACAACATCTTAGTAGGACATCGTAGGGAATGTACCTGATATGCGATTAATAATATGATAAATAAGATGTAAATCCTTAGTGATATGTAATCAATGGGATATGATGTTGATGTTATCCTGAAACTTTAGTAGTTTAGGAAGGTAATGTGAATGGCAGTGATATTATTGTTCTTATGTTTTCTAAAAGATTATAAATGAATAAAATGTTAAAAAAAATTTATTATGTGATGATCTTTTCATGTGCAAATTAAGTAGAAAATACTTAAAAGAAAATGAGTAATAATCTAATAAATGTATTCTAATCAGAAAATGTCTCCAAGAAAACGATAACCACGACAACAACCCCCTAAGGGATCTACCAATAACAACAACGTTGAAGCTAACACAGTTCAGCAGTTGGTGACACTTCTGACAAGAGCAATACAGAATCAAGCTGCAACTTTTCAAGATTTTAAGGCGGTTGGACAACCAGAATTCCGTGGAACCATGAATCCGGTTGACGCACAAACCTGGATCATGGAAATAGAGAAGGTATTTGATGTTGCTAGGGTTGGTGTGAGACTTTTGCAACATTCATGTTGAAAGCGAGAGGCCGATTATTGGTGGCAAGCCAATTAGAGGAGGTCGGGAGTGATGACTTGGGAAAGGTTTAATTTGAGACATATTTCTAGAGAGTTCAAAGAATCGTTGAAGTGCATTTTAATATTATTATGCAGAAGGTTCAATGAATTCAAGTGAGATAATAGGTTTATATGGTTGTATAAGCAGAGTCTCCTTGTCCGATTGAAGATTTGCTTGAAAAGGCAATTTTTGAGGGTGGAAGTATGAGACCCAGATTTTATCAATAAAGATTTAAATTTTGTCAAAATAATTTTTAATATTATAGTGTGAATTTGAGATAATATTATAGTTGTGGGTAGTATTTATAAATTTTGCAAAGTATGCAAGTGGTTATATTATATTCGATTGGTGGGGAATATTCGGTTTAGCGAGGAATAATATTAAATAACTAGCTCAATCATTGGTGGACCCACAATAGAATTATTGTCGGATTGAAAAGCGACAAAAATATTTTATTGAAATAACGGCGGAAGTTTTCTTAGTAGTTCTTGTTGAACTACTCGGTAGTAAAAATACGATGTCGTGTGGTTGCATAGTAGCTTACGGTATTGATTATTGATGCTTATGTGAGAAGTCACTCGGTTTGATTCCATTATTGTCGATTAATAATATGAATTATTATAGCGATAATGACGTTTTGTTTTATTCAGTATTATTAACGTAATAAAGCGAAACATCTTTATATAAAATAGAATACTTTATTAAAGTTATTCTATAAATAGAATATATTATATTTTATTATACATAGTGTTGCATAGTGTTTTGCATAGTGTTTTGCATAGTATTGCATAGTGTTTGCATAGTAAAATGTTTTTATATAAATAGAATATATTATATTTTATTTAAAAGATTTTTCTTTAAATATGGACCGTCAGATTAAAGTAAATCAATACGGATAGTTCATGGATTAATTCTTATGCATTCCATTTTCCTATAAATAGAAGTTCATTCCTTCATTATTTTCTTACGAATTCATTGAAAACTAGAGAGAAATTATAGAGAGAAGCTATAGAGAAAATTATAGAAAGAAGAAGAAGAGTATTACGCTACTTCACTACTTCTATATTAGGTTCTTTTTACGGTGAGGGTGTTATTCTTTCTTCTTGAAGAGAACTTACATTATTCCATTCATTATTATTACTGTTGGAATAACTTTGTAAAAAGTGGCATACCTATACATAACTTTGTATATCATGGCATACCCTATACTTGGTGAAATTCTTATGTTATTCCATTGCTTATTATTACATTGGAATAACACATATCTCATGAGTTTACCCTATACTTGGTGACATTCTTCTATTATTACATTGGAACATCACATGCGTGTGTTTTACAGGACTGGTTCCGATTTTATTATTCTGTTGGAACATCACATGCATGTGTTTTTACAGGACTGGTTAAAATCTTTATCATTCATTACATTGGAATATCCTGTCATGTGTGTTTTACAGGATGCGGTTCCATCTTTATTATACTGTTGGAACATCACAGCCGATTGTGAATTTCACGACTGGTTCCGTTATTATTATTACATTGGAATAACTTTGTCTATCAAGCAATCGCATGCATGGTGATTTCTTTTGTTATTCCATTCTTTATTATACCCGGTTGGTTAAAACTTTGACTTCTATACTCCATGAAATTAGTAGAATATCCTTGATATTTACGTTTCATCGATATCTTTTACTGGAAATATTCTTACGATCATTCTTGAAGTTTACTCTATGAAACGATATTATGTTGACAATTTGGGCGTTAATAATTCATGGATTAAATCATTCTTGAACTTGTTTTATTGAATTATTATGTCATTGTCATCATCCTCGTGTTATATTATGTTATCTTTGGCTTACGTGCATAGATGAACTTAGTATGATTATGACCGAGGATCATTCGGTATAATCATGACTTGATATAAATGATGTGACAAAAGTCCTCGATTTGCACTGTAATGCGATGATGGATAGTTTTTGGTATGATTATGACCGGGGTGATTCGGTATAGTCATGACCATTGATAATTTGATGAAAATCCTTGGCCAGTAGTGCGGGGATGATTAGATGTGGTGGTTTATTTATTAAAAGTGAGTCTCGTGATAAAAATTGATGAAAACCTTTTAAAACCTAAAAGATAGTAGACTTTATTCTCTACTTGACTCTTTTAATGGATTGCTTATTCAGCTATGATTAAAGCTGGTTGTCTATTGTATTTTATCGGTTTAACTTTCTTTGTTGAAGGCTAATTATAATTTATTACGCATTATCTTAGTCGTAATATTTCTTCTTGGGCTAGTTGAGCTCACCCTTTCTTTTCTTTATTCTCTTGAGGAAATGAGAACATAAATTTGAGACGAGTCGGGGAGCGAAGTAATGGTCGAGAGGATAGCATTAGTAGTCCTCACTATTACGTGAAATAGTGTGATAATAGTTGTAATGAGGACTCCTTTTGAGTTTGTATAATATCTAGTAGACAATATTTGTATTCAAACTCACGGTTTATGTCGTATTATTACTGACAGTTAGGTTAGTAAGTTGTATTTGAATTTATGTACCATGTAAGTGGCGACCCAAGATGGGTGGCGTATACCTAATTTTGGGGCGTCACGGTTGGTATCGAGCTTAGGGATATGATCCCCTGGCTAAGATCTTGAGATAAGAACTAGGAGGGAGAAAGCGGGGAATTCCTTCGCTAGTATGACCTACCTAAGTTTATTTGGTATTTGATTGGTCGGTCGAGAATATAGGGATAATTTGTTAAATGTCAATTAACCCTTGTTTTGTGGCGGTGTTTGAGAATGGCATCTGAAAATCTTTGAGATAAGCAATGAAGCACATGAGAGTGTTGATTCGGTTCAAACAAAAGGTAACGACCAACAACACGATAATAATCATCTTTTGGTGGCAGCGGCTATCGAACAATGATAACCATCATGGGGAAATTATCATGCTAAGAATGGTAACCACTTGGTGGTAATCATGGCAAAGATAATAGAAGTGGAAATTTCAAGAAGAGAAGGTCATTTAGCTCGATTTTTTGTCGTATAGTGAAGTCAAGTCCATTTGGGATAGTGGCACCAAAAGCGGATCTGGACAAAACAAAATCGGTGGTTTTCGGGAAGGCGTTTTTCGTGACTTCTCAAAAAGTGGGTAACCCGACGAAATTAGCGGGTTAGTTAATTATAAATTCTTGCGAAGTCTATACCTTATTAGATACCGGTTCTACCCATTCTTTTATCTCTCTTGCTTGCGTTCAGCGTTTAAATTTGACTCAGGAGAAATTAGACTTTGATTTATCTATTGAAACTTCGTTGGGAGAAACCCGTTACCTCCACATTTATTAATCTTGTTGTTTCAAATAAACACTTTCACGTTACTGTCGATCTTATCTCTTGAAAATACTTGCCTTTGAGGTAATTTTTGAAAATAATTGATTAACTACTCGTTATTCTTTTTGTAAGGTTGTTAGCTTTCATATTCCTAACCAACTTTGTTATCACAATTCAAAGTAACCAAACCCTAAAGTTAATCTTTGTTATATCAAGCCATAAGTAAAGAGCCCCGATCCTTTCGTTGTTGACTTCCTTGTGTGGAATGCCGAAGCGGACTTTACGTAGGCGACGTCGTGAATTTGAAGATGGCAAGTTAATAGGTATCATTGTGAGGTCTTATCGAGGTTAAGGGATAGAAGTCACAGATTGATATTAATGTGACGTACTATCCAAGTCTTGGACGAGAGTATGATTTTGAATGATATTTCTATTATTAATAAATTTCCTAAGCGTATTTATGAAGACTTCTTAACCTACTTAGGCGTGAAATCGAATTTTGTATTGACCCCGATACAAAACCCATTTCTTAAACCCTCAAATAATTCTTCAACTAAAATGAGCAGTTTCGTGGTTTATGATGAAAGTCATAATAAAAGCATAGGACTAATGAAAATCATGGGTATATGAGGTATTAGTAAGTTTTATGATGAGTTATGTTGGTTATTATGTGAAAACATGAAAGTTTCTTAGAAATCACAAAGAGTTGAAAATCAGATTTTAGTGAAAAGCGTAACATGAAATTCAATTGACCATATCTCCTGTTATATTTTGAATTTTTGAATGTGGTCAAGTCCTAGAGTTAGATCTATGAGTTACCTAACTAATCCAAGTGGAATTACTGGAAAAGGTGTTGTAGATTTTTGTGTGGACTGATTTTAGCAAAGGAGGTAAAAGCTGTAAATTTGAAAATGCTACTGCCCAGAAACTTTAAGGGACTGTTTCGGCCACTTAAATTATGAGAAAAATTCTGGCCTTTTGGGACATGAAGTTATATGGTATAAAGTACCTCCTGTCCAAAAATGAGCTCATTCGACTTAAAATGAGCAAGTTATGACTATTTCAATATTTTAGTTTTCAAAGCGAAAAATGCTATAACTTAGGAGTTCTATAACTCGATGACCATGAAATTTAAGCTGGAGGCTCACGTTAACATGTGTAAGGTCCTGCCAAGATTTGGGAATTTTGGAGTTAAACTTGAGGTAGCTAATTTCTTAAGGAATTAAGTGGAAATTGATTTTTAAAAATAGTAAATGAATTTTAAAAATTCGAGAAAAATATATTTTCATTATGGGACTATATTATGCTAAATCCCAGAAAAGAAATATTTTTGGGACTGATTTGGTATTTTTCAGGAAAATAGTTTAATTCTGAACATATGAGTTAAATATGTTATGTGAAGTAACAAAGTTGAAAATAGGATTTTATGGCTAAAGAATCCTATATAGAGTATATGCATATTTTTTGAGAGATTTGATAATTGGTGATGATATCTTATGAGTATGGCATTTTGAATGATTAAATGCATTATATGGTAAAAGCGTAAACAATTAAGATAAATTGTTTATAAATTTAAGAAGTGATTAAAATATTGTTATAATATTAATGATGTTAGATTATGAGATTATTAAGTGATTGATAACATGGGGATATTCTTGAATCTGGATAAATTATATTATAAATGTTTAATATTTATCCTTTATCTCATTTGATTGATTCTTTATATCATTATCCTCATATTTTTATATTATGTTGAAAGTCATTTGTGGGCTTTTGTAGTGCATAGATGGACTTGGTATGATTATGACCACGGATTATTCGGTATAATCATGCTCAGTAAATGAATACACAATTATCTTTGGTAGTAGTGCATGGATAATTTGTGGTCGTGATACTTAATGAATATCCTTGGCACGTAGTGCGGGGATGATTCGATGATGTGGATTAATTATTGGTGAGTCTCGCAATGAAATATTAATTCATGGATGTGTTCAAAGTCATCTGTGGCTTACGTGCATAGATGGACTTGGTATGATTATGACCGAGGATTGTTCGGCATAATCATGGCAGTAATTGAAAACACAATTATCTTTGGTAGTAGTGCATGGATAATTTGTGGTCGTGATCTTAATGAATATCCTTGGCACGTAGTGCGGGGATGATTCGATGATGTGGATTAATTATTGGTGAGTCTCGGCAATGAAATATTAATTCATGGATGCGTTCAAAGTCATACGTGGCTTACGTGCATAGATGGACTTGGTATGATTATGACCGAGGATTGTTGGGTATAATCATAGTAGTAATTGAAAACACAATTATCTTTGGTAGTAGTGCATGGATAATTTGTGGTCGTGATACTAATGAATATCCTTGGCACGTAGTGCGGGGATGATTCGATGATGTGGATTAATTATTGGTGAGTCTCGACAATGAAATATTAATTCATGGATGCGTTCAAAGTCATACGTGGCTTACGTGCATAGATGGACTTGGTATGATTATGACCGAGGATTGTTCGGTATAATCATGGTAGTAATTGAAAACACGAATATCCTTGGCGATTGGTGCATGGATAATTCGTGGTCGTGATACTATTAAGTGAGTCTCGTCTTAGCATTATTATTGGTTTCTGATGTTGTATATCTTTGCTTTGTAGTGCAAAGATGAATTGTTAATGAATAGCTTTGGCGGATTTCAAAGATGAATTTAATATTTTTAAGCGATAAAGGTATTCAAGGTATCCTCATCTCTTTATCATACCGTGCAGTCGTACCCTAATTTCGAGGCGAAATTCCATAAGGAGGGAGATTGTGAGACCCCAGATTTTATCGATAAAGATTTAAATTTTGTCAAAATAATTTTTAATATTATAGTGTGAATTTGAGATAATATTATAGTTGTGGGTAGTATTTATAAATTTTGCAAAGTATCACAGTGGTTATATTATATTCGATTGGTGGGGAATATTAGGTTTAGCGAGGGAATATTCGTACAACGGCTCAATCATTGGTGGACCCACAATAGAATTATTGTCGGATTGAAAGCGACAAAAATATTTTATTGAAATAACGGCGGAAGTTTTCTAAGTAGTTCTTGTTGAACTACTCGGTAGTAAAAATACGATGTCGTGTGGTTGCATAGTAGCTATACGGTATTGATTATTGATGCTTATGTGAGAAGTCACTCGGTTTGATTCCATTATTGTCGATTAATAATATGAATTATTATAGCGATAATGACGTTTTGTTTTATTAAGTATTATTAACGTAATAAAAGCGAAACATCTTTATATAAAATAGAATACTTTATTAAAGTTATTACATAAATAGAATATATTATATTTTATTATGCATAGTGTTGCATAGTGTTTTGCATAGTGTTTTGCATAGTATTGCATAGTGTTTGCATAGTAAAATGTTTTTATATAAATAGAATATATTATATTTTATTTAAAAGATTTTTCTTTAAATATGGACCGTCAGATTAAAGTAAATCAATACGGATAGTTCATGGATTAATTCTTATGCATTCCATTTTCCTATAAATAGAAGTTCATTCCTTCATTATTTTCTTAAATTCATTTGAAACTAGAGAGAAATTATAGAGAGAAGCTATAGAGAGAAAATTATAGAAAGAAGAAGAGTATTACGCTACTTCACTACTTCTATATTAGAGTTCTTTTTACGGTAAGGGTGTTATTCTTTCTTCTTGAAGAGAACTTGATTATTCCATTCATTATTATTACATTGGAATAACTTTTGTAAAAAGTGGCATACCCTATACATAACTTTGTATCATGGCATACCCTATACTTGGTGAAATTCTTATGTTATTCCATTGCTTATTATTACATTGGAATAACTTTGTATCTGTGGTTTACCCTATACTTGGTGACATTCTTCTATTATTACATTGGAACATCACATCATGCATGTGTTTTACAGGACTGGTTCCGCTTTTTATTATTACATTGGAACATCACATGCATGTGTGTTTTACAGGACTGGTTAAAATCTTTATCATTCTGTTGGAATATCTATACGTGTGTTTTACAGGATCAGTTCCATCTTTATTATTACATTTGGAACATCACATCGGTGTGAATTTCACGACTGGTTCCGTTATTATTATTACATTGGAATAACTTTGTACATCTGAAATCGCATGCATGGTGATTTCTTTTGTTATTCCATTCTTTATTATACCCGGTTGGTTAAAACTTTGACTTCTATACTCCATGAAATTAGTAGAATATCCTTGATATTTGCGTTTCATCGATATCTTTTACGGAAATATTCTTGATCATTCTTGAAGTTTACTCTATGAAAGCGATATTATGTTGACAATTTGGGCGTTAATAATTCATGGATTAAATCATTCTTGAACTTGTTTTATTGAATTATTATGTCATTGTCATCATCCTCGTGTTATATTATGTTATCTTTGGCTTACGTGCATAGATGAACTTAGTATGATTATGACCGAGGATCATTCGGTATAATCATGACTTGATATAAATGATGTGACAAAAGTCCTCGGTTACTGTAATAATGCGATGATGGATAGTTTTGGTATGATTATGACCGGGGGTGATTCGGTATAGTCATGACCATTGATAATTTGATGAAAATCCTTGGCCAGGTAATACGGGGATGATTAGATGTGGTGGTTTATTTATTTAAGTGAGTCTCGTGATAAAAATTGATGAAAACCTTTTAAAACCTAAAAGATAGTAGACTTTATTCTCTACTTGACTCTTTTAATGGATTGCTTATTCATTGCTTGATTTAAGCTGGTTGTCTATTGTATTTTATCGGTTTAACAACTTTGTTGAAGGCTAATGATAATTTATTACGCATTATCTTAGTCATAATATTTCTTCTTGGGCTAGTTGAGCTCACCCTTTCTTTCTTTATTCTCTTGAGGAAATGAGAACATTTGGAGACGAGTCGGGGAGCGAAGTAATGGTCGAGAGGATAGCATTAGTAGTCCTCACTATTACGTGAAATAGTGTGATAATAGTTGTAATGAGGACTCCTTTTGAGTTTGTATAATATCTAGTAGACAATATTTGTATTCAAACTTTGAATTTATGTACCATGTTAGTGGTAAGTTGTATTTGAATTTATGGGTAACGTATACCCAAGATTTACCTAATTTTGGGGGCGTCACAGAGGCTGTAACAAAATACAATCAAGAACAAAGAAAGAAGAAGAACGAGGGTGAAGGTAAGAATGGTGGTAGTGGTGGTGGAAATGGTGGTAATAACTTGAAAAGGAAGTGGAATGCGAGTGTTGGTACTGGAAGCCAACAAGGTAGCCAGCAGCAAAAGAAGTTTGAAGCAAAACGAATCACACTGGCATGTGCTTAAAGGGTAAGGGAGTATGCTTTAACTGTGGCTAAGAGGGTCACATTGCCCCAAATTGCCATCAACCAAAGAAGAATCTTTGCTACACATGTGGGTCAAATGATCATTTTTCTCGCGAGTGCCCTAAGAAAAAAGTTGGAGAGACAACGGGAAGCAAGGGAGGTAGTAGTGGAGGTATATTTGTGACGCCCCCAAAACAGGAATACATCACCTATTCTAAGTCGCCAAATACATGGTACAGAATACAAATACAATCTTAAATATACAACATGAGCTGTGAGTTTGAATACAAATATTGTTTACTAGAGAGTATACAAACTCAAAAAGAGTCCTCATTACTATTATTATCACACTATTTCACAGAATAGTGAGGACTACTAATGCAAACATCTAGGACCATCACTCTGTTCCCCGACTAGTCCCAGCTACGTTCTCATTTTCTGAAGAGAACAGTGAAAGAAAGGGTGAGCTCAACTAGCCCAGTAAGAAATATTATGACTAAGATAATGCAGAATAAATTATCATTAGCCTTCAACAGTATAACAACTGATAGAATATAATAGACAACAAGTTTTAGATCAAAAACTGCAGCGAAATAAACAATCCATTAGAAGAGTCAAGTAGAAAATAAAATCAACTATCTTTTATGATTTAAAAGGTTTTTCATCACTGTTATCGCTGAGACTCAACTTAATAAATAATCCACATCATTAACTCATCCCTGCACTACAGGCCAAGGATACTTTTAGTATCACGACCATGAATTATCCATGCACTACAGGCCAAAGATAATCGTGTTTTCATCAACGGTCCTGACCATGCCATAAAACAATTCATCTTTGAACCCTTGGCTAAAGAGAATCCATAGCCATAATCATACCAAAAACTGTCCATCAATGCACTACGAGCGAATGAGGACTTTTACCACATCATTTGTAACATTACGGTCATGATTACACCGAATAATCCCTGGTCATAATCATACCAAGTCCATCTATGCACTACAGGCCACAAATGACTTTCAACAAAATATAAACATGAGAATAATGACAATGATATAATAATTCAATAAAACAAGTTCAAGAATTAATTTATCCAGGAACCAATAACGTCTAAATTGTCAACATGATACTGCTTTGTAGAGTAAAATTCAAGAATGCTCAGAAGAATATTTCCATGAAAAGATACTGCATGAAGCGCAAATATCAAGGATATTCCACTAATTTCATGGAGTATAGAAGTCAAAGTTTTAACCGAGTATAATAAAGAATGGAATAACAAAATAAATCACCATGCATGCGGTACTTCACATAGACAGGTTATTCCAACAGAATAATAAGTAACGGAACCAGGTCAAGCGAAATTTGCACCGATAGGATGTTCCGATGTAATAATAAAAGCGGAACCGGTCAAGCGTAAAACACACGAACGAGGATATTCCAATGACTAATAATAATAAAGACAGAACCAGGTCCGGCGTAAAATGCATAGATAGGATATTCCAACAGAATAATAATAAAGACGGAATATTAGAAGAATGTCACCAAGTATAGGGTAGTCGCAGATATCTTTGGTTATTCAATGAGAATAATAAAGAATGGAATAACAGAAGTTCTTTTCATGGATAAGAAAGAAATAATACTCCCTACGAGTACAACAAATAATATTCCCTACCTTAAAAAAACTGGATACTGGAATAGTGAGGTAGCAGACTTCTCTTTTTCTTTCTCTCTATAATTTCTCTCTATAATAATTGCTCTAAAGCTTTTGTGAATTGGTGAGAAATGAAGGAAGAATGAGCTTCTATTTATAGGAAAATATAGTTTCGATAATTGCACGTTTTGGGGCTCGAAATATTACAGTATAATACCTTCCTCTTTTTCTTCATTTTTAATTTAGTCCTGCAAGTATTATCAAACTTGCACCAACTCCCCTAATAGTAAATAATGTGAATCAATAGTAAATCATGTGACTCAATAGTTCTAATCATGTGATAAAAACAATTACAGTATAGTACCTCCATCTATACATCCATTTTTAACTTAGTCATGCAAGTATTATCAATTTTGCACCAACTCCCCTAATAGTACAAGAATGTGATTCAATAGTACACACATGTAAGCAAATAGTTATATAAGCATGTGAATTAGTAGCAATTAATTGCTCATTTATTCGATAAATTACCCGATTTATCAATATAACCCCCAGACATCAATTATCATCGGAATAGATGTCGATTTTCACTAACACAAACAATTCCAACATAATGAAACTATTTTTATCAACAATATAAATTTTAAAATTTCGAAGTTTGACTTTTCCCGAAAAAGTCAATCATTGACTTTTTGACTTGACCAAATAGTGAATCGAGAAAAATTTTGTGTTTATAGACTATTTTTACTAATTTCATCGTTCCGGACTCAAATATCACGTCCGCGTCTCCAAATTCAACTCTGAACACAACTTCAATTTTAATAACATTCATCATTAATATTATAACTCACAATATTTAACAACCAGATCGTTCCCAGGAAAGAGGAGGCTTTCCGATAAGGATTTCTCATTATTGGCACGCAATTAGGTGACCAAACCTCTCCTTGACAGAACTTCTAGACATTATCAATATTGCAAATAATAATATGAATAACTTTGCCGTCTCAATCATTGATTTAATAATATATCATATTATGAAGATGATACTGTAACAATAATTGAATCAATAATATGAAAGATATGATGCAGAATTCTTGTAGCAATATTTGAGTATAAGCGAGTGACTTCTCACGTAAGCATCAATAATCAATACCGTATGCTACTATGCAACCACGCCAGCGTATTCTTTTCTTTTAACAAGGGTGTTTCAACAGATTAACGGTAAATCTTCCGCCGTTATTTTCATAAAGTATTTTTATCGTTTTCTCAATCCGACAATAATTCCGTTGCGGGGTCCACCAATGATTGTACCGTCGTACGGATATTGCCCAACAAAAAAGAATATTCCCCGACTAATCGAATATTATATAACAACTTGTGTACTTTGCAAAATTTATAAATATAACCCACAACTATAACATTATATCAAATCCACATCATAATATTTAAAAAATTATTTTGAGAAAATTAAATATTTATTCATAAAATCCGGGGTCTCACAATATTGACCATTGTTGGACTAACGTCATCAAACAGACCCACAGCCAGAACCTTCAACATGATTGTGCAGGATGATGTACAATCAAAAGATGTTGTGTCAGGTATTATCCCAATTAATGGTATAGATGCTTATGTATTATTTGATTCGGGTGTTATATGCTCGTTTATATCTGATGAATTTGCTAAGAGGTTAAGATTGCTTAGCGAAGAATTGAATTTCCCTTTAAACATGGAAATTGCGAATAGGGAGGTGATTCCTTTTAGGTTCATATACAAGAATTGTAGGGTGAATATTATGGGGAATGTCATGATAGTAGATGTAATCCCGATTAAACTTGGAGAGTTTGATGTTATATTGGGAATGGATTGGTTGTTCAATTACTGAGCGATAATTGATTGCCAAAATAAATGTGTAAACCTTATGACTCCGTCAAAGGTAGTTTTCTATTGTAGCAAATCGCCTAGATATGCGAGATGTCTGACGATTATGCAGGCCAAAAAGTTAATGAGTCAAGGCTGTGTGGGATATTTAGCTTATATAGTCGATACTCAGAGGAAGGGGGTGAAACTGGAAGAGATACCAGTGGTTAGGGAATTTATAGATGTGTTTTCGGAGGATTTGCCAGGACTTTCGCCTGACCGAGAGATCGAGTTCGTCATCGATTTGGCACCAGTAACTACTCCGATATCGAAGGCACCGTACAGAATGGCTCCAGTAGAGATGAAGGAACTGATGGTACAATTGCAAGAGTTGTTAGACAAGAAATACATTCAGCCGAGTGTATTACTGTGGGGAGCACCGGTGTTATTCGTGAAGAAGAAGGATAGGTCAATGCGTCTTTGCATTGATTATAGGGAATTAAACAAAGTCACTATTAAGAATAAATATATGTTGCCAAGAATAGACGACTTGTTTGATCATTTGAAGGGTGCTAGATACTTCTCGAAAAATAGATTTGAGAAGTGGGTATCATCAATTAAAGGTAAGGAAGGAGGATGTACCTAGAAAGACATTCAGAACTCAGTATGGACATTACGAGTTTCTGGTGATGTCTTTTGTTTTGACCAACGCCCCTGCTGCATTCATGGATTTGATGAACAGGGTGTTTAAACCAATTTTAGACAAGTTTGTGGTGGTATTTATCGATGACATTCTGGTGTACTCCAAATCTCAAGAAGAACACGTGGAACATTTATGTTTGACATTGGAGACACTACGAAAGGAAAAGTTATACGCGAAATTCTCTAAATGTGAATTTTTGCTAGAACGTGTACAATTTCTTGGACATGTGATTGACAAAGATGAAATTTCAGTGGATCCATCAAAAGTTGAAGCCGTAATCAATTGGGTACAACCAAGGACACCATCGGAGGTGAGGAGTTTCTTGGGACTGGCCGTCTATTATAGACAATTTATTTAGGAATTTTCCAAGATTGTCACTCCGTTAACAAATTTGACAAGGAAAGCTGTAAAATTTGTTTGGACAGAGAAGTTTTATGGTGTATAGTGATGCATCACATAAAGGATTAGGGTGTGTCCTTATGCAGAACGGCAAAGTCATTGCATATGCATCACGGCAACTGAAGGACTATGAAAAAGGATACCCGACTCATGAATTATAGTTGGTTACGGTAGTATTTGCTCTGAAAATATGGAGACACTATCTCGATGGAGATAAATATGAGATATATACAGACCATAAGAGTCTGAATTATATTTTCACCTAGAAGGACCTGAACATGCGTCAAAGGAGATGGATGGAATTAATAAAAGATTATGATTGTGAGATCGTTTATCATCCAGGCAAGGCAAATGTGGTTGCAGATGCTTTGAGCGGAAAAGGTCGGGAAAAGTTAATGTTTATAACCACCCAGGAGGAGCTTATTTCAGCAATGACAAAGCTAGAGTTAGAAATAAAATTTCTAAAAGAATCTGATGAACGACTATTCCAGATAGAAGTTAGTCCAACTTTAGTGGACAAGGTAAAGAATGCTCAAGTACA
The DNA here is from genome assembly GCA_020205615.1 of Panax quinquefolius. Taxonomy (NCBI): domain Eukaryota; kingdom Viridiplantae; phylum Streptophyta; class Magnoliopsida; order Apiales; family Araliaceae; genus Panax; species Panax quinquefolius. Next base: position 106,416,663 of record CM035164.1, on the reverse strand, counting down.
AGATGAATAATGTGGAAAAATCAAAGAGAAAGTGGTTGAGGGTAGTGAAGTGAAATACAAGATCGATACCGAAGGACTACTAAGATTCGAGGGGAGAATATGGGTTCCAGCAGTACCAGATATTAAAGAAGAAATATTGATCGAAGCTCATAACTCAAGATACTCGATTCATTCGGGAAGTACGAAGATGTATCAAGATTTATGACGGCATTTTTGGTGGCCAAACCTGAAAAGAGATGTTGCAGAATGTGTCGCGAAATGCTTGACAAGTCAAAGAGTCAAAGTCGAGCATCAGTGACTAAGCGGATTACTACAACCGTTGGAAATACCATAATAGAAGTGGGAACACATCACAATGGTTTTGTGGTGGGTCTTCCAACTACTCAGAGAGGATACGATGCGATTTGGGTGATAGTGGATAGACTGACGAAATCAGCACACTTTTTGTCAATAAAGATTAGATTCAATCTTGATCAGTTGGCAAAGTTATACGTTAAAAAATCATTTCGAGACATGGAGTTCTAATGACAATTGTGTCAGATAGAGATCCGCGATTCACGTTAAACTTCTGAAAGAGACTACAAGAATGCATGGGAACACAGTTAAGAATGAGTACGGTGTACCATCCGCAAACAGGTGGCCAAAGCGAACGAACAATCCAGACGTTGGAAGATATGCTTAGAGCATGCATTATGGATTTCAAAGGGAGATGGGTGAACATTTACCATTGGCATAATTCACCTACAACAACAGTTACCACGCAAGCATCGGCATGCCGCCTTACGAAGCATTGTACGGCAGAAAGTGCAGAACTCCACTGTGTTGGGATGAAGTCGGTGAACGTTAACTATTAGGATTGAACTGCGATAAACAAACTATCGAGGTTGTCAAACTCATCGAGCAGATTGGTAGGCTGCTCAAGATGCATGTAAGAAGTATGCTGATCAACATAGACAAGATCGTGAGTTCGATGTAGGAAATTTTGTGTTCTTAAAAGTTTCTCCTTGGAAGGGGAAATTCATTTTGATAAAAATGGGAAAGCTAAGCCCGAGGTTTATTGGACCCTTCGAGGTGCTGCGAAGAATAGGAGAGGTGGCTTACGAGGTAGCTCTACCTCCAGAGTTAGAACACGTTCACAATGTTTTTCATGTTTCGGTGTTACGACTGTATAAACCCGATTACAAGCATGTGATCGAGTACAAACCATTACAGTTCGATAAAGACTTGTCTTATGAGGAAGTTCCTATCTAGATAGTTGACAGGAAAGAACAAGTGCTCAGGAATAAAGTAATACCTTCCGTGAAGGTGATATGGAGGAACCACAATGCTGAAGAAACTACGTGAGAACTCGAAGATAAAATGATAAAAGATTGTCCTGAATTATTTGTTTAACTGTGTCTTTGATTCTGGGGACAGAATCCTTGTAAGAAGGGAAGAATGTGGCGAATGATTTGTTTGAGTTGTGATTCTGGGGACAGAATCATTGTAAGGAGGGAAGGATATAACAATCTGGAATTTTATATTGTAATTCCAAATATTTATTGAATTATATAAATATTTTTATTGTTGAATAAATATTTGTTTAATGTGATTTGATTTTATTATTTATTTGTTAAATAAATAACTTATGAGTTAAGGAAATTAATTATTATGAGATAATGTTCTAATTTAAATTAATAATTAAGAAGAAGGTTGATTGGGATTAAATGAATTACTATAATGTTTTAATTTAATTTGGTAATAAAAGTGTGACAATAAACTATTATATAATTGATTTAGTAAAATAAATTAAAGGAGTTTTAAATGGATTTACCAAATAAGGCTTGAAAATATTAAGTCTTTATTTTAATTAATTTTATCCAAACAAAGCCTTGTGGCTTTTGAAAATTTAACTGACAAAAATTATTTAAAAATTATAATTGATATACGTTTAAATTTTGTAACTGTTATTTATTAAATATGCATATTATAGCTATCAGTTTAATATTTTTACGCATAAGTGTTAGTTGTTTTGTACTAATACTAAGAAGAAAAGAGAAGGGAGTATACAAAGAAATTAGAGAAAGAGTTGAGAGAGAGTTCTATGATTCCAAGCAATTCTCTGTGTTTTAGCAAGGATTATCCAAGCAATTGAAGGTATATTTTCAAAACCTTAATATGTTATATATGAAAGTTTATGTGCTCTTGAGTTTCACTGTAAAATAAAGTTGTTTTCAAAATTCTCTGTAAATTCAAATTTGATGAATTGTTGTTATATAAAGTGTTAATTGTATTTGTGTAGTTATGATGTTATAACTAGCATCTAGATAAGGATTTAGTGCACCAATTACGTTCAAAAAGAAAGAAAATAGTTATACAGTGAACATGTGTATATATGGCTTGTGAAAGTACCAAATTTGGTAGTTAATTTGTAAACTTATCTGTAAATTGAGCCTTGAAAGTATTAACTCAGTAAGTAACAAACAGAACGTAGTTTGAATAAGTTAATTTTGTGTACAATGGTGATCACAGTGTTAATTTTGTCAAAGATGTTAAAAATGGAGTTTTAGCAAAAGTATGGAATTCAAAATACTTAATTTGATTGTAGTTGTTGTTAATTGTTCTAAATCAGTATATATATGATGGGTAATGTTTATATGAAATCTATGTAAGTATTACGGGTTCAATTGGTTGCTAGAAACTAAGCGTAGGACAAATTTGGCTTTGCCTATGCTCGCGTTGCCCGGAACTAAACTTGGTGTGTTGCAAATATGAAACTCTAGCGTAACGCCAACTCTCGCCACTTCACAGCCGGCGCCTTGAGCCTATGCCTCGTCTTTTGATCTGCGTCTTTGCAGTGTTGCGTTCTGATGTAAACTAGGAAATACAATAATTGTTAGTTAGCGATATGACCATAAAGGTTATTTTTATTGTACAAAAATCTTTAATTGTTGACAAAGTGGAATGTTAGGACTGTTGAAATGTAAATTTTATATTGTGGTGTTTTAGTACCAAGGGTGAGAATATTATTAACAATTAATGAGTGATATTGTCGCATTACTAGTGTGACTTGACTATATGATTAAAACCAAACCATACATGAAATAGATACTTAATTGTATACAGAATATATGTATTAACTAATTATGTCATAATGACATTTGTATAGGTTATTGTGAATTGAATTATTACAGTTTAGCTTACACGCAAGGCAAGTTTCTTAACTCAAATTTTACATTGTGCAAGTTTTCTTTATCCTATCTTGTCTACAATTGAGCAATTTTTGAACTCTAACCTCTATTTGAGTTTGTTCTATTTACCTTTATATTGGGTAAGCAATTCCTAATCCAAGTTATACGACTTAATTATTATGCATGCTCAATAACTCAATTCCTTTACTAAATAAAATTCTAGCCTTAGCTTAATATTGTTCAAGCAAGGTATGTTATGTTATTTTATGCTTATTTTTTTAATTCGTTTCTAAAGCATGACCTTAACATACAAATGTCGATTCATTTATGACTTATTCCATAGTATATTGTTTATTCAACTAATCCTTAGTTGATGTTCGTTAAACTCTAAATTACCTTGAAACTTATCCAAACCAAACTTACTTTGGTGCGGACTTGTATTCTAAACACTGAGATGAACAACCCTATTACAGGGGATAATTTACGCAAAGCGTTTAGATGTTTGTGCACAATACATTGTACGAAGGGTTGATCCCCCTAAGTACGAGAAGTCCCTAAAGTCTTATGACTATTTAGGTTTAAGTTGAAAGAATACTTATAACTTATGACATAGTTCGTGGTCTTGTGACCCTCAAATATATATTTCAAATTTTGTTCCTGATTATCATTGATAGAGCATATTATTCAGTTCTATTGAGCCTACTCATTTGGCAGTTGTTATGATATTTTATTCATTGTCATTTCAAGTGAGCATTGTTTGCTCACTCTTGCTTATATAACTATTACAGCTAAAGTTGAGAAGGTCGATGAACCTACCACCAGTAAAGGGAAAGGAAAGATGAACAAGTATTGAAGACTTGTAAACCTGTTGACGTTTATATTGTCAGACTCTATTTTAAATAATGTGATGTAGCTATTTAATTTTTCGCACTTGATATTTGTATTTAAAGGTTAGATAACCTGGGAGATTTTATTGAACTTATTAATGTAATCCTTTAATGGGAAGGTTTATTGTTAAATTTTATTACATTTGGGTAGTTAGAAATGAATGTTTTTATCAAGTGAACACCAAATCTTGTGGGAATGAAGTACCCAGATTTGGGGGTGTCACATGGCCCAATATTGGACTTTATTTAATTGGTCTTGGAAACCAAGATTCATAGAGTTTGGGGGCTTCATTAACTGGGGGGAGGTGTTAGGCACCCCCCCCCCCCAAGTTCCGTGAAACACGGTTACCACGTTTTTTGTTCCATAATTTGTGTGTATGTGTGTATGTGCATTGCAGTTAATTGGGCCTAAGTGCTTTATTTGGAAGTAGTGATATGCCTCTTTTGCACCTATATACAAAGTGTTTGACTTGTATAAAAGTTCAATTGTAATACAAGATATATAAAATGATGTTTTGAAAATAGGTTTTTAAACCCTTATACTCACATAGTAATTGAGGCATTTGATACTTCCATTTTATTCCGTATTTGGCTTGTTTTGATTTTATTCTCGAGATGTGAAGCACCTTCGAAAAAATAATATATTTATATATAAGTGTCGGGCTCCATATAGGCATGAAAGTCATCAAAGTAGGGTTTTTACTATTACGGGGACCTTAAATCCAGATAACCGTTTTAAGGTCCTATATTTACAATTACAAAACTTGCAGGCTAGCTGTACAACTGAAAAGGGTCCATCATGGAAACCAGATCTAGATCCTTCAGCTAGATCTTAGATCTTGTGGCTCCTAGACTCACATAATATCCCATAAATAGCTTGCATAGTAAATATACTGAAATAAAACAGATATATCTACTCTAAATGTAGCAAAACAAAGGATTTATCAATCAAATTCTAGTATGTGCGTAACCAAAGCTTCCTCTAGATACAAATCAAGGGTTGTGTGGTTGTTAAATATTTACAAGAACTAGAAAGAAAACTAGATCTGTATAGATCTTAGCCATTCTAGCTTCCAACAGGTTCAAGTTTTACAACTTTTGAACTGGTCAAAAGTTAGATCTGGCTAGATCTAGTCAATACAACTCAAATATTTACTATATATTTACAAGAAATGAATGGTTAAAACTTCAGATCTAACGAATATCAACCATTAAAAGGCTATATAAAACACTTATATACGTATTAAAGTAAGTTAAAGAGCCAGATCTGGCGAAATCTTACAGTTAGGCACGAGAATGGCTATCGAACAACTTTTGGCACTTCAAAACTCATATTCCACCAGTTAAAACTTGATATATTGTTGTATATATTTATATGAGTGTTTACAAAGAAGTTTTACAAGAATTAGAGCACGATTCGAGCTCCGTTCAGCTATTTTAGCCTCTATTTCTCTCGCACGGGCCCTCTTCTTGCCTAATCTTCTCTTAGAAGCCAAAGGGCTGATGGTGTATATATAGACTTGATTAGCCGTAGGTCTACCTCTGGCTGACCCTGGTGGGCCCAGTCTGGTGGCCGGGTCCCATCGTCTCGAAGTACATGCACTCTGACCAACGCGCAGTCTGCTTGAACCTTAATAACTTTCAATCCAAAAATCCGATAGAGGCATGCTATACCTTTCTGGAAAGCCCTTTCCAAGAGTTACACAATGACATGGGATTTGACCTTTTCTAAATCTGGGAAGATAGGTCCATGACCAGATCTTCAAGTCTTCGCAGTTCATTCGCTGAGTTATCTTGCACTATTTTCACTCGGGATTGGTGTTATGGTCCTGCATGACCTTCATGGTAATTTGATCAGTTTGATGTTAAGTTGGAAAAATTACTCTTTTACCCTTCCGAGTTGATTTTCAGGCTTGATGTGTTGTAACTGTCTTTCCTCAGGGTTATCTTCTGGGTTTGACAGCTGTTGACTTTTGTCGGTCCTTAGGGTTGTCTCTGAAGTTGATTTGATATCCCACTGGGCTGTCTCCTGCGAACTAGTTTGATGATCTCCCAGGGTTATCTTCGGGGAACTGGTTTGATGGTTTCCCAGGGTTGTCTCCAAGGGTTGGTTTGATGATCTCTCTGGTTATCTTCGAAAGACGATTTTACCCTCCTGCATAGTTAGTAACAGGAATGCAAAATTTCGAGTGTCTACACATACTAGTTTATTATTTGAATGGATTCTTTATCATTTATTATGTTATGTAAAATTCTTTGGAAAGATTAATATTTTCATTCCTAAGGATAAATAAGTACATGCTGGTGGTTATGTTGTATGAGCATAAATACAAAAAATAAGTTAATATAATAAACTATTGTTGTGGAGGGTCATCTTTTGGGTTGTCTTCGTCCTCATCTTTGGAAGAATCAAGGAGTAACGAGTTCAGTGCAACCGCTGGGAATTTGGCTTTATCTTTGTTTCGGGTGGCTTCGTATCCTTCGAAATACATCTGTATTATCTTAGTTGTGAGTTCAGGAGAATTCCTGTATTCCTGTCGAATCTGGTTTTGATGCTCTTTAGTAAGATGTGGTCCCAATTTCTTATAGTTATTGAATTCTTTTTTCCAAGGATATACATGTTTGAAAGTTTTTTTTAGCCTACTTGCTCAAATCTAAGTTTTGGCAAAGAAGTATCAGATTGTTGTGCTTCAGCTTCTCGTTATCCCGTATTACCACTTCGCTTTTCTCGAAGGCGGTCTTTTGGCGAGTTATAGCTTACACGGCTTCTTTCTTCAATTTGTCATTTTCAGTTTAGAGGTTGTCGTAGGCGAATTCTATGCTCTATTTTTCATTCCTTTCCTTTTTCAGAGCGGTTGTAAGCAACACATTATCCCTTTTTAGTTGGGCTTCTTCAGCTTCAAGCTCTTTCCATCGCTGAAGAATGCGACCCCAGACGACATTAGCCTGAAATAAACGACATGGCATAAGTAATAAAGTGGGATGAAGATGATAAACAAGAAGTGGGTAAGAATAAAACTTACCCGACATTTGTGCATGATTCCAGCGATAATCAGGTCGATGGTAGAAATATCTTTGAACTTGGCATCATCTGTCGGGAGGACGAAGTGGTTAAATAATTTTAAGGGGTAGTCATCTGGATCTTCTGGCCAGAGCATTGATGAAGATGTTATTTTATGGGTTCTATTTGGGGAATGTTGTTTGTGTGGTGGTATAACATGTTGAGGATGAGGTTCGGGAGATTTTGCAGTATTGGACTTTTTATGTGTGGGTTCGAGGGAGGAGCTTTCGGGTTCTTTCCTTTTCTAGTTTTGGTTTGGGTTCGGTTCTGATGTTTTGGATGAGGGGGCCTTGGGAGTTGGAGTATTCTCATTTTGAGGGATGGGGGTTTTTGATGAGGGGACATTTAACTCTTCGGAGGTGAGAGGGGTGATTTTGGTATGTTTCTTCTTAATTCTGAGGATTTTTGTCCGTTCAGATTGAGGCATATCTAAGAGGCTTTCTTTAAAAAGAGGTGTCGGGATTTATTTTGGCTTTAGCGCTTTTTTGGTGGCTCTCTTTTTGATTCGAGAAGTTTTTGGTTCCTCGGTTATGATTTCAAATGGTGTTGTTTCGGCGATCGACGGAATGTTAGTTGTTTATAGGGTCTCTTCGGTGGTTTATGGGGTATCAGGTTTTATTGAAGATTTGTTGAGGAGGAAATCATTGAGATCTTTCCTTTCAACAGATGTTGACTTAAATAAAGATATATTGTGCAGAAAGTAAAATAGGTTGGAACATGATTCTTGAGAAGTGAAAATTTTATTCAAAAAAATAATAAGGGGTGAAACGAGTATTTCGAGACTTACGTTTATGGTCATAGAGCTAGGCTATTTTGGTCAGGAGGATGTAATTCCATTCGGTTGTTGGTAGCTTTTCGATCAGTTCCATGATCTCTTTCACTCTGTCTGGGGAAGTCTCTTCGATGTTGATATTTGTGGGGCTGAACAAGGACTAATTGGGGAGTTAATCCGTATCGGATCCCTTGATATAAAATAAGTCATTGTGCCATCCTTTTTTACTGGATGGTGTGCCCATAAGGGAACGTTTCTTGATCTTTTGGTTCGACTTTGGTGTTTGTTTGCCCAGAACTCTAAATCCAGGTTCTCGGGATCGGCGAGTTGGAATAGGGATAGGAAGAAGTCGATTGTGGGTGGAACAACGGCCTCTTGGCAGAAGGCTATGAACGCAATGATGTTAATGTATGAGTTCGATACTAATTAGCTGAAGTCGACCCCTAGGAACCCTAGTAAGGTAATGACAAAGGCGTGTAGTGGTAGTCGAACCCCTTTTTCTAGATGGGTGAAGGGCATATCGGTCCAACCATTTGGGTGATGGTACATTCAGTCAGTGGTGGATGGGGCTCTTAGATGGTGGGTATCTGGAATGTGATAGTGTTTTTGGATAATGACTAGGTCAGCTTTTGTCATTTGAGATGGGGTGTTGGCAGTTGGGAATTTGCTTTCGTCGGAATATTCTTGAATCATTTTTTAAAAATCGGCTTCTGCCTTGGATAAGGTAGGGGTGTGGATGGCAGATCTGGTGGTGGTGGTAGTGGAGTCGGTTGTTATGGAGCTAACGGTGGGAGTTGTTGTAAGGCCCCCAAATCCGGGTACTTGAAACCCGAACTCGATGCTTTACGATACCATTTCTTTGAGCGGAATAATACTAATAATAATAACAATAATATAAAAGTCAAACTTAATTTACATAATTATCAGAGTCTAGCTCCCAAGTACGTAACCTTTAATACATTCATTACAACCCATGATAGATAATATATGTTATACTTGTCTTAATAATATCAAACAATTACATAAACTACCACAAATCTTATTTTGTTAGCTTTCCTTTTCCTTTGTTTCTGTATGAGCTCTCTGGTTCTTCACACTTAGCTGAAAACATTTAAATTAAGCAAGGATGAGCATTTGAGTGCTCAGCAAGTAATAGCAATTATATATATAAGCTGAAATAGTTTAAATATTTTCTTTATACTACCCTTCTACAACGATTCAATAGTTATGAAGTAATCTGTACCAATGATAATAATATATCAATTCTATACCATATTTTTGAAACTACGTACTGACTATAAATAGGGTTAATGTGGCATACTATGAACATTGTTTTCATTTTCGAAAAGGTTAAACAGAAATTCATCTGTAAACCGTCATAACTTACGGGCACGGGGGGTGATCAGCCCGTTATGCCCTGCATTGATCAATACTACGTGCAAGAACGAGGGTATCGTTCACTCTGTCCGCCTTGGGCGCATAAAAGTTTTCCCGTATAGGGATGTTCAAACTTGTCTGGGTTCCAAATCAAAGGTTTTATCTTGTTCAACAATAATCTATAATTCAACATATATATATATATATACGGGTAATTGACAAAGGTATATCAACATGTGATTAAATACAATGATTATCCAAGTGGGGACACTTGTTTAACCATTTCTAGAAATTAACGTAATGAATATATATATACGAAGTTACCATATACTAACATGTTGATAATCAATGAGCTTATATAATATAAGGTTAATAATATATATACGAATAAAATAATTCATAAATATTCTTACTCATGTCCATTGCATAAAGAAAATGCAAAGATAAGATACTTGCCTGATGCGCTGCTTATAATTTGTAATTTAGATTTATCGCTTATCTCACGACCTATCATTAATAAGATCGTTCGTTCGATTAGAATAACATACTATAACACATAACACTGCTTATTGCAGTTAGCACATACCCTAATCACATTGGCACATATGTTTAATAACCATTGAATCACAAATAATCACTTTATCTAATCAAATTATCTAAGTCAGATCAATTTACGAAAACGTAATTCGGTCTAAAGCGACTTTATCGAGTAATTACTGAAGTCTAAGACTACTCATCCTCGTAACTCAATATCTATAAGTATCAGTCATATTATTTTTAAATGACTTAATATAATTTTAAAACATTTATTATAGTTTATCATAAATTTTCAAACATTAGAATCATTATTAAATGATTTAAATATTAAACAATTCTATTATCATTAATATTTAATTAATATTAAACTATTAATGAAACCATTATTAAAATATTAAAGTTATTTATAATAACTCAAAATACTTTTAAAGTATTAATATTACCCTTAAATGATTTTTAAAACACTTAAAATCATTCTTGAATAATTATCATTAATATTAAAGTATTAATGTTTCATTTATCAAAATATTAAAAGTCATTAATTATAACTTAAAATATTTTTAATTCATTTATATCCTTTTTAAATGATTTTTAAATAAATAAAACTATTTTAAAACTATTTATTTAATATATTTATTAAATAAATTTAATATCATTAATAATAATTTAATAATTATTAAAATTAAATTATTAATGAAATTATCCTTTAAATATTAAAAGTTATGTTTTATAACTTAAAATATCTTTAAACACTTTATTTCCATTTTAAATGATTATTATAATATTAAAATCATTTTTAAACTAAATTATTAAATTTATTTGTTAAATAACTAAATTATCATTAATATTAATTAGTTAATGAAATTAAGTCACAAAATATTAAAAGTCATAGAAAATAACTTAAAATATTTTCTTATATCACAATATAATTTTAAATGATTTTTCATGTATTAAAATCATTTTAAATAATTTATTTAGAATTATAATTAAATAAATTAAATACTTTTAATATTCCAAAAATATTAAATATTTATGAAATATATTAAAAATAATTAAAAACTAATTTTTGGAATTTAAAATAATTTTAATAATTTATTTTATATTTTTAATAATTAAAAAGTATTTTTTCTATTTATTAATTAATTTACGGAAAATAAAATAATGTTCGTCGCTAAAGGTCACTATATAGTGACAAAAGCGTAGATTATAGGTGTTCTTCATGTGCTTGAGCATTCATAAGGCAGTTTGTGAGTACCACTTTGATCATTGATTAAACGCTACTAATTTTGTTTCTGGACATATTGATGGTCAGATAATGTAGTACAAGTACAAGACTACACGATCCAACAGACAACATCATCAAAACATGCTTAACTAACGAGAACTGGAGCCTTGAACAAAGGTTCGAGAATCGTTCTTCATTTTACGGGTTACCCGAAATGAAAAACGATTCAATCGCTCAATTTGGGCTTCCACAACTTGTTGATCTTGTAATGTTTTTGTGCTTTAAAACATGGAGTATGTAGCCAACATAACAAGGAAGAGATTCATTACATAAAATCAACAAAACAACAACCAAATAACAAGATCCATCTTTGGTGAACCCTATCGAGATCACGTTCTTGAGTTTACGGGTTACCCGAAACTCGAGTTCACGATCATCGGCTGCTTTGACCGACCCGACTCTCCTCCATATGATTCTTAGGATATTATAAGGCATGAACATGTAGTACAAATATCAAGCTATAGACTAGATACAACACAAACAACAAAACATAAATACACTAAAAGATCGTGAAGGCTTAAAAAAGCTTGTCGGGGCCGGTTCTTATTTGTTTACGGGGTTACCGAAACTCCGATTAAATGGTAGGTCGACTACTGACAATTAGTAAATAACTTCTATTCTAGACATCAAATGACCTTGAGTCCACACTTGCATTATAAACCACAATACTGAGCTACATGTAACAACTTAAAAACAACACAAATCATAAGCGATTAAGGATCTGTGGCCCGCGACATTCGTTGTCGGACCACGAACCAAGTTTTTCAAATTTTGTAAAACTCAAATCCAGAGCCTATAGATGTTATGGATTTAACATCTATCAACCCAGATCATCATTATACACTACTAACAACATATTCTAACACTCAAACATAACATCTAACAACCGAAATTTGGACAGATTTTGAATTAGTGTTTAATACCTTTCTTTGATAAATTTTGATTTCTAGCTTCTTGATACATTCTTTGGTATGCGTGGGACTGGTCTTGGGATCTGATCTAGCAAATATTTTCGTGGGTTTGGGTTGAGAGAAAAGGCTTGGGTGTGGTGTATAAAAATGGCTAGCAAATGATTTTCTCTCTCCTTCAATCTATTTATAGAACATAGATTCAATGCATCTAGGCTTGCAAGGTGGCAATAAGGATAAGGATTGGCTGGTTTTACACACATGGGATAAACACAAGTGATGAGTCATGCAATTCTAGAACAATCCATTTTTAAATAAAGGGTAATTTGGTCATTTGCATTGTTATTTTAAGGGTATACTTGTCCATGGTGCTTGAATCTAGGTTTTAATCACTAGATTTTAATCCTAAAGGTATCCCAAATAATTTCTAGGGTTTTAAGGATTAAGATTAAAGTTCAATAAAATTTTAATTAGAACTTACTAAATAAAATTTAGGGTTTTTAAATAATTAGGGTTTCCAAAACATAATTAGGGTTCTAATCATTATAATTTTAATTTACTAATTAGGTTTACCTTAATTAGCAATAAAATCTATCATACGCGTTATTATCCACAGTAACACAATTTTTGACTAATCAAAATCTCTAGTTTAGGTTTCCAATTAGGGTTTCTAATTATTAGAAATTCAAATATAAACTAGGGTTTTAAATTTACAATTAGGGTTTCCTAATTATCATAACATTATGTAACACACAACGAAAATCATATAACACAGTTATATAATAGTCTTAAACTCACAATTCACAGTTACCAAATAGCTTCGAACTCGTATTCGAGTTTTAAATTAGGGTTTCACAGTAAAACTAGGATTTGTCACATAACACCATAATTGACCAACCATTATCGGTCCACGTATACAGTACATATTTATAGCACTAAAAATCAAAATATAATTAATATTATATTATTATTCTCATACCTTGACAATAATCTAAAATTAGGTTTTGGATTCCATATCTGATTTATTCTTCCTATTTAACCTTAATAATTAAGGTAAAATAATTAACTTAATAATCTGTACTAAAATTCATATAATAAAATAATTATTATATTTATTCTAAAATCACTCCATATATTATTTAAATAATATATGATTATATTTTCATGGAAAATAATTAATAAAAACATTTCTACCATAAAAGTAATTATTATAAGAATATACTTTTATAATAATCAATAATTCTAAAATAAAATTATTTATAAACATTTATGTAATAAATATATTTTTATTTACCACATAAATATATATACACAATATCTTGTACAAATCCTCATCCTTAAAATAATAAAAAAAAAAAAATTATACATAAAATTTCTTATTTATTTATAAAGAAAATATCGGGTTGTTACATTCACCCTCCCTTATAAAGATTAAATTCCCTAGGCACTTTAGTTTTAAAACCTATACCTACAAGGTTACATAGCATACATAATCATTGCAAGTAGATCTCGATCAACTTTGATCGAACTGATTCTTTAACTATTCCCATAAAGCTTGTCTTTCTGATTAAACGGAAAAATTGGTTTCTAAAAGAACTCAAATTCCTCCTCAAAATTTCTTTAGAAATAAATTACTATATATATGAAAATCATGCATAAGAAAATCAAAGTTATACGAATCACACCTGGGGTTCCAGTGCAATTCTTTGTCGTGTCTGGGTAGTCATGTTGAAAATCCTCGCAGTAGATTTTGTTGGCTTACTTGACGAAGTCGGTCCTGTGATTGCCAAAGTTCCGCTGCCAGTTCCAGTATTAACACTACCTACCTTCACCCTCCTCTTCGGACAATCTTTCACCCTGTGCTCAGTCGATCCACACAGAAAACATCCACTGTTCATCCTAGGATTGGGGCAGTTGGGAGAGATATGGCCCTCCTGCCCGCACTTATAGCAAATGAATTTTCCTTTCAGACACTCTCTAGAGTGGTTCTTTCCACATGTCTTGCACGGTACCATCTGCTTCTTCGTACCTTCTTATTTTACCTGCACACTTCCAAAATTGCTCATCTTCCTCTTGCCATCTACACTCATGCTCCCACTATTAATTCCTACCTTCCCAGCTCCTTCTACCTTGCCTTTGTTCTTTCTCTCCTTGTTGTATAGGCTCATGGCCTCACTTCCCTCCTCAGCTATGATCGCCTTCTCCATGAGTGCTGCAAATGTAAGAATCTGCAACACTGCCACCTTGTTGTAGTGCCAGGGTTTTAATCCCAGCTCAAACCTTCTCGCTTTCCTAGCCTCCGTATCAACTTGATGCGGGGCGAACCTAGCTAACTCATTAAATTTGGCGGCGTATTCTGACACCGTCATGTTTTCCTGCTTCAATTCTAAAAATTTAACCTCCATCCTAGCCTGCATACTAGTTGAAAAATAGTTCTCGAAGAACAGAGTTTTAAATCTATCTCATATGACTACACCTTCTCCTGCCCTAGCCTGATTCGCTTCCCACCAAAAGTTTGTTTCCCCCTTCATCATGTAAGCGGCAAAAGTGGTCTTTTGCCCCTCAGCTACCCTAGCTACCACAAACGCCTTTTCAATCTCTTTAACCCAAGTTTGGGCTTCAACAGGGTCGGTTGTACCTTTAAATTCCGGCGGTCCTACAGCCTTAAAGTCTTTGAAATTTGCCAAGCGGTTATCCGACTGATTTCCAGCGACTGGTATTCCTTGCTGCATAGCTTGTGCTACCATGTTTGCAAAGTGTTGCATCGGGTCTGCTTGTTGTTGTCCCTCAACGTTGTCGACAGATTCTTCTGCCCTTTGATTTCGAGTTCGACGTCTTAGCGGCATTATCTGATTAAATAAAATCATAAATCTAACTTACATTCTAAACCTTATCACATAAGTTTAATATATTAAACTTGTTTCATTACTCAAACATAGATTATTATTCATTTAACGAATATTTTACATAACATAGCACATAATGCTTTAAACATCAGTTATCCCTTTGTGACTACAAAAGTCGGGATTTACAAACTTGACTATTACAAAAGTTGGGAACATTACATTAAACAGACATATTTATCATATATATTATATTAAACACATCTACACAACAGAATCTATACTACCTATTTATTACACCGTTTTCTTGGACAACCTTTCGCCTGATGACCTTCTATTCCACAGATAAAACATGATCCTGGTTTGTAGTCGGGACAATACAGAGTAGTATGTCCTTCATAACCGCACAGATAACATATTCTTTTCCCCTTCTTCTTAACAGTTTTTCCTAAGTCATGGTCTTCTATCTTTCTTTTCCCCTTCTTACTCGGAGCTGCACACGATGTGTTGCTTGTGGCTCCCATCTGATCAATTTAGATTTTAAGCTTATCTTGTTCTTCCATTGTTTCTATTAACGCCTGACTCAATTGACTATTCAACAGCTTTTCTATCTCCCACAGCCTTTCCAGAGAAGAAACCTTGTTCCTCAAATCCTGCACCTCCGTTGATGCTTGATCAGCTTCAACTTTAGTGTCCGAATCACTATCTGTCAGCTCTACCATCTCCGGATCTGGTACTACGTTTTCTACAATAACCACATCGTCTGAGTTGTTTTCATTATGAGCCTCCATTTCTTCTATTGGCTTCGATATCAGCTCGGGTGTATGGGTTTGACCCTTCTTCATGCTATAAGCATATAACAAGCCTTTTCCACCAGACATCTACACACATAAATTATCTTGATTAGCATATAGTATATACACACAACAATTAAAAGTTTTATATAAGTTATCTTTTATTTTGTTTGATGATGAATTTTTTAATTCATCTTTTTTTAAACTCTATATGAGTTATTTATATTTTCAATGTTTCCCTCTGTTTTAAGGTTATAGCCTAAGGTCTAACCCACCTAAGGTTTTTAACCCTAAGCTCTGATACCAACCTGTAAGGCCCCCAAATTCGGGTACTTGAAACCCGAACTCGGTGCTTTACGATACCATTTCTATGAGCGGAATAATACTAATAATAATAACAATAATATAAAAGTCAAACTTAATTTACATAATTATCAGAGTCTAGCTCCCAAGTACGTAACCTTTAATGCATTCATTACAACCCATGATAGATAATATATGTCATACTTGTCTTAATAATATCAAACTATTACATAAACTACCACAAATCTTATTTTGTTAGCTTTCCATTTACTTTGTTTCTGCATGAGCTCTCTGGTTCTTCACACTTAGCTGAAAACATTTAAATTAAGCAAGGATGAGCATTTGAGTGCTCAGCAAGTAATAGCAATTATATATATAAGCTGAAATAGTTTAAATATTTTCTTTATACTACCCTTCTACAACGATTCAATAGTTATGAAGTAATCTGTACCAATGATAATAATATATCAATTCTATACCATATTTTTGAAACTACGTACTGACTATAAATAGGGTTAATGTGGCATACTATGAACATTATTTTCATTTTCAAAAAGGTTAAGCAGAAATTCATCATCAAAAACCAATATAACTTACAGACGCACGGGGTGATCACCTGTTTATGCCTGCATTGATCAATACTACGTGCAAGAATGAGGGTATCGTTCACTCTGTCATCGCCTTGAAGGCGCATAAAAGTTTTTCAGGTGTAGGGATGTTCAAACTTATGCGGGTTCCAAATCAAAGGTTTTATCTTGTTCAACAATAATCTATAATTCAACATATATGTATATGGGTAATTGACAAAGGTATATCAACATGTGATTAAATCTAATGATTATCCAAGTGGGGACACTTGTTTAACCATTTCTAGAAAATTAACGAATGTAATATATATATCGAGTTACCATATACTAAAATGTTGATAATCAATGAGCTTATATAATATAAGGTTAATAATATGTACAGTAATAATATAATTCATAAATATTCTTACTCATGTCCATTGCATAAAGAAAATGCAAAGATAAGATACTTGCTTGATGCGCTGCTTATAATTTGTAATTTAGATTTATCACTTATCTCACGACCTATCATTAATAAGATCGTTCGTTCGATTAGAATAACATACTATAACACATAACACTGCTTATTGCAGTTAGCACATACCCTAATCACATTGGCACATATGTTTAATAACCATTGAATCACAAATAATCACTTTATCTAATCAAATTATCTAAGTCCAGATCAATTTCTGAAACATATCGGTCTACCGACAGCTTTATCGGGTAATTACCGAGTCTAAGACTTTGTCCTATAACTCAATATCTATAAGTATCAGTCATATTATTTTTAAATGACTTAATATAATTTTAAAACATTTATTATAATTTATCATAAATTTTCAAACATCAAAATCATTATTAAATGATTTAAATATTAAACAATTCTATTATCATTAATATTTAATTAATATTAAACTATTAATGAAACCATTATCAAAATATTAAAGTTATTTATAATAACTAAAAATACTTTTAAAGTATTAATATTACCCTTAAATGATTTTTAAAACACTTAAAATCATTCTTAAATAATTATCATTAATATTAAAGTATTAATGTTTCATTTATCAAAATATTAAAAGTCATTAATTATAACTTAAAATATTTTTAATTCATTTATATCATTTTAAATGATTTTTAAATTAATAAAACCATTTTAAAACTATTTATTTAATATATTTATTAAATAAATTTAATATCATTAATAATAATTTAATAATTATTAAAATTAAATTATTAATGAAATTATCCTTTAAATATTAAAAGTTATGTTTTATAACTAAAATATCTTTAAACACTTTATTTCCATTTAAAATGATTATTATAATATTAAAATCATTTTTAAACTAAATTATTAAATTCATTTATTAAATAACTAAATTATCATTAATATTAATTAGTTAATGAAATTCATCACAAAATATTAAAAGTCATAGAAAATAACTTAAAATATTTTCTTATATCACAATATAATTTTAAATGATTTTCATGTATTAAAATCATTTTTAAATAATTTATTTAGAATTAAAATTAAATAAATTAAATACTTTTAATATTCCAAAAATATTAAATATTTATGAAATATATTAAAAAATAATTAAAAACTAATTTTTTGGAATTTAAAATAATTTTTAATAATTTATTTTGTATTTTTAATAATTAAAAACTATTTTTTCTATTTATTAATTAATTTCGGAAAATAAAAATCATTCGTCGCTAAAAAGGTCGCTTTATAGTGACAAAACTGTCGCTATAGGTGTTCTTCATGTTCTTGAGCATTCATAAGGCAGTTTCGTGAGTACCACTTTGACCATTGATTAAACGCTACTAATTTTGTTTCTGGACATGTTGATGGTCGATAATGTAGTACAAGTACAAGACTACGATCCAGCCAGACAACATCATCAAAACTCGATTAACTAACGAGATCTCGGAGCCTTGAACAAGTCGTGTCGAGTCGTTCTTCATTTTCCGGGTTACCCGAAATGAAGAAACGATTCGACCGCTCGCTTTTGGGCTTCCACAACTTGTTGACCTTGTAATGTTTTTTGTGCTTTAAAACATGGAGTATGTAGCCAACATAACAAGGAAGAGATTCATTACATAAAATCAACAAAACAACAACCAAATAACAAGATCCATCTTTGGTCAAACCACGTCGGAGATCACGTTTTGAGTTTCGGGTTACCCAGAAACTCGCCCACGATCATCCGCCCGCTTTGACCGACCACCGACTCTCCTCCATATGATTCTTAGGATATTATAAGGCATGAACATGTAGTACAAATATCAAGCTATAGACTAGATACAACACAAACAACAAAACATAAATACACTAAAAGATCTGACCGGCTTAAAAGCTTGTCAGGTCGGTTCGATTGCTTTAAGGTTACCCGAAACTCCGGTCATACGGAATCATCAACTACTGATAGTAAATAACTTCTATTCTAGACATCAAATGACCTTGAGTCCACTTGCGATTCATGAGACCACAATACAAAGCTACATGTAACAACTTAAAAACAACACAAATCATAAACGATTAAGGATCTGTGGCCACTGACATTCGTTGTCAGACCACAGAACCAAGTTTTTCAAAATTTTGCAAAAACTCAAATCCGAGCCTATAGATGTTATGGATTTAACATCTATCAATCCAGATCATCATTATACACTACTAACAACATATTCTAACACTCAAACATAATATCTAACAACCGAAATTTGGACAGATTTTGAATTAGGCTTTAATACCTTTCTTTGATAAATTTTGATTTCTAGCTTTTTGATCTGTTACTGGTATGCGTGGGACTGGTCTTGGGATCTGATCTAGCAAATATTTTCGTGGGTTTGGGTTGAGGGAAAAGGCTTGGGTGTTGTGTACAAAAATGGCTAGCAAATGATTTTCTCTCTCCTTCAATCTATTTATAGAACATAGATTCAATGCATCTAGGCTTGCAAGGTGGCAATAAGGATAAGGATTGGCTGGTTTTACACACATGGGATAAACACAAGTGATGAGTCATACAATTCTAGAACAATCCATTTTTAAATAATGGGTAATTTGGTCATTTACATTGTTATTTTAAGGGTATACTTGTCCATGGTGCTTGAATCTAGGTTTTAATCACTAGATTTTAATCCTAAAGGTATCCCAAATAATTTCTAGGGTTTTAAGGATTAAGATTAAAGTTCAATAAAATTTTAATTAGAACTTACTAAATAAAATTTAGGGTTTTTAAATAATTAGGGTTTCCAAAACATAATTAGGGTTCTAATCATTATAATTTTAATTTACTAATTAGGTTTACCTTAATTAGCAATAAAATCTATCATACGCGTTATTATCCACAGTAACACAATTTCTGACTAATCAAAATCTCTAGTTTAGGTTTCCAATTAGGGTTTCTAATTATTAGAAATTCAAATATAAACTAGGGTTTTAAATTTACAATTAGGGTTTCCTAATTATCATAACATTATGTAACACACAACGAAAAATCATATAACACAGTTATATAATAGTCTTAAACTCACAATTCACAGTTACCAAATAGCTTCGAACTCGTATTCGAGTTTTAAATTAGGGTTTCACAGTAAAACTAGGATTTGTCATATAACACCATAATTGAGCAACCATTATCGGTCCACGTATACAGTACATATTTATAGCACTGAAAAATCAAAATATAATTAATATTATATTATTATTCTCATACCTTGACAATAATCCAAAATTAGGGTTTGGATTCCATATCTGATTTATTCTTTCTATTTAACATTAATAATTAAGGTAAAATAGTTAACTTAATAATCTGTACTAAAATTCATATAATAAAATAATTATTATATTTATTCTAAAAATCACTCCATATATTATTTAAATAATATATGATTATATTTTCATGGAAAATAATTAATAAAAACATTTCTACCATAAAAGTAATTATTATAAGAATATACTTTTATAATAATCAATAATTCTAAAATAAAATTATTTGTAAACATTTATGTAATAAATATATTTTTATTTACCACATAAATATATATACACAATATCTTGTACAAATCCTCATCCTTAAAATAATAAAAAAAAAAATTATACGCAAAATTTCTTATTTATTTATATAGAAAATATCGGGTTGTTACAGTTGCATTGTTAGAGGAGGTAGGGGCGGAAGAGATGGGTATGAAAGGGATTGATGAGAGCGGAATGGATCGGATGGGCTCGTCGCTGGTAACAGTGAAAGAGGTTGGAATCTGGGAGGATGCCATTGATGAAGACTCTGGATTATTCTTAATAGAAATCATTGACGTAAGAGAAGATAGGAGTCTAAGGATTTGAATGATATGATGGGGGTTTGTCTGATTTGGAAAGAAGGGTTTTTAAGTGAAATGACTTTTCGACTTTGTGTGCTTCTTGGAGGTGGCCATTTAATGTTTTGTCATCACAAACGTGGGGGAAGTTGGGGAGGTGGGCTCCTTACTTATTAGGATGAGTTTTTGAGGAGGCTATTAGGCTTCGCAGCATTTATTGCCAATTATGAGCCTTGTTCGAAATAATCTTCAATTAAACGTTCCATTCAACTGAAGACTAAGAGGCAATGTTGGGACATGGTTACTTGGGCCCAAAACATATGGTGGGCCATGGTCCACGTGTGGTTAGTTTAATCCTTGTAGGATCTTATTTGGGCGATGGGGGATTTTAAGGAATTAAAGATTGGTAATTATATTTGGTTTCTAATCACTAAGGAAAGTGTTAGGTACTAAACTGACTTCCTTTCCTTAGGAGAATTGTATTTCTTCCCATTATGGTATCTTTTCCAATTCTATGCAAGGAAGGATTCTATGGAGATGGTGAGATCACTATAAATACAAGGCTTTACTTTGATTTTAAGGTACACACAAATATTATTTTCCAGCACTAAAGCATTATGCCTCCATTGTTAACCTTATTCAGCCTGTACTTATTCTCACACCGAAGCTATCCCCCGGCGGCCCAAGCCGTCAAACTTTTGGTGTTTACTCGTTTTTGTGCAGGATTGACGCGCTTTGGTGATTGGAGCGCGTGAACAGATCTTAGCGTTAACACCAATTAAGAACAAATAATTACAAATTTATATAAATGTTTGATATCAAGTTTCGGAAGTAATATGAAATGCCTTGGTCTAGGAATGACCTGAATCAATCCAAAATGGAACTCACCCAGGCTATCCGTCTGAGGCGGACCATAATTGTAAACATAACCCAAGAGTCGGCCACAACTATTACATAAAATCTTGGATCTCTTCCTTTGAATTCCTTAATAATCCAAGGTCTTGAAAAAGGGTTGGGTCCTTTCCTCTTTCTTGAACCTGAATTTGGAGGCGTCAATGAGAGCAAAAGAAAGGGTTCCTTTGTTGCCAACCTCGAAGTAGAAATTCGGCGGGAAGAGGTGGTTAGTGTAGAGGTTTAGGTTGGATCCGCATTCAGTACAGTAGTAGATTGAAGCTATTGTTGATGGTTAACTTTTACCAGGGTTGAGGAAGGAGATTCGCATTCAGTTTAAAATACATGCTTTGACCCTAGTTGACTTGCTCAGTTTGGGGGCATAATCGTTCAAAATTGTTCAAAAATTATCTTTATGTTGTCCGCTAGAATGACTAGCGGACTTCGAGATGTTTTTTTGAATCACAACCCTTTATTTTTGGAATATAAAGTTAGGATGATATTTGCCAATTTTTTGTCCAAAGCAAATAGATGTTATAGATCATTGCACACACACACACACACAAATATATATATATATATATATATATATATATATATGATGGATCATACATCTTAAATAGCATACCTCTCTTAAATAACATACATTTATTAAAACTACGTCATTTTTTGGAGATATTTTTAAAAAATAAGTGGGGTCGCGTGTGAAATTTTTGTAAATAAAAAGAAAGCAAGTGGGACCACTCTCTTTTAATATTATTTTATTTATTAAAATAATATTTAGCAAACATGAGCTATGGCGACGGTCTGTACGGTTTTTTTGCGTTCGTTGGAGAACCGGACTTCATATATACATATATATGATCCCCTTCCTCACAGAACCAAAAAAAACAAACAAAAGACGAACCGGTTATAGCGACGGTTCGAACCAAAGACTAATCGGCTATAGCGACAGTTCGAACCAAAGTCATAATTATGTCGTATGATTTGTGTGTGTGTGTGTATATATATTTATATATATACACACACACACACACACAAAGACGAACTGGCTATAGCGACGGTTTTATGAGCTATGTTTGAACCGTCGCCATAGCTATCTCGTCAACTTTGTATGCTATAGAGACGGAAAAAAACGTCCCTATAATCTGGTTCGCTTTTGGTTCATTTGGAGAAAGGGACAAGATATATATATATATATATATATATATATATATATATATATATATATATATATGGTTATATGTATATACACAATGTGTATTACATGCAATGGCTTATATGATGGGTTTTTTGGGCTATAGCGATGGTTCACCCGTCGTAGTAGTCCAAAATAACTCATGACGATGCAAAATGCCGCTTATAATCCAAAAAAAATCGTCACCATAGTCGACTGTTTCTGAGATTTTTCTTATATATATATATATATATATATATATATATATATAAGATTTTACCAACGTTGTACCGAAAGAGTTATACTTTCTTCGTTCGCCAAAATATGGTGCAAGTACAAAATGATTTTGTTGTATACAAAAAGAGAGTAAATCATCAATTTTGGTGCAAATACAAAATATGGTGCAAGTAGAAAAACATTTAAATTTATTTTATACTCTCTACTTCAATTTAACACTTTAGAATTACGTAAAAGTTATCGTTAAACCAATTTATTTATTTTTAATTATGGAGGGAGGAAGTTTAAGGTATTTCTTCATTGTATGGTGGAAGTTGCACCATGCACTGCACAATCTGGGGGAAGAAACTCTAAAATTTAAAAAATATTAAAAAAATATAAAAGCGTCTAGTTTATTTAGATAAGTATTACATCGTGTTAAGGTGAAGTTGGTGTCAAGTTTATCATAATAAGTTATATAATTTTTTATTACATGAATTATTAAAAATATTGCATTGATAAGTTCTATAGCTTTTTATTGCATTGATTAATGCAACATTTTTTTATAACGCGTGCAATAAAAAGTTATATGAACTTATTTTGGTGAAATTAGTGTCAATTTTACTCTAACCGGATCCAAAAGACACATAAATTAAACTGATTTTGTCTAGTTGGTTAGCATTGTTTAGAATGGATGAAACAAAAAACAAAATTTCAGGACGGTAAAGAGATTGCAAACCGTGAAAAATCAGTTGTGTACTTGTGTTGGTATGAAAATTAACTTGGTTTAATTTGGGCTGGCCGTGCACGACTTGCCAGGGTTGTGTTAGGGTTTTCTGGTAAGATGCGGTCTCTCTTATCCGAGTTTGCACCCTTTTTTCAGCATAACCAAGAGGTCCAAGTTGACAGCTATTTTTGTCTTATCAAACTACATACAATCCAAATTATTCTGCCTTAGCCAGCCACTAAAAGACACCTACTACTATAATATTGTGTCACGAGTTCAACATTTGTCAATTCCTTTTATAAAACTCATAAAGTTCAAAAAGTCACTAACTACCAGTACTAGTTAATAATGGAGTTGAAATTATTAAAAATAAAAATGTGATTTAATTCTAATCAATAATGTGATTTTAAGAAAATACTCAAAGAATGATGACACATTAAGAATAAAAATGTGATTTTAATGTCTAATTTACACATTTTTATCAAAATTTTCAAAAAAAATAAAAACTTTCTTTTCTTTTTCTGAGTATTAAGAAAAAAATTCTAGATAAAATGAATATGGGAACTAGACTAAAAGGGAAAGAGAGAAAAGTGCGAAATAAATATAAGGAAAAGAAATAAATAAGTACTAGCATTTTTCCCAACCCTTTTTATTATCGTAGCCTGATTCAATCTTTAGGCCCATAATCTTACGTTAAGCGAAGATATCAACAGACCCATCAAGTTCCTTAAAAAACCCAGTTCAGGCTTTGGTGAAGTTGACACACATTTGACCAATGTAATATAAATACATGTTGAGAATGGCTTATACTCTTGTGGATCCGATTAATGGTCAAACATAATATTTATTTGAGTTTGGAAATTTATTAGTACCCGATCTTGAGTTTAACTTATGTATTAGGTCTCAAGTGATTTGAGTCCATGTTATGGAAGTTGGTATTTCTAGTTACTATAAAAGATTTGTTTAATGTGTGAATGGTGTAGGGTGTTTAATATTGCTCAATAATTACATCAGACAAATAAAATTAGTTATATTGGTGAACTTAGATAATTACTTTATGTGTGCTTATTTTTTTCGTTGTTCTCTCTTTTCTATGTGTGATTCAATTTAAAAATCTAACAACACATAATAATTGGCTACATTTGTAATATTAAGAGTTTCATCAGTTTATTTTAGACTAAAGTACAGTTTAAACACCAAATTTTACTCGTCAGAGACATCTGATACATTTAAAAGGTGTCTCCTTGCACCCTTTAATTATAGTTGACGTGTTAATTCACACTCTCTCATGAACTCTTATCCGGTCAAAAGTGACTGGAGGCACTGATTTTTCAATTAAAAATAGTAAATAATGAAAATATAAAATATAATGTAAATAAAAAAAAACTATGTACCCGCAATTTTGTGTATATGCACATCTAGAGGGTGAGTGAATAAGTGTCCAAATTAAAATGTGACTAACAATGACTAATTTTTATTTTCCAGTTCCAAACCTAAAACAGACATGTGAAAGTGTCTGCTTTAGAGTACATTTACTTTCGTTATAATGCAGACAAGTGATAGTGTCTGGATTAGTATATTTTATCTATTAGCAGTATACTATTATGTGAATCTATTTAAATGTAAAATGTGTCCTCTAGTATAAGCTAGGCAATGAGAGGCGCAAGGTATCCAAAACACTGTAGGCCTCCTCTTCATTAGTATATGCCTCGTTGTCTTGTAATTAGAGGTTCGTGACCACCTAAACAACATATTAGTGGCCAATTTTCTCAATTTTACTATCAAGGAGATTTGCCAACATTGTGGCATCTTGCCACTGACCGGAGGTATCAACAGAACTCATGAAGTAAATCCCCTCTGGACTATTATCAAGGAAATTCAATAAATGTCTTCCCCTCTTATCTGTCCAACCATCCGACGTGAGTGTGCAGCCATATTGCTTCCAAGGAACTTCATGTTTCACCTTTAACTCGTCGGTTTGTTTCTTTGCCTTCTTAAGTAAAAGAACCCTTATCATGATA
Source organism: Panax quinquefolius (assembly GCA_020205615.1). NCBI lineage: Eukaryota > Viridiplantae > Streptophyta > Magnoliopsida > Apiales > Araliaceae > Panax > Panax quinquefolius. The sequence goes on along the minus strand of CM035164.1, from coordinate 106,390,808 downwards.
CGTGGAGGCTTTAAACCCGACCCATATTGCCCTATAAACTTAATCATTACCTCGAAGCTCCTTGCATTTGCAGCATTGAATAGTATGTCATACTTTTAGAAAAAGTTAGCAATGTGCATATGGACTCTCTTCTTTTCCTCCTGTGTCCTTAAACGGGTTTCAATGGTCGTTTGGCTCAAACGCTTGCTAGGTCTCTCCTCTACAACTTCTTTGAGAGTCTTCCTTAGAAGTGCTTCAACCATCTTTGTTGGAGCTTTTGGTTGTGACTTTTGGAATTGAAAAGTAGCCTTCTTCCTTTGGAAGCGGTCCCAAAACTTGGGATAGTGTTAGAGGAAGTATTGGAAGCCATGCTTGGAGGAGCAGATGATTTCTTCTTCTTACAGCTCTACTACATCATCATCATCATCATCATCATCGATCCAGCTTAACTAGCTTGCTTCTCTTTTTACTATTCAAAACCAATTGCATCTCCCTCATAATTTCGGTGGATGTTTTAGGGCACTTCGCTACATCTCCAAAATTTCTTGCTAGATGTTATTTCAGCCTTTTTGTAAGACCCCGAATTTTATGAAATAAAAGCATTCAATTTTTCTTATAATAACAATTCAGTAAATGGTTAAATTGATAAAAGGTTAAAGTTAAGGGTGATATATGAATTTTTTCAAAATACACAAGTGGTTATAAAATATTCATTGTTGTCGGGGAATATTCGTTTGGTCGTGGAATATTCTTTCTGTCGGGGAATATTCATACGACGGCGTAGCCATTTGTGGGTCCCATAACGGATAAGCTCCGCGGATGAAGAAAACGACAAATTTGAGTTTTACAAATAACTGGCAGTAGTTGTTACCAATTAACACTATTGGAATATATTGGTTAAAATACGTTAATGCTGGCGTCGCACAAAGAAAGACACTGCGGTATTGCATAGTATTTTGAATTATTGATTCTTACGTAAGAAGGCACTACTCAATAATTGTTACGGTAATTATCGCTCAATATTTTATTTTATTGATTCAATAATTGTCATGCGTTGATATTTTATATTATTGTTATTTCAATAATTATCACCGCATGAGATTTCCATTATCGGATCAATAATTCATATTATTTGAATAATATTATTAGATAGCATTATTAGCAATGTCTAAAAAGTTACATCAAGGAGAGGTTTGGTCACCTAATTGCGGCGCTACGAAGAAGAGAAATTCTTATTGGAAAGCCCCCTCTTTCACAGGAGCGGCTGGTTGTCATAATTGATTACGTAATATTATTTATGAATAATTAATTATTGATTTATATGATAAGGAAATATTTATTTTATGTGGATATAAATGAGGGATATATTTATTTTATGTGGATAAAAATGAAGGAATTAATCTTCGATGTGTTTTATCAAGATTTTGTTCGATTAATGGAGGTATTAAAATCATCCGTTTGTGGATTTTGAATATTTTTGGTTTGGAATTTGGAAAACTCAAAGCTACAAAGTTGTAGAGAATTCAATTTCAAATCCAGAATGGACATAAAATCAGTATTTTCCGATAATGGGACTATTTTCTATGAAGTGTTGAAGTTTGGAAAATAAAATGATTTTATTAATTTATGGGTGGGACCCACTTGGTTATCAACATGTGGAAATCTGCTGAAAATTGGTTCAAAGTTGGTTGGTGGGTGAGAATTTTCAAGAGGCATACATAGAAATGTTGAATAATAATAAATATATTTTATTATTTTAGTCTCCTTTGGCTGTTTAAAGATTGTCTCTATAAATAAGTGCTTATGTTAGAATTGAAAAACACACCAGAAAAAGTTTTTTTCTCTATATTATCAAGCATATTTTTGTGAGTATTTAGATATCTTGAGTGTTGCTTTCAGTAGTTATATCATATATTCAAGGAAATCGCTTTCTTTTGAGGTAAGGGATTTTAAGAGTTATTATGTTTTTCATGTTTTGTAACTTTTCAGACCTTCAAAAATTCTGAAAAAATTTGAAATGATATTTTGATGAATTTTATTGATTGTTTCCAAAAATGGTAATTTTTGGATGTATAGATTAAGAGTTATAAATTTTATGAGAAAATACTATTTTAAAAGTAACCGCTTATAACTCCTTGTGGTTAACTCTAAAATTGATGAAATTTTTACTAGAAGTATATCTATGTAATATCAGTATACTCTGCGAATTTCGGAATTGTTGGATAAAAGTACAATTTATGATAAATGTCTAAATATTCGGCGGTTTTAGCCATATGAAAAATAGTAAATGAATTTTAAAAATTCTGAGAAAAATATATGTTCAATATGGGACTATATTCTGCTAAATCCCAGAAAAGAAATATTTTTGGAAATGATTTGGTATTTTTCATAAAAATGGACTAGTTATGAGTAAATGAATTAAATATGTTATGTGAACTAAGAAAATTGGAAAATAGGATTTTATGGCTTGAGAATCCTATATGAGGTATATGCAGATTTTTGATGAGGGTTTTGGTTATTGGTGATGAAATCTTAAGAGTTTGGAATTTTAGGATGATTAAATGCATTATTTAGTAAAGTGTAAATAATTAAAATAAATTGTTTATAAGTTTAAGAAATTTTATTTCAATATCATTATACCGGAATATTGATATGGATTTTATTGTAAAATTTCTACCTTTTTAAGTCGAGTTTACTATTCATGAGTTACTATTCACGAGTTACTATTTATGAGTTACTATTCACGACAAAATTGGTTTCTTTTTCTGACCAAATTATCGTTGATTTATGAATCTTACTCTTGAAATTAAATACAGTTGTTGATCATATTATTTTTATTATCATATATAACATTTTTATAACCCTGGTGATGGAATTTCTCTTTGACTTGAGTGTAAAGATGGGTAGATTATTGGTATGATCGTGACTATAGGTTCTCTTTGGCTAGTAAAGCAAAAGATGAATTGTTGGATCGGTATGATCATGACCATTGAATTTATAATTGAATATCATTAGCTTAAGTGCGATCAAAGGTGAATTGATCGACATGGTTATAATTATTATTTATATAAATTTTGAAATGATTATATATATTTTTGAGATATTAATATATTTGGAAATATCTTCTATAAGTACAAAGATGACTGAATGAATATGAGCTGTTGATAAATATATTTGGCATGTAGTGATGAAAATATGAGCTGAACTTGAGGAATATCTTTGGCACATGTGTGAAAATTACGGGTGAAGATGAATTTTGTTGTTGAATATCTTTGGCTATTTGACTCTTGAGATGATGTACAGATGAAAAGTTTTATCATCTACCATGCGAAGATGTTATGATGTATTAATTTGTTTAATTAACCCTTGTTTTATGGCGGTATTTGAGAATGGGTCATTGAGAATGTTAACAATGGAGTGAATGAGACCGTGGGGATACCTCTAATCACCAACCGTGATAATGTGATGTCGGTGAAGAAGGAATTAGAGAAATCCATGTGGTGAGTGAAGAATTGATAGTCAAGACCTTAGGTGGTCGCAGAGGTAACAAATGAGAGTGAGGAGAAGAGGAAGAAGAGGTACCTGAGGAGAATTTATTAGAGGTATTATATGATCAAAATGTAGAATTGCAAAATCGTATTCATGAGTTAGAAGAGCAGGCGGTCGTGGAGCAAAAGGATGCAACAATTCAAGCTTGTGTTACCCGATATGTGATGCTTGAACAGAAGCATTCTTTGGCAGAGTATAAGATGATAAAGATGGAATCTAAGCTGAAAGAAGAAAAAACTGAACTAGTGAGAATAAGTGATGCATGGGAAAAAGCCGCACGACACGTGGATATTGTGGAAAGAGATGTCCGATCTAAGAAGGCTAAAATAGACGATATGAATTTCTCTTTTTGGAAAGCAATTGGGAGAACCCAACATCGATTTTGAATTACCTCAGATATAAAGCGATCAACCCTGAATTCGATATGGATCAAGATTGATGATTCGGATCATGAATCAGAGTACGACGAGAAGCGATTGAGGGAGGAATATGTCCTATAGAAAAGTATATTCCAACGGTAGTGATGACGCCAAATCTCGCCTGCATAAGTCAAAATCGGGTAGTTCGAGGGATGGCGGTTGTCATGACTTACCAACAAGTGAAGAACCCAAATGAAGTTATCACGGGAGATGAGCAATGGAGAAATCATGATGACCCGGGAGAAAAAATCTGAAATGAAAGCAAGGTATTCTCAACTTTTGAAATACCGAGTAACGTAAATTTGGGGATGAAATTTCATAGGGAGGGAGATTGTAAGACCCCGAATTTTATGAAATAAAAGTATTCAATTTTTCTTATAATAACTATTCAGTAAATGATTAAATTGATAAAAGGTTAAAGTTAAGGGTGATATATGAATTTTTTTTCAAAATACACAAGTGGTTATAAAATATTCATTGTTGTCACGGAGAATATTCGTTTGGTCGTGGAATATTCTTTCCGCTTGGGAATATTCGCATTTGACGGTACAAGTGACCGTTTGTGGGCCCCATAACGGATAATCGTCGGATGAAGAAAACGACAAATTTGAGTTTTTACAAATAACTTGGCGTAGTTGTTACCAATTAACTTTGTTGAATACCCGGTGGTTAAAATACGATGAATACGCGTTATTACACAAAAGAATATTACGATATCAAGACAAGATTTTTGAATTTTTGATTCTTACGTAAGAAGGCACTACTCAATAATTGTTACAGTAATTACTGTTTAATATTTTATTTTATTGATTCAATAATTGTTGCGTTGATATTTTATATTATTGTTGTTTCAATAATTATCACTGCACAGTATTTCCCATTATCAGATCAATAATTCATATTATTTGAATAATATTATTAGATAGCATTATTGGCAATGTCTAAAAAGTTCTGTCAATGAGAGGTTTGGTCACCTAATTGGGCGCCAGTAAGGAGAAATTCTTATTAGAAAGCCTCATCTTTCCTGGAAACGGCCTGGTTGTCATAATTGATTCTGTAATATTATTTATGAATAATTAATTATTGATTTATATGATAAGAAAATATTTATTTTATATGGATATAAATGAGGGATATATTTATTTTTATGTGGATAAAAATGAAGGAATTATTGCTGAGGTGTTTTATCAGTATTTTATCGGTGTGGAGGTATTAAAAATCATCCGTTTGTGGATTTCGGATATTTTTATTTTGGAATTTGGAAAAACTCAAAGCTACAAAGTTGTAGAGAATTCAATTTCAGTCAGAATGGATATAAAATTCGTATTTTCTGATAACCGGGCTATTTTCTATGAATTGTTGAAGTTTCGGAAAATAAAATAATTTTTATTAATTTATGGGTGGGACCCACTTGGTTATCAACATGTGGGCTGCTGAAAATTAGTTCAAAGTTGGCTGGTGGGTGAGAATTTTCAAGAGGCATGCATAGAAATGTTGAATAATAATAAATATATTTTATTATTTTAGTCTCCTTTTCATGCGTTCTTAAAGCATTTTCCTATAAATAGGTGTTTATGTTAGAATTGAAAAACACACCAGAAACAAGTTTTCTTTCTCTCTATATTATCAAGCATATTTTGTGAGTATTTAGATATCTTGAGTGTTGCTTTCACGTTATATCCAGTATTCAAGTCAAAAATCGCTTTCTTTTTCAAGTAAGGGATTTTAAGGGTTGTTATGTTTTTCATGTTTTGTAACTTTTCAGACCTTCAAAAATTCTGGAAATTAGTTCAAAGTTGGCTGGTGGGTGAGAATTTTCAAGAGGCATGCATAGAAATGTTGAATAATAATAAATATATTTTATTATTTTAGTCTCCTTTGGCGTTCTAGCATTTTTCTATAAATAGGTGTTTATGTTAGAATTGAAAAACACACCAGAAACAAGTTTTCTTTCTCTCTATATTATCAAGCATATTTTTGTGAGTATTTAGATATCTTGAGTGTTGCTCGTATATATATCCTAGATTCAAGTCAAAAGTCATCGCTTTCTTTTCAAGTAAGGGATTTTAAGGGTTGTTATGTTTTCATGTTTTGTAACTTTTCGGACCTTCAAAAATTTGGAAAATTTTAAAATGATATTTTGATGAGTTTTATTGATTGTGTCCAAAAATGGTAATTTTGGATGTATAGATTAAGAGTTATGAATTTTATGAGAAAAGACTATTTTAAAAGTAACCGCTTATAACTCCTTGTGGTTAACTCCAAAATTGATGAAATTTTTATTGAAAGTATATCTATATAATATCAAGATACTGTGAATTTCAAAATTTTTGGATAAAGTACAATTTATGATAAATGTCTAAATATTCTGCGGTTTTGGTATATATGAAAAATAGTAAATGAATTTTAAAAATTCGAGAAAATATATGTTCAATATGGGACTATATTCTACTAAATCCCGGAAAAGAAATATTTTTGGGAACCGATTTGGTATTTTTCATGAAAATAGACTAGTTATGAGTAAATGAATTAAATATGTTATGTGAAGTAAGGAAATTGGAAAATAGGATTTTATGGCTTGAGAATCCTATATGAGGTATATGCAGATTTTTGATGAGGGTTTTGGTTATTGGTGATGAAATCTTATGAGTTTGGAATTTTAGGATGATTAAATGCATTATTTAGTAAAGTGTAAATAATTAAAATAAATTATTTATAAGTTTAAGAAATGTTATTTCAATATCATTATACCGAAATATTGGTATGGATTTTATTGTGAAATTTCTACCTTTTTGAGTTGGGTTTACTATTCATGAGTTACTATTCACGAGTTACTATTCACGACAAAATTGGTTTCTTTTTCTGGCCAAATTATCGTTGATTTATGAATCTTACTCTTGAAATTAAATGCAGTTGTTGATCATATTGTTTTTATTATCATATATAACATTTTTATAACCCTGGTGATGGAATTTCTCTTTGACTTGAGTGTAAAGATGGGTAGATTATTGGTATGATCGTGACTATGGGTTCTCTTTGGCCAGTAGTGCAAAGATGAATTGTTGACTGGTATGATCATGACCATTGAATTTATAATTGAATATCTTTAGTTTAAGTGCAAAGGTGAATTGATCAACATGGTTATAATTATTGTTTATATAAATTTTGAAATGATTATATATTTCTTTGAGATATTAATATATTTGGCCTGTAGTGCAAATATGAACTGTTGATGAATATATTTGGCTTGTAGTGCAAATATGAACTGTTGAGGAATGTCTTTGGCCTGTTGTGCAAAGATGACCTGTTGTTGAATATCTGTGGCCTGTAGTGCAAAGATGGTATGTGGATGAATATCTTTGGCCCGTAGTGCAAAGATGAAATTGTTAGTATGATTATAAAGCAGAGGCGTGATTTGGTATAACCATGATCTTTGATATTTCAGGTAAAGACATGTGATGAAAATTATCTTCGTCCTGGGTGCGAAGAGGAATTTAGAATCATAATTATGATTATGAGTTATTCATATAATTGTGAAAAAGAACTGTTGAGTGATGTTACAGGGATAAAATATTGTTGGTGGACTTTTAATGTGAAGAAGATAGTAGACTTTATGGTCTATTTGACTCTTCTAATGGATTGCTTGTTCCGCTGCAACTATGGTTGAAAAGTTTTATCATCTACCATATGTTCTAAATCTCTGATTTATTACTGATGAAGGCTATTGATAATTTAATTATCTTTAGCCATGATATTCTTTACTGAGCTAGTTGTGCTCACCATTTTGCTTCACAATTCCTTTAAGATAATAAGAGTGTAGCTGGGTCGAGCGGGGGTAACAGGGGAATAGAACGGTGGTTGTCATTTAGTAGTTACATTTGGTGAATCAACTAGGGTGAGGCGAACCCAACGTTGGAAGGGTGTTTTGCCACTATCATACAAGATCTCTAAAGACATACAATCTCGTGTCATCATAAGACAAGGTTGTGCACATCCACTTGCTGAGTATATCTACGAGCACTACCTATATAATCTTGGTGTTTGTTTGAAGTATAATTCTCAATTAGAGACAGTGGAGATAATGATATGTCAAGAGAAGACTCACCATTGGGAAGAATATGATAGTAATCTTCTCGTTTTTCTTTGGGGGTCTATTGGTCAACCAAGGGATAATTCGTGGCCATATGATATCTATCATAACCTAGACGCATGGCCTCCCATGTACGAAGGTTTCCTTGAGCACTTCCCAAAGATTCAAATTTCTAAAACAGTTTTTTACTATACCTTTATGTAAGGTGTCATTGTGACGTGTTATCCAAGGTTGGGATGAGAGTCACAGTTGGTATATATTTGTATCCAAACTCACAACATATGTGTTGTTGTATTTTGCACGACAATTGTTGTAATAAAGTTGTAGTTATTTTTTGTACCATGTATTTAGCGACTCAGAATGGGTTGGATGGAATGGAAGTATTTTGGGGTTGTCACACTTTTGATTCCCGAATGACATTTCTTCCCACAAAGGATACATTGCACTACATCATTATTACTAATATCTGACCAATACCCATATTTTCAACCCGTGTCCTTTAATTTGGCATTTTTTTTCGAGTCCTTGGTTATATCATAACCATTGACTCATAAATTTTTTGTCATTTTGTTTTCTAGTTTCTACAAAATACAATCAAACAAAAAATATAAGAGACAATTAAGTCATTAACATATTTTTATTTTTACTTGTGAATGTATTAGTATATTACTAGTTTAGTAAGTAGTAATCATTCACACTAAACAATAAATAGATATTATTTACACTTTGTAAATTGTATCAAAAAAAGTAAATAATAAATATAACTTATTAAAAAGTCGAATCACCTCTCACATAATTTTGTAGTGTTTAAACTTTAAAGTTTAATCACAATTCACAAAACACAATAAATGTACTAACCTAGCTAAGTGACTAACTGTTCTCTATATATTTAATTAAACTTTATGTATTGGCACTAAGTCATTAAGTTTTAAAAAAGTTTTGTCTTAATGTTCAACTTGGGGTTAAGTCATGTTCTACATATTCATTGCAATAAATACATCAACTTGTCATTATCTACGGTACATTAATTAGCTATAAATATATGAAAATTTTAGTTGGCACTTGGCATATGTATATAGCATGAAAGATTCAGAGAAATATATATTTTTAAAGATGAAGTTCCTTTATTTGTTCAAACCTCCTGAAAAAAGAAAAAGTCAAGGAAAGAAACAAAGTAACATAGAAACAGATAAATAGAGAGAAGATCAAGGTTGGGTCAAGGCTGTGTGAGAGAAGGTCAAAACAAAGCAAGAAGAACATATGTGAGAAAAGGTTGGGTCGACTCAGCTTTCGTCAGTCATAGTCGCCGCTAGCTATGGACTCGCCTACTATGATGGTTATAATGGGTTGTGATGGTGGTTGAGTTGCGATGGATCGAAAAAGTCGTGATCGAGTCCAAACTTTGGAGATGTTGCGAATCACGATTGCAGTCTGCAAATAAGGGTTTATTGTCTTTCTCATTCTTTTTTAATCGATGGGTCATATGAGTTAATGCCCATTGGTCAATAGGTCAGAAGATGGCCAGAGTTGTTTAAGCTTTTAAGGGTTAAACATTTAAAATTGGGTTAGAGCTGCTAAGGCACACGCCTTAATTAGCAGCTCCACCTCAAGTCGACTCTCGCTGTGACAGTTTCTCCATTGCTTGGACGCCTAGACGTTGTCATGGCGACACAATGACAACTATGAATCCAACATATGTTGGATCATGATTTGTCCAACGGTCAACCTGATTTCAAAAAACAAATCATGATCCAAATCTATTCATTTCAAAAAATTAGTATTTGTAAAATCCAGATCCGATTCATTGACAAGCTTACTCGTAAGTAGTTATTTTGTATGAAGTTATGGTAATGGGCCATTTCTAGTGACAATATATCGTGTAGTTGTTGGGAGAAATTGTCGAGAACATAACAAATGAATCAAAATGGTTAGGTTCTTGTACATTGTTTTGACGAAAGAGAAAAACACTGACTTTTTACATTAGCAGCTAATGATTATATATATAGGAGATTGATCCATAACTAACGTTATCAATTTAAGGTTAGTCTTACAACAAATCTGGAGCGTCCATCCGAATATCGGACGATTAATATAACTCTTGTCTGCAATTTAATTTTTAGTATTCTGCAGTTTAATACTGCGTTAAACTGCGGACAAGACAGATGACCAAAATAGTACTCCATACGTAGTGATGCGGTTGAAGAGCAAGCATGCCAGTTTAGGAAAGATTTGATCCAGTTTATGGAAAGATTTGATTCAGTGGCAATTTGGTAATTTCGGTCAAGTTTGGAGTGTCGGATTTTGGCGTTTTCGGAGCCTAATTTCATTGGAAATGGGTCAACTGTCAAAATTCACCAGCTATGCTTGTAAACTGCAGGGTTTTTTTTGGTCAAATTCCATCGTTTAGGCCTTCAAAAATATATTTTACTGTTTTTGGGTTATTTTTGTAATTTTTCTTATTAGTTTTTTCTTTTCCGTTTTGGATTCCGTTTTAGGATTTTGTTATTTAAACATTTGTTATGATGGGAAGAGACAGTTTTTGATGAATAATAGACTTTTCTTATTTTCCAAAATTCCATACTTTTTGAAATTAATTTTCATACTTTTTGACACCAATTAATTCCATAAAGATATAACAGTTTCACTGAAGTACAGAAGTTGAATTCCAAAAAATTGAGTTCTAAGAAGTTGGAGAATTTGCGGTGGAAGTTTAAGCCTTCGGAAGAGACTCTAACAGATGATGTCAAGAATTTTGAATAAAATGGTTTATTGGTTAAATAAATTAGAGGAAAAGATGTGCTTGAATAATATGAGATTTGAGTCGTGTTGCTGATCTTGCACATCTACAAGAGGATAATTTCTCTAAATATCAGTCACCATATGATTGTAGAGTTGTTAGAATTAATCGGAGTCTAGAAAATTAAAAAAAAAATTGATTTTGGCATCCGCAATTTGGGGGTTATTTACAAACGGTGTCGTTTATTAGTTGATCATTTGGTCATACTTAGCGTCCGCAGTTTAATATTGCGAACGAAGGCATTTACAAAGAGGGGTATTTTAGTCATCTATCCCGTCCGCAGTATTAAACTGCGGAATACAGAAAATTAAATTGCAAACGAGAACTATATTAATCGTCTGATATTCGGATGGATGCTTTAGATCTGTTGTAAGACTAACCTTTACCCATTGTCAGCTGAAGGTTCTTGTTCGTTATCGGCACTGTATTTGTTGAAATAAGTAAAATATAAGAAATACAGTACTAACATATACAAACATCCAGAGATGTTGTTTTGAAAACCCTCCCTCTATAAAAATCGAGTCCTTCTACGGCGACATTTTCTTGGCGACATTGTAGCAACATTTTTTTTTTTTTTTTTTTGGTTTTTTTTTTTTGTAGTACCTCTTAAAAAATGTATAATATTTATTTAATTGAAATTTTGTAAAAAGCAGTGTGTTTTAGGTGTAATTTGGATACGATACAGAAATAGGGTCATGCGATAACATGCATAACCTCGTTTCTTATGTGTATTCAAATTACACCTAAAATACTGTTTTTTACAAAAAATTCAATTGAAATAAATATTATACATTTTTTAAGAGGTACTACAAAAAAAAAAGACCTAAAAAAAAAAAAAATGTCACTAAAAAATGTCAACAAAAAATGTCCCCCTAGAATTTTCCATAAAAATCTCATTGACGTTTAATTTTATGCTTAATAATTAATATGCAATTTCTAACAGTCTAAAGACTATAAAACATAACCTTTTTAATATAAAAGTTTAGATTAAATTAGGGGGAAAAAATTAAAATATTTTTCTTAATCGTGTCATAGGCAAAAACATACTTGTCACAAGTAAAACAAAGGCTAAAAGGTCAAATAGCACATTTCCTATAGAAAAACTACATAGATACTCTTTCACCAACTAAACTAGTTACGACACAAGTAAATTCTCACCATTCTTTCATCTCAAGGGAACGTAACTTTGCACTGATTAGGATAACAGGTTATCAACAAATACAATGTTACCTATTCTATCTCAAAAATGTAACAATCAATCTTTTGGTGTTCTTAATGATTCAAATAAGAATAATTAGAAGCAGAATACATAAACATTAATGCCTGCGTAAACATACTAACTAATAACTAACTAAATCAAATCAAGTCCCATGACCCGAACAGTATATTATTCCTGGGGCATGATTGTAAGGCCGAGGCAGTTGATTTAGGAACAGCTAAAGAGGTGGTTTCACCTCCTGCAAAGCTATAAATATCACCTTTTTTTTTTATCAAACTCTAGACATCTTCATCGCCCATACCAGATGTATAATGGCCAGCATTCCTATCCTGCAAACATAAAATGACCAAATCATGACATGAATTAGTACCCAGAATTAGCGAACACAAGGGTAGAGAACACCTTGCTCATAACTGTAGAGCTATTATTTACTTGGATCCTGTCTAAAGAGCATACTAATTTTTACTTCAGCTAAGACCTAAGGTATGCCAAGGTGCCTGACATAACATAAGAAGGAAGCTTGAGCATACAATCAAGCACAAGTTGCATCCCTATGGCTAAAGATGTAAATCATAACTTGTTCTCTATGGCCATTACCCACCCCTCCAATGTCACATAGTCACAAACATATTATAGCAGCTATTACTACACCAACATAATGCCATATTGCCATGCAAACTAAAAGGTTTTTTCAAATGAAAGTCGATGTGTAGGACCAATAATGAAATATATCTTGCAACTTAACTTTCCCAAACTAGTCAGTATGATAACAGTAGCAACAGATGTTAACCGTAAACAATAAACAAAGAAAACTACCTGAGATAACATTCGCTGCTTGTTCAGGATCTGAGTCCTTGCCTTGTTGAGGACCGAGTTTGGTGACATGTACATCCTCTGCACCAAAATAGAATCTCATTTATTAACATGAAAGAAATTTAAGCAAGAAAAAAAACATTCTTTGGGACGGTCCAATGCAAATTCCAGAGAAAAAAAGTGAGACTAAACTATAAACATGTAGCCAACAAAAGCAATGCACCCCATAAAAGAACTAGTCAGATGAGAAGTATTAACGCTATTCTCCCAGGACTTTGTCTGGACTATCACTTGCCTTTTTGCAATTTACAAAAACATGGAAGTAGATCTCAGTCAAAGAAGATATTGGCATTTGAGGAACAGACAGGACTCTTATAACAGATGGTCACTAATCTATCTACAAAATGTAATCCAACAAACACAATTTCAAGGAACCCAAAACACAATGTACATACATTGGAATCCAGTTTTGGATGAACCACTTGCCAACAAACACAATTTCAAATATATTCTTGGATTACATATATGTTTGTCAGATTACATATAACTCCAACCAAAACACAATTTCAAGGACCGCACAGAGGACTCTTATACCAGACGGTAAATAATCTATCTACTGAATGCAATCCAACAAACATTTATATGTTAAAAAAAGTACAGGAGAAGGGGACATAGTATGAAACAACCTTTTCGGTACCAGATATACGCTTTTCCATGCCAGAAAGAAGCTTCCTCTTTGGCGAGAAGCCAAAGACATCATGAAGAATTTCATTATCCTGTTCATACAAACCAATCATTTTAGTTTAAGAACATATCATCATCATGTCAACTTAACAAGGACATGAAGAAAAAGATAAGAACAAGAAAAATAACCTGCATTTGCTTGACGAATGCTCCCCCAAGAAAATGCTTCAGAAAGTTCACCTGTTCAATGAAAGGGGAGATGAGACCTAAGAAAATAATGGATATACACATCCTGAAAGCTCGGTTGAGAAGCAGAAGACGTACCTGTATCAGTTGAGACCATGTTGTTGTGTTCAAGGACTCTCCACCAATCTTCATTGAAGTTTCTGGACTATACCCATCCTGATAGATATAAAAGGGATATTAGTACATCAATCTTTAGTCACATACATGTAGAGAGCAAAACAAAACTAATAAAAGAAATACCTCAAGAAATTCCAGTATATCCCGAAACGTGTTGCGCTGACTGTTAAGATCTTTCTTGACAGAACCTTTACCACCTGCCTCCACAGAGAGGCTTCTCACTTGATTAAGGATTTTCGCTCTTAATCCTTGTATATGTGCGAACTCCCGAACATTGTTCCCATCATTAGTGGAGCTGTCACTAGGGCCTTTAGATGAGCTAGAAAATTTCTCAAGATTTCCCATCTCAAAAATTAATGCAAGTGCTTCACCAGCCACAATTCGTACAGATCTATCAACCTTGTCTAGTAGACTAGAGAAATAAGAAATTGACCTACATCAATTAAAAATAAGCTTAAAATTCTTCTAATTTCTGGGTGAAAACAAGTTTTGTAAACTTTTGCCATAGTTGCATGACCGGAAGTGTGAATAATTTTTAGCCTAAGAAGAGATATTCTCCTTTGGCAACAATTGGATATGTGCCCATGGGTATCCAATTTCCATCTGCATGGGCATGCACATGAGCTTGCTAATTTTGAGAACTACAAGGTCTGAATGTGAAAAGTCCAAGCCAAAAAATTGAAAAGAGGGTAGAGAGAGTTACTCACTCTTGCCAAGTTTTAGGATTAAGGGTCCACCCGTCCATAGTTGTAAGGAGAAATGACCAGGCAGAGACCACTGATGTGATAATAGCTGGAGAAGGTTTCATAGCAACTACCTGAGACGTGATACACAGTTAATTCTCCATAGAAGGGTTCCAAGATAATTGGCAACATTTGACTAATCAGACATATTATTACACAAAAAAATTACATATCAAAATGTGACACATTAAAGAAAGCTCTACTAATCAAAAACATAAAAAAGTTTAACTGAAATATCACTAGCAAAAGACTGAAATTCAAAACAAGATATCAACAGAGAGGGATCAGTATGGCTCAATGGTTCATATAACAGATCCTCCATAGGTCAAGACACGAATATAAACACATGATTCAATAATGTCATATCTGAAAACAGTAATAAGAAGTGCACATACATTGGAACCCAGTTTTGGATGAACCACTTGCCACATTATTTGCATTGATTTTTCTGTTTCCACTGGCTCATCTCCACCAATAAAAGTTATAATAGCCAAACACTCCAACAACTAGAATCACAAACACAAAGCAATAAAATCATAAATTTGAAACCCAACTGTTTCTAAGGAAAAATTTAAAGCATCTAGTTGATTCATTGTTGTCCTTCATACCGCAGATATCTTAGACGTTTCAGACCGAGATTTGAGAGCTTCAACAATAGGAGAGACTGATTCTTCCAATATTTCTAGGGCTTTCTCCCCAGGACCAGTGGTCAGCGCTAACAATCCTAACAAGGAAAAAGTAAAAGCTTAGAAACACTACATATTAAGCAAAGTAGAATCATCTAGCAAGAAGGATTAGATGATCACCAATAGCATGAGATGCTAAAGCTATTTCTTTAGCAGACCCCCGCTTGACAGAATTCAAACATAGATGCAGTAACGTAGCAAACCTGAAGAGGAAAAGCACCATATAATAACAGCAATCTCTTAAAATATACAACTGAGACATCTAAACCCACACCGACATAAATGCAAAGACATAAATTAGTGTTTTAAAAGTCGCTAGGCGGCGGAGGGGGAGCCTAGCGCCTAGGCGGTGGCTAGGCGTTTTCCTAGGTGGACCAGAAGTTTTGTGAGGCAGTCTCATTTATTTATTTTTCTATTATGCATACTTGTTATACTATACAAAGCATATAGTAGATACTATTTTTTTAATTATACGCGAAAATTACCCAAAAAACAATTTTTTTAAGCTTAAAAATTCATTTCAAGTATTGTAGAGTTTCAAAGTACAGGTCTGGTTCTGCCTAGGCAGTGGCCTAAACGTTTAGCCAAATCGAGACAGTAGAGGACCGTCTAGCGCCTAGGCGGAGATTAATCGGACCTAGGCAGAAATTTTTTACACACTGATATAAATTCAGATAATTTAGTTTGACTGTTTCTACAATTTATTTTATTTATTAAATTTCCACTTATCAATAAGTTATAACTTTATTTTTTTCCTTGCATGTTTTCCCTCTTTCTGTTTTTAATAACCCATTGCATCTGCATGGATCCAATATGACCTTGCAAGCAAGGTTAGGCGGATAGTCTAACATGCCAATAATTTTCTAAATATAGATTTCACATTTATTGATGTAGGGAACTTAATTGACCCATCTTCTTGTTCTTATTATTTAGACTTTTTTTCATAATTTTTTAAAAAATTTAGAGGCTCCTAACTAGCTAATGAGCGTAGCCCAAAACCGATACCGAGTCAAAAAATGACCTACCAAGACATAGGCCGTTACTGCGACTTTGAATCATGATTTACATTGTTAGCAGATTACCGAAGCTCACATGATGCATGTATTTATCTCTTTTCTCTTCTTCCTCTTATTATCTCTATTTCTTACAATTTCTTCTGAATTTTTGTCGAAAATGCAGGACATAGGGCAAGAAGAGTGGAAATAAACTTAAATTGAGGCGACCACGAATCAGAGTTCATCAAGTATGACTTCAGAGTAATTTTATACATATTACTTGAATATAGAAATAGTCCTTATTTGTGTAATATAAGAAGGACATAGATTATCATTAGAACATTTTTTCCAAAGCTAAACCAACAAATATGATTTTCGTACCATAGAAAAATTACATATAATTACACTTGAACAAAATTATGATCACTTGAGTTTGTCAAGCAGACAAACAAATTTAGCCAAAGAAAACCTAAAACGAGAAAGTAGATACAACAATTAAAAAATGCTTACTTCTTCTCGACAAATTCATTCTGTAATTTGCTATTGAAGACCTCTATAATAGAAGCCAAAGCCTTCTCCCTTGTTGATCCCCTTTATAAAAGTACATTAAAGACTAACATTAGCTTTCAGCTGAAATAATAATAGCATCACATCTTAATTGATTTCAAATAAAGCCAAGGATGAAAATAACCAAGTATCAATTAGTTACTTGATCTTGAACAATTCCCTAAGGGAACATATAAAATACAAGTATTAATTGAACAGCAATTAACTACCTTTTCTCATATAAAGCATCTAAAGCCAGATCAAGTACAGTCTCTTTATCAAGCTGCAAGTCCTGAACACCAGACACCAGCATTTGATCCGACCGCAGTGTGGATGTTGAACTTGCACTTTCAGTATCAGAGCCATCCAACATGGCAGCATTCTTACGTAGTGAACTACCTACAAAACCCAATTAAACCCAAACCAAATGCCTTTCAATTCATCCCGTTTGAAACATTCAACAAAATACGAACATGCAGAGATTATTAAGCAATTATCATTAGATAAAAAAAATAAAATATATATAACAGAATTTTTAGCATAACTGAGGTGAATTACTATTCATAAAATTGAAGTTTGAACTTACACTGAATACAGAACATAGAAAATTGCAGAAATTAAGCAACTATCATTTCATAAAAACTTGAAAAAAAAAAAAAGAAACAAACTTTTGAGCAAAATTGAGGTAATTTACGAATTTAAACAGTATTCAAACAATAGAAGTTAGAACACAAAACGTAAAAAAATCCACGAAATTACAGAAATTAAGCATAACCCTAAAATCCAACACATTCAGAAATTCATAGTCGTACAGATAAATATGATTCAATATATCGATAAACAAACTTACGTTTCCCCATTTGATAACAGCTCCTGAATGAAATCGTCACAAAAAACTACAGAGTTGACTATGAATTGAGCGGTGAAAATATATGCAAAACAGATCAAAAGGCCGAGATTGAATCGAATAAACCACTGAACAAATCGATTTTGAGTCCGAAAACAATGTATCCATTAAATTAAAGATTCGGAAAATTTAGAGGAGGGAAAAGAGAGACGTACAATCCCTGTATCTATAGATTTGGGGCTGTATAGAAGAAGGATGAGGTAACCAATTTGTGACACAGAGGAGAGAGAAAGTTATAAACGAATTGTCCAAGTAAGTGGCTCGGAATATTCTTCGAAAAGGTTACGGAATAGTACGGGTGACGTGGATTGATCATGGCCGTTCGATTTAGGGGTGGATTGTGTTGTGGGGCCACGTGCCAGTTGGAGGGAGATTTGGGCACACGCTGTGTGAGGGAGTAGGAAGCGTGGAGGTGACAATTGTCTGATGTCAGACGACTTCCTCTTGTCAAAATTCATGTATATGTATGTGTTTATAGCACGAATCTTTTATGAATTGTGTTCTTATCAAAAAATGATAGGTGTTTAAAATGGTGTTTATGATATGAACTAATTTATGACACATATTTATGACATTAATCTATTTATGAATCGTATTTGTGTCGTGTTATTATGTGTGTTCAAAATTATCGCCTCTAACACTCTGTTTTTTGAGGTTTGGACGAAAAAAAATTAAAAAACTTAAATTAGAACAGAAAAAAAAATAGAAAATTTAAATTTTTCTTTGTGTTGTTTCTAAATTTTTAATAGAAAAAAATAAAAATTTTAAAAAATAAATTGCGCTTTTGAGTTCTAATGAAATGAAAAGAAAAGAATCATTTTTATAAATTTACCCTTTTATTAATTATAACCATTGAATTATGAATAAAAATATGCAAGATAAATTTAATCAAAGAAAAAATTTCATAATAAAATACAAATATCTAAATAAATGTTAGGCAAAAATTACTTATACAAAGTCATTGTCATACCATACCTAAAAGTCATCAAACATAATCTGTATTATTAATATTAACGGAGATTATTCATCAAAAATTTTAAGAAATTCAATCTCCTCTCTAATGGTAACCCAAACACTGCTCGTGCATTGTCTTGATTTTCTAGTAGCCATAAATAGGCATCCTCAAATGCTCCATGGAATCCGACGTCAACAAATAGTGAATCCAAGGATCCAAGTTTTCAATCTCTTGAAGGAAATCGTGAATATTATTGGAACTTGGAAGAATACGCTGCGTAAACCACCTTTAATGTGTAGACGGCCCCGCTATTGGTGTGGCGTACTTTGTAGACGGTGTCTTCCCTTTCTTTGTCAAGGACTTGGACTTTCTCTAGTTCAGATATGCTGTTAACTTTTTGACAAGTATGGGTGGTACGTAGTGACGAGCTGAATATCATTTTTAACATTAGGAAGGCGGGGTTGGGGCAATTGATCAACTACTACTTGCATATTAAGTATTAATAACATTAATGTCATGGAATGGGAGAGTTTCAGGTTTGGTTATGGAGTAGTACGTAAAACATAAAAAGGGTTTAAACGTATGTGTTTATATACAAATTGGGAACATGAGTTGTAATTTAAAATTTATTATATTAAAAGTTGAGGATAATATGGGAATTATAAAATTATTACTTATTCCAATTTTTTTCCGTCTAAATCAGACTAATTTTGGACGGAAAACTTTGGCAGGAAAAGTGACCAAGTTTTCTATCCATTTCTTTTCTTTTTTCGTTTATTAAAAAACTCAGAAACATAGGAATTGGAAAGAAAACTTAAATTTTTCGTCCATTTCTTTTTTTTTTTCTATCCATTTTAAAACTCAAAAACAGAGTGTAAGTCTTTGGGTTTTTCTAGTGGTGCCTCTAGTTTTGTGTACTTGTCATGTATTTCGATTGAAGGTGGAGAATAGAGATGCACAAAAGTTCTGCGGCCTGGCCTTGGTTCGGCCTTTGAAGGCTTAAAAAGGCTGTCATTTAAGTACAAAAAATTGGCCTAGTCTGGCATGATCCAAAGCCCAGCTTGGACTGAGCTCTAGCCTAAGTCCGACGTGGGCCTGGCCTGGCCTGACCTGGTCAGGCGCACCAGGCATGGCCTGCTTGTTAGTTGACCACTTTGTTTTCATATCTTGTTAAAATAGTCTACTCTAAGCCACTAGCCACTACAAAAAAAATAGACTTAGATTTCGAAACGATTTTTCAAGTAACGACTTATAAAGTCGTTGGCAAAAATGCATGTTTTGCAACGAAATTCGTCATTCGTTGCAGTTTGTGAAAAGCTTTCATTTTTCGTAACGAAATTCATAGGTCGTTGCAAAAATTCGTTGCCAAATTGTTGGCGGGAACCCCCCTGCCTGTTTACTTTTTTGTTGCCGATGAGATTTCTCCTCTTATCTTCGGCAACGAAAACTTTTTTGTTGCTATATTTTGTTGCCTAATATGGGTCACATTCATTGTTTACAATTTTTTTTCGTTGCGCTTTTTTTGCAACGACTGGTAAATTGTTGCCCAAAATTAAGATAAACCCAATAAGCACGTTCTGGCCACTCTTTTTTCACATTTTTGTATTGATGATCAAGTTTTAATTAGCACTTTCTTTTATTTTGTTCCAAAACATGTGCCATGATACTTTTAACGATTATAATCTGCAACGTTATTTATTCATATATAATTCAAGTATGGTTCCATTGCTTCTAATAAAGACATTTATGTTGTCATGTATTTACAATATGAATATGAATATATGATCTTAATTGAATTTAACTGGCTCTCAAAATTCTAGTCACCATATGCCCATATCATAAAAAATATCTTTTACTTTTCTTTTTCTTTTTTGTAGGTCAAGACATTTGTGTTACCGCTAATTACTTGAAGTTCTCGATCTCGTTCTTGAAAGAATTCTTCATTGTTTGTGTTATATGAACTTGTTTATACCTCTTTTCAAGTACATGAAAATGGTTTCTAATTAGTTTATATAATTTATCTATCTGTTATTAGTGTTGTATTTTCTATTTAATTTTCAAGAAGAGCAGGTAAAACTGAAGCTTGTTGGTGCATTCGATGTTGGTATAGTCATTCTTTTGAAGCTATTCTTGTTATAAATTTGTTATCTTGAAATGTTAATGGATAACATTTCGTGAAATTAGGCTTGAAATTATAGCTACATTGTATTGTTACTCTAATTAATGAGATAATAATTTAAACAAGCATTGAATGCACTATGTGATGCTATGAAAACTTTTTGAACTAAGAAAACTATATTACTACTTGAAATAAAGCTTAAAGAGCTTATTTAATGTATTCAACATATCTGATTCATTCTCAAACATTATATTAAAAGAATTGTTTGCCCAACTAATATTTTGCTGAAACAAGTTGAGGATTGTAATAATAGCAAAACACCAGCTGCAACAATAAATTAACTAAATTTTAACTTTTCATCATAATTAACCAAAATAGGAAAATAAAAATCTCAATATCATCCATTGTACTTTAAATTAATGATTTACCAAGTCTAACATAAAGTTCAACATTAATATCCAAGTTTTTGTAGTGTCTACAACAAAAGTTCAACAGTTTTGAATGTCTATAAATAATGATCAAGAGTTGTTCTTAGAGTCATGAGACGCTTCCAACTCTCCTGCATGCCAATGCAAATTTGTCATTTTCGCTAGATGAAGACTTCTCTGCTCGAGGACCAAATTCAAAACCAAGCAATCTCCCTGTCTTCTTGTCCAACATCGAGTCATAATCTCCCTTTTGTCATTATTGTCAACATTTTCAGATTCTGCTTCCATCTCAGAGATGCATTTAGTCTCAAGTGATTTCATTTCAATTTGTGAAATTAACAAAAAATGCAAATAATTCAAATATAGCTTCTTTAACTTCAGTTAAAAGATTGCAATGTAAATCAAGAATAATGCCTAAATCATATGTTTGACTACCTCTATTATCAAAAACAGGGTAAGGTTTGTATAACTTACGTATGCAGATTCATTTTTAAGTTTTACCCACTCGTTTGTTCGTTTTTTTTGATGTGTGCTTTTGTAACCTTTAATTGGATCTCCCTTGAAATTAAATTAAAATAATTAATAACGAGAGCATTATTGAGGGATGAGCTGAGATAAGTCATATAACCCTATTTGAGTAGGGTTATATGACTAATCTCAACTCAAAAACTGTATCCATTCAAATTACTATCTAAATTCTAATTACTCTTTAGCAACAAAATTCAAAGATGAAATCACTGTTGATCATAATTATATACACAGGGTCACAAAAACCAATGCAATCAAATTAAAAAGTCCAACTATATCGGTGTAAATTTATTTCTTTCTCCAAAACTGACAGTAAAACTAAATTCCAACTTTCTGAATTATAAGCAGAAAATAATGGTCATGGATATTTTGAGCTCCAGCAACTTTATGAAAGAGGAGACACAAATACACAGACATGCTGATCATGTAAATATAATAAAACAACATGGAACTCCAAGAACCAATGAAAAATGCAATACTTAAGTAATATAAAAAACTAAGACCATTCATGGAAAAATAATAAACACTATATCAAAACATGTAATGAACTGCCAAATGGAGTATCATGTTCACTATTCTTTTTGTGTTTGCATAGTATGTTTATTAAACAAATCTTATAACCATTAGCAAAAACAGTAAATCGACATTAAAAATTGTATGAGATGAACACAACAAATTAAGTAGGCATTCAAGTATTTCCATAGAATTAATTATAACCAAACTACTTGCAGCGAATTGTCCTGATATGCGTTGTTATATTCTCTTCAAATACAATCCAAACATATACTACAATTCAAACAAACATTTTTATATGATTAAGGAACTGTTACACCAAGACCTTTAACCCTAAAGGTTTCCCCAAATCTCCCTGATTACACTATCTCATACATAATATTAGACTGACTTTCCCCATATTTCCATAATTAAAGAAAAACTGGAATTGCAATTCATTCAACCAAAAAAAACTTATTGAGTACTGACAACATATATGTTATAATAAAAAAAAATCATAAACCGTTAAAACAAAATATTATGAATTAATCCATCCACAATTCTAAAACAAAAGCTTCAAGTTTAAGTTTGGGTATGTAAGCTGCATACACAACCAGTAGAAGAATCCTAGCTAGGGTAAAAGTAAATACTAATCCAAATATATGAACTTGAATTAAACCTCATATGTTAAAGTAAAAGTAACTTGTAATTTACAAGTTACGTTCTATTTAAAACCTCGATCATATGTTAAAGAAGAGAAATTCAAAGTGGTGACCTAAGGTAGTGGAGGGTGATAAAATATGATGCACGTGACTTGTGTTAATATGATGCACGTGAGGTCTTTTTATTAGAGTCAATAGTTGAATAAGTAAGCAGGAGTTGTTAGGAGTCATTTACTAGACGTGGGCCATTTGGCTATTCTTTAGGAACAAGCATAAGAGGGGAACTTCTTCCACTTCTTCAGGCTCACGAAACTGAATAGTACTGCTATGCTAGTCTTATTTAAGTAGTTGTTAATTTGTTGTTATTGGTAGATGAGTGAATCTGATTATTAGCTTCCTTCTTCTCAGTAAAAGGTTTTACATTTTTCCATTGTTTCGTGCTCTGTTTCTGCTGCAGCAGAGTTTTCCTTTTTGCTTGCTTGATTTTCTGCAGTAGTATTATTATTGTGCCAACATTTTTGGTATCAGAGCCTCGTTCGATTGATGTTGGGCGTTAGAGTTTTTTGGAGTGTTGCTGTAGCATCATCCGTGGGGTTTATTGTTGTGCACACAAGGTGTTCGACAAAAGGTTTGAGTAAGCTTTTCGCAACTATAGCAAACGGTAATGTTCTAAATCTTTCTCAATCCTTGATTCCTCCATTTACTGGAGAAAATTATGAGTATTGGAGTATCAAAATGAAAACCTTTTTTACTGCACAAGAACTTTGGGAGTTGGTTGAAAATGGTTTTGCAGAGAATGCAACGGATATTAGAGAACTTCGCAAGAAGGATGCGAAGGCTCTGCTTGTTTTGCAACAGGCTGTAGCAGACCCTATATTTCCTCGAATTGCTGGTGCCACGAAGTCGAAGGAAGCATGGACTATTTTGAAGCAAGAGTTCCATGGGGACAAGAAGATAACAACAATTAAATTGCAGACTTTTCGAAGAGAGTTTGAGACACTCTTCATGAAAGGTAATGAGTCTGTTCAAGATTTCTTCTCTAGAGTTTCTGGTATAGTTAATCAAATGAGAGCTTTTGGAGAGACTATCATAGATCAGAAAATTGTGGAGAAGATATTAAGGAGTCTACCGAATAAATTTGATCATGTTGTTACAGCCATTGAGGAGTCTAAAGACTTATCTACATTTTCTCTTAATGAACTAATGGGTTCTCTTTTAGCACATGAAGAGAGAATTAACAGGTCAAAGGAGAAGAATCTTGAGCATGCCTTTCAAACCAAGGTCGAGGTCTCAAGTAAAGGAAGATTTGGCGAAGGCTCTTCTGGACAAATGCAATTTGGTAGAGGCCGAGGTAGAGGTGGCTACCGTGGTCGTGGACGAGGTTGAGGAAGTTCTGATATTGGGCATTTTAACAGACATGATAACAAAGGAATGCAGTGTTATAATTGCAACAATTATGGTCATATAGCACGAAATTGCCCGGAGAAGATTGAGAAAGCCAAACAACAAGCCAATTTTGTCGAGGAAAAGGAAGAGGAAGGTAGCCTTTTTCTTACTTATTTAAATCCTAACATAAGTAAGAATGATATTTGGTTTCTAGACAGTGGCTGTAGCAACCATATGACCGGAGAAAGGGGACTATGCTTTGGCATTTAAGGTATGGGCATTTGCATTTTAATGGGCTGAAATTGTTGGGTCAGAAAAACATGGTGTCAGGATTGCCATCTATTGTATCTGTTGATAATGTTTGTGAAGGTTGTGTTTATGAAAAGCAACACAAGATGTCATTTCCAGTTGGTAAAGCTTGGAGAGCAAAGATGCCTTTGGAATTGGTTCACGCAGATATTTGTGGACCGACAAAAACTTTATCTTTAAATAATAGTAAATATTTTCTATTATTTACTGATGATTTTTCCGCATGAGTTGGGTGTTTTTTCTTACTCAGAAATCCGAGGCGTTTGAAAAGTTTAAGGAGTTCAAAGCCTTTGCAGAGAAACAAAGTGGCTACGTAATCAAAACTCTCAGAACTGATAGAGGGGGAGAGTTCTTATCCGATGAATTTACTCTCTTTTGCAAAGAGAATGCTATCCGGAGGCAACTAACAGTACGAAAGACTCCAGAACAGAATGGAGTTGCTGAGCGGAAAAATCGGACGGTTGTAGAAATGGCACAGAGTATGCTAAATGAGAATGAGCTTCCGAATAGTTTTTGGGCCGAGGCAGTAGCTACCGCAATCCATCTTCTCAACATATCTCCAACAAAAGCAGTAAGAAATCAAACACCATATGAAGCATGGTGGGGAGTTAAGCCCAATGTAAGTAATTTAAAAGTTTTTGGTTCCATTGCATATGCCTTAATTGATTCTATTGATCGTACTAAGTTGAAAAAGAAAAGCGAAAAGTGCATTTTTGTTGGGTATAGAGCTGAAAGTAAAGGCTATCGTTTGTATAATCCTCTTACTAAGAAGCTAATCATTCGACGAGATGTTATTTTCGATGAGAGCGTGTCAAAGCGACAGAAGTTGGTGAGAAAGATCAGAATATATCCTTTGTAGATGATGGGATAGAATTAACTCAGCTACAAGAGGATTTGAATTCACCTCATATGTCTCCTATGCACAGTCCAAGTCCAACTAGAAGCTCAACTAGAAGCCCATCTAGGAGCAGTGAATCATTGCAAAACAGTCCAACTAGAAGCCCATCTAGCAGCAGTGAATCATCACAAAACAGTGAAACTCCGCCAACAAAGATGCGGTCTTTGAGTGATATATATGCTTCTACTTATGCTCTTTTAGTTGCAGAACCTTTAAGCTACGTTGAAGCTTGCGGGAAAGAAGAGTGGGAGAATTCAATGAAGGAGGAGATGTCCGCCACTGAAAGAAATAACACATGGGAGCTTGTAGATTTGCCACCGGAGAAAAAAGCAATCGGCGTGAAATGGATCTACAAAGTAAAGTACCAACCCGATGGAAATGTGCAGAAGCATAAGGCAAGACTGGTCGCTAAAGGGTATGTACAAAAGCATGAAGTTGATTATTTTGAAACTTTTTCGCCTGTAGCTAGATTTGAGACTGTTAGACTAATTTTGGCTTTAGCGGCTCAAAAAAATTGGAAAGTTTTTCAATTTGATGTAAAGTCTGCGTTTCTAAATGGTTTTTTGGACGAGAATGTATATGTTGAACAACCACAGGGATTTGTTATCAATGGTTAAGAGGAGAAAGTTTACAAGTTGAAAAAAGCCCTTTATGGTCTCAAACAAGCACCGAGAGCTTGGTACAGCAGACTTGACTCCTATTTCCTTCAAAATGATTTCCATCGAAGTGAAAGTGAACCCACCTTATATGTGAAGGTAAAAGGTAATGATGTGCTTATTGTTTGTGTTTATGTGGATGACATGATATATATGGGCTCTTCTAATGCTCTTGTTAGAGAATTTAAAGAAAGCATGATGAGTGAGTTTGATATGACAGATTTGAGATTGTTACATTATTTTCTTGGTCTTCAAATTCAACAAACTAATGAGGGTATTTTTGTTTCACAAGAGAAGTATGCTCTAGACTTACTTAAGAAGTTTAATATGTTGAATTGTAAAGTTGTGTCTACTTCCATGAACACCTGTGAGAAATTGACAATGAATGATGGAACACCGAAGGCTAATGAAAAGTGGTTTAGAAGTATTGTTGGTGGGCTGATGTACTTAACTCATACTCGCCCAGATATTATGTTTCCGGTCAGTTTGGTCTCAAGGTTTATGCATAGTCCTTCAATGCATCATTTAGGAGTAGCCAAGCGGATTCTTCGATACATCTCCGCAACCAGGAATTATGGGATTTGGTATAATTCAGCTACTAATATGCAATTAGTTGGTTTTATTGACAGTAATTGGGCAGGTTTTCTAGATGATAGAAAAAGCACGAGTGGCTACATATTCAACCTTGGTTCAGGGGCTGTTTTATGGAGTTCAAAGAAGCAAGCTACCGTTGCATTATCTTCATCTGAAGCGGAGTACATTGCAGCAACTTCAACTGTTTGTCAAGGCATTTGGATGAGAAGAATTCTTGCAGATTTGCAGCAAGTTCAACATGGTTCCACAGAAATTTATTGTGACAACAAGGCTACAATTGTAATGACAAAGAATCCAGTCTTTCACGGAAGACCCAAACACATCGAACTTCGCCATCATTTTATCAGAGATGTAATTGCAGGAGGAACAATAGAATTGAAGTTTTGTCCTACGACTAAGCAAGTGGCTGATGGCTTTACTAAAGCTCTTCCTTACTCTAAGTTTGAAAAGTTCAGCTCTCTTATTGGTGTATCCAGTTTTTGCATCAAGGGGGAGTGATAAAATATGATGCACGTGACTTGTGTTAATATGATGCACGTGAGGTCTTTTTATTAGAGTCAATAGTTGAATAAGTAAGCAGGAGTTGTTAGGAGTCATTTACTAGACGTGGGCCATTTGGCTATTCTTTAGGAACAAGCATAAGAGGGGAACTTCTTCCACTTCTTCAGGCTCACGAAACTGAATAGTACTGCTATGCTAGTCTTATTTAAGTAGTTGTTAATTTGTTGTTATTGGTAGATGAGTGAATCTGATTATTAGCTTCCTTCTTCTCAGTAAAATGTTTTACATTTTCCCATTGTTTCGTGCTCTGTTTCTGCTGCAGCAGAGTTTTCCTTTTTGCTTGCTTGATTTTCTGCAGTAGTATTATTATTGTGCCAACCGAGGGCACTCTTTGAAAATGAATGAGACAATTTATCAAGTGTTTCATAACCATTTGGTCGTTTTTGTTTGAAAGTTTAAATCTCTAAACCACTAGAGCTTTTTAACTAAGTAGTCATTATCAGATTATATATAGTCATTGGTATAAACTTCCTTGAGGTTTCACTAATAGCGATTCGATATGCCCGTATTGAATGAATTTATAGTAATAATAAGTTAATTAGACTAAACATAAAGGATATGCATTAAGACACTGCAAGATTATATTATCACCTAAGATTCCTTGAATTTACGGTTCACAATTCTTATAGCCAAACAAGTCAAATATATATATATATATATATATATATATATATATATATATATATATATATTGCGGTAGGGATCAAGAAAGATTCTCTTTAAATAACATTCTTCCTTAAATAACATTTTTTATTAAAACTATGTTATTTTGGAGGACGTAGTGGCATTTTTGTAAATACAATGCTTTTAAGGAGGAATGCTTTATTTAAAAGAATGTTTCGATCATTTCTTGTATATATATATATATATATATATATATATATATATATATATATATATATATATATATATTATATTATGAAGGTTAGAATAAACAAAGTGGATATACATTAAAAATGCAAGATTATATAATCAACTTAAGAGTCAGTAACTTTAAGGTTTATGTTACAAACCATGGGAGAGCCACACCTTATAAGCTAGCTATTAAGGCTACACCAAAAATAGTCTCTAGTGAAGGACAAATCCTTCACAATACATACTATATCACTCACAAGTGATTTATTGCGAAGAAATATTTTCTTCATACGATTGCTCGCATTAGACCTCCTCGCAATTGGGTATCCTTCGCTAATTAGTAACTAAATATTTTTTGTGAAGAATATATTGTGAATAACTTTTTTATTCACAAATTGTATTTAGTAATGGAATATTGTTATTTAGTGAAAGATTGATTTCCTTCACAAATAATATTTTAAGAAGGACTATTTGAAATTAGTGAATAACTTGATTCCCTCACAAATAATATATTGTGAGGAATAAATTTATTTAACGAGAGAATATTTTCCTTCACTAATTATAAATCGAGAATCTTTCTTCAAATTAGTGAGAAAAATTCCTTCACAAATTATAAATTTGTAAATAAAAAATTAATTACTAAATAATCAAAATTCATTGAAAATTATAATTGATTTTTAAATCATTGATTTCATATTTATTATTATTATTAATCTCTATAAGAAATATTAAATTTATTTTTCAAGTAAATATAAATATTGTCATACTTTTTTCAAACTAATTGATAAGTTAATGCATAAAGAGCTAATAAAATCAAAACTTCTCATATAAATAAATCATAACACTCGAGTCACAATAACTACAAAATTTGTTATTGTATCTTGGTCTCACAAGGACCGTATTACCTACAAAATTTATTAACCAACATAAGAAAACTGAAAGAATAACAATGAACTAGAAGGAGTAAATTGTGACATGTTAGATCCACTTCATCATTATTTTCTTCAAGAAAATCAAGGTTGGGCATGTAAACTTCATGCTGCAATAGAAACACCAAAATTCAATTTCAATAAGACAAGGAGTAAGAAAAGATGAAACTGGTGAACTTAATTTTAAATTAAGAGAGAGATTAATGAAGGCTAAAAACAAAATAATAGCTATCAGTAGTAAATACCTCAATTGATTCATAGTTGTTAAAAAATGACATAAAAACCTAAGAAAAAATGAAAGAAAACAGCAAAAGTAAGCTTGATGTAGAAAAAATTTGGAACGTACTGACAGATGTAACATGTCAAAATTGAGCCCTAGCTGTCCACTCCCCTAATGCAAGTTTCCGAGCATCACTGTACACAATAGACTTGGTGTAAGATACAATTTTTTCATAAAAAGAGATCAAACATGTGGTAGGCTAAATTTTTGCAATAACTCACCCAGTAGGTACTGGGGTTCATTTCAAGTTTTCAACCAATCAGTTAAAGTGAACCGTTCAATATAGTAACAGTGTGTTCAAAAAATAAATGGGCAAACCATGTAGCAACACCACGCTACACAGAAAAAGTGAAAAATCTGTTACAGTTTAGTGCTAGATCAACCCAAGTTTTGAACAACAAAATCAAAGCATATAATTTAGAGAAATTGGGAAGCACAATTAGTCCAAAAAGTGAAATCAAAAGGACAGCAGAGCGTTACATGTACACATTAGTAAGCATCAATTCAAATTCAACCAAACACAAACAAAACAAAATAGGTAGGTATATAAATCAGCATGAGATTTTATGTCGGTCTTGAATTTCGAGAAAGTGGAGTGTCTCACATACACAAACAACGAATCTTCGTCCATGTGCAGAACTGGATGTATCCAGGTAAGTGCATAGTCATGCATCTTGGTACTTTAACCAACCAACTTAGAGCTGGCTATAAGGTTAACAGGTTTGTATGAAGAAGGGGGTGTTTGGGGGGAGGTCGTTGGATCATACCAATAACACATTTTTTAGTGAATATCATGCCAACCAAAACTATGAAAACTATATAACTACAATATATTATGTAGGTGGATCCTACTCTAGTTTTGCCAACTCTGATTATAGTTGGACATGCCACTGTTAGGTTCTATAGAATCATACCACTATTTCGCCACTGTGATTATATTTGCTGTTAGAAATCCAACTGGGTATAGCTCAAGTTAATGACTTATTATTCAGATACCTAAATTCACATATAATATTGTGTCACACTTTGAGCATGAAGCAAATGTGTGAAACTAACAAGTTTGAACAAAAAAACTATTACACAAGTCCAAAGCAGTTGCACGATTTTCATGTTACATATTTAGGTATTAATTTATTTTTAATAAGTTTACATATTTAAGCATTAGGTACTTACAAAAAGCTCATCTTGTTCAAGGACACCATTGAATCTGGGATTTGGCCAGTCAACCTGTTAAAGCTCAGATCTCTGCAAAGAAAAAAAATCTTATGACCAAACCAAATAAAACTATTCATAATAAGAAAATTTTGATGTAATTATCTAATTTTATGATTGACAAAACTATAAGAAACATACTAAAGGACTAAGTTTTTATCCAATTAAATTAAGATGGAGGACCTCCATTTTTTTCAAAGAGAGATGAAAATGTTGAATGATGACCACATCACATTATTACATCCTTAAAAAATACTCTCATTTGTATTATGAGACAAAGTCCTGAGACAATAACTCTCACATAAGGACTTTGTCTCAAATTGTGATGGATCAAAAGTAGACACAATAACTCGTATATATGGTTTGGAAACTCTATACTTGGGAATCAACATAAGAAATCAAATCAACCAACTATAGAAGAATAACCACAAGATCAACTTACAAGGTTTTTAGGTTACTCAATCCTCCTAGGTGTTCTGGAATTGAACCAGTGATTAAGCAATTTCTCAGTATCCTACACCACAAAAATTTGAAAACCATTTGTTACGTCAACAGAGCCAGAAATTAAGCACCAAGTTTTGCATGCGACATATAATTAAAATGCATGATGAGCTCACAGGTATTCCATGTTTTTCATATCCTGCAAATCAGGAAAGCTTGTGCCTGATCCAGTCAAATCAGATATCCTCCTGCCAACAGAAAGTAGAGTGTAAACGACTTCATAGTCCCAGGTTTCCAAATCCGTAATCACTCATAACGGTTGAACTAGGCCAGCAAATTGAAATAACAATAGCTAGATACTCAAATTGTGCTTACAACTCTTTTAGGTTTTTCAAAAGGGAGATGTAAGATGTTAGAAGGAATGGTACCCTCCATAGATGTACCTTGCAAATCCCTACAACAAATTAAATAAAGTTCATTATAAGAAACATGCAACCATGATTGTTTAGTAATATCTACGAGAATACTCCAAGCATGAAAAAATCTGAAACATAATCAATAAAACAATAAAATACTTACAATCTCGTTATATTTGTCCAATTCCTGATGAAATCACCTATCTTCCTAGATAATTCACTCCCTTCTATCCTACTGTAATCAGTAGATAATCTTTAGACATTCTGAAACTTATTTTTATAAAAATTTATATAATTATTACTTACAAATCTATTAAAGTCTTTAGACCACCAAATGTTTCCGGTATCGTTCCAGTGAAATTGTTAGCAGAAAGAAACCTGCAAAAAAGTGTTCATCAGTATTTTGTTGATGTAGTTAGAAAAGATGCAATTATGTTAGGGGAAAAATTAACACCACAAATCAGAAAATAGGTAGCCCATGTTCTGTTACAGACATATGCTTACGAGCAGCTTAACTATGATGAAGTTTTAGCCCAGGTCAATCAAAATGAAAGAAAAATAAACATATCATTTATAAAATAGAAAGAAAGTTGAAAAATTAAAATTATAAGTCTTACAGTCTCCTAAGGCTACTCATACTTCCAAGGTTTTGAGGAAGAAGTCCTCCCAGTTGATTATCTTCCAAGACCCTGGAGAAATAGGTTCAGATTAAGCCAGTAAAAGATATCACTCAAAATCCAATAATGTGAAAATACATCCCTTTACTTACAGCTCTTCAAGTGTAGAAATATTGGCTATTTCCTCGGGAATGGAACCACTAATACGGTTTCCCAAAAGGGATCTGTAGCAAACCAACTGATAAGTTACCAATTACTCTAACAGTTTAAAATTATTGAAGAGTAGCCCCATCATGCATGAACACTAATGGTAAGAATAACCATACCATATACCCAAAAAGAAAATTTCCTAAAAACACAAAACATAACAAAAAAATAAAAAATATAACTCTTACAGAAATTTGATTCGAAGCAGACCAAAAGTTCTTGGAACGGTTCCATTGATATAGTTACGAGACAGATCTCTGTGTTAATAAACAAAAAAGTCTGTTAGCTTTCAATATCAGTTGTTGTCAAGAAAAATCCACTCTTACAACATGATACTTCTTTTTTACCAGGATGTTGAAGAAACGATAAATCCCAAATCCTATGAAGACATGGCAGAAAGAAACATATAATATTTTTGTCTGAATTACAACCACTTTTTCACCATATCATGAGATATACCGTCATAAATCTATATATTTGACGCATGCTTTAAATGTGTTGAAACATAGAAAGCACATTTCTCCCTACAAACTCGCTGAAGTTGAAATGGTAAATGGATATTTGGCCTAATAAGATCTTCGGCCATGTAAATCTTGGCCACCATAGGCTCCTAAAAGGCCACGACGTGGATTTGAAGAGTCTTATTGGTAGAGAATTTATTTCTTATATGAAGACAAATTTTTCCCTATCTTTCGATGTGAGAGATGAGGTGTTACAAACTCCCCATTTAAATTCTCGACGTCCCCGTCGAGCCGATCACACACACTACCAAAGATCTTTGCCTCTCTAGCTATCATGGGATAATCTAAATTTGAACTTCGTCCCCACCTCCCAGGACCTTCATCTCTCCATTGTGGGATAATACCACCGATTTTCGTGTCCTCACCTCCGTAAAACCCGATCGGATGACAGGCAGAGCTTTCAAGAGTCGGCTCGATACTAACTCAGAATAACACCCCTTCCCCGAAATAGAAAGAGAGGTTAATTACTCAAAACATAACAAAAGCGATAAATTTAATAAGAAAGCTCAAAGCCACAAAAGAATAGTCTTAATAAGCGATAAATACCACAAGTCAACCATAATAAATCTCAAACTGTCTCAAACCACAATCTAAAATAATTATTACAATTCCAAGTAAACCGACACATCAAGTCTAAGCAGAATATTTCTAAATCATTAGAATGAATGGAGCTCTCATCACACTGCCCTTCGATTCCTCGATTACTGCTTGGGAAGAAAACACAGCATGAGCCGATGCCAAAGACGGATATAGAATACAAATAATGAACCGAATTAACTAACTCCATTAAATGGAGAACGAACTGAAATGAAACGAACAAAACTAACACAACGAACTAATAGGCTGAATCAAATGGATGGGTGTTATTTCATACCGAGCTCAGAATAAAACAAAAATATACCTCGCCACACAGCAAGTCAAAATAATGCCACACAGTAAATCAAATAATGCCATTATTGTGAAGAAGTCACACACATTGGACCGCGAATCCAATGCATGTAAAATCGAAAGGCGTGTTTGGCACAAACATCACCAATCCATGAGTAATGTAGCGTAACAAAAAAACTAGGGGTCGACCCATACGCCTCCCACAACAAAACATCAAATGGTCAACTCCCAACGAACGAGCACAAAGCGGAGACGCTGTGGTGATCACACCGCCTTACGGAAGGTGTCATGCCTCGGTTAAGAGGACATGTCTGTGGTACCCCCACAGTGCTTATAGCTCTTGTATACTCTACAGTATTCTAACAAAGATCTAATGTCACAACACATGCGACCGATATAAACCTGAAAGGGTTTAAACGTACATGTTAAAGCGAAACAAATTCAACACAAAGTCTCCAAAAATATACTAACATGTACATCACTACAATATCAAAATAAATTTATAGTCATGATACACTAGTCTAAAGAGTACAAATAAGAGTTCTAATATAAACGCCAAAACAAACTATCATAATAAATTGACAAGAAATAATTATGAGAGGCAATACTAAATTTCAAAACGAATAAAGAAACGAACAAATTAAAAACAAAAGAGTCTCGCTGAAAGAGTACGAAATCCGTACCTGGATTAAGTAATGTAATACCCAAAGTTTATACTTCAAATTTGACTCGTTTAGACTCTCTTCGTTCAATCTAAATAATTTAATAAAATTTTATTACAATCAAATCTTTAATAACATAATACTATTAAATTTATTATTAAAACTTTTATAATTATGACGACAAAATTAATTAATTCAATTTAATATACATAACTTCAATTCGATTTACAAATTCTGATTTATAAGCTTCTTAAATCAAATATATAATAAAATATAGCTTCTAAATATATATTTGATACCATATGAAAAACAAAATAAGGCCTCAAACAATCTACTAATAAGATCTTCTTGGCCAAATCTAAATTTCATGATCCCCAAAAAGTCGTGACTTAAATATACTATTGGTAGTAACTTATTTCCTTATATGAAGACAAATTTTTCCCCTATCTTTCGATGTGGGACTGGGGTGTTACAATCAAACTCCAATATATATGAATTCATGAAAACATATGTAAAACAAAACAAATCAAAACCTAGATTAGTAGAGCAAGAGCAAACTGAATTTAGGCCGCCAAGACATCAAACAGCAGTGAATAGTAAAGTTTGTAAAATCTCACAACTCATAATTCATCTTTCATTTGTTAAAGCAGTCGAAAGCACATTTCTTTCCTTATTCTAGGAACTACTAGTATTAGTCTAGGAAAACTCCACTCTATTTGATTTTTAATTTTTCTATATTGAACTGACCAAACTCCTTAATATATATACTACTCCTTTTAACAATCAGTTTTTATTTGAGTGAGAGTAGGTATGTCTAGCCTTAAGACTGGGGTTTACGACACTAGTAAATGACATCCTATCATTTCGATTTTCTGGGCCATGCTGCAAAATGGTTCGTCCACCCTCCTGCTATTGGTACATATTATGTCTACTGTATGTGGGTCAATTCGTCAAAAACTTCACTAATGCAGGAGGAAGGATAGTGCATATCTCAAAGAATTTGGCTGTGGTCTACTCTCTTATCTGTTTCTGCTATAATTTATGTGGAGTCTAATTATTCCATTAAGTAATTTGTTAACTACAAAGCTACTTGTGGATTATCATAGCGAGGAAGAACGAAGTATGGACGAAGAAGATGATGAGAACTAGAATAAAATAAGGTATGCCTTTTGTCTTAATTAAACTTGAAACATTTGAATGATTAATAACATGAAACATAGGAGGGGTATAGTGAGGATGATAGACATGATTCTTGGCTTGTGTCCATTCGTCTTTAATAAACCATAACAAAGGTACCCATTCTAGATTTATGTTTTTGACCTTTACCCTCATCTAATAAAAGTATTTAACATGTAAACTATAGATTATATATTATATTGATTTATATATATTTTGCATCTTCCAGGAAGAGCGTGATTTACATACCCTGAAGGTGCTTTCACTGCTCTTCCCTCATTCTCCTACCATGTAATTGCTTTCTCACTCTCTCTTTATCTTCAGCCCTAATTCGAAACGATTTTATTAATAATTTCTGTAATTTATCCTCATACATACATATATCACTACTTACAAATATATACATAGATTAATGCTTGTTTATTCTACTATTATGTATTTATGTGACGCGTGTTAGATTTGAAACATATTGAGGTATAACTGACAACTTAGGGGTATTTATTGATTGATGACAATTTAGGGGAATCAGTGTCAGTAATGCTGCAATAACTTTGGGAATTGCTCCGGCTATGGCCAAGGAGCATCTTCTTACTGCTGAGAGCAAAGGCATGCATTTACGAACTGTTTCTTGAGAATACTACAAACATGGTTGAGAAATATTCAGCAGGAGATAATTCATCATTTATGAGTGCTATTGGCAGGTTTTCTGTGCAGAGATGTAAGCCATGATGGCTTTATATCATTCTGTTTCAAGAAATCAATGGTGATGATATATATCTGTAAGTTCCACATATATTTATATACATAAATGATCATTTTTTTCTATGTTGGCTATCATGTATGAGAATAATGTATTGTCACTTTATATATTATTTTCTTTATCCTGTTAAGAATTTCTCACTCGGAAAATGCAGGAAATATATATTTTCCTTCATTACTTACTTTCAGTTTAAAATTTCCCCCTAATTTTATTGCTGCTAAAGTAATGATAAAAAAGTGAACTATGTTTTAAATAATCCTAAAATATTTTACGAAAATGAGATGGTGATTAAGGTTTTTGTTTTACTCTTGTTTGTCTTGCTAAAGATATGAATGTTGCATTTCTATCTTAAAATGATATTGATAAAGTTGTATAGTCATTTGCTTTACCTGTCCTATTATTGCTTCTTCTTTGTTGGGGATAAAGAAGCTACATTCATGATAAACTTCATATTTGAACATAGTGAAAGATCATGGGAACTACGCTGCATGAGTTACTGCTGCTTCCATAGCTTCCAGGTAACAGTCTTTGACTTACCTTACAACATCCAGCAAATGTGTGGCAATGCGTTTTATTCTGTTTGAAAGAGTAACCCAAATGGCTCTAATTCCACACAGAGCAGACACAACTTCTTTTCCACAATACCTCAGGATTTATGGCAATTGGAGCTCTTCTTATCCTTTCTCTCTGAAAGCTCACATTACCAAATTGCAGTGTAGTTGAATTATGTAACGAGACTCTTATTTTGGAACCAGTAAGTGTATTGGAGGTCATTTATTAACTATGAAACTGCACCCTGATTGTAGCCTTGTGACAATGCTTGTCCTGCAATCAGTTGGGATTTGCTATTTTTGTTATCTTTGTTAAATTTGAAACATGGTTCATTAGATATTTCATCTCTTTGATGGTAGATTGGGAGTTTTAAGTTGACGTGAAACTTCATGAGTCACTCATGGATGGTGGTGCTTAATAATTTATAAGTTGGACCTTTTGTTGATAAGGTTAGGATGTTTACACCCCACTTGCAAGAATCTTGTTGCTGCTGGCTCTACCAAGCTGAGACAAATTATTTCCCACTAGAGTGCATCCCATGGTCTATTATTATGTAGCGTTAAAGTTTTATCCCATAAAGTGGTTAATGATATTATAAATTCCAACTACCCAAATATAAAAAAAGAGATGACTTCGGTAAGACCCCAACTTTTATGAATAAAGAGTATTTTTAAAAAAAATATTATTTTGAATATTAAGGTGTGTATTTGATATAATGTTATAGTTGTGGGTAATATTTACAAATTTTGTAAAGTAAGTAAGTTGTCATAAAATATTCGTTTGGTCGGAGAATATTTATTTTATCAGGGAATATTCGTACGACGGCACAATCATTGATGGACTCCACAATGGAATTACTGTCGGAGTTAGAAAACGACAAAAATAACTTTTTATAAAAATAACGGCAAGGGTTTTACCGTTAACTGTTAAAATATCAGGTGATAAAAAAAAATATGCTGGCATTAGTTAAGAAAGTAGCACTGCAGATTGTACAAGATCTTTGATTATTGATGCTTACGTGAAAAGTCACTCAGTTATACTCAATTATTACAACAATAGTTACTGCATAGTATCTCACATTACTGATTCAATTATTTTCACAGTATCATCTGCACAATATTTTATATTATTAAATCAATAATTGAGACGACAAAGTTATTCATCATATTATTGTTTGCCTTATTGACAATGTCCAGAAAGTTTTGTCGAGGAAAGGGGTTTGGTCACCTAATTGTGCGCCAATAAAGAGAAGTCCTTATCGGAAAGCCCCCTCTTTCCTAAGAATGATCTGGTTGTTAATATTGTGAGTTATAATATTAATGATGAATAAGTGTGTGTTGATTAAAGATAAGAATAATAATTGATAAGTGAAAGATATTTGTTCAATTATCTTGTTAAATTGGTATTTGTTCTATTTAATTTTGGAGGATACAAATTGATTACCTTCAAATAAAGTTAACTATTTGGTAGATTATGAAATTAATCGGAGCTTATTGGCCAAAATATTCAAATATGAAATTCAGATTCACTAACTTATGAATGAGGGTGCTCCCACATTGGTTTAAATCTCCCAAGTCTAGTTGCCTTCATGGGAGGGCGCTTCCTCATTGGTTTAAAGCTTCTAAATTCAAGTTACCCTCACAAGAGGGTACTCTTTTATTGGTGGTCTTAAAAATATGCTGATACATTGCGCCCGTGAATTCTTTTTTCTGTGCAGTCTGTGATTTTTTTCTTAAATAGTATCCTCTCATTCTCCTATAAATAGGATGCTTAATTTAGAAATGAAAATCACACCTGAATCAGAGAATTCTTCTTCTATAATATTGAACATATTTTTTTTAGAGTTTAAGGAAGCTTTGAGTGTAGAAAACAGTGCAAGTTTTCTTCAAAAATATCCCCGCTATACCAGTCAGAAATACTCTCCTTTTAAGGTAAGGGATATTATTTTTGTTCAGTATTCGTAAAAAATAATATTTCCTTCTATACTCTGTAGTATGTAAGTAATATTATTGCGTTTCATATTCTTAATTCTACACTTATATGCTGATAAGTATTGCTTCTATACTCCTTGAAATTAGTAGAATATCATTAAAATTTGCGTTTCATCTAGTATCTTTTCATAAGAATATTTTTCTGAACATTTTTTGTTAAATTTTGATCTTTTCATACCGGGGTACTATTCATGAAGTACTATTCACGGGGTACTATTCACTCATGTACTATTCACCCGGGGTACTATTCAAGACAAAAAATTATTTCTTTTCTGTCCAAATTATTTTTGATACATGAATATTATTCTTGAATTTTATTCCATAAAGCAGTTATCATGTTGACAATTTGGACATTTTTAAACTTTGGATAAATTAAAAATCTTAAATATTTATCCTTGATTTCGTTTGATTAATGCTTATATCATTGTCATCATCCTCATGCTTATATTGTGATGAAAGTCATCTTTGGCCCGTAGTGCATAGATGGACTGTTGATTGGTATGATTATGACTATGTATCGCTATAATCACTTAATTTCGTAATATTACAAATAATGTGGTAAAAGTCCTCATCGTCTCAGAAGTGTATTCTTTGACGACTTGTTGTTGGCATGATCATGACCATTGATGATACTAACGAATATCCTTGGCCCATAGTGCATGGATAATTCGTGGATGTGATAATAATGAATATCCTTGGCCCGTAGTGCATGGATAATTCATGGATGTGATACTAACGAATATCCTTGGCCCGTAGTGCATGGATAATTCGATGATGTGGATTATTTATTGAGTTGTGTTACAACGATAAAATATTGATGATAAACTTTTAAATCATAGAAGATAGTAGATATTATGCTCTACTTAACTCTTTTAATGGATTGATTGTTCCGCTGCAGTTAGACTTGTTGTCTATTATATTCTATCAATTTTACACTGTTGCAGTTAGACTTGTTGTCCTCGCTATTTTATAAAATAGTGTGATATTAATTGTAATGAGGACTCCATTTGAGTTTGGATATTGTCTACGAGATAATATTCGTGTTAAAACTCTCAACTTACGTTTATCGTATTGTATTAATGAAGTTTGTATTTGAAGTTTGTACCATGTATTTGGCGACTTAGAATGAGTTGTGTATACCTATTTTGGGGGCGTCATAGTTGGTATTAAAGCTTAGGGATATGATCCATGGCTGAGATTTGAGGCTAGAACTAGGAGGGGAGAGACAGGTAAATCATTCGCTAGTATAACCTACCTAAGCTTAATTGTTATTTAATTGGTCGGTCAGAATATAGGTGTAAGACCCCAACTTATTATAAATAAAAGTGAATTTTCCTCTATTCATTATTCTAAATTAATAAGGTATTAATTTGATATAATGCTTTGGATATGGGTGAAATGTGAAAATTTTATAAAATAAGCAAGTGGTTATAAAATATTCATTTTGTCAGGGAATATTCATTTGGTCGCGGAAATATTCTCTTTCCGTTTGGGAAATATTTGTACGATTTTGCGGCAAGCAGCCCATTTGTGGGCCCCATAACTGATAACTGCTCGGATGAAGAAAATGATAAATTTGAGTTTTTACAAATAATAACAGAAGTTGTTACCGCTAACATCGTTGAATACCCTATGGTTAAAATACAAGAAGAATACGCGTGGTCGCACAAAGAAGACACCTGGTTTTGCACAATATTGTTGAATTATTGATTCTTACGTAAGAAGGCACTACTCAATAATTGTTACAAAGAATTATCGCTCAATATTTTATTTTATTGATTCAATAATTGTCGCGTTGATATTTTTATATTGTTGTTTCAATAATTATCATCGCACAAGATTTTCCATTATCGATCAATAATTCATATTATTTGAATAATATTATTAGATAGCATTATTGGCAATGTATAGAAAGTTACATCAAGGAGAGGTTTGGTCACCTAATTGCGCGCCAAGAAGTGAGAAATTTTATTGGAAAGCCCCTCTTTCCTCCGGAACTACCGATCATTCATAATTGTGATTCTCGTAATATTATTTATGAATAATTAATTATTGATTTATATGATAAGGAAATATTTATTTGATGTGGATATAAATGATGGATATATTTATTTTTATGTGGATAAAAATGAAGAAATTAATGCTGAGGTGTTTTATCAGTATTTTATCGGTGTAGAGGTATTAAAAATCATCTGTTTGTGGATTTTTGGATATTTTATGTTTGGAATTTGGAAAAACTCAAAGCTACAAAGTTGTAGCGAATTCGATTTCAGGCAGAATGGACATAAAATTCGTATTTTTCTGATAAACGAGCTATTTTCTATGAATTACTGAAGTTTCGGAAAATAAAATAATTTTTATTAAATTATGGGTGGGACCCACTTTGGTTTGAAACATGTGGGCTGCTGGAATTATTTTCAGAAATGGCATGCT
This sequence comes from Panax quinquefolius, assembly GCA_020205615.1. Taxonomy (NCBI): domain Eukaryota; kingdom Viridiplantae; phylum Streptophyta; class Magnoliopsida; order Apiales; family Araliaceae; genus Panax; species Panax quinquefolius. Next base: position 106,349,490 of record CM035164.1, on the reverse strand, counting down.
AGTCTTGGTCTTTAGGCATGCGTAGAAATTGGTTTAGAAATATTATTATTTTATTATTTTAGTCTCTATATGCGTTCTAGCATTTTCCTATAAATAGACGCTTAGGTTAGAATTGAAAATCACACCGTAAATAAGTTTTCTTCTCTCTAGATTATCGAGTTTATTTTTGTGAGTATTTTGATACTTTGAGAGTTGTTGTTTTAAGATAAGTTTCCTTCTTTTCTTATATCCGATATTCGATCAAAATACCGTTATTTTGAGGTAAAGGATGTTATTTTCTTCAGTAAATGATATTATTTCTTTCAATATCATTATGCCAAATATTGGTCTGAAATTTTATCAAATTTAGAACTTTTTGTGTCTGGGGTTACTATTTCAATATATTATTCTCGAGATACGGATTATTCACGATATATCAAGATTTATTCACGAAATAAGACTATTCATTAAAAAATGAAAATTTCTTTTTTTTTGTCCAATATATCTATTATGGTTACTATCTTTGATTGTATCCATGTTTTGATCATTATTTTTGAATTCTTCTTCAAAATTGGTTATAACGGAGTATTATTGAACTTGGATAAACTGTAATACGAATCACTAATATTTGTTCTTTTATCTCACTGGATTCGTTTCCTTTAAGATATATTTCATCATCCTCAGTCCTAAATGATGATATTACTGAATATCTTTGACCTGTAGTGAAAAGATAAATGATTACCTAATGAATATCTTTCGCCCAGAAAGTAAAAGATGAACAGTGTTAAGATGAATACGACTAACTGGTGATATAAAATGAATATCTTCGGCCTCAGAAAAAGATGAATATTTGATTAAAGATGTATATTGATTGTTGTTACAGGATAAAATATTGATGATGGACTTTTAAATCTTAGAAGATAGTAGAACTCATTCTCTACTTGACTCTTCTAATGGATTGTTGTTTTCACCGCAATTGTTGATCTAAAACTTATTGCCTCATTATATTTTATCGATTTTTCCCCGTTGAAAACTAATGATAATTTGTTGAATATTATCTTAGTCATAATATTCTTTATCGGGCTAGTTGAGCTCACCTTTTCCTTTTTGTTCCAATTTTCTTCTCGAGGAGGTGAGAACATAAAGCAGGATCTAGCCTGGGTATGGATTGATGGTTCTAGAAAGATGTTTTAGCAAATCCTCACTATTTTCGTAAAATAGTATTTGAATAATTGTAATGAGGACTTATTTGAGTGTGGATATTGTCTAGAAGATAATATTTGTATTTAAACTCATAGTATGTGTTGTCGTATTTTGCACGCATACAATCAGATTATTGAAGTTGTAGTTTGTTTCTCGTACTCATGTATTTGGCGCACTCGTAATGGGTGTCAGATACTTATTTTGGGGGGCGCCACAGCTTGGTATCAAAGCTTTAGGATATGGTCTCTCAAGTGAGATCGGGAATAGAACTAGAGGGAGAGATGAGTAAATTCTTCGCCAAAGTGTGTCCTATCTAAGCTTATTTGTTGGTCAGTTATAATATAGGGATATTATGTGATATGTTAATTTATTTAATTAACCCTTGTTTTATGGCAGTATTTAAGAATGGCTACTGAGAACGTTAACAATGGAGTGTATGAGACTGTGGAACAACCTTTAGTTACAAACCAGGAGAACGTGCAACAGGAAGACAATATTCCTCCTTTAAACAACACTACCGAGCAAACGATGAATGATGGATTGTTTAGGAGCTTTTTGCAGTTCATGCAAAATTAGACGATGGAGACTCGTGTGTACAAAAATACGGTGGAAGTGATAGCAACGCGGCCTCATCACAACCAAGCAAAGCTTCAAGGAGTTGGGACCACCGTAATTTATCGGAAAGTTTGATCCCATCAAGGCGGAAACGTGGGTCAAGCAAATTACCAAGATATTCGATGTCTTGGGATGCACCTTGAGAATGAAGGTTCCATTCGCCACCTTTATGTTCCATGGAGAGGTACTATAGGTGGGAGTCTGTGAAGTTGCACCCACCACCGCAGACTCAACATGTCTTGGGAAACGATTTCAAAACTATTCAATGACAAGTACTTTTTCCCGAAAGTATTCATCATATGAAGGAGGTAGAGTTTATCGACTAGAACAAAACAACATGACGACAAGTGTCCCAAAGACGAGGCTAAGTTCGTTGAGTTATCTGTGTTTGCACCTCATTTGGTAGAGAATGAGGAACGAATGACAAGGATGTTTCTGAGAGGTCTAAAACCCGAGATTCGTCAATACCTTATCTCTTATAAATTTTCTCTGTATTCAGATGTTGTCAACAGGGCTCAATTATTAGAGTGAGATAGTGAGTATGTTCAACTAAGGGACCACAACCAGGGTCATACTAGTGACAGTAGTCATCAGAGCGATGATAACCAACGAAGAGGGAAAAATATGAACAAAGGCGGTAACCACTCGGGTGGTCATCATGGCCATGATAATAGGAGAGGTGAGTCAAATGAAAATTTCAGAAAGAGGAGATTCAACAATGACGGGAAGACATCAAGAAGAACACCAACACCAACAACAAATTCTAGGGGAGGAGAACGACCGCCAATTAAATGTTACAAATGCGGGAAAGAGGGACATATCAGCCCAAACTGTCCACAACAATCCAAGGTATGTTACAACTGTGGAAAGGAAGGCCACATAGCTCTGGATTGTTCTCAGAGCAAAACCAAGTTCAACGGGATGGTGACTCCAAGGGTCATTCCCGTGATAAGTCGAAATCACGGTTCTCGGAAGAGCGTTTGTCGCGATCGCCAAAACGTGAGGAACCCGAACGAGGTGATCACGGTAAGCTAATCTTGAACTCTTCATAAGTTTATACCTTACTAGATACCGGTTCTACCCATTCTTTTATCTCCCCGCTTGTGCTCAACGCTTAAACTTGACTCGGGAGAAATTGGACTTGATTTATCTCGTTGAAACTCCGTTGGGTGAAACCTTCGTTACATCTACGCTTTATAAATCTTTCATAATCCAAGTTGGCACTATCACATTACCTCGCTGATCTTATCTCTTTAAAGATACTTCTTTTGATGTGATTTTAGGAATTGATTGGTTAACCACTCATCATGCTAAAATTGATTGTTTTCGTAAGGTTGTTAGTTTTCATATTCCTAACCAACCTATCATAATTAATTCAAACAACTAAACCACTAAAATCACCATCGTCATATCAAGCCATAAAGCTATTCGCTTATTAAAAAATGGATGTCAAGCTTTCTTAGCCCATGTTATGGATTTGAACAAAGACAAGTCGATTTGAATAATATTTCGTTGTTAGAGAATTTCCGATGTATTCCCAAGAACTTCCCGGCCTACCCCCGTAACGTGATGTTGAATTCTTTATCGACTCTTGAACCGCACAAAACCCATTTCTAAAACCCCATATCGAATGGCTCCTATTGAACTTCGTGGAGTTAAAAGTCCAACTACGTGAGTTATTAGACATCGGTTTCATTCGCCCTAAGACATCTCCTGGGGTGCTCCTATTTTATTCAGTAAAGAAGAAAGACGGGAGTATGCGATTTTGTATCGACTACCGAGAATTGAACCATGTCACCATCAAGAATAGGTATCCGTTACCTCGCATTGATGACCTATTCGACCAAATTGCAAGGAGCACAATTCTTTTCAAAGATCGACCTTCGCTCGATATCATCACCAAGATTAAAACCGAGGATATTCCAAAGACCGCCTTCGTAACTCCCCAGACGGGCATTATGAATTCTTAGTCATGTCTTTTGATCGACTAATGCTCCCGCCGCTTTCATGGATATGATGAACCGTGGTATTCAAGGAATATTTGGATCAATTCGTTGTTGTCTTTATTGATGACATCCTCATCTATTCCAAAAGCCGTGAAGATCATGAGCACCATTTGAAGTCGATACTTGAAAAGCTTCGTGAAAATAAGCTTTATGCCAAGTAAAGAAATGCGAAGTTCGCTCGAGGAAGTAGCATTCCTTGGGCACGTGGTGTCAAAACATGGAGTATCTGTTGACCCGGCCAAGATGAAGCAATACAAAGTTGGGAGCAACCAAAGTTTGTGAATCAAGTGCGTAGCTTTTCGGGTTTAATGGTTATTATCGGAGATTCGTGGAAGGATTTTCTCGAATCGCTACTCCGTTAACTCAAATTGACTTCGGAAAGATACAAAATTTGTGATGGAGCGAGGAATGCGAGAAGAGTTTCCAAGAGCTCAAGAGGAGACTCATTTCTAAGACTGCTCTCGAAATACCATCCGTACGGATGGATTTGTTATCTACAAACGATGCTTCGTGCAAAGGGTTAGGATGTGTTCTCATGCAACATGGGAAAGTCATAGCCTACGCCTCACGATAACTCAAAGAATATGAGAGGAATTATCCTACTCATGATCCGAGTCAGCAAAAATGATTCACGGTTGAAAATTTAGAGACACTACTTGTATGGGGAGAAAGTGGAGATTTATACGACCATAAAAGCCTCAAATATTTCTTCACCCAAAAAAGAACTCAACATGCAAAGAACGACGTTGGCTTGAACTATTGAAAGATTACGATCACACTATTCAATATCATCCTCGAAAAAAGCGAACGAAGTAGTCGACGCGATCGAGTAGAAGATCATATGCGAGTACGAAAAGCGATATTGTCAATGCAAAGGCCCATTTCAGTATGACTTGTAAAGGATGGAGGTAGAATTAAAGACTCTGTGGACCCACATGATGATGGCGAATATACGAGTAGAACCGACTTTAATCGATAAAGTTAAAGTCGCCAAGCTACGACTACGGGGCCGATACGTATGAAGAAGAAAGTGCAAGAAGGAGCTATTCCGTAAGTGAGAATCGATGAAGAAGGAATACTTAGATTCAACTCCTGACTTTTGTGTTCCTAACGATTCTCGACTTGAAGCATAGAATCATGATGGAGGCACACAACACCCCGCTTGCAATCCATCTCGGGAGTACCAAAATGTATCATGATATTCGACATACATTTTGGTGGAATAATATGAAGAGAGAGATCGCAGAGTTTATCTCGAGGTGTTTAACTTGTCAACGTGGTAAAAGGCGGAGCATCAAGTGCCAAAAGGTCCATTGCAACCACTTGAGATTCCGAAATGGAAGTGGGAACACATTACTATGGATTTTCATGTGTCTTCCCAAAGTTTCTCAAGGCATAGATGCGATTTGGGTTATTGTTGATAGATTAACCAAGTCCGCCCATTTCTTACCTATACGAGAAACTTATTCCTCGAACGCCTTGCTCAGATGCATGTACGTGAATGAGATTGTGAGATTGCATGGCATGCCAAGATCCATAGTTTGGATCGTGACCCAAGATTCACTTCACGATTTTGGGTTAGCTTGCGTAAAGCTATGGCACTTTAATTTACGATTTATCTTTAAAGATACCATCCTCAAACGGACGGACAATCGAGAGGACTATTCAAACCCTCAAGATCTATTAAGACTCAGGTTCTAGATTTCAAAGGAAGTCGATAAGTACTTGCCATCGGTGGAATTCTCCTACAACAACAAAGCTTATCAATCAAGTATAGGCATGGCTCCATTTGAAGCGCCAGTATGGACGAAAGTGTCGTTCTCCAAAGATCTTTGGGACGAGGTGGGAGAAGTAAAACGTTTTGGGACCGTAATTAGTACGCATGACTACGTAAAAGATCCAAATGATTCGACAACGATTCAAACCTCACAAGATCTACAAAAGAGTTATGCCGATCTTCATAGAAAGGACGTGGAGTTTAATATCGAGATCATGTATCGTTACGTGTTGCTCCATGGAAGGGAGTTACAAGATTTGGAAAGAGAGGAAAGCTCAATCCAAGATTTGTTGGTCCATTTGAGATTCTCGACCGAATAGGAAATGTGGCCTATAGACTCAAGATTACCTCCAAGTATGTCTCGTGTTCATAATATTTTTTCACATATCCATGCTTCAGAATATGTGAAAGACCCAACCATATTATTATCGTTAGAACTGACGAGATAGCCAAGATTTAACGACGAAGAGGATACCTGTTAAGATCTTGGATAGGAAAAAGCAAGTCCTACGTACCAAGGTTATACCACAAGTTAAGATTTTGTGGAGGAACCATGCTATTAAAGAAATGACCTGGGAGTTGGAATCGGAAATGAAAGCAAGGTACCCTCACTTGTTCGAAACACCAGGTACGTACATCAATTTCGAGGATGAAATTTTTTGAGGGGATGTTGTAAGACCCCAACTTATTATAAATAAAAGTGAATTTTCCTCTATTCATTATTCTAAATTAATAAGGTATTAATTTGATATAATGCTTTGGATATGGGTGAAATGTGAAAATTTTGCAAAATAAGCAAGTGGTTATAAAATATTCATTTTGTCGGAGAATATTCATTTGGTCGTGGAATATTCTTTTCGCTTTGGAATATTCGCATTTACGCGCAAAGCATTACCATTTGTGGGCCCCATAAATGTAATAACTCATTGGATGAAGAAAATGACAAATTTGAGTTTTACAAATAACTACGTAGTTGTTACCAATTAACATCGTTGAATACCCTTATGGTTAAAATACAAAGAATACGCTGTGGGTCGCACAAGAAGATACACGATTTTGCATAAAGATTGTTGAATTATTGATTCTTACGTAAGAAGGCACTACTCAATAATTGTTACAAGAATTACTGCTCAATATTTTATTTTATCGATTCAATAATTGTCATGCGTTGATATTTTATATTATTGTTGTTTCAATAATTATCACCGCACAAGATTTCCCATTATCGATCAATAATTCATATTATTTGAATAATATTATTAGATAGCATTATTGGCAATGTCTAGAAAGTTCGTCAAGGAGAGGTTTGGTCACCTAATTGCGCGCGCCAAGAAGGAGAGATTCTTATTCGAAAGCCCCTATTTCCGGAACTACTTGGTTGTCATAATGTGATTCTCGTAATATTATTTGTGAATAATTAATTATTGATTTATATGATAAGAAAATATTTATTTGATGTGGATATAAATGATGGATATATTTATTTTATGTGGATAAAATGAAGGAATTAATGCCGAGGTGTTTTATCAAGATTTTATCGGTGTAGAGGTATTAAAATCATCCGTTTGTGGATTTTTGGATATTTTATGTTTGGAATTTGGAAAACTCAAAGCTACAAAGTTGTAGAGAATTGATTTCGTGTAGAATGGACATAAAATTCAGTATTTTTTTCGATAAACGAAGCTATTTTCTATGAATTATTGAAGTTTCGAGAAAATAAAATAATTTTTATTAAATTATGGGTGGGACCCACTTTGGTTTGAAACATGTGGGTTTCTTGGAATTATTTTCAAAATGGCATGCTAGTCTTGGTCTTTAAGGCATGCGAGAAATTGGTTTAGAAATATTATTATTTTATTATTTTAGTCTCTATGATCGCGTTTCTAAAGATTTTCTTATAAATAGACGCTTAGGTTAGAATTGAAAATCACACCGTAAATAAGTTTTTTTCTCTCTAGATTCTCGAGTTTATTTTTGTGAGTATTTTGATACTTTTTGAGAGTTCTTTATTCAGACAAGTTTCCTTCGGTTTTATATCCGATATTCAATCGTAAGTACCTATTATTTTGAGGTAAGGGATGTTATTTTCTTCGTAAATGATATTATTTCTTTCAATATCATTATGCCAAATATTGGTCTCGAAATTTTTATCAAATTTAGAACTTTTTGTGTTTGTTACTATTCACTTGATACTAAGATTATTCACTAATAATACGGTATTATTCACGATACTAAGACTATTCACGTATTAATATGATTACTATTCACCAAAAATGAAATTTTTTTTTTTTTGTCCAAGATGTCAATTATGGTTACTATCTTTGATTGTATCCATGTTTTGATTATTATTTTTAAATTCTTCTTCAAAATTAGTTATAACGGAGTATTATTGAACTTGGATAAACTGTAATACGAATCACTAATATTTGTTCTTTTATCTTCACGGATTCGTTTTCTTTAAGATATTTTCATCATCCTCACCCTAAATGATGATATTATCGAATATCTTTGGCCCAGAGTGCAGTAAAGATAAATGATTAATCTAATGAATATCTTTCGCCCAGAAAGCAAAGAAGATGAACAGTGTTGAGATGAATACGACTAAATTGGTGATATAAATGAATATCTTTGGCTGTAGTGCAAAAGATGAATATTTGATTAAAGATGTATATTGATTGTTGTTATGTGGATAAAATATTGATGATGGACTTTTAAATCTTAGAAGATAGTAGAACTCATTCTCTACTGACTCTTCTAATGGATTGTTGTTTCCACTGCAGGTTGTTGATCTAAAACTTGTTGTCTATTATATTTTATCGATTTTTTCCTCGTTGAAAACTAATGATAATTTGTTGTATATTATCTTAGTCATAATATTCTTTATTGGGCTAGTTGAGCTCACCCTTTTCCTTTTTGTTCCATTTTTCTTCTCGTGGAGGTGAGAACATAGCAAGATCTAGTCTGGGTAATGGATTGATGGTTCTAGAAAGATGTTTTAGCAAATGCCCTCACTATTTCGTAAAATATTGTTTGAATAATTGTAATGAGGACTTATTTGAGTATGGATATTGTCTAGAAGACAATATTTGTATTTAAACTCACAAGATATGTTGTCGTATTTTGCACGACAATCAGATTATTGAAGTTGTAGTTTGCTTTTACGTACTCATGTATTTAAGCGACTCGTAATGGGTATTGTATACCTATTTTGGGGGCGCCACAGTGGAAACACTGACAACTCACGGATGGATGGACTACCGGAGTTTTTGGGAAAGCCAGAACCACTTAAGGCGAAGACGTGGATTAAGCAGATCACCAAGATATTTGATATCTTTGGATGCTCCGAGGAGCAAAAAGTTCCCTTTGCCATCTTCATGTTGCGAGGAGAGGCAAATCATTGGTGGGAATCTGTAAAGCGTACTCAACCTGCAACACTAAAGATGTCTTGGGAAAAGTTCCAAGAATTATTCAATGACGAGTACTTTTCTGAAAGTATTCCTCACATGAAAGAGATAGAATTCATCAAGCTGGAGCAAAATAATATGACCGTATCGCAGTACGAGGCTAAATTTATAGAGTTATCTCGGTTTGCATCCCATTTGGTAGATAATGAGGAGCGTATGACGCGAATATTTCTGCGAAGTTTGAAACACGAAATATGTCAATACCTTATTTCTCACAAACATTGTTTGTATTCAGATGTTGTGAATATGACTCAGTTATTGGAGCATGATAATGAGTCAACCCAACTAAGAGATAGCAGCCGTCAAAATAATAATACCAGTGGTAGCAGTCATCGAAGCGGTGACAAAAAACGTGGAGGAAATCAACATGCCAGAAATGGTAACCACTTCGGTGGTAATCCTGGCCAAGATAATAGAAGTGTAAATTTCAAGAAGAGAATGTTCAATAATGATGGAAAGATAGCAGCACCAACACCCATTTTTAAGGAAGGAGAACGACCACCGGTCGTATGCTACAAATGCGGAGGGGAGGGACACATCAGTCCAAACTGTACGTAGCAACCCAAAATGTGTTACAATTGCGAAAGAGAAGGTCACCTAACCCGATTTTGTCGTGTAGTGAAGTCAAGTCCAGCTGGGATGGAGACACCAAAGCTGTCCCAGACAAGTCAAAGCTGGTAGTTCAAGGGAGAACGTTTGTCGTGACCTCCCAAAAAGAGAGGAACCCAAACGAGGTTATCACGGGTAAGCTAATCATAAACTCTTGCGAAGTCTATACCTTATTTGATACCGGTTCTACCCATTCTTTTATTTCTTTTACTTGAGCTCAACATTTAAATTTAACTCTGGAGAAATTAGACTTTGACTTATCTGTTGAAACTCCGTTGGGAGAAACCTTCATTACATCCACTGTTTATAAATCTTGTTTGATTCAAATTGGCAACCTCACGTTACCTGTCGATCTTATCTCTTTTAATATACTTGCATTTGATGTGATTTTAGGAATTGATTGGTTAACTACTCATCATGCTAAAATTGATTGTTTTCGTAAGGTTGTTAGCTTTCATATTCCTAACCAACCTATTATGCAAATTCAAGCAACCAAACCACTAAAGTCAATCACTGTCATATCAAGCCATAAAGCCATTCATTTATTGAAAAACGGATGTCAAGCTTTCTTAGCCAATGTCACAGATTTAAATAAAAATACGTCAAATTTGAATGATATTTCTATTGTTCATAAATTTCATGATGTATTCCCTGAAGAACTTCATGTCCTACCCCTGGAGCGTGAAGTCGAGTTTTGTATTGACCTTGAACCTAGTACAAAACCCATTTCCAAAACCCCATATCGAATGACTCCTATTGAACTTCAAGGGTTAAAAACCCAACTGCAGGAATTATTAGACATCGGTTTCATTCGTCCTAGTACGTCTCCTTGGGGTGCTCCTGTTCTATTCGTAGAGAAGAAAGATAAGAGTATGCGACTTTTCATTGACTATCGGGAATTGAATCATGTCACCGTCAAAAATAGGTACCCGTTGCCTCGCATTGATGACCTATTTGACCAATTGCAAGGAGCTAAATTATTTTCAAAGATCGATATTCGTTCCGGATATCATCAGTTAAGGATTAAAACTGATGACATTCCAAAGACTGCTTTCAGAACTCAGTATGGGCATTATGAATTCCTAGTCATATCTTTTGGATTGACTAATGCTCCTGTTGCCTTCATGGATATGATGAACTGAGTATTTAAGGAATATTTGGATCATTTTGTGGTTGTCTTTATTGATGACATCCTCATTTACTCCAAAAGCCGCGAAGATCATGAGCAACACTTGAGACTGATACTCCAAAAGCTTCGTGAAAATAAGTTATATGCCAAGTTGAAGAAATGTGAGTTCTGACTTAAGGAAGTAGCATTCCTTGGGCACATGATATCAAATCACGGAATATCTGTTGACCCAACGAAGATTAAAGCAATAAAAAGCTGGGAGTAACCTAAGTCAGTAACCGAAGTACGTTACTTTATGGGCTTAACTGGTTATTATCGGAGATTCGTGGAAGGATTTTCTCGAATCGCTACTCCATTAACTCAGCTGACTCAAAAAGATATAAAATTCGATTGGAGCGAGGAATGTGAGAAGAGTTTTCAAGAACTCAAGAGGAGACTTATTTCAGCACTTATTTTGACAATACCATCAGGTTCGGAGGGATTTGACATTTACAGTGATACTTCAGGCAGAGGGTTAGGATGTGTTCTCATGCAACATGGAAAAGTCATAGCCTATGCCTCACGAAAACTCAAAGAATATGAGAGGAATTATCCTACTCATGATCTAGAGTTGGCAGCAGCCATTTTTGCGCTAAAGATCTGGAGGCATTACCTGTATGGGGATAAAGTGGAGATCTATACGGATCATAAAAGCCTCAAATATTTCTTCACTCAAAAGGAACTCAACATGTGGCAACGGCGTTGGCTCGAGCTATTGAAAGATTACGATCATACCATTCAATACCATCCTAGGAAAGCGAACGTGGTAGCTGACGCGTTAGGTAGAAGATCATATACGGGTATGAGTGCGATATTGTCAACGCAAAAGCTCATTTTGTATGACTTATAAAGGATGTAGATAGAGTTAAAGACTCCAGGGACCCACGTGATGATGTCAAATATACGAGTAGAACATACTTTAATCGATAAAGTTAAAGTTACTCAAGCTACGGACCTGGAGCTGATGCGTATGAGGAAGAAAGTACAAGAAGGTGTTATTCCAGAAGCAAGAATCGATGAAGAAGGAATACTTCGAGTCAACTCCAGACTTTGTTTTCCTAACGACTCTGATTTGAAGTGTAAAATCATGATGGAGGCGCACAACACACCGTTTGTAATCCATCATAGTAGTACCAAAATGTATCGTGATCTTCGATAAATATTTTGGTGGAGCAATATGAAAAGAGAGATAGCGAAGTTTATCTCAAGGTGTTTAACTTGTCAACGAGTCAAGGCGGAGCATCAAGTGCCAAAAGATCCATTGCAACCACTTGAAATTCCAGAATGGAAGTGGGAGCACATTACCATGGATTTCGTTACTGGTCTTCCCAAGGTTTCTCAAGGAATAGATGCAATTTGGGTTATTGTTGATTGATTAACCAAGTCTTCTCATTTTTTACCTATACAAGAAGCTTATTCACTTGAATGTCTTGCTCGTATATACATAAATGAGATTCTAAGACTGCATGGTATGCCAGTATCCATAGTTTCTGATCGAGACCCAAGATTCACTTCACGATTTTGGGTTAGTTTGCAGAAAGCACGGATTTACGATTAAGTTTGGCATATCATCCTCAGACGGACGGGAAGTCAGAGAGGACTATTCAAACTCTTGAGGATCTATTAAGACTCTATGTAATTGACTTCAAAGGAAGCTGGGACAAGTTCTTGCCATTGGTGGAATTCTTCTACAACAATACTTATCAAACAAGTATAGGCATGGTTCCATTTGAGGCATTGTATGGACGCAAATGTCGTTCTCCAGTATGCTGGGACGAGGTGGGTGAAGCAACATTGTTGGGACCGGAATTGGTACGCATGACAACAAAAAAGATTTAAATGATCCGACAACGTATAAAAACCTCACACACTACAAGAAAATAGCTTAAGACCGACGGAAATATTATCGACGGAAGATATTCAGTCGACCTTATTGTAATTTCGACCGAATATTCAGTCGATATTAGTTCCCTCAGAAATATGTTAACTTCGACGGAATTCAGTCGGGATAACACTAGTCCAGGGGCGCTAACATTTCGCGCCACGCAAATTATAAGTTCAACGGAATCATATTTATAGTCGACGAAATATCCGTCAGAAATATAGTAATTGTGACGCCCCCAAAATTAGGTATACATCACCCATCTTGGGTCGTCAGATACATGGTACAAAATTCAAATACAACTTACTAATACAACTGTCGTGTACAATACGACAAAACATAACTGTGAGTTTGAATACAATTATTGTCTACTAGAGATTATACAAACTCAAAAGGAGTCCTCATTATAATTATTAATACACTATTTCACGTAATAGTGAGGACTACTAATGCTATCCTCCGACCGTCACTCCGCTCCCTCGACTAGTCCTCGCTATGTTCTCATTTCAAGAGAACAATGAAAGAAAGGGTGAGCTCAACTAGCCCAAGAAGAAATATTATGACTAAGATAATGCGAGAATAAATTATCGTTAGTCTTCAACAAAGTTGTTAAACCGATAAAATATAACAACATCAAGTTTAATCTGCAATGAACAAGCAATCCATTAAAAGAGTCAAGTAGAGAATAAAATCTACTATCTTTTATGATTTAAAAGGTTTTCATGACTTTTATCACGGGACTCAAATTTTAATAAGTAATCCACATCATCGAATCACCCACACTACTTTCTGGCCAAGGATATTCTTTTGTATCACAACCACAAATTATCCATGACTCAAATGCCCAAGGACATTCGTGTATTCATTAATGGTCATGATCATGCCAACAATCGTCCATCAATGCACTACGGGCCAATGATAACTTTTACCACATCATTTGTAACATTACTACCATGATTACAACCGAATAATCCCTCGGTCATAATCATACCAAGTCCATCTATGCACCACTGCCAGCCATTGATGACTTTCAACATAATATAAACATGAGGATGATGACAATGATATAAGAATTCAATTAAACAAGTTCAAGAATTAATTTATCCAGAACTAATAATGTCCAAATTGTCAACATGATATCGCTTTGTAGAGTAAAATTCAAGAATGATCGTAAGAATATTTCCATGAAAAGATATCTTTGGATGAAGCACAAATATCAAGGATATTCTACTAATTTCATGGAGTATAGAAGTCAAAACTTTAACCAACCGAGTATAATAAAGAATGAAATAACAAAAGAAATCACTATGCATGCAAAGATTTCTCATGACAGAAGTTATTTTAATGTAATAATAATAACGGAACTGTGTCGTGCAAAATTTGTAACCGGCTGGATGTTCCAACAGAATAATAAAAAGACGGAACCAGTCCTGTAAAACACATGCATGTGATGTTCCAATAGAATAATAATAAAGACGGAACCAGTCCGGGTGTAAAAACACATGCATGTGATGTTCCAACAAAATAATAGAAGAATGTCACCAAGTATAGGTAAATCACAGATACAAAGTTATTCCAATGTAATAATAAGCAATGGAATAACAACAGCTTCTCTTCATGAATAAGAAAGAATAACACCCCTTACATTAGTAGTAGATTGAATACTGCAGTAGTGTAGTAACAGAATACTTTTCTTCTTTCTTTTTGTTATTCTCTCTATACTTTCTCTCTCTATAGCTTGAATGAATTCGTGAAAAATAATGAAGAACTAGGCCTCTATTTATAGAAGATTTCTAGCTTAGCACTTGAAATGTGAAAAGGCAAGTGGCTTGACGACTGGTGATGTGAAAAGAAAAGTGGTTTGACGCCTATAATGTGAAACGACAATTGGTTCGACGCACCGTAATATGAAACAAGCAAGTGGTTTGACGTCTGGTAAAGGTAGTTACTATCGACGAAGGTAATTCTTATCGAGGAAGGTAATTACTATCGATTGAAGGTAATTACTATCGATTTAAGAGACTCTTAGATGATGATATATATGCCCCCCATAAAATAACCAAACTTACCACAAATGTCTCATAATAGACTCTTTTATATACATCAAGGATTGAATAAATATTACCATAAATCATTTTATTTTTAATCAACACATATTTAATCTTTCAACAATTATTAATCATTTATAACTTGTCGTCTCAATTATTGATTTAATAATATAATATATTATATGAGATGATACTATGACAATAATTGAATCAATAATATAAGAGATATGATGCAAAGAATTATCGTAGTAATAATAATTGAGTATAAATTGAGTGACTTCTCACGTAAGCATCAATAATCAATACCGTGTGCTACTATGCAACCACGCCAGACATTACTATACTTTTACTCTTGGGTAGTTCAACAGCTTTTAAACGGTAACACCTCCGCCAGTTATTTTCATAAAGTATTTTTGTCGCTTTTCTCAATCCGGATAATAATTCCGTTGTGGGGTCCAAAGAATGATTGGCTTCAGCCATACTAATATTCCCCGATAAAAAGAATATTCCCCACCAAACTAATATTTTATAACAACTTGCTTATTTTGCAAAATTTATAAATATTACCCACAACTATAATATTATATCAAATTTACTCCATAATATTCAAAAATAATATTTATAGAAAATTCATCTTTATTTATAAAAGTGGGGTCTTACAACCTCCCTTCTTATGAAATTCCGCCCTCGAAATTAGGGTACGATACACGGTATGTCAAGAGGTAAGGATACCTTGATTTCATTTCGATTCTAACTCCCAAGTCATTTCCTCAACATCGTGGTTTCTCCACAAAACTTTGACTTGAGGTATAACCTTGGAGCGTAGAATATGTTCCTTCTTATCCAAGATTTGAACATGAACCTCTTCATACATCAAATCTTCCGTTATTTTGTCCGGTTCTAACTCAATAATGTGGTTCGGGTCTTTCACATATTTACGTAACATGGATATGTGAAAAACATTATCAACACGAGACATACTTGGAAGTAAAAGCGAGTCTATAGCCACGCCTCCTACCGATCGAGGATTAAAATGGGCCAATGAATCGAGGATTAAGTTTTCCTCTCTTTCCAAATCTCGTAACTCCTTTCCATGGAGCAACACGCAACAACACATGATCTCCTATATCGAATTCCACGTCCTTTCGATGAAGATTAGCATAACTCTTTTGTCGATCTTGTGAGGTTTTTATACGTTGTCGGATCGTTTGAATCTTTTCCGTAGTCATACATACCAACTCCAGTCCCAACAATGTTACTTCACCCACCTTATCCCAGCATACTAGAGAACGACACTTTCTTCCATACAACACTTCGAATGGAGCCATGCCAATACTTGCTTGATAACTTTTGTTGTAGGAAAACTCCACCAATGGTAAGAACTTGTCCCAACTTCCCTTGAAATCAAGAACACAGAGTCTTAATAGATCTTAAAGAGTTTGAATAGTCCTCTCCGACTGTCCGTCCGTCTGAGGATGATATACCGAGCTAAATTGTAAGTCTGTGCCCATAGCTTTTTGCAAACTAACCCAAAATCGTGAAGTGAATCTAGGGTCTCGAGCAGAAACTATGGATACCGGCATACCATGAAGTCTTACAATCTCGTTTATGTACATATGAGAAAGACGTTAAAGTGTATAAGTTTCTCATATCGGTAAGAAATAAGCAGACTTGGTCAATCTATTAACAATGACCCAAATCGTATCTATGCCTTGAGAAACCTTAGGAAGACCGATAATGAAATCCATGGTAATGTGCTCCCACTTCCATTCTGGAATTTCAAGTGGTTGCAATGGACCTTTTGGTACTTGATGCTCCGCTTTAACTCGTTGATAAGTTAGACACCTTGAGATAAACAACGCTATCTCTCTCTTCATATTGCTTCCACCAAAATGTATGACAAATATCATGATACATTTTGGTACTCCCAGATGGATTGCAAACAGTGTGTCATGCGCTCCATCATGATTTTATACTTTAAATCGTGGTCGTTAGGAACACAAAGTCCGGAGTTGACTTGAAGTATTCCTTCTTCATCGATTCTTGCTTCCCAAGATAGCAGCACCATCTTGCACTTTCTTCCTCATACGATCGCCTCCGTGTCTCAGTAATCGAGAAAGCCTTTAACTTTAACTTTATCAATTAAAGTCTGGTTCTACTCAGATATTCGCCATCATCACATGGGTCCCCGGAGTCTTTAACTCTATCTCCATCCTTTGCAAGTCACACAAAATGGGCTCTGCGTTGACAATATCGCACTCGATTTTTGATATGATCTTCTACTCAATGCGTCACCTACCACGCTCTTTTCCAGGATGGTATTGGATGGTATGATCATAATCTTTCATCATTCAAGCCAACATCGTTGTCGCATGTTGAGTTCCTTTTGAGTAAAGAAATATTTGAGGCTTTTATGATCCGTAAAGATCTCCACCTTCTCCCCATACAAGTAATGCCTCCAAATCTTTAGTGAAGATAACAAATGCCAACTCTAGACCATGAGTAAGATAATTCCTCTCATATTCTTTTGAGTTGTCTTGAGGCATAGGCTATGACTTTTCCATGTTACATGAGAACACATCCCAACCCCCCTCGCTTTAGAAGAATCACCGAGATGACAAATCCTCCGAGCCGATGGTATTGTCGTAACAAAATAAATGAGTCTCCTCTTGAGTTCTTGAAAACTGTTCTCACATTCTTCGCTCCAACCGAACTTTGTATCTTTCCGAGTCAGCTGAATCAATAGAGTAGCGATTCGAGAAAATTCTTCCACGAATCTCCGATAATAACTAGCTAAACCGAGAAAGCTACGTACTTCGGTCATTGATTTAGGTTGCTCCCAGCTTTGAATTGCTTCAATCTTTGCTGGGTCAACATTTATTCCATGACTTGATACTACGTGCCCAAGGAATGCTACTTCCTCAAGCTAGAATTTGCATTTCTTCAACTTGGCATAAAGCTTGTATTCACGAAGCTTTTGGAGTGTCAGCCTCAAGTGTTGCTCATGATCTTCACGGCTTTTGGAATAAATAAGGATGTCATCAATAAAGATGACAACAAAGTGATCCAAATATTCCTTGAATACTCAGTTCATCATATCCATGAAGGCAGCAGGAGCATTAGTCAATCTAAAGGACATGACTAGGAATTCATAATGCCCATACCGAGTTCTGAAAGCCGTCTTTGGAATGTCATCGGTTCTAATCTTTAATTGGTGATATCCAGAATGAAGATCAATCTTTGAAAAGAATTTGGCTCCTTGCAACTGGTCAAACAAGTCATCAATACGTGGCAATGGATACCTATTTTTGATGGTGACTTGATTCAACTCCCGATAATCAATACAAAGTCGTGATACTCCCATCTTTTTTCTTCACGAATAATAGAACAGAGCACCCCAAGGAGAAGTACTAGGATTTAATAAAGCCAATGTCTAACAATTCCTCGCAATTGGGTCTTTAACTCTTGAAGTTCAATAGAGCCATTCGACATGGGGCTTTGGAAATGGGTTTTGTACCGGGTTCAAGGTCGATACAAAATTTAATTTCACGCCTGTCGGGGGTAGGCCAGAAGTTCTTCTTCTAGAATACGTCAGAAATTTATTAACAATAGAAATATCGTTTAAAACTGACGTATTTTTGTTTAAATCTGTGACATGAGCTAAGAAGGCTTGACATCCATTTTTCAATAAACGAATAGCTTTATGGCTTGAGATGACCGTGATTGATTTTAATGGTTTGGTCGCTTGAATTCGCATAATAGGTTGATTAGGAATATGAAAGCTAACAACCTTACGAAAATAATCAATTTTTGCATGATGAGTAATTAACCAATCAATCCCTAGAATCACGTCAAATGCAAGTATTTTCAATGAAATAAGATCTACAGGTAATGTGAGGGTACCGATTTGAACCAAACAAGACTTATAAACAGTGGATGTAATGAAGGTTTCTCCCAACGGACTTTCCACAGATAAGTCAAAGTCTAATTTCTCCGGAGTCAAATTTAATCGATGAGCGCAAGTAGGAGAAAAAAAAGAATGGGTAGAACCGGTATCAAATAAAGTATAGATTTTGTTAGAGTTTATGATAAGCTTACCCGTGATTACCTCACTCGAGTTCCTTGTTTTTTGGGAGGTCACAACAAACGCTCTCCCTTGCACTACCGATTTTGACTTTTCTGGGACGGCCTTTGGTGCCTCCATCCTAACTGAATTTGTCTTTGGTGAACGACGAAATTGGGCTAAGTGACCTTCTCTTCCACAATTATAACATGCTTTGGACGGCATCGCGCAGTTTGGACTAATGTGCCCCTCCCCTCCGCATTTGAAACATATATGATAGTGGTCGTTCTCCTTCCTTAACGATGTGTCTTTGGTGCCGACGTCTTCCATCATCATTGAATCTCCTCTTCTTGAAATGTCCATTCTTATTGTTTTGGCCTCGATTACCACCAAGTGGTTACCATTTCGCCCGTTGATTCCTCCACGCTTGTTCACACCGATCGATCGCTTCGCCGGTATTATCATTTTGCCGATCGCTTCTCTTAGTTGCGTTGACTCGTTATCGCTTCCACTAATCGAGCCCTATTTACAACATCTGAATATAAACACAGTTTATGAGAAATAAGATGTTGATGTATCTCCGGCTTTAAACCTCTTAAAAACATCCGTGTCATTCTCTCTTTATTATCCACCAAGTGGGACGCAAACCGGGATAACTCCGCAAATTTAGCCTCAGTATCGCATTACCTGGCCATATTGTTTTGTTCCAACTTGATAAACTCCACCTCCTTCATGTGACGAATACTTTCGGGAAAGTATTTATCGTTGAACAGCTCTTGGAACTTCTCCCAAGACATCTTTAATAAGACAGGTTGAGTACGTTTTACCGATTCCCACTAATAATCTGCCTCTCCGCACAACATAAAGGCGGCAAAGGGAACCTTTTGCTCCTCGGAGCATCCCAAGATATGAAATATCTTGGTGATCTACTTTATCCATGCTTCCGCCATAAGTGGTTTTGGCTCTCCCTTAAACTCCGGTGGTCCCATCTCCTTAAACTGTTTAGCGGTGACCGCCCGAGAGTTTCCAGTGTTTCCACCTGCATTTTGGACAGGAGCCGCTCTCTTTCTTCATTGCATGAATTGCATAAAGCCCCGAACATTTGATCATTCATCATTTGGTCAAGGTTGTTGTTTGCATGAGGATTGTCGCCTTCGATGCACATTATTATCTCGATTATTGATATGTGGTGAATCAACGGTCACATGTGCTCCATTGCTATTCTCAACATTCTCGGATGTCATTTTCAGATACTGCCACAAAACAAAGGTTAATTGACATTTAACATATTATCCCTAAATTTTGACCGACCAATTTAATACCACATAAACTTAGGTAGGTCATACTAGCAAAGGAATTCTCCGTCTCTCCCCTCCTAGTACAATTCTTACATCTTAGCCAGGGATCATATCCCTAAGCTTTGATACCAACTGTGACGCCCCCAAAATTAGGTATACATCACCCATCTTGGGTCGCCGATACATGGTACAAAATTCAAATACAACTTACTAATACAACTGCTCGCAGGTGTACAATACGACAAAACATAACTGTGAGTTTGAATATAATTATTGTCTACTAGAGATTATACAAACTCAAAAGGAGTCCTCATTATAATTATTAATACACTATTTCACAGAATAGTGAGGACTACTAATGCTATCCCTCCGGACCGTCACTCCGCTCCTCGACTAGTCCTCGCTATGTTCTCATTTCTCAAGAGAACGGTGAAAGAAAGGTGAGCTCAACTAGCCCAAGAAGAAATATTATGACTAAGATAATGCGTAATAAATTATCGTTAGCCTTCAATGATGTTAAACTAATAAAATATAACAACATCAAGTTTAACTGCAATGAACAAGCAATCCATTAAAAGAGTCAAGTAGAGAATAAAATTTACTATCTTTTATGATTTAAAAGGTTTTTCATGACTTTTATCATGGGACTCAAATTTTAATAAATAATCCACATCATCGAATCACCCATACACTACTTACCAAGGATATTCTTTAGTGTCGCGACCACAAATTATCCATGCACTACTGTACCAAGGACATTTGTGTATTCATTAATGGTCATGATCATGCCAACAAATCGTCCATCAATGCACTACGGGCCAATGATAACTTTTACCACATCATTTGTAACATTACTACCATGATTACATCGAATAATCCTCGGTCATAATCATACCAAGTCCATCTATGCACTACATGTGCCACGAGATGACTTTCAACATAATATAAACATGAGGATGATGACAATGATATAAGAATTCAATAAAACAAGTTCAAGAATTAATTTATCCAGAACTAATAATGTCCAAATTGTCAACATGATATCGCTTTGTAGTAGAGTAAAATTCAAGAATGATCGGAAGAATATTTCTATGAAAAGATCTTTGGATGAAGCGCAAATATCAAGGATATTCTACTAATTTCATGGAGTATAAGTCAAAACTTTAACCAACCGAGTATAATAAAGAATGAAATAACAAAAGAAATCACCATGCATGTGGTACTTTCAGATATACAAAAGTTATTCTAACGAATAATAATAATAATGTAACCAGTCAAAGCTAAATTTGCAACCGCATGGATGTTCCAACAGAATAATAAAGACGGAACCAGTCCAAAGTAAAACACATGCACAAGATATTCCAATAGAATAATAATAAAGATGGAACCAGTCAGGTGTAAAACACATGCATGGATGTTCCAAATGTAATAATAGAAGAATGTCACCAAGTATAGGTAAATCGCAGATACAAAGTTATTCCAATGTAATAATAAGCAATGGAATAACAAGCAGTTCTCTTCATGAATAAGAAAGAATAACACCCCTTACATTAGTAGTAGATTGAATATCGCAGTAGTGTAGTTACGTATACTCTTCTTCTTCTCTCTTATTCTCTCTATACTTTCTCTCTCTATAGCTTGAATGAATTTGTGAAAAATAATGAAGCACTAGGCCTCTATTTATAGAAGATTTCTAGCTAAAGCACTTGAAATATGAAAAGGAGTGTGCTTCGACGACCGGTGATGTGAAAAGAAAAGTGGTTTCGACGCTTGTAATGTGAAACGACAATTGGTTCGGACGCTCGTAATATGAAATGGCAAGTGGTTTGATGTCCTGGTAAAGGTAGTTACTATCGACGAAGGTAATTACTATTGAGGAAGGTAATTACTATCGACGAAGGTAATTTTATCGATTTGAAAGTAATTACTATCGACGAAGGTAATTACTATCGCATTTAAGAGACTCTTAGATGATGACATTTGGCCCCCATAAAATAACCAAACTTACCACAAACGTCTCATAATAGACTCTTTATATACATCAAGGATTGAATAAATATTACCACAAATCATTTTATTTTTAATCAACACATTTAATCTTTCAACAATTATTAATCATTTATAACTTGTCGCCTCTATTATTGATTTAATAATATAACATATTATATGAGATGATACCGTGACAATAATTGAATCAATAATATAAGAGATATGATGCAAAGAATTATCAGAATAATAATTGAGAGTATAATGAGTGACTTCTCACGAAGATCAATAATCAATACCCGTGCTACTACGCAACCACGCCAGACATCGCATTTCTTTTACTAATAGGGTAGTTCAACAGGTTTTAACGGTAACACCTCCCGCCGTTATTTTCATAAAATATTTTTGTCGTTTTTCAATCCGATAATAATTCCGCCAGGGGTCCACTAATGATTGTCTTGCCGCATTTAATATTCCCGATAAAAAAAATATTCCCCGACCAAACTAATATTTTATAACAACTTGTTTACTTTGCAAAATTTATAAATATTACCCACAACTATAACATTATATCAAATTTACTCCATAATATTCAAAAATAATATTTATAGAAAATTCATCTTTATTTATAAAAGTTGGGGTCTTACAGTAATCTTGAGGGAACCAATTTCGACAGATATTTCGTCGAGAATAGTCGATTAAAAACCGTTCAGCTCCTTCTTTCTCTGATTTTATTTCTGATCTCTCTCTTATCTCTTCCGCGTCTTTCTGTCTGGTCTCTCTCTTCTCTCTAGCGCGACGACAACTCATACCCTCTCTATCCGGCCAGCAGCTCCTCCCCCTCGCCGGTATTCTCTCTCACACACAGTATATATTGATCGTAAAAGGGAAAACCCTTGTCCTCACACTTCACATCCTCTATCTATTTGTCATGGTAAGTCGGCTTTCCGGAGACGTCGTGGGTGTCGACGGCGGCGTTGTGGTATATCGTCTCTCCTATTTCTAGCATTCAAATCAATTGAGGTACACAATTTCTATCTTCAGTTAATACCATTAAGGTTTGAATATTATATAGGCTATATATGCAATTGATTTTGGTTAGGCTTTAATTTGTCTTGTTATATATGAAACTGATTGAGGCTGAATGTTCAATTAGAGTTTTATATTTAATTTAGGGTTTAATTTGGTTTGGTATGAAACTGATTTTTAGACTGAGATGTTGCTTGGTGTTTACTGATATTGGTTTACTGTACCCTTCAAATTAGTGTTTAATTTGTGCCCAGACAGTTATAATGTCCATAATCAGTAGTGTGTTTAATTTGTTATCTGATATTGAGGAGTTATAATGCAGTGTGATAAACTTAATTTGCAGTGTTCTGATTTCTGCCTTTTCTAGCATTGTGAATTTGAATTTGTGAATCAATTGAAGACTTCCCTTATTTTGGTGTTAAGTATTAATTTCGACGGAATTTCCAACTGAATTTATGTGGAAGTTATATATGGTAATAAATAAATATTTAATTAACTATATAAAAGACAATTACGATTTAGTTTGCCACTAAAACTAAGTAGTAATAGAAAAATTAAATAAATTAATAAATTAATACAAAAAAATACTAGGAGATTTAAATAACTTTAATAAATTATATAATATAATATAATATAATATAATATAATTAACTTTAAAATAAAATATGTTTAATAACATAAAATAAATTTAATAAAATAAAATAAATTTACTTTATTATTTAATATAATATAATTAAAAATAAAATAAATTTAATTTAATTTAGTACAATAACATAAATTTACCTTATTATTGAATATAATATTATAAAAATTAAAATAAAATAAAATAAATAAATCTAAATAATAATAAATTTAATTTAATTTAACTAAATTAAATTAAATTAAAGTAAAACATATAAAATAAAATAATAAAAAATAAAATAAATTAAAATACATAAATAAATAAAAGTATAATAATAAATTAATTTTAAAATAAATAAAATAAATTTAATAATAAACTAGAATATATTAAAATTAATTAATTAAATAATATAATATAATAAAAAATAAAATAAAATAAAATATAGTAAAATAAAATAAAATACAATAATTATCTTAAACTAAGTAGCATTTGCTTAGTTTTCTATTACATAAAAAATATCCTGAATTAAATAAAATCAAAGCTAATAACAATTCTCATAGAAACTTAGAAACCCGTTTGACAAGTAGCTAGGAGTGAATGTGTTCATGCAGTCTCTATAGAATTCAAATAACAATTCTCATAAACTAAGTACCACTTACTTAGTTTATCTTTGGCAAAATAAACTAAGTAGCATTTGCTTAGTTTGCCACAATTTTAATTAAACTCAATAATACTCTCCCTTTACTCTTCAATACACTCAATAATATATATATATATATGTAATATACTTTGGAACTTAGAAACTCGTTTGACATTCACTCAGTAGGAGTGAATGTCGAATAATCCCCAATTTGGGACTGTTACTAGATGGTATGTCTCTCACTTAGGTCGGTGCTAATTCACAAGGTGCGTGTTTATAATATTTTTGAGTATTTTTCAGCTGGTGTCTCTACATATGTTCTTCGAGTGCATACTTAGACTAAGTTGTCTTGGTCTATTTCGTGTACTTGGAGACCATGGGGAGGTGATGCTGAAACCACTTGCTTACTTTGCAAAATTTGTAAATATTACCCAGAACTATAACATTATATCAAATCCACACCATAATATTCAAAAATATATTTCGAGAAAAATTAATCTTTTATTCATAAAACTTGGGGTCTTACAATCTCCTCTTCTTATGAAATTTCATCCTCGAAATTAGGGTACGTACCTGGTATGTCGAAGATGTGAGGATACCTTGACTTCATTTCAGATTCTAACTCCCAGGTAATTTCCTCAACATCGTGGTTTCTCCACAAAACTTTGACTTGAAGTATAACCTTGGAGCGTAGAATATGATCCTTCTTATCCAAGATTTTAACATGCACCTCTTCATACGTTAAATCTTCTGCTATCTCGTCCAGTTCTAATTCAATAATGTGGTCCGGTCTTTCACATATTTACGTAACATAGATATGTGAAAAACGTTATGAACACGAGACATACTTGGTGGTAAGGCGAGTCTATAAGCCATAGTTCTTACTCGGTCAAGGATTTCAAATGGGCCAATGAATCGAGGATTGAGCTTTCCTCTCTTTTCAAATCTTGTAACTCCTTTCCATGGAGAAATACATAATAACACATGATCTCCAACATTGAATTTCACGTCCTTTCGATGAAGATCAGCATAACTCTTTTGTCGATCTCGTGAGGTCTTTATACGTTGTCGAATTATTTGAATTTTTTCCGTTGTCATACGTACCAAATCCGGTCCCAATAACGTTGCTTCACCCACTTCATCCCAGCATACTGGAGAACGACATTTGCTTCTATACAACGCCTCGAATGGAGCCATGCCAATACTTGCTTGATAACTATTGTTGTAGGAGAATTCTACCAATGACAAGAACTCATCCCAACTTCCTTTGAAGCCAAGGACACAGAGTCTTAATAAATCTTCAAGAGTTTGAATACTCCTCTCCGACTGCCCATCCGTTTGAGGATGATATGCCGAACTAAATCGTAAATCCGTGCCCATAGCCTTCTGCAAACTAACCCAAAACCGTGAAGTGAATCTTGGGTCTCCATCAGAAATAATGGATACTGGCATACCATGCAGCCTTACAATCTCATTTATGTATATATGAACAAGACGTTCAAGTGTATAAGTTTCTCGTATAGATAAGAAATGAGCAGACTTGGTCAATCTATTAACAATGACCTAAATTGCATCAATTCCTTGAGAAACCTTGGGAAGACCAGTAACGAAATCCATGGTAATGTGCTCCCACTTCGATAATTGCATATTTTGGGGCTCGAATTATTACATTATAGTACCTTCATTTATATCTCTATTTTTAATTTAGTCCTGCAAGTATTATCAATCTTGCACCACCTCCCCTAATAGTAATGCATGTGAACCAATAGTTCCATTCATGTGAGCAAATAGTTATATGCATGTGAACTAATAGCAATTAATTACTCATTTATCCGATTAATTACCCGATTGATCAATATAACCTCCAGAAATCAATTATTATCGAAATAAATGTCGATTTCCTATTAATTTCAAATTTAATCAACACGAACTTAATTATCATTAATATTATAACTCACAATATTTAACAACCATATAATTTCCAGGAAAGAGGAGGTTTTCTGATGGATTTCTCCCTATTGGCGGACAATTAGGTGACCAAACCCCTTTCCTTGACAGAACTTTCTAGACATCGTCAATATTATAAATAATAACATGAATAACTTTGTCGTCTCAATTATTGATTTAATAATATAAAATATTATGCAGATGATACTGTGATAATAATTGAATCAATAATATGAGAGATATTATGCATCAATTACTGTAGCAATAATTGAGTATAATTGAGTAACTTGTCACGTAAGCATCAATAATCAATACCGTGTGCTACTATGCAACCACACGACATCGCATACTTTTACTACGGGTAGTTCAACGGTTTAACTCAGTAAAACTTTCGCCGTTATTTTTATAAAAAGATATTTTTGTCGTTTTCTAACTACAACAATACTTCCGTTGTGGGGTCCACTAATGATTGTGCCGTCGTACGAATATTCCCCGACCAATCGAATATTTTAAAACCACTTGCTATCTTTGCAAAATTTGTAAATATTACCCACAACTATAACATTATATCAAATCCACACCATAATATTCAAAAATATATTTCGAAAAAAATTAATCTTTATTTATAAAACTTGGGGTCTTACACAAACCCTCATCAAGATTCCTATGTGGCTTCAGAGTCTAACTTAGAAAAACACCAACATTAACCATGTACTAGCGCACTAGGCGCTAGACATAGTGTAATCCAAGTGCACTAGGCGCTAGACCAGGACCAAGTATTTATAAAAATACCACTCAGCTCCAATTTTAATGATTTTTAATTCTTTTCTTTTCCCAAATGACCAATTTCTCCTTCCAGCTCCATCCTATAAGAAATAAACACAAAAACCAATAAAAAGATACTAAAATTACTCAAAGATAACAATAATTAAACTTAAAAATACCAGATTTATAGGTATAAAACCCACTTATAAACTCTTAACTGTGTGAGACCGATACGTCGAGATCGTGATCTTTTTTGTATACTGGGCAGGCATTTGGCGGCTCTGAGTACTGATGAGTTAGCTGTTGCAATGGCGGCATCAGCACAACATGAGGATGGCGACGAGGTAATCTTATTACTTATTATAATCAAATTAGTTACTTATATATATATACATATATTGTTGTCTCTAATTACTTATGTTTAAATGTTTCTTATTGTTTAGCTTTCCATTACTTTACTTTGAATAAGTAATAGAAGTATCAACATATATACTATATATGTAACTTGTTTTACAATTTTTTAATTACAGGGTCGTACTAATTTGGACACTTATGCATGACGACCTAGGCTTGTTTTTTAAATATTTAAGCCTTGTACTTTTATATTCATTCTTTAGATGACTGTATATTACTTAAATATTAGATTTGTATATATTTCTTCAGTTCATATTGGTTTATTAATGTTTATATACTTTATATTGTGTTGGGTTATGTGTTTCCATATGGATGGATGTTTAATTATATATATTGTTATTCATGTGTTGAGATATATAAAGCTTGGTTGGATGTTTATATATACTGATGTATGTTAGGATATAAAGCAGGTACAAAATAGGTACATTTTTTTTGGAAAATCAAGAAAATAGGGGAAAAAATTGAATTAAGCATCAGCGACTGCATGCGGTCGTTGATACATATTAGCGACTGCTAATTTGCATCAGGGTATTAGCGAACGGAGCGATCACTTATGGCGATCACTGCCACATGGTCTATGTCAGCCTTAGAACTTGAATCATGCTAACTCAGTTTAGCAACTGCTTCGATCGCTAATATCGGTAGCAGATAAGTCGATCGCTAATATCAGTTGGTTATGTACGTTCCAACGACTAGATTATATGCAACGCCGAGCAGCGACCGCAGTCGATCGCTGATGCCAATCTACGACTGATGTCGGTCACTGATAGTACAAGAAAAATGCCCAACAACGACCAATACTATCAGCGACTGCACATGCGATCGCTGATATTAGTAATAGCGACCGACATCTGCGACCGTGATTTAATCCAGTCGCTATTTAATATTAGCGACCGCATGCGGTTGCTGAGCGGTCGCTAGCACAAATTTGCCTCCCAAAATTTGGCAAGAAATGTTGGCACGAAGGTTTTGTGCGACCACTTATCATCAGCGAATGCATGCGGTCGCTGATAAGTTCATGTCATTAAAAATTAGCGACCGCAGGCGGTCACTGATCAAACTTAATGTAATCAGTATCAGGCATTCGTTCGACACAGCAGACTGAAGAAAAAAAAAAGAGGGCGTAGAATAGAGAGAAGAGAGAGAATGGGAAGAAGACCGCTACCGCCACCGCTGCCATCGCCGCCGCCGCCACACTGCTGCCTAAACCGCTGCCACCGCTGCCCAAATCGCCGCCACAGGTAATCTCATTTAATTTGAGTAATTGAAGGGTTCTTCTACAACACTTCAATTCTCTATCAAACACCCCCTTAGACTCGTATTCAATTCTCTATCTATCAATTGTACAAGTTTGCATTTCCATTTTTATTACTAAGGAATTTTTTTTATTTATTATTATGAAATTTTATTTTCATGCTATTGTACAAACTTTGTATTCTCATCAATATGTTTAATGACATTTTTTAATTCAGAGATTTGTGATGTTAAGTCCACCGGTATTAAAATAATAATAATAATAATTATTATTATTATTATTATTATTATTAAATTCAAGTTTATTCTTAAGAATGATAAAAAAAACTACTGTGCTGCTACTTGTTGTTATTATTATTATTGTTTTATTTATTTTTGCAATCTTAATTGCTTTTGCTAAGGCCACAGTCCAAGTTTCATATTGAATAATAATAATAATGCAAATCCCTGTTAGAATGATATACATTGTTGTTGGTCCTCCATCTAATAAATTAAGTGTTTTTTAGATGAGTTAGCTACATTTAACATGATATCGTAGCTGCAGGTGTCAAGGTCTTGGGTTCAAATCTTCCTAGCTGCACAATTATCTTCTAGGTCTTGGGTTCAAATCTTCCTAGCTGCACAATTATCTTCTATTAATTTAATAGTGCTTTTAGATGAGTTGGTTACTTAACAATACCTTACTACATACATGTACTTAATGCCATTACAATAATAACACACTAGAAGATACATCTTAAGGAACACCACACAAACCTAATATCTTTATGAAATCCAAGTATTAAATAAACATAAAGGAACAATTGCAACTTTTTGCATCTGATCTCATGTGCAGTCAAGTCGATGATTATTCTCAAAGCTGCGCAATTCACCAATAAAAAAAATTGTTATGCATTGTACCTAAAAGTTAAATAAGAGTGGGAGAAGAACAATGTAGGATTACACACTATTTGAGTTCAAGACTATGCATGTAGACTAAGCAAAGCCCTTATAATCCAAAGGTACTCTGACGCGAATTTAGTTGCTAATTTTTACTAGTATTTATTTGCATTGCATATTCCATCGTCAAATCCCCATTCTTCCCATTTTCATACAGCTACAATGCTTATTCTTGGTCAACCATTCTCGAATCATTGTCGATGTGTCATCTTGATGTAAGCCTTTCTCCATTTTGATCTATATATAATAAGCAAAATAGATCGTTACACAATTCTATGAGTTTTGGAGAATTTCAGATGGGGAACAGCATGTTTGAGCACGAGTAAAGTTTGCCATCATTTGGTTCACTTAGAGAAACCAAAAGGCTAGATTTTTAAGGAACCTTAATTCTCTTCTTAACTCCTATAGAATTGAGGTGTTCTTTTGAGTCCCTTTGTCCGTTTATCTGGAGGAGAAGCATCGCAAGAGGGCTCTACTCTATCAATGAGATAATTCTTTAGCCTTTTCTGAAAACTTTTTGAGTTTAATTTCTTCTTAATCATAATCTCTCTCTTCACATTAATCAGAACTTTCTTCCAAATTGAAATACAAGAAAAATGGAGTAACCCAAAGTAGCTGAACTTCAAAAGAAGAAAAAATTGCAATTCCAGGTAAGCATGCTTTCAGTCAGATCAGGAGTCACATAAGAATTAATAAATTTTTACCCTAAAAATAGGAATTAAAATATTAATTTTGATTTACAGCATATAACCTTCTTGTGCTGCCAAGTACTTGGAAAAGGTGCCTCTGGATAGATTCTCAGACCCAACCAGATAAGAAAGTTCAAAGATCCTCATCACCACTTCGAAATATGCAGTGTCCAAGTTACAGTAGATGCCAGAAGGTGGCAGAATGCACAGCACGATGTACAAGGTTCACAAGTTCAACTTACTAAGAAGACTAAAGAAAAACAATATAGAATAAATAATGTATTGGCAGCAAGTAGGGAAAAAGAGCACCCAATATGCCTGATGCAGGAAGATTTTTTAATAGAAGACTTTAAAATTCTTTTTGGTCCTTAAGGAAGTGCCTAGGTAGTCCCATATTTAACATCTCGACAAATTTGAACCGTAAAAAGGGGATATTATATCAATTCATTATATGAATTGGATTGGGAAATACCTAAATTAGAAAGTGAGAATAAAAGATGCAAAGGATATATTTCAAGGAAGTCTTACTTTGTCAATGGAATGTGCTCAAATGGAGCCATAGTAGGGATTGTTCCACACAAGTTGTTGCTTGAGACATCCCTGGAAAACACATGCAAATAATTATTGTAACATAGAACACTCATTTAGTACTTACAGTTACAAATTTAAGTTGAACAATTATTTTGAGCACTAATTCGATATTATTTTGGTCTTATTATATTGGGAATTTGTATATTTCTCTTGTTTTGTGTCTTGGGTGTTTAGAAATGACCATATATACATGCCGTCATGCATGTGGCTAGTCCATATTATAGGGGAGACTCTGGCGAAATTTTTTTGTTAGTCGGGTAGTTGCGAACATTTATAATATTAACGAGCTCTTTATGTGCATACTAGTATGCTCAAGTCATATGCTTACTAGCTAGTATGCTCAAGTCATATGGTTACAAGTATGCTCAAGTCATATGCTTACAAGTATGCTTAAATGTAAATCATATGCTTACAAGTATGCTCAAGTCATATGATTACAAGTATACTAAAGTCATATGCTTACAATCATGTTATACATTAATAAGCTCATGTTGTCTATAGTAGGTACCGTGGTATCATGGACTTCTATTCAGACCGTAGTTGGATAAGACGACGAAAGTCAAGTGCCCAGATAGGTGCTACATCAGAATTTAGAGTTAGTTGCCAAGTATTTCTAGATTATGCGTATAGTCACCCGAAATGTGTTAATGGTCAGAAAAAGATAAGATGTCCTTGTTTAAAGTATAAGAATGTAAATTATATGGATAGAGACATAGTAAACTATCATTTACTTGTTTCTGGGTTCATGAACAATTACAAAGAATGTTGGTGGGCACATGAGCAGAGAAGATATAGTGGCATCGCACAAGTACACAATCCAGGCAGCAGTACCCATCGTATGAATGACATGGTTCATGATATTGCAGGGCCGAATTTTGATTGGGAACAAGGCAGAGAGCAACATATGAATTCCGATGCCAAAGCATTCTTCAAGTTGTTAGACGAGGGTAGCGAACTATTGTGGCATGGTTGCACGAAGCATACTACATTGTCTGCAATGGCGACATTACTTAACATCAAGGTTGATCACAACATGAGCCATGAGTGTTTTGAGTCACTCTTGAGGGCCATTAAGAGTATGTTGCCTGTCGGTGAAAAATTGCCCGATAACTACTACTATTGTAAAAAATGGTGAAGAAGTTGGGTCTTAGATATCAAAAGATCGATGCATGTCCGAACGATTGCATGTTGTTTTATAAGGAAAATGAACAGAAGACAAAGTGCACGTTTTGCAATCATGATCGATATAGGCCTAATAAAGAGGGTGTGACTACAAAAAGATAAATATACCTTTTAAGATTTTAAGGTATTTTCCAATTACACCTCGACTCAAAAGATTGTACATGTCTTCATGAACAACTGAACATATGACTTGGCATGCGAAATCTCCAACCAAGGATGGAGAACTTAACCATCCCGCAGATGGGCAGGCTTGGAAAGATTTCAACTTAGCACATCCTGGGTTTGCATTGGAACCTAGAAATGTTAGGCTTGGATTGTTCACTGATGGTTTCAACCCGTTCGGCCACTCAGCTGTTCCGTACTCCTGCTGGCCTGTGATTGTTATTCCGTATAATTTACCTCCTTGGATGTGTATGAAACAACCATACTTGTTTCTTTCACTCGTGATTCCAGGTCCCAAGAGTCCTGGAAAGAACCTAGATATGTACTTGAGACCTCTTATAGACAAGTTAAAGGTATTGTGAGAGGATGGAGTACAGACTTGGGATGTTTTCACGAAAACAAATTTCAACCTTATATAGGGCAACGCTTATGTGGACTATAAGTGACTTTCCTGCTTATGGTATGTTATCTGGATGGAGTACACACGGGAAGTTGGCTTGTCCATATTGTATGGATCATACAAAGTCTTTCAATCTATCAAATGGTCGAAAGTCATGCTGGTTTGATTGTCATCGTCGTTTCTTGCCGATAGATCACCCGTTTCGAAGAAATAGAGAAAACTTCAGGAAAGGGAAAGTAGATCATGATATGCCAGCACCGCGACTGTCGGGGATGGCGATGCGTAACCGTGTGATGAGATTATCGGTCATCCCATTCGGTAAGATTGTTACCTCTAACATCATCGATGGGTTTGCCATATCTCATAATTGGGTTCGAAGTAGTATCTTTTGGGAATTGCCTTATTGGTTTACAAATTTGATTCGTTAAAATCTAGATGTGATGCATATTGAGAAGAATGTGTTCGATAATGTGTTTAACACTGTTATGGGTGTTGCGGGAAAGACGAAAGATAATGATAAGGCACGTTGGACATGAAAGATATTTGTAAGTGTCCCAGATTAGAACTTTATGAATCTACTAATGGTAAGATGGTCAAACCGCATTCAAGGTACACATTATCCAAAAAGCAGGTTGAAGATGTGTGCACATGGATAAAGTCTCTGAAACTACAAGATGTATATGCGTCAAACATTGCAAGGTGTGTAATAGGTGGGAAATTGTAAGGGATGAAGAGTCGTGACTATCATGTGTTCATGGAGAGACTCGTGCCTATAACATTTTGGGACTTGCTTGATAAACCAATATGGGATGCTTTGACTGATCTTAGTCGTTTCTTCAGAGACATATGTTCAAAAACGTTAAATGAAAAGGACATGTCTATACTTGAGAAGAACATTATTGAGATTATATGTAAGCTTGAAAAAATATTTCCTTCTGGTTTTTTTGACTCTATGGAGCATTTGCAAATCCATCTACCCTATGAAGCTCGTGTTGGTGGCCCAGTTCAATATAGATGGATGTACCCTTTCGAGAGGGTCATGGGAAACCTTAAGAGGAAGGTGAAGAATAGAGCTTATGTCAAGGGGTCGATATGTGAGGCATACAGTTTTGATGAGATATCTACGTTTGTCTAAGACTATTTTCCCTACGAAGTCTTGACAAAGGCCAACCGAGTCCCGAGACATGATGATGGGGGAATGTTGAACTAAATGGTCGACTTTTTGTATTTGGTTTACCGGGTCGCGCTTATGGAAAAGGAAAGCGCATATGATGACGAGTTAAAAACAAATCTCATATTAGACCTATATCTGGTTACACATATTTGGTTACACATATTTACATTCTTCTCAATTGCGAGGAGATTAATGAATTTGTGAGGTATACATGTAAAATTCAAATGTATTATACCTATATCTTAACTTGCAATCTCATATTAATATATGCTAATGTTTATAAAATTGTATAGAACATACGATGACGAGTTAAAAACAAATCTCATATTATAATTAAGTCTTTAATGTAAATTATTGTATATTGTAGTGATTTTTAAGATAATAAAATTGTGAAGTGTATTTCATAATTATGCTTACAGAACTGGCCTACGTCAGTGATTACGTGGGCGCGCATATCTCTCGCCCATAAGGATGAGGTTTGAGCTGAATTTCAGGTATATTTTTTTATCACTCTGATAGATAATATATAGTTCTTTCCATAATATTATTTAGTAATGTTGGATTATGGTAATATCACAGTTTTAATATTATTATCGTTGTTTTATTTGCAGAAAAGGTATAGATGGGGACGACGACAAGCTTGATTATTCGCATACGATTACGGCGCGTATGTGCCGTCCGAACTAAAGATAATCTGAACAAGGAGCGACAAAAAGCCCTGCATAATGCAGAGATTGACCATCCAGGACAGGGTGAACAGTATATACATGAGCACAGCCCTTGGTGGTGCGCAGAGCCCATATATATGGGTGCAGATGTATGACCAGTGGAGAGTTGAGAGCTAGGTCAAGAGACGCAAGACTGCCACTTCAAACATATCCTCAGGTGTATTTGAAGGGGAAAAGGCAAAAGGCACGTACAAGGGCGGCAATATATCAAATGAGCTGCAACATATTGCTGCCAGGGTACGTATGTATAACAAGCTTATTGGCTTAGTTATTTGTTTTTATGTTTACAGTCATGTTTTATAGCTAAAATATCATATGTTTACATATTAACTTGAGAACATGAATTGTAGGAGTCTCAGTCTCAAGGTCAACCTATTAATTGGTTGGATGTGTATGTGGCCACCAGCAATGGTCTGCTTGATGCTGTTCAGATAGCGGTAGTAAGTTAACTTTCTACTAATATGTTATTTATAAATTGTGATGACCTTTTTTAGCATTTGTTTTATTTATTTTTAACTATTTAATTGTTAACCTTCTGACAGGACACTTATAAGAGCTTAATGAACGACCGTTATCCTGAAGGCATCCCGTGTCCGCCGATTGATCAAGATTTATGGGAGAAGGTGTTAGTCGTGAAGAAAAAATACGTTAAAGGCCAAGGACAAAAACGACGCCCGACCATCAACGCAACCTGGCAAGCTCGCTACCCGGTCTACATAAATATCGTCATCATCGACCTATCATACTCCTACTGACTATGTGAGACTGATCTGTCGAGATCGTGATCCTCTTCGTATACTGGGCGGGCATTTGTAGTCTCTGAGTCCTGATGAGTTGGCGTAGTGATGGATAAAGAAAGCAAAGAAGCAAAGACAACATCAGGATGGCGATGAGGTATACATAGATATTGTTACTGTCACTGTCTAACTTATATGTTTCACTATATTATCTATTGTTTAGCTTTCCCTAAGTCATAGCAGTATCAACACATGTAACATGTTTTATTCTTTTGTTAATTACAGGGTCCTAATTTGGATGATCCATGAAGAGTTAGACTTATTTTTTAGATATTTACAGCCTTGTACTTTTATATTCATTCTTTGGACACTTGTATTGGTTTACGATTCTATCATATGAATGTTTACTATTGTATTGTGTTGTGTTGGTCCTAACATTGTATTATGTTGTTCGTTTACGATTCTATCATATGGATGGATGTTTATTTATACTATTGTGGATGTGTTGGGATATATATAAATTATGGATGGATGTTTATATAGATGCTTATATATACTGCATTGTGTTGGGATAGAAAGTAGGTATAAAGCAGGGTATTTTTTTTGGAAAATCCATAAAACAGGAAAAAAATTTAAAAAAAATTAACAACATCAGCGACCGCATGCGGTCGCTAATACTATCAGCGACCGCTGATAGCTCCTTGGATACTAGCGACCAATACGGTCGCTATTACCTGTCGCGGACACGTGTGCCACTTCATCTTTGACAACTGACTCATCATGAGTCAGATTAGCGACGGATGCGGTCGTTGACAAGTCGGTCGCTAATAATGGTCGTTGATGTCCATATAACGACCAAATTATATGCGACTAATATCATCGACCGCAGTCAGTCACTAATACTCATCTGCGACCATATGCGGTCGCAGATATGCGGTCGCTGATAAGCCTTTTTGTTGTAGTGTGATAGACGATCGCATATAGGCCTTTTTTTTATAGAAGCAAGCCAACAAAAGATGTCGTCAAGTAATTTTTGAACCAGGAGATTGGATATGGATGCATATGAGGAAAGATCGATTTCCAACCCAAAGGCGTGCTAACTTGCTTCCATGAGGGGATGGTCCTTTTCAAGTACTCCTTGAGTGCATCAATGATAACGTCTATAGATTGGATTTACCAGGTGAGTATGGTGTTAGTGCTACTTTCAATGTATTGACCTAAGTTCGTTTGATGTAACTGAATATTTGAGGACAAATCATTCTCAAGAGGAGGGGAATGATGCGGACATGACACGTGATGATTCAAACAAGAATAAAGGAGTGTGGGGAGATCTAATTCAAGTGCCAGTTGGACCAATTACAAAGGTTGGAACTAAAAGGTTTAAGCAAGGTCTCAATTAATGGATTGATCCAAGATATTTGGACTGAAGCAACTCAATGAGACCCAAGGAGGAGACTAAGGAGCATGAGAAAAGTTTGGATTAATTTGATACAAGCTCAATTCAAGAAATAGAGAAAATTTTGTTTGCTAGCTAGAATATTAGGAAGGCTATATTGTATTTTGTTTTCTTTAGTTTTAGGTAATTTAGCATGATTCTAGGGGGGGTTATGATTTATTTTTATTGCAATTCTAGAGACTTCTACTAAGATAAAATTAGGGCAACACTTTTAGGATTTTTATTACCATAATTAAGTCTTTGTACTAGTATAAATAGGTCTCAAGGCTAAGGGTTTGGGGGACTAATTAATTTAATAATATTTTTTCTTTTTAGATTACCTAATTAAGAGTATTATATGTTTGTTCTTTTCAAGAACTCTAGATCTTATTCGTGTGTGTGGCAATCAATACATCAATCGTTGATTGTATCAACGACGTTACCGCTTTAATATAAACGAGGTGTCATTACCCATAACCATTGCTAGAATAATCTGGACGACGACCACCTCACACAAACATATAGATTATCAAGTTTTACCTTCTTTCTTTTTTCTTGGGAAAACAAATTTTGCAACATTCTAAAAATAATGTTTCCCAAAAATAAAGAGCGTCTACCAAAAATTTATGCAAATTAGTTAATTGTTAGTGTATTGATATGGTTTGGTACTGAGACAGTACTAGCTTAGTTAAATATATATATATATATATATATATATATATATATATATGAAAGAAAAATTGAACACAATTCATAATTGGTAAGATACTTTAGCATTATGAAGAAAAAATATGGAAATGAGGGTAAAAATTAAAAGCAACAATGGCACATTGACTGGTAACATATATAACTATTTGTTCACATGTGTGTACTATTGAATCACATTATTTACTATTAGGGGAGTTGGTGCAAGATTGATAATACTTGCATGACTAAGTTAAAAATGGAGGTATAGATGGACGTACTATATTGTAGTTCGTATTTTTCACATGATTATACTATTGATTCACATGATTGAACTATTGATTCACATTATTTACTATTAGGGAGGTGGTGCAAGTTTGATAATACTTGCAGGACTAAATTAAAAATGAAAGAAAAGTTGGAGGTATCAGATTGTAATTTTTGAGCCCCAAACGTGCAATTATCGAAACTATATTTTTCTATAAATGAAGCTCATTCTTCCTTCATTTCTCACCAATTCACAAAAGCTTTAGAAGCGATTATTATAGAGAGAAAGAAGAAAGAAAGTCTTTACCTCACTATTCCAGTATCCAGTTTTTCCAAGGCAGGGAGTATTATTTCTTTCTTATCCATGAAGAGAACCTCTATTATTCCATTCTTTATTATTCTATTGGAATAACCTGTATACGTGGGCTACCCTATACTTGGTGAAATTCTTCTATTATTCCATTCTTTATCATTTTGTTGGAACATCCACATGCGTGCGTTTCTGGCTGGACTGGTTCTATTATTTATCATTTTGTTGGAACATCACGTGCATGCGTTCTCATGGGACTGGTTAAAATCTTTATTATTCTGTTGGAATATCTTATCTCGTTTACGTCGGACTGCGATTAAAAGTCTTTATTATTACATTGGAATATCACATGCATGCTTTTTCTGTGGGACTCGATTCCGTTATTTATTATTACATTGGAATAACTCGCTGTGCGATCTATCGCGTATGTCGGTGATTTCTTTTGTTATTCCATTCCTTGTTATACTCAGTTGGTTAAAGTTTTGACTTCTATACTCCATGAAATTAGTGGAATATCCTTGATATTTGCGCTTCATCCATTATCTTTTCATGAAAATATTCTTCTGAGCATTCTTGAATTTTACTCTACAAAGCAGTATCATGTTGAAAATTTGGACATTATTAGTTCCTGTATAAATTAATTCTTGAACTTATTTTATTGAATTCTTATATCATTGTCATCATCCTCATGTTTATATTTTTTTGAAAGTCATCTCGTGGCACAAAGCGCATAGATGGACTTGGTATGATTATGACCGGGATTATTCGGTGTAATCATGAGTAGTAATGTTACAAATGATGTGGTAAAAGTCCTCATTGGCTCGTAGTGCATTGATGAGCAGTTGTTGGCATGATCGTGACCATTAATGAATACACAAATATTCTTGGCCCGTAGTGCATGGATAATTATGGTCGTGATACTAAAGAATATCCTTGCCGTAGTAATGCTGGGGGTGATTCGATGATGTGAATTATTTATTAAAGCGAGTCCAAATGATAAAAGTGATGAAAAACCTTTTAAATCATAAAAGATAGTAGATTTTATTCTCTCGCTTAACTCTTTTAATGGATTGCTTGTTTATTGCTTGCAGTTAAACTTGATGGTTGTTATATTATATCGGTTTAACACTTCGTTGAAGGCTAACGATAATATATTACGCATT
The DNA here is from genome assembly GCA_020205615.1 of Panax quinquefolius. Lineage (NCBI taxonomy): Eukaryota > Viridiplantae > Streptophyta > Magnoliopsida > Apiales > Araliaceae > Panax > Panax quinquefolius. The sequence continues at coordinate 106,310,260 of CM035164.1, read as the reverse complement.
ATCTTAGTCATAATATTTCCTACTTAGGCTAGTTGAGCTCACCCTTTTACTTTCATTGTTCTCTTGTGAAATGAGAAGCGTAGCGAGGACTAGTCGGGGAGCAAGTGACGGACCAGATGATAGCATTAGTAGTCCTCACTATTCAGTGAAATAGTGGGAAAATAAATGTAATAATATTGAATTTGAGTTTGTATATTGTCTAAACGATAATATTTGTATTAAAACTCACAGCTTATGTTTTATCGTACGTTGCACGACAGTTGTATAATTAAGTTGTATTTGTATTCTGTACCATGTATTTGGCGACTCAGAATAGGTGATGTATACCTGTTTTGGGGGCGTCAGATTTGGCCCGTAGTGCAAAGATGAACATGTGTTGAGATGAACATGATTAACTGGTGATACAAATGAGTATATTTGGCCCGTAGTGCAAAGATGAATATTTGATTCAAGATGTATATTGATTGATGTTACATGGATAAAATATTGATGATAAACTTTTAAATCATAGAAGATAGTAGACTTCATTCTCTACTTAACTCTTCTAATGAACTGTTATTTCCGCTGCGAATATTGATCTAAAACTTATTGTCCATTAGATTTTATCTGATTAATTGAAGGCTAACGATAATTTTTTGTTCATTATCTTAGTTATAATATTCTTTATTGGGCTAGTTGAGCTCATCCTTTTTCTTTTTGTTCCATTTTTCTTCTTAGGAGGCGAGAATATAGCGGGAACTAGTCGGGGTGTAGAGTGATGTTTCAAGACAGTTGTTTTAGCAGTCCTCACTATTTTGTAAAATAGTGTATCAATAATTATAATGAGGATTTTTTTGAGTTTGGATATTGTCTAGAAGACAATATTTATATTTAAACTCACAACATATGTGTTGTCGTATTTTGCACGACAATTGTAATAATGAAGTTGTAGTTATTTTCTGTACCATGTACACTGCAAAAAAAATAGTCATAGGCGACGGGGGTATTAGCGACGGCTTATGTACCGTCGAGAATGACGTTAATGTCGATGGGACAGTTGTCGCTAATGGGTGTCGTCGATAATAACATTTTCCCAGGAAAAAAAGGTGCGAAGATTTGGCGGTGGAGGGAAAACTCATTGGCGACAGTTATGGATGTCAATACCGATGGTATCACCGTCGGGAATGACTCATGGGTGACGGTACATTAACGACGGTACATGCCGTCGAGAATGAGGTCCTATTTTTAATTCAACAGATTCAATTTCTTTTTCCTTTCCATTTTATTTCCCTCTCTCGTTTTGTTCCTTCCCTCTGTTTCTCTCACCACTACTGTGTCGTCGGTCCTCACCATAGCTTCTCACCGTCGGTCCCCGCCGTCGGTCCTCCACTGTCTGGCCTCCCCCTTTCTTTCTCCCCTTTCTTTGGCCTGATACACTGTTATAATCTCCCCCAATTTTCGTTCCCTCTCAGCCCTGGTTCTACATTTGTTATTGTTGGCTTCCATTAGTAAGTTGCACTTTTTTTCTTATTAAGGTTTCATTTGTATATAAGTTCCAATTTAGTTATGTTAGGGTTTAATTTGGGTTTTTTTTTTCTAATATCTGTATGTCTTGTTTTGGGCAGTAAGGAACGAGCATTGACCTTCTCTGCATCTCTCTCTTTTTTGTAAGTTTTTCTTTTATCTCCTCTCTTTTTTTTTGGAGTATTATGCATGTCAGTTCATGTATATATGTTTAATATTGTAAGTAAAATCACTAATTCACTTAATTTAATTTTTATTGCTATTAATGAATATTCGAATTTTTCATTGATTTGGAGAATTCGTGACTTGTTGAATAGAGATTGGGAGTTTAACTTGTTGGCGAGGAGGTAATTGGTATGCTGATTTATTGAACAAAACAAATGAAATTAGAGATAGAGTATAAACAGATTCTACATTACCTCTATGCAAAATTATGTATTCTTATTTTCTTAGTAGGGATGTCGTTAGGGTTAATATAATATATACATAAGACATTGGTATTTTATTGCGAAAAGACCAAGTGAATAGTGGTAGAATACTGAAGACATTGGTATTTTATTGCAAAAAGACTATATGTGAATGTGGTAGAATAAGTAAATAAATTTTAGAGATAACTGATAACAGGACCCTCAGTAAGCTCCGATAACATGGTGTAGATACTTTTTCTCTGTATTTTCTTAGCTCTTTCAACTAGTGTTAAATTTGAGAAGTCTTGTATCATGTGAATCAATATATTTGGGAAGCAGAAACCTATATCCAGTTAGACTCCTTACTTTTTTGTGAGTGAATAACTGTAACATGCTTGTTTCTCATGCACTTTCTCTTGGGCTTTGTTTGTTTTATCTGGATGGTACGTATTATAATGTGTTCATAAATGTCTTTGATTAATAACTTATTCAAAAGGTGCTCTTCATTTATTAATAAATGGTTTCAAATTAAGTGCCAGTTTTGTTTCGAGTTGTATGATCTTATGCATTGTACAATCTCTCATGTTTCACTTGAATGTTGACTCGTACATTAAGCATTAAATTACTTATATTCTGCATGTGGGTTTTCTTTAAATCCTTTGTCTTTCATTTGGTTGGTGTGAGTTGGTGTGAGTATCTTGCCTCCATCATTTCTTTCAATAATGTAATGCCTTGTTATAATATTTTAGCCACAACTACCAAGTACCAACTTTGCAACAGTTTGTGCTGTCTACGGTGCAATGAGCATTTCCATCGTGTTGTTCTCCTCAAGTTTTATTATCTGCATCTGTTCACATTTTCTGGCAACAGCCGGAGGGAGTTAAAGATCATAACTGTTAGAATTTTCTAGAAAATATTATTAGAAGATTTGTTAATGGTTGTCAATGTTATATTATTCATTTTGGTAGTGTGAGTATTATGTCTCATGTTATTTGGTGTTTATTTAGTGCAATATTGGGACTTGACTGCCAACTCGCAGCTCGCACTTACAGTAATTCGGGGTTTCAGTATTTTATGTTCCTTTTATTAGTTGTATTCAATTGTAATAGTTTATAGTAGTGTGTCCTTTTAGTCTAGTGTGTCCTTTTAGTTGTATTCAAATGTAATAGTTTGTTGACGATATAAATGACTATTTATGTTGCATTCTTTTAGTTGTATCTGTATGTTATCCTCTTTTTTATTGTGCTCAAATATAGTATTTACGAATGTTTAATAATATTTTTTTTTATGATTTGACAGTATATATATATATGGCGCACACACCACACAGCGATCGTGGTGGGCGTGCAGGTCGTGGGGGCCGTGGCGATTCTACGCGTGATGATCAGGCCGAATCGTCAGGTATAATTACATATTTTATTGGAATACATTATTTTTTATTTTTTATTGTATTGACATTATTCGTTTATATAAATATTAATGTATTTCACTACATAGGTGATCGACGTAGGCCTCTGCGGGGACTAGCACGTGGCTTGCTAGGGAATCCCCCCCAGGCGTCGCTTATATGTCGTGTTGAGACTCATAGGTAATTTCATAATCCTATATAGTATTACTATAATATAAGTATTTAGTTCTTATATATTCTTTGTAATTTAAAATGTATTAATTTCAATTGTAGTATCCTTGACGCCACGCCAAGGAACATGTTGCTTGGGATCGTCCGCAACCGATTCTCAAGCCCGTGGATGAGGTGGGCGGATGTGGATGACCGCACACGTGTCATCTACTAATGTGTTTTTTTTCAGCGACGGTTCGAGGATCTTGCAGTGGCGGGAGGCCTAAAGAGGTGACACTCCGTGTGAAGCGAGTCTCGCGTGCGACGAGGAGATAGAGGACCTGGCTGCGAGGCTCTGGGGGCCAAGAAGAAGGGTAGAGTTGGGGGCATTCCCCATGTCCCAGCTTACACCCTAGTCCCTGCTGCGAGATCTCGGCGATGCCCACCCACTGGAGGTAGTGGTGCGAGTGGATTAGGCGTCGACCCTTCATTATCCGACGACTTCTTCCGGAGGATCATAGAGGGGTGCATGGCGAGTGGTGTTGTGCAGTCAGGCGCACCATCACGCGAGCGGATCTATCAGATGGCTCAGGAGGTTGTCCACGGCTCTAACGATCCTACAGCTGCCGTTGACGACCTCATGGGTGTAGTACGGGAGGAGGCCATCCGCTTGTGTGCAGTTGTCTTGACCAACATCTTCCCACCACATATTCGACAGGTAAAAACAATTAAATTATGTATTTCCTTATTTAATTTATGTTATTTGTAATTGTATTGCTTAGATAAACAATTTATGTTATTTGTATTTGTAATTTATGTTACGTGACTCGATTCTGACATACGGAGACCGAGTTACCGTCCAAAATACAAAACTCGTCAATACTTAGGCAAAACTCGTCAACACGCAAACACACACGCGTAGCTTGCGATAGGCATTAGGCACGTGTTGCAACTTACGGGACTTCGATTAGATATCACGGATCTGACGAGTTATCGGCCGTTTGCACGATGAACCAACACTTAGGCAAAAAGCGAAAAAGAGACCAAAACCACCTTGGTCATCCGAACGACACCGCAAAACACACACGTAGCAATCAAGATAGGCATTGAAGGCACGTGTTGCAACTTACGGGACTTGATTACGATATCACGATTTAGGAGTTATCGGCCGTTTGCCGATGAACCAACACTTGACAAAAAAAGCCAAAAAAGGACCAAAACCCGCCTCGATGTAAATGCGAATGACACTTGAAACACACACGTAGCACCGCATAGGCATTAGGCACGTGTTGCAATTTACGGGACTCAATCCCGATATACGGATGCTGAGTTATTAGCTCGTTTGCCCGATGAACCAACACTTAGGCAAAAAGCCAAAAAAGAGACCAAAACCCGCCTCGGTCATCCGAACAACACGCAAACATACACGTAGCACCGCATAGGCATTAGGCACGTGTTGCAACTTACGGGACTCGATTCTGATATACGGATGCCGAGTTATCAGCCCGTTTGCCCGATGAACCAACACTTATGCAAAAAGCCGAAAAAGAGACCAAAACCCGCCTCGGTCGTCCGAACGACACACAAACACACACGTAGCACCGCATAGGTATTAGGCATGTGTTTCAACTTACGAAACTCGATTCCAATATACGGATGCCAAGTTATTAGCCTGTTTACCCGATGAACCAACACTTAGGCAAAAAGCTGAAAAAGATACCAAAACCCGCCTCGGTCATCCGAACAACACGCAAACACACACGTAGCACCCCATAGGCATTAGGCACGTGTTGCAACTTTCGGACTCGATTCTGATATACGGATGCCGAGTTATCAGCCCGTTTGCCCGATGAACCAACACTTAGGCAAAAAGCTATAAAAGAGACCAAAACCCGCCTCGGTCGTCCGAACGACACGCAAACACACACGTAGCACCGCATAAGCATTAGGCATGTGTTGCAACTTACGGTACTCGATTTTGATATACGGATTCCGAGTTATCAGCCCGTTTGCCCGATGAACCAACACTTAGTCAAAAAGCCGAAAAAGAGACCAAAACCCGCCTCGGTCATCCGAACGACACGCAAACACACACGTAGCACCGCATAGGCATTAGGCATGTGTTGTAACTTACGGGACTCAATTCTGATATACGGATGCCGAGTTATCAGCCTGTTTTCCCGATGAACTAACACTTAGGGAAAAAGCCGAAAAAGAGACCAAAACCCGCCTCGGTCATCTGAACGACATGCAAACACACACGTAGTACCGCATAAGCATTAGGCACGTGTTGCAACTTACGGGACTCGATTCCGATATACGGATTCCGAGTTATCAGCCCGTTTGCCCGATGAACAAACACTTAGGGAAAAAGCCAAAAAAGAGACCAAAACCCGCCTCGATCATCCGAACGACACGCAAACACACACGTAACACCGCATAGGCATTAGGCACGTGTTGCAACTTACGGGACTCGATTCCGGTATACGGATGCCGAGTTATCAGCCTGTTTGCCACACTTGTAGAACACAAACTAAAATAATTTAAATATGCTTAATTTTTGACTTCGTTTTTAATATTTTACTTTTGTAGGGTCCTGTTGAGGAGACTCAAGGGGGTGGAGGCTGCTGACACGAAGCGATGCGATGGCGGAGATAGTGATGACCGAATAGTGATCTTGATGAGACTATAGAGGGTGGGACCAGAGGTGGGACAGGCGATGGGACCGGCGATCGTACGATAGATGGCGGTGATGGTGACACTGGCATTCCTGATCTTGGGTTGTAGTTAGTTTATGTTTATATTTTGACTTTTATGTATGTATTTATATACCTTTTGAGTTGTACAGACTAGACTTTTGTATCTAACTATATTGATTGTTGATGGTAAAAGATATGATTGTTATTGATATACGTGCATTGTCATTATTAGTTTTCTTTAATTTTTAACAGGTACAATTATATATATGTAAATGAACAGAGGAATTTTTCAATTTTTTTTTAAAGCAGATCATTGGTGACGGGGTCATTGGTGACGGGGGAGCCGTCGGAAATGACCTGAAGGTCATTGGCGATGAGCATAAACACTCATTAGCGAAGGCAACCCGTCGGTAATAACTGTTAGATTAAAATTCAATAACTTTTAGTGGCGACAACATATCCGTCGTTCAGGCCGTCGACAATGACTCATTAATGACGGCCGGCTGTTGGCAATGACCACGTCGGTAATGACCAACTTTTCGACGGCGGCTGACGGAGGAGAGCGAGGCGGACGACCTCGTGGGCGACGGAGGGCGACAGACGATCGTCGTCGCTTGATGACCTCATTGGCGGCAGCGAAGAGAGTCGTTAAGCGACGACAAAGGCCATCGGCAATGACCTTTATTTTTGAAGTGGTATTTGGCGACTCAGAATGGGTTGTGTTGACCTATTTTAGGGGCGTCACAGTTGGTATCAAAGCTTAGGGATATGGTCTCTGGCGGAGATCGGGGAATAGAACTAGGAAGGGAGAGATGAGTAAATCCTTCGCTAGTGTGTCCTACCTAAGCTTATTTGTTTGGTTGGCCAGAATATATAGGGATAATATGTGGCATGTTAATTTCTTTAATTAACCATTGTTTTGTGTCAGTATTTGAGAATGTCATCTGAAAATATTGAGATGAGCAATGGAGCACATGAGACTGTTGAGACACCGACAATCAACAACCAGGATAATGTTCATCAAGAAGGCAATATTCCTCCTGTAAACAACATCATCGATCAAACGATGAATGATGGGATGTTTAGAAGCTTTTTGCAGTTCATGCAAAACCAGACGAGAGAGACTCCTATTCAAAATGCAGGTGGAAACTATGGCAACGCGCAACTTGTCACAGCCAAGTAGTTCAAAGAGTTGGGACCACCAGAGTTTTTGGGAAAGCCGGATCCGATCAAGGCGGAAACGTGGGTTAAGCAAATTACCCAGATATTTGATGTCTTGGGATGCATGGAGGAACAGAAGGTTCCATTTGCCACCTTTATGTTCTGTGGTGAGGCAGATTACTGGTGGGAATCTGTGAAGCGTACCCATCCAGCCGCACTTAATATATCTTGGAAAGCATTCCAAAATTTTTTCAATGACAAGTACTTTCCTGAAAGTATTCATCATATGAAGGAAGCAGAGTTTATCAGACTGGAATAGAACAATATGACTGTGTCCTAGTATGAGGCTAAGTTCGCGGAGTTATCCAAGTTTGCACCTAATTTACTAGAGAATGAGGAACGAATGACGCGGATGTTTCTAAGAGGTTTGAAACCCGAAATTCGTCAATACCTCATCTCTCACAAATTTTCTCTATATTCAGATGTTGTGAACAGGGCTCAATTATTAGAGCGAGATAATGAGTCTGTTCAACCGAGGGACCACAACCAGGGTCATACAGGTGGAAGAAGTTATCGGAGCAATGATAACCAGCGAGGAGGAAAATATCCTGACAAAAGCGGTAACCACTCTGGTGGTAATCGTGGTCATGATAGTAGAAGAAGCGAGTCAGGGGGAGATTTCAAAAAGAGGAGGTACAACAATGACAACGTGAAGACGTCATCACCAGTATCAACTGTTTCTAGGGGAGGAGAACAACAACCGGTCGTATGTTATAAATGCGGGAAAAAGGGACACATCAACCCAAACTGCCAACAACAATTCAAGGTGTGTTATAAATGTGGAAATGAAGGTCATATAGCTCAAGATTGTCCTGTAGCAAAACCAAGTCCAACGGGGATGATGACTCCAAAGGCTGTCCCGGACAAGTCAAAGTCGGTGGTTCCTGGAAGAGCGTTTGTCATGACTGCGCAAAATGCGAGGAACCCAAACGAGGTGATCACGGGTAAGCTAAACCTAAACTCTTGCGAAGTTTATATATTATTAGATATCGGTTCTACCCATTATTTTATCTCTCCTGCTTGTGCTCAACGTTTGAACTTGACTCCTAAGAAATTAAACTTTGACTTATCTGTTGAAACTCCGTTAGGAGAAACTTTCATTACATCCACTATTTATAAATCTTGCTTGATTCAAATTGGCACCATCACATTACATGTTGATCTCATCTCTTTAAAGATATTTGCATTTGATGTGATTTTAGGGATTGATTGGTTAACCACTCACCATGCTAAAATTGATTATTTTCGTAAGGTCGTTAGCTTTGATATTCCTAACCAACCTGTTATGCGAAGTCAAGCAACCAAACCACTAAAGTCAATCACTGTCATATCAAGCCATAAAGGCATTCGTTTATTGAAAAACGGATGTCAAGCTTTCTTATCCCATGTCATGGACTTGAAAAAAAATACGTCAGATTTGAATAATATTTCTATTGTTAGTGAATTTCCTGACGTATTTCCTGAAGAACTTCCCAGTCTACCCCCAGAACGTGAAGTTGAATTCTTTATTGACCTTGAACCTGGTACAAAACCCATCTCTAAAACCCCATATCGAATGGCTCCTATTGAACATCAAGACTTAAAGGTCCAACTATAGGAGTTGTTAGACATCGGTTTCATTCGTCCTAGTACATCTCCTTGGGGTGCTCCTGTTTTATTCGTAAAGAAGAAAGACGGGAATATGTGTCTTTGTATTGACTACCGGGAATTGAACCATGTCACCATCAAGAATAAGTATCTACGCTACCTCGCATTGATGACTTGTTGACCCGATTGCTAAGGAGCACAATTCTTTTCAAAGATCGATCTTCGTCACCGGATATCATCAATTTGAAGATTAAAAGCGAGGATATTCAAAAGGCGCTTTCGAGAACTTCGATGCGGGCATTATGAATTCTTAGTCATGTCTTTTGGATTGACTAATGATCCTACTACTTTCATGGATATGATGAACTTTGTGTTCAAGGAATATTTGGATCAGTTCGTTGTTGTCTTTATTGATGATATCCTCATATATTCCAAAAGTCATGAAGATCATGAACACCATTTGAAGCTGGTACTTCAAAGGCTTCGTGATAACAAGCTATATGCCAAGCTGAAGAAATGCGAGTTCTGGCTTGAAGAAGTAGCATTCCTTGGGCACGTGGTGTCAAAACATGGAGTATCTGTTGACCCGACGAAGATTGAAGCAATAAAAAGATTGGAGCAACCAAAGTCGGTGACCGAAGTACGTAACTTTCTAGACTTAGCTGGTTATTATCGGAGATTTATGGAAGGATTTTCTCAAATCGCTACTCCATCAACTCAGCTGACTCAGAAAGATACAAAATGCGTATGGAGCGAGGAATGCGAGAAGAGTTTCCAAGAGCTCAAGAGGAGACTCATTTCAGCACCTGTTCTGACAATACCATCTGGTTCGGATGGATTTTTTTTCTATAGCAATGCTTCGGGCAAAGGGTTAGGATGTGTTCTCATGCAACATGGGAAAGTCATAGCCTATGCCTCGCGACAACTCAAAGAATATGAGAGGAATTTTCCTACTCATGATCTGGAGTTGGCAGCAATCGTTTTTGCATTGAAGATCTGGAGACACTACCTTTATAGGTAGTAACTGGAGATCTATACAGATCATAAAAGCCTCAAATATTTCTTCACCCAAAAGGAACTCAACATGCGAAAACGACGTTGGCTTGAGCTGTTGAAAGATTACGATCATACCATCCAATATCATCTCGGAAAAACAAAGCGTGGTAGGTAGCGCATTGAGTAGAAGATGTATTATCGATGATGCAGTGCGATGTTGTTAACACAAAGACCAATTTTGTACGACTTACAAAGGATGGAGATAGAGTTAAAGGCTCTAAGTACCCACGTGATGATATCAAATATACGAGTAGAACCGACTTTAATCAATAAAATTAAAGCTGCTCAAGCTACAGACCTAGAGCTTATGCTTTTGAAAAAGAAAGTACAAGAAGGTGTTATTCCGGAAGCAAGAATCGATGAAGAAGGAATACTTCGAGTCAACTCCAGACATTGTGTTCCTAACGATTCTGACTTGAACCATAATCATGATGGATGCACACAACACACCGTTTGTAATCCATCCTGGGAGTACCAAAATGTATCATGATCTTCGACATACATTATGGTGGAGCAATATGAAGAGAGAGATTGAGGAGTTTATCTCGAGGTGTTTAACTTGTCAACGTGTAAAGGCGGATCATCAAGTGCCAAAGGGTCTATTGCAACCACTTTAGATTCTGAAATGGAAGTGGGAACACATTACCAAGGATTTCGTTACGGGTCTTCCCAAGTTTTCTCAAGGCATAGATGTGATTTGGGTTATTGTTGATAAATTAACCAAGTCTGCTCATTTCTTGTCGATACGGGAGACTTATTCCCTTGAACATCTTGCTCGTATGTACGTGAATGAGATTGTGAGATTGCATGGCATGCCAGTATCTATAGTTTCGGATCATGACCCAAGATTCACTTCACTATTTTGGGTTAGCTTGCAGAAAGCTATGGGCACGGATTTACGATTCAGTTCGGCATATCATCATCAAACGAATGGGCAATCGAAAAGGACTATTCAAACTATTGAAGATCTATTAAGACTCTTTGTTCTAGACTTCAAAGGGAGTTGGGATAAGTACCTACCATTGGTGGAATTCTCCTACAACAACAGTTATCAGGCAAGTATAGGTGTGGCTCCATTCAAAGCATTGTGTGGACGAAAGTGTTGCTCTCCAATATGTTGGGATGAGGTGGGTGAAGCAATATTGTTGGGACCAGAGTTGGTACGTATGACTACAAAGAAGATCCAAATGATCCGACAACGTATACAAATGGCACAGGATCGACAAAAGAGTTATGCGGATCTTCATCAAAAGGACGTGGAATTTAATATTGGGGATCATGTATTGTTACGTGTTACTCCATGGAAAGGAGTTACAAGATTCGGGAAGAGAGGAAAGCTCAATCCATGATTTTTTGGTCCATTTGAGATTCTTGATCGAGTAGGAAATGTGGCCTATAGACTCACATTACCTCCAAGCATGTCTCGTGTTCATAATGTTTTTCACATATCTGTGCTTCGTAAATATGTGAAAGACCCAAACCACATTATTGAGTTAGAACCAGACAAGATAGCCGAAGATTTAACGTACGAGGAGGTACCTGTCAAGATCTTGGATAGGAAGGAGCATATCCTACGCACAAAAGTTATACCACAAGTCAAAGTTTTGTGGAGGAACCATGCTATTGAGGAAATGACCAGGTACGTACGTCAATTTTGAGGATGAAATTGCATAAGGAGGGGAGGTTGTAAGACCCCAACTTTTTTACAAATAAAATTGAATTTCCTCTATTTATTATTTTGAAATAGTAAGGGGTTGATTTGATTAACGTGGTTAGTTATGGGTAAAATGCGCAAATATTTTAAATAAGCAAGTGGTTATAAAATATTCATTGTTGTCGGGGAATATTCGTTTGGTCGTGGAATATTCTTTCTTTGTCGGGAATATTCGCATTTGACCAAGTATGACCATTTGTGAGCTCCATAACGAAAAACTGTCGGATGAAAAAAATGATAAGTATGAGTTTTTTTAAATAACGACGTAGTTGTTACTGTTAAAACTGTTGAAATATCCGGTGGTTAAAATACATTAATACGCAGTGATGCACATTAGCACACGGTATTGCACAATAATTGATTCTTACGTAAGAAGTCACTACTCAATAATTGTTACAGTAATTACTGTTCAATATTTTATTTTATTGATTCAATAATTGCTACGTTGATATTTTATATTATTGATTCAATAATTGTCACTGCACAGTATTTCCCATTATCAGATCAATAATTCACATTATTTGAATAATATTATTAGATAGCATTATTGACAATGTCTAAGGAAGTTATGTCTAGGAAAGGGGTTTGGTCACCTAATTATGCACCAGTATGGAGAAACCCTTATCGGAAAGCTCCCTCTTTCCTGGGAACGACTTGGTTGTCATTATTGTGATTCTGTAATATTATTTGTGAATAATTAATTATTAATTTATATGATAAAGAAATATTTATTTTATGTGTGTAAGACCCCAACTTTTATGAATAAAGATGAATTTTTATAAATAACATTTTTAATATTAAGGTGTGAATTTGAAATAATGTTATAGTTGTGGGTAATATTCATAAATTTTACAAAGTACGCAAGTTGTTATATTATATTCGATTGGTCGGGGAATATTCGTTTTAACAGGGAATATTCGTACGTTGACACAATCGTTAGTGGACCCCACAATGGAATTATTGTCGGATTAATTGGTTAACTACTCATCATGCAAAAATTGATTGTTTTCGTAAGGTTGTTAGCTTTCATATTCCTAACCAACCTATTATGCGAATTCAAGCAACCAAACCATTAAAATCAATCACTGTCATCTCAAGCCATAAAGCTATTCATTTATTAAAAAACGAATGTCAAGCTTTCTTAGCTCATGTCATGGATCTAAACAAAAATACGTCAGTTTTGAATGATATTTCTATTGTTAATAAATTTCCTGACGTATTCCCTGAAGAACTTCCTGGCCTATCCCCAGAGCGTGAAATTGAATTTTGTATCGACCTTGAACCAGGTACAAAACCCATTTCCAAAGCCCCATATCGAATGCCTCCTATTGAACTTCAGGAGTTAAAGACCCAACTGCAGGAATTGTTAGACATTGGCTTTATTCGTCCTAGTACTTCTCCCGGGGTGCTGCTCTATTCTATTCGTGAAGAAGAAAGATGGGAGTACGCGACTTTGTATTGATTATCGGGAGTTGAATAATGTCACCATCAAAAATAGGTACCCATTGCCACGTATTGATGACTGTTTGACGATTTCAAGGAGCCAAATTCTTTTCAAAGATTGATCTTCGTTAGGATATCACCAATTAAAGATTAGAAGCAGATGACATTCCAAAGCGGCGCCGGAACTTGGTACGGGCATTATGAATTCCTAGTCATGTCCTTTGGATTGACTAATACTCCCGCCGCCTTCATGGATATGATGAACCGAGTATTCAAGGAATATTTGGATCACTTGTGGTCGATCTTTATTGATGACATCCTTATTTATTCCAAAAGCCGTGAAGATCATGAGCAACACTTGAGGTCGATACTCTAAAAAGCTTCGTGAATATAAACTTTATGCCAAGTTGAAGAAATGCGAGTTACGGCTTGAGAAGTAGCATTCCTTGGGCACGTGGTATCAAGTCATGGAATATCTCATTGACCCGCAAAGATTAAAGCTATTCAAAGTGGGAACAACCTAAATCGATTGAGCGAAGTCACGTAGCTTTCTCGACTTAACTGGTTATTATCGGAGATTCGTAGAAGGATTTTCTTGAATCGCTACTCCATTAACTCAGCTGACACGGAAAGATACAAAGTTCGGTTGGAGCGAAGAATGTGAGAAGAGTTTTCAAGAACTCAAGAGGAGACTCATTTCAAAGACTGATGCACAATACCATCGCTCGGAGGATTTGTCATCTCTGATGATGCTTGAACAAAGGGTTGGGATGTATTCTCATGCAACATAGGAAAGTCATAGCCTATGCCTCACGATAACACAAAGAATATGAGAGGAATTATCCCACTTATGATCTAAAGTTGGCAGTTGTTGTCTTCGCACTTAAAATTTGGAGGCATTACTTGTATGGGGAGAAAGTGGAGATCTTTACGGATCATAAAAGCCTCAAATATTTCTTCACTCAAAAGGAACTCAACATGCGACAACGACGTTGGCTTGAACTATTGAAAGATTATGATCATACCATCCAATACCATCCTAGAAAAGTGAACGTGGTAGCTGACGCATTGAGTGGAAGATCATATGCGGGTACGAATGCGATATTGTCAACGTAAAGGCCCATTTTGTGTGACTTGCAAAGGATGGAGATAGAGTTAAAGACTCCAGGGACCCATGTGATGATGACAAATATACGAGTAGAACCGACTTTAATTGATAAATTTAAAGCTGCTCAAGTTACAGATTTAGAGCTGATGCGTATGAGGAAGAAAGTGCAAGAAGGTGCTATACCAGAAGCAAGAATCGATGAAGAAGGAATACTTCGAGTCAACTCCAGACTTTGTGTTCCTAACGAGCTTGATTTAAAGTATAAAATCATGATGGAGGCGCACAACACACCGTTTGCAATCCATCCTGGGAGTACCAAAATGTATCGTGATCTTCGTCATACATTTTGGTGGAGCAATATGAAAAGAGAGATAGCGCTATTTATCTCAAGGTGTCTAACTTGTCAACGAGTCAAAGCGGAGCATCAAGTACCAAAAGGTCCATTGCAACCACTTGAAATTCCAGAATGGAAGTGGGAGCACATTACCATGGATTTCGTTACTGGTCTTCCCAAGGTTTCTCAAGGCATAGATGTGACGCCCCCAAAATTAGGTATACATCACCCATCTTGGGTCGCCAGGATACATAGTATGTAATTCAAATACAACTTACTAATACAAGCGTCAGTGTACAATACGACAAAATATAAAGCGTGAGTTTGAATACAAATATTATCTACTAGAGATTATACAAACTCAAAAGGAGTCCTCATTACAATTATTATCACACTATTTCACGAATAGTGAGGACTATTAATGCTATCCTCCGGACCATCACTCTGTTCCCGGCTCGTCCGGCTATATTCTCATTTCACGAAGAAACGATTGAAAGGAAGGGTGAGCTCAACTAGCCCAAGAAGAAATATTATGACTAAGATAATGCGAGAATAAATTATCATTAGTCTCCAACAATGTTAAACCGATAAAATATAATAGACATCAAGTTTAAGCTGCGGTATGAACAATAATCCATTAAAAAGTCAAGTAGAAAATAAAATCTACTATCTTTTATGATTAAAAGGTTTTCATCATCTTTATTATATTTGAGACTCGACTTAAAAATATTCCACATCATCGAATCACCCATGCACTACGGCCAAGGATATTCTTTAGTATGACGACCACAATTATCCATGCCCTACGGGCCAAGAATATTTGTGTATTCATTAATGGTCATGATCATGCCAACAACTATCCATCAATGCACTACAGGCCAATGAGAACTTTTACCACATCATTTGTAACATTACGGTCATGATTACACCGAATAATCCCTAGTCATAATCATACCAAGTCCATCTATGCACTACAGGCCACATATAACTTTCAACAAAATATAAACATGAGGATGATGACAATGATATAAGAATTCAATTAAACAAGTTCAAGAATTATTTTATCCAGGAATTATTAACGTCCAAATTGTCAACATGATACTGTTTTGTAGAGTAAAATTCAAGAATGAGCAGAAGAATATTTCCATGAAAAGATACTGGATGAAGCGCAAATATCAAGGATATTCTACTAATTTCATGGAGTATAGAAGTCAAAACTTTAACCAACTGAGTATAATAAAGAATGGAATAACAAAAGAAATCATCATGCATGCGGTACTTCTCATAGATAGGTTATTCCAACAGAATAATAATAACGGAACCGAAGTCGGGCAAAATTTTGCAAGCGAGGATGTTCCAACAGAATAATAAAGACGGAACCAGGTCCGGTGTAAAACACACAGATAGGATGTTCCAACAGAATAATAATAAGACGAGAACCAGGTCCGGTGTAAAATACACAGACAGGATGTTCCAACGGAATAATAATAAAGACAAAACCAGGTCCGGTGTAAAACACACAGACAGGATGTTCCAACAGAATAATAGAAGAATGTCACCAAGTATAGGGTAGACCGCGTATAAAGGTTATTCCAACAGAATAATAAGAAATGGAATAACAACAGTTCTCTTCATGAATAAGAAAGAATAACACCCCTTACGAGTACAACAAATAATATTCCTACCTTAAGAAGAAAGTCTTTGGATATATAAGTTGTGAAGTAGCGAGAATACTTTCTTCTTCTTTCTCTCATAGTTTATCTCTCAGAGTTTCGGTGAATTCGTAAGAAAATAATGAATGAATGAGCTTCATTTATAGAAAAATGGAATGCATAGTAACTAACTCATGAGCAATCGAGATTGATTTACTTTAATCGACGGTCCATATTTAAAGCAAAATCTTTTAAATAAAATATAATATATTCTATTTATAATCTAATAAAGCGAATAACTTTATAAAAGATTTTACTATGCAAACACTTATCTGAGCACTATATCATAATAAAATATAATATATTCTAATTATTGTCTAATAAAGCAGATAACTTTATAAAAGTATTCTATTTTATATAAAAAGATTTTACTATGCAAAACACTATGCGGAGACATTATGCAACACTATGCATAATAGAATATAATATATTCTATTTATAGAATAACTTTATAAATGTATTACATTTTTATAAAAAAGATTTTACAGTATTATTACATTAATAATACCAACAAAAGCTGAGTGACTTATCACTTAAGCATCAATAATTAATATCGTGTGCTCTTGCAACGACCCGCAGCGTATTCTTTGTACTTTTAACAAGGGTGTTTCAACAGTTAACGGTAAAACTTCCACCGTTATTTTCCTAAAGTATTTTTGTCATTTTCTCAATCCGACAATAATTCCGTTGTGGGGTCCACCAATGATTGTGTCGTTGTACGAATATTCCTGTTAAAAGCGAATATTCCCCACCAATTGAATATTATATAACAACTTGCGTACTTTTTGCAAAATTTATAAATATTACCCACAACTATTATATCAATTTCACTCCATAATATTCAAAAATAATATTTATAGAAAATTCATCTTTATTCAAAAAGTTGGGGTTTTACAATAGATACAATTTGGGTTATTATTGATAGATTGACCAAGTCTGCTCATTTCTTACCAATACGAGAAACTTATACACTTGAACGTCTTGCTCGTATGTACATAAACGAGATTGTAAGACTGCATGGTATGCCAGTATCTATAGTTTCTGATCGAGACCCAAGATTCACTTTACGATTTTGGGTTAGTTTGCAAAAAGCTATGGACACGGATTTACGATTTAGTTCGGCATATCATCCTCAGACGGACAGACAATTAGAGAGGACTATTCAAACTCTTGAAGATCTATTAAGATTCTGTGTCCTTGACTTCAAGGAAAGTTAGGACAAGTTCTTATCATTGGTGGAGTTTTCCTACAAAAACAGTTATCAAGCAAGTATTGACATGGCTCCATTCGAGGCGTTGTATGGAAGAAAGTGTCATTCTCCAGTATGCTAGGATGAGGTGGGTGAAGCAACGTTGTTGGGACCGGAGTTGGTACGTATGACTACGGAAAAGATTCAAACGATCCAATAACGTATAAAAACCTCACAAGATCGACAAAAGAGTTATGCTGATCTTCATCGAAAGGACGTAGAATTCGATATAGGAGATCATGTGTTGTTACGTGTTACTTCATGGAAAAGAGTTACGTGATTTGGAAAGAGAGGAAAGCTCAATCCTCGATTCATTGGCCCATTTTTAATCCTTGATCGAGTAGGAGTTGTGGCCTATAGACTCGCTTTACCGCCAAGTATGTCTCGTGTTCATAACGTTTTTCACATATCTATATTACGTAAATATGTGGAAGATCCGAACCACATTATTGAGTTAGAAATGGACGAAATAGCGGAAGATTTAACATATGAAGAGGTTCCTGTTCAAATCTTGGATAAGAAGGAACATATTCTACGATCCAAGGTTATACCTCAAGTCAAAGTTTTGTAGAGAAACCATGATGTTGAGGAAATGACCTGGGAGTTAGAATCTGAAATGAAATCAAGGTATCCTTACCTCTTCGACATACCAGGTATGTACCCTAATTTCGAGGGCGAAATTTCTTAAGAAGGGGAGGTTGTAAGACCCCAACTTTTATGAATAAAGATGGATTTTTATAAATATCATTTTTAATATTAAGGTGTGAATTTGAAATAATGTTATAGTTGTGGGTAATATTTATAAATTTTGCAAAGTACGCAAGTTGTTATATTATATTCGATTGGTCGGGGAATATTCATTTTAATAGGGAATATTCATACGACGGCACAATCGTTGGTGGACCACACAACGGAATTATTGTCGGATTGAGAAAACGACAAAAATATCTTTTTATAAAAATAACGGCGGAAGTTTTACCATTAACTGTTGAAACACCTGGTGTTAAAAGTACAGTAATACGCGTGGTTGCATAGTAGCACATAGTTTTGATTATTGATGCTTACGTGAGAAGTCACCCAGTTTTGTTCAATTATTGCTACAGTAATTGCTGCATAGTATCTCACGTTATTTGATTCAATTATTGTCAATATTTTATATATTATTAAATCAATAATTGAGACGACAAAGTTATTAATATTATTATTTGCAATATTAACGATGTCAGAAGTTACATCGAGGAGAGGTTTGGTCACCTAATTGCGCATGATAGGGAGAAATCCTTATTGGAAAGCCCTCTTTCACAGGAAGCGACACGGTCGATTAATATTGTGAATTATAATAATGATGATAAGTGTTGTTAAAAATATTGAGGAGATTTTTATGAAGTATTTGTTGTAAGTTTGGCTTGTTATTGAAACTCCCACTTACCCATTTTGCAAAACTGTCGATGGAAAGTTATCTTAGTTTTGTTTATATATATATATATATATATATATATATATATATATATATATATGTGTGTGTGTGTGTGTGTGTGTGTGTGTGTGTGTGTGTATGTTAGTCAAATTGGGTGGGTGGGTGGGTGGATGGGTGGGGGGAATTTGGTATTCACATGGAGGAGTACAATTATTATTATTCTATGTATATATATATATATATATATATATATATGATAGTGGATTTTGGTGGAGCAGGATGGAGTACTATAGGTATTAATTATATATATGTATATGCAATGTTTGAAAATGGAAGGGGGGAGGGTACAATTATTATTATTATTATTATTATTATTATTATTATTATTATTATTATTATTATTATTATTATTATTATTATTATTATTATATACATATGTTAATTTGAAAGGAATTCACGGGAATTGGTAGGTAGTATCACGGGGGTAATGTCCCGTGAGTTTATAAATATATAATATATAATATAAATAGAATATTTTATATTTTATTTAAAAGATTTTATTTTATTAGAATATTTTATTAAATCAATATGGACCGTCCGTTTAAAAGTAAGTCAATCTGAACCGTTCATGAATTAGTTACTATTCAGTCCATTCTTCTATAAATAGAAGCTCATTCCTTCATTATTTCTTACTTAATTAATTGAAACTCTAGAGAGAAACTATAGAGAGAAAGAAGAAAAAAGTATTCTCTACACTTCACTACTCCATATCCAAGACTCTTCTTTTTAAAGGTAAGGGTATTATTTCTTTTGTATTCATTGAGAGAACTTTTGTTATTCCATTCTTTATTATTACGATGGAATAACATGTATCTGTGAACTACCTATACTTGGTGAAATTCTTACATTATTCCATTCTTTATTATTACATTTGGAGCATCATGTCTATGCGTTTCGCGTGACGACTGGTTTCATTATTTATTATTTACATTGGAACATCACATGCGTGCATTTACGCATGACACTGGTTCCATTATTTATTATTCATTAGAAAATCATATCGATCTTAATTTCTTTGACCTAGTTCCGTTATTTATTATTACATTGGAATATATCGTATGCGTGCGTTTACGCATTACCTAGTTCTGTTATTTATTATTCATTGGAATAACACGTCTGCATCTTGATCTATCGCATAAGCACGGTGATTTCTTTTGTTATTCCATTCTTTATTATACTCACTTGGTTAAAGTTTTGACTTCTATACTCCATGAAATTAGTGGAATATCCTTGATATTTGCGCTTCATCCAGTATCTTTTCATGGGAATATTCTTCTGAGCATTCTTGAATTTTACTCTACAAAGCAGTATCATGTTGACAATTTGGACGTTATTAGTTCTTGGTTAAATTAATTCTTGAACTTGTTTTATTGAATTCTTATATCATTGTCATCATTCTCATGTTTATATTATGTTGAAAATCATCTGCTACTGTTGTGCATAGATGGACTTGGTATGATTATGACTGAGGATTATTCAATTATAATCTTGGCCAGTAATGTTACAAATAATGTGGTAAAAGTCCTCATTGGCCCGTAGTGCATTGATGGGACGATTGTTGGCATGATCATGATCATTAATGAATACACAAATATTCTTGGCCCGTAGTGCATGGATAATTGTGGTCGTGATACTAAAGAATATCCTTGGTAGTAGTGCGAGGGGTGATTCGATGATGTGGATTATTTATTAAATTTGAGTCCCAAATGATAAAAGTGATGAAAAACCTTTTAAATCATAAAAGATAGTAGATTTTATTCTCTACTTGACTCTTTTAATGGATTGCTTGTTCATTGCAGTTAAACTTGATGTTTGTTATATTTTATCGGTTTAACACTTCGTGAAGGCTAACGATAATTTATTACGCATTATCTTAGTCATAATATTTTTCTTGGGCTAGTTGAGCTCACCCTTTTGCTTTCATTGTTCTCTTCAGGAAATGAGAACGTAGCGAGGACTAGTCGGGAAGCAGGTGCGGTCAGAGGATAGCATTAGTAGTCCTCACTATTCTGTGAAATAGTGTGTTAATAAATGTATTGAGGACTTATTTTGAGTGTGGATATTGTCTAGATGACAATATTTGTATTAAAACTCACAGCATATATTTTCTCGTATTTTACACGACTGTTGTATAAGTAGTTTGTATTTGTATTCAGTACCATATATTTGGCGACTCAGAATAGGTGATATATACCTATTTTGGGGGCGTCACAATGTGGATATAAATGAAGGATTTAATGCTAAGGTGTTTTATCAGTATTTTGTAGGAATGGATGTGTTAAAAATCATCCATATGTGGATTTTGGTCATTTTCTATTTGAAATTTGGAAAAACTTTCTTCTACAAAGTTTTAGAGAATTAAATTTTCTATGGAATAGATATAAGATTCGAATTTTTTTGATAAAGGGTTATTTATTATGAATTATTGAAGTTCTGGAATAATTAATTTTTGAAGTTATAAACATTTTTTAAAAGAAAAATGTTTTTTAAATGTTGGTGGGCGTGGTGCGCTGAAATCTGATTTTAAAGGGTTGGCGTGAATTTTTTTTTATAAAATATTATTTTATTAAATTTTCTACTTTGGTGTTGTAAGAATTTTATTATAAATAAGGTACTTAAGTTAGAATTGAAAATAACACCAGAATTAAAAAAAAATTCTCTCTATAATATCGAGCGTATTTTTGTGAGTATTTAGATACTTTGAGAGTTGATAAGCAGTGCAAGTTTCCTTAAGTATTATACCCGATATTTCAGTTAGAAGTACTGTTCTTTTGAGGTAATGAATATTTTTTTCATAAATGATATTATTTCTTTTAATATCATTATACCGAAATATTTACATGAATTTTATTATTAAATTCTTACCTTTTCATGACGAGATTACTATTCACGTATGCGGCACTATTTACGTATACGACACTATTCACGAATACGGTACTATTCATGAAGTATGTTTTTTCTTATGAAATTTTTACCTTTTCGTGTTGAGGTTACTATTCACGTATACGACACTATTCCTAGAAAAATTAAATTTTCTTTTCTTTGTCCAAATTGTCTATTATGATTACTATCTTTGATTGTATCAATGTTTTGATTTTCATTCTTGAATTTTGCTCCACAATTGATTATTATGGACAATCTTTGAACTTTAATAAACTAAAGTACGAATCCCTAATCTTTGTCCTTTTATCTCACTGGATTCGTTGTCTTTAAAATATTTTCATCATTCTCAGTCCTAAATGGTGATATAACTGAATATCTTTGGCCTTTAGTGCAAAGATGAATGATTACCGATGAATATCTTTGGCCCGTAGTGCAAAGATGGACAGGTGTTGAGATGAACATGACCAACTGGTGATACAAATGAGTATCTTTGGCCCGTAATGCAAAGATGAATATTTGATTCAAGATGTATATTGATTGATGTTACGCGTATAAAATATTGATGATGGACTTTTAAATCATAGAAGATAGTAGACTTCATTATCTACTTAACTCTTCTAATGAATTGTTATTTCCACTGCGAATATTGATCTAAAACTTGTTGTCCATTATATTTTATCTCATTTATTGAAGGCTAACAATAATTTGTTGTTCGTTATCTTAGTCATAATATTCTTTACTGAGATAGTTGAGCTTATTCTTTTCCTTTTTGTTCTATTTTTCTTCTTAGGAGGCGAGAATATAGCGGAAACTAGTCAGGGTGTGGAGTGATATTTCAAGACAATTGTTTTAGCAGTCCTCACTATTTTGTAAAATAGTGTATCAATAATTGTAATTAGGACTTATTTGAGTTTGAATATTGTCTAAAAGACAATATTTGTATTTAAACTCACAGCATATGTGTTGTCGTATTTTGCACGACAATTGTAATAATGAAGTTGTAGTTATTTTCTGTACCATGTATTTGGTATCTCAGAATGGATTGTGTGGACCTATTTTGGGGGCATCACATAAGTAATATTATTTCGTTTCTTTTCCTAATTCTACACTTCTTTTGATAAGTATTACTTCTATACTCCTTGAAATTAGTAGAATATCCTTGAAATCTACGTTTCATTTAGTATCGTTTCACTGAAATATTTTTCTGGACATTCTTGTTAAATTTTAATCTTTTCATGCCGGTGTACTGTTCATGGGTACTATTCATACATACGACATTATTCATACATATGATACTTTTTATACGGTACTATTTATACATACGGTACTATTCACAAAGTACTATTCATGGGATACTATTCACTCGAGTACTATTTACCCGGGATTTTATTCACGAAAAAAATTGATTTCTTTTTCTTCCAAATTATTTTTGATACATGAATATTATTCTTGAATTTTACTCCACAAAGCAGTTATCATGTTAACAATTTGGACATTCTTAAACTCTGGATAAATTAAATTATAAAATTTTAAAATGTATCGTTGATCTCACTTAATTGAATTCTTATATCATTGTCATCGTCTTCATACTTATATTGTGATGAAAGTCGTCTTTTGCCCGTAGTGCATATGTGGACTGTTGATTGGTATGATTATGACAAGAAATTATGTATTGGTAAAATCATGACATGTAATGTTATAAATGATGTGGTAAAAATTTTCATTGGCCCGTAGTGAATTGATAGACAGTTGTTGGCATGATCATGACCACTGGTGATACTAACGAATATCCTTGGTCCGTAGTGCATGGATAATTTAGTGATGTGGATTATTTATTGAGATGTGTTACAGAGATAAAATATTGATGATGAACTTTAAATCATAGAAGATAGTAGACATCATGCTCTACCTGACTCTTCTAATGGATTTCTTGTTTCCCTGCACTTAAACTTGTTGTCTATTGTATTCTATCAGTTTTACACTGTTGAAGGCTAAGGATAATTTATTCTACATTATCTTAGTCATAATATTCTTTACTGGGCTAGTTGAGCTCACCCTTTTCTTTTATTGTTCTCTTCAGAAAATGAGAATATAGCTGGGACTAGTCGGGGAATGGAGTGACAGTCCAAGATGGTTGTTATAGTAGTCATCACTATTTTATAAAATAGTGTAATAATAATTGTAATGAGTAGGTGCGGTTTGGTAAGGTTTAAAGTTCAAATAGCACACGAAACCGCTTAGGTGCAGTTTGAAAAATCCAAAATCGCACATGAAACCATTTATGATTGGTGCGGTGTGGTTTTGAATTGTGTTGGTTGGTTTCATTTGGTGTGGTTTCGGTTCCAAAACCAATTGAAATAACAAACCCATAAAATAGTTAGCAAAATCATTCACGTAAACGTATTATGCAGTGAACACAATCATGGAGCTAATTTAGCAAAATTAATACTATGTTTTCACATTTGATTTAAGAAATACCAAGCCACTCTTGATTTGCAAACATAATTGATACTATTTATTCTAATTCATTCAACCCTGTAATATATGTCTTCTAAAATAAAATGAGGAGAATATTTTATAGTAGAGAAATTATATATACTTGTAGCAAATTTGAGATAACATGATAATTATTTGGTGCGGTTTCAGTTTTATGCGTGCGGTTTTGACTAGTAACCAAACCGAAACCGTAAATTTGGTTTTTCAACCCACCTAAAACCGCCACATACGCCGGAACCATTGGTGCGGTTTGTGCGGTTTTTTGTGCAATTTCGGTTCCAATTTGGTTCTTTGCTCAGCCCTAGTAATGAGGATTTCATTTGAGTTTGGATATTGTCTACGAGACAATATTCGTGCTAAAATTCTCAGCTTACGTTTTGTCGTATTTTAAACGATAGTTGATAATTGTATAAATTAAGTTTGTATTTGAGTTATGTACCATGTATTTGGCGACTCAGAATGAGTTGTGTATACCTATTTTGTGGGCATCACAATTAGCGTAAAAATAAATTATAAAAATCCTCATTGTTTTTCTGGATACTGCTGCCTCATTCTGGTATTGTTACTTAACCGATTAATTATATTTGAAGTTCTTTATAGGTTTTGAAGGTTTCTACATAATTAAGAACAAGAATTTATGAAAGACTTTAGTTTATGATCAATGTATTTGTATCTTGAAACTAAAGTTGTTAGATGTTGTCTATTAATATTGAACAATGTAATTCTATGTGGTCATCATCCAAATCTTTTGGATCCACCATTTATGTACTTGCATTTGGTATTAATAAAATTTTCTTTTTCAGATCAAATTCTAGTATTTAATTCTCACCGATAAAAAAAATAAAGGCTAAATATTCTCTTATAATTTAGGACATTTGAATTGCAGTAGATCGATCATTAGTTCATCTTTTGTTGCTGAAACTACCTGAAAAGTTGGCTTAAATACGCTAAACACTTAAAAGTTTTTTTTACCATTATAGAACATAAATCATAGTAATGTTTTAATGTTAAGACATTAAATATTAATGTCTCTATCTTGCCACCGGATTTAGCATGCATTGTCTTCGTGTGACTCAAAAATAAAAGGACAATTTAGTCTTTAATGTATATTTCATTTATATTGATTCTAATTATTCTTTTTTTTTTCTTTCATCGCACGCTAATCACGTGTATACTATTTTTTGTTTCCAAATTAGATATTTAGTAGTAAATTACCCGAATTAAAATACCCTCAGATCAAGTATTATACATAGATGACCAAAAGATTTTCACTACAAGAAAAAGGCATACCTAGGACCGCCAACGGTCGCTGATAGATATCTGCGACCGACTTCGATCGCGAATTTTGGTCGCATATAATCTGGTCGCGGGGGGGACACCAGCGACCACTATTAGCTGTCGAAATATCTGTGACCGTCAATAGCGACCAACTCTGTCGCTAAGCTGAGTCACTGTGAGTCAGGTTTGGAGGATGACGTGGACCACGTGGTAGCAACCGTATCGCGCAGTCTCTAATTCTCTGACACCATTATCGGTCGCAGGTATGTATCAGCGACCGCTTGATGCCTAATTCAAAAATAAAACTGACTGTTTTATGAATTTTGCCAAAATACTGTACCTGCTTTAACCCAACACATCTAGACAATTTATTTATTTTGTTGATAACAGAGAAAGAAGATTTTGATAAGAAAGAGTTACAAATTAAAGATTATAAAGGTGGAGGATAATAAGTCTTCCAAAAAATATACTAAAGAAATCAAAGAAAGTATTTTATCACAAGAAAAAGAGAATAACCAAACAAAAGAAACCCAGTGTTTTAGGCATGTAAGCAACAACATGAATAAACATCAAATATAGAGCACCATCAATTTATGTAAAAAAAACTCCTAAAGCAAACAAACATTGAGACATCACCACAAGTGAGCTTCCATTGTTAGCACCAGCAATGCAACTAATGTAATAGTTCTTCTCCCATTGTTCCACAATCCACTCCTGTAATATTTTGGTTTGTTGAATAAGTTGTTTGTCCCATAATCATCCTTATTAAATAAAGCAAGAAAGGAATGTATACAAATATGGAAGAGTAGCCAACCTTGTGTAAAAAGAATGGAGACAACTCATAAACTTGGCTTGTGAATCCAGTACCAGCACCCATATATAATGAATTGAAGAAAGCAACACAATATTACTTGCATCATCATCCAGTTGTTGTGCTGCTCTCGCCACTTCATAAGCTAACTCCTCAGGACTCAGAGACTGCAAATGACCGCCAAGTGTACGATCTTGATAGTCGGATGTCATCGATAAAGTTTGTCCCCAATACTCCTTGAGAAGTGTAAGCTAGTTGTGGCTCACCTCTCCATAATATTGGGAAATATCATCAATTTTATAGTTTTAGGCATTTCAGATATTACTCTTATTTTTGCAAAATCAACTGCCATAGAGTGAAGGGTTGACAACTAATGTGACACCCCCAAAATAGGTATACACAACTCATTCTAAGTCGCCAAATACATGATACATAATTTAAATACAAACTTAATTTATACAACCGTAGTGCAAAATATAACAACACAATAGCTGAGTTTCAATACAAATATTGTCTCGTAGACAATATCTAAACTAAAATAAAGTCCTCATTACAATTATTTTTACAATATTTTATAGAATAGTGAGGACTACTATAGCAACAATCTTGGACCGTCACTCTATTTCCCGACTAGTCACAGCTATATTCTCATTTCCTGAAGAGAACAATGAAAGAAAGAGGTGAGCTCAACTAGCCCAGTAAAGAATATTATGACTAAGATAATGTATAATAAATTATCCTTAGTCTTCGACAGTATAAAAACTAATAGAATACAATAGACAACAAGTTTAACTGCAACGGAACAAGTAATCCATTAGAAGAGTCAAGTAGAGCATGATGTCTACTATCTTTAATGATTTAAAAGTTCATCATCAATTTTCTATCTCTGTAACACATCTCAATAAATAATTCACATCATCGAATTATCCATGCACTACGGGTCAAGGATATTCGTTAGTATCACATCCACGAATTATCCATGCACTATGGGCCAGGGATATTCGTTATTATCACCAGTGGTCATGATCATGCCAACAACTGTTCATCAATGCACGACGGGTCAATGAGGACTTTTACCACATCATTTGTAATATTACATGTCATGATTATACCGATACATAATTCCTGGTCATAATCATACCAATCAACAGTCCATCTATGCACTACGGACAAAAGATGACTTTCATCACAATATAAGCATGAGGATGATGACAATGATATAAGAATTCAATTAAGTGAGATTAAGGATAAATATTAAAGATTTATAATTTAATTTATCCAGAGTTTAAGAATGTCCAAATTGTCAACATGATAACTGCTTTGTGGAGTAAAATTCAAGAATAATATTCACGTATCAAAAATAATTTGGACAGAAAAGAAATTATTTTTTGTCGTGAATAGTACCCCAGGTGAATAGTATCGTATGTATGAATAGTACCGTATGTATGAATAGTTCCCATGAATAGTACTCCGGCATGAAAAGGTTAAAATTTAACAAGAATATTCAGAAAAATATTTCAGTAGAACGATACTAGATGAAGCACAAATTTCAAGGATATTCTACTAATTTGAAGAAGTATAGAAGCAATACTTATTAAAATAAGTATAGATTTAGGAATATGAAACGAAATAATATTACTTACATACTATAGAGTATGGAAAAAATATATTATTTCTTATGAATATTGAACAAAATAATATCCCGTGCTGCGAATATTGAATGAAAATAATATTTCGATCCTTATGAATATTGAACGAAGATAATATCCCTTACGAATATTGAACGAAAATAATATTCCTTACGAATATTGAACGAAAATAATATTTCATACGAATACGAAAAATAATATCTTACGAATATGAAATAAATAATACCTCTTAACTTAGTAGGAGAGTAATTCTGACTGGTATAACGGGGATATTCTTGAAGAAAATTTATACTTTTTTCTACACTCAAAGCTTCATTAAACTCAAAAGAAATACGCTCAATATTATAGAAGAAAAATTCTTTGATTCTGGTGTGATTTTTATTTTTAAACTAATTAAGCATCTTATTTATAGGAGAATGACATGATACTATTTAGGAAAAATTTCACGGGTGAACAGTTTAGAAATCAAACGAATTCACGTGATTTTTAATATGCAGCACTATGCTGCATTATGCAGTACTATGCAAACATTATGCAATACTATGCAATATAATAAAATATAATATATTCTATTTATAAAAATTATTTTGTTTTATATATAAAGTTTTCTATTTTATTACTATTATAATAATAATAAAACAAAAACTAAGACAACTTTCTACCGACGATTTTGAAAAATGAGTAAGTGGAGGTCCATGTAATAAGCCAAATTTATAACAAATACTTCACGACAAATCCCTTTATTTATATCAAATCATTTGACTTCACTAAACATATTTTTAATCTTTCAACATTTAATCATCATTAATATTATAACCCGCAATATTAACAATCAGATCATTCCCAGGAAATAGGGGGCTTTCCGATAAGGACTTCTCCTTACTGACGTGCAATTAGATGACCAAACCCCTTTCCTTGACAGAACTTTCTAGATATTGTCAATAATACAAATAATGATATGAATAACTGTGTCGTTTCAATTATTAATTTAATAATATAAAATATTATGCAGATGATACTGTGACAATAATTAAATCAATAATATGATATACTATGCATCAACTACTGTTGCAATAATTGAATAAAATTGAGTGACTTCTCACGTAAGCATCAATAATCAAAGATATTGTACAATATTGTGTACTACTGTGCAACCACGCGTATTACTGTACTTTTATCACAGGGTATTTCAACAGTTAACGGTAAAAGTTTTGTCGTTATTTTTATAGAAAGGTTATTTCTGTCGCTTTCTATATCCCACAGTAATTCTGTTGTGGGGTCCACCAATGATTGTGTCGTCGTACCGATATTCTCTGATAAAACGAATATTTTTTGACAACTTGCTTACTTTGCAAAATCTATAAATATTACGCACAACTATAACATTATATCAAATCTACACCTTATTATTCAGAATAACATTTAGAGAAAATTAAACATTTATTCATAAAAGTTGAGGTCTTACAACTGAGACATTTTTTACTCATAGTCTTATCTGACTGAAGGTCTGCATGTACTAAATGTGCAGTAGAGATTATACTCAAGGTATCATTGATCAGATAATTAATCAAAAAAAAACTTTTGAATTTCTTTCAAAATAGAAAATATTGGAAAATATTAGAGACAAAAGGAGAGTTACATGAAATTCAACAGTTCCCAAAAAGTGGTTCACCATACTGTACTTCCTCTTGAATTCTTGTACAAAGTGGCTCACCATTTAACCACTTTGCTCAAGAATTCAAGAGATATTACAGTTAAATTGAACCACTTATTGAGAACTGTTGAATTCCCTGTAACTCTCCCTTTGTCTCTCATATTTCCCAATAATTTATATTTTGTAGAAAATTCAAAAGTTCTTTGTTGATTAATTATCTGATCAATGATACCTTGGGTACAATCTCTACTGCACATTTAGTACATGCAGACCTTGAGTTAGATAAGACTGAATAAAAACTGTCTCAGTTGGCAACCCTTCACTCTATGACAGTTGATTTTGCAAAAACAGGAGTAACAGTTGAAATACCTTGGGCTTTAAAATCAAGAATGTTTCCCGATTTCATAGAGGTGGGACAAACCTGCTTTTACACTTCTCAAGAAGTAATGGGGGGAAATTTATCGTGCTAGTCTTGAATCTATAATGCATTAGAAGTTACAATCGCTTGTTCAAAGAATATAATATCATCCAAAAACGTTTATATAAGATAATGAAATATATATATATATATATATATATATATATATATATATATATATATATATATATATACTTAATATGCTTAAAATAATCAAACAATTGAATAAAACACTCATTCTTCAAAACAACACTTCCCTCCTAAAACTAATAATTTCTCTCTATTTCACTTATGTAAATGAATGGACAATAGATATTGAGAGTACATATAAGAAAGAAAAGAATGTAGAGATAATGAGGTAATTTGTAGGGATTAAAGAGGAAGGAAGTCCATAAGCCACGAACAAAATAAAGGGGAAGGAGGTACGTATACATATACCTCAGATGGTAGTTCTCACAAAAGGATACTTTTCCCGGAAAAAAGAAGTGTGATGTCGCCCACCAAGGTATTTAAATAAAATTTCCCCCTATATCAAAAAATTGCATACCAAAAAAATAATTTGTTGAACTACCTTATTGATAGCGGAGTCACTCTTAGAAATAATTAAAGTACCCATTATAAATGACTTTAGAATGAATTTAGCAATTGGTATTTTCACATGTCTTATATGATTCTTCAATTGCAACTCTATTAGTTCATTGTAAGACGACCTCAAATAATAGAGCAATGGGGAAACATTCTGAATTGTTTTTTAGGTATGCAACTTTCTAATATAGGGGGGAATTTTATTCAAAGACCTTGGTTGGTGACATCGCTTCTCTTTTTAAGAAAAAGTACCCCTTCTGTGAGAACTACCATTCGAGGAATTCAAAGTGCTTAATTAGAAGCTATCTATTATATCGGTATATGTATATGTACCTCCTTCCCCTTTACTTTGTAATTCCTGGCCTATGAACCTCCTTTCCCTTTATTCCCTACAACTTACCTTACTATCTCCACATTCTTTCTTATATGTCTTCTCAATATCTATTGTCCATTCATTTACATAAGTGAAATACATAGAAATTATTAGTTTTAGGAGGGAAGTGTTATTTTGAAGAATGAGTGTTTCATTCTATTGCTTGACTATTTTAAGCATATTAAGAATTAAAAGCATATCTTCTTTTACCAATGAGAAACAAAGGTAATGCTACTTAGTTTATTTAATATTATTTTAATATATTATATTTATTTTATTTTATTTATCTAGTGGTGGAACTAAGTAAATGCTACTTAGTTGATGATATTATATTTCTTATATTTTATATTAATTTAATATACATTAGTTTAGTTTATTTGATTTTATTTTAATATAATTTATTTTATAAACAATAATTTATTTTATTTATTTTGTATTATAATATATTATATTATTTATTTAATTTAATTAATTTAATTTAATTCAGTTTATTTTATTTATTTATTTTGTATTAGTATATTAGTATATTATTTAATATTTTATGTTATGTTATGTCATGTTATGTTATGAT
Organism: Panax quinquefolius; assembly: GCA_020205615.1. NCBI lineage: Eukaryota > Viridiplantae > Streptophyta > Magnoliopsida > Apiales > Araliaceae > Panax > Panax quinquefolius. The sequence goes on along the minus strand of CM035164.1, from coordinate 106,278,474 downwards.
ATATTATTTTATTTGATATTATATTATATTATTTAATTTTAGTTTATGTTATTATATTATTTTATTTTATTTAGTCGTGCAAAACTATGTAAATGTTACTTAATTTATTTTAGTATTGGGAAACTAAGTAATATATATTAACCAAGTAAATTGTTGTAAATTTAGTAGTGAAAACTAATTAAATGCTACTTAGTGGATTTTAGTAGGGAAAAGTAAGTAAACTAAGAAAATTTATTTTTTAAAAAATTTTGTTTTTATGCATTATTATATTATATTATTTTCTAATGTTATCTAATTCTGACAAAAAAATTCGTCCAAAATAGCAAATATCACACTAATATATCCTAGTCTAACCACTATACATACAAATTATATCATAAATTTATACACTACGCAAAAAAGAACCAAAATTGAAGCAAATATCTGGTTCAATACACTAACATAAGCCTCAATGTCAAATTATGAACATGCCTTAAAATTGCACAAATTAAACCCAAATTGAAGCAATTCTAAGATTTATCACTAATATAGTAAAGCCAAATTGCACAAATCTAACCCAAATTAAAACTAAATATTACATTGTTATTATATAATCAACATGCTAGTTGTCATTGCATAAATCTAACCCAAATTGAAACTAAATATCCAAATCAAACTCAAATGCATAAAGGATGCAATATAATTCAAATCAAACTCATATCGAAAACTATAGATGGAAGGTTATACAAATATTAGGTTTATATACAAATATTTTGAGGATATTATAAAATCAATACCTCTGTCACTATTCAAATTGGTTGAAATAAAGGTAAAGGAAAAATCATTATTTTTTTTAGATATATACCTGTATGTAGATCTATCGGCGGCGTGGGGCGGCGGGCGACAATCCCTTTTCTCCATCTTCTCCTTCTCTTTTTCTTTCTTCTTCTTTTTCTTTCTTCGTTTTCTGATAGACAGTCTGGGTGCTGCTGAAGTATTTAAGATGATCAGTGACCGCTTTTTGCGACTGCATGCGGTCGCTGATTTTTATTGACATGGACCCTGAAGGACAGTCTAGTTGCTAAAGAAGTTTAAATGAGCAGCGACCGCTTTCTACGACCGCATGCGATCGCGAATTTTTATTGACGTGGATGTATTAGCGACTAATATCGGTCGCTGTTACGGATTGGTCACAATAAGTCTCTCTTGCCAAAAATTCGGCCAAATTAATAGCAGCAAATTTAAACCAGCGACAGCCCTGCGGTCGCTAATGTAGATAGCGACTAGTTATAGTATCGGTCGCTAATTCTGACATTAGCGATCGATTAATGAAGTCGCAGATTCTCTTCGTCGTTAATGGGTCATTTTCTTATAGTGTTTATTCATAGAAATTTAGGGACATTAAATTTCAATATTATCTTAAAATTAAAATATTATACTTCAATTTTAAAACGCAAAAAAGTTGGTGAAAAGTTCATTTCAACGTGCCCAAATTTAAATTTCACCCTTCATGCATGAATGAAAGCAATATGAACAGTACAAGCAAAGAAGTGAAAAATTAAACTAGTTATATATATATATATATATATATATATATATATATATATAATAAAATATAACTGATTTTGAATTTAATTTCGCCACCCTAATAGATTATATATGAAATTTATTCAAAGTTTGGGATAAATCTCAATTGGTTATATATATAGGAAGCTTAACGGAATAACTAGCTTATATATAAATGGACATAATATTTATCAAAAAGAAAGGGACATAATTACTCATATCTAGCTTCTATATATTTCTCTCTCCCATGTTATTATTCACCTGCATTGCTAGCTGGAGCTGTCCAGAATGTTTTGGCATATCGCGCCCTTAGGAAGTTAAATTATTTAATGGGCAGAAATACAAAAAGGAAGTAATCACGAGCTTCAGATATATATTTGGATTCTCACTAGAAAAATGGAAGATGAAAGGGATATGTAATTGCAGTGCATGTGGAGACAGTGTCCAAACATTGTAATGGTCGAATCCATACTCGAGTTCTTCTTGATCATCAATGGATGACATGTTGTGCAAATATAGAAGCACAAGAGAACATAGAATGATGGATATTCAATCAATATTGGGTATGACATGAATTCTTATTAATTTTAGTTTTAAATATAAACTATTTTGCGGTAATAATTTTTAAAGTTGAGTAATAGGTGTAGCTTATTTAGTTGGCAAACTCTGAACGATGATAAGTAATAAAATGATTAAAATAAGAGAATTTATTGTAATTATTTTCAGTAATGATTTTGTTTATCAAATTTTTAGTCTTGCATGTGTTTTCTATAGAGAATTTAGAGATGTTGCTATTTGATGGTAATTTTTTGTCATAGATTGTGTTGAGATATAAAATCACATATCGGACAATTAAGACATAACTTGAAAAGTTATTCCACTCATAATTAATTGATTTTGAATTGAGCAACTTCTCAAGTTATATATTAAGTTTTCATGTCGGATTTTGTGAGTTTATCCATGGCTCGTGAATAACTCAGAACTTTGTACAATTTGGTTTTCATTAATATAATTTCTTTTGCGGATAAATAAAATAAAAGAATAAACTACGAACAATGATAACATTTCTTGAGGTTTTACCTTCTTTCTTCTTCTTTTTTATTGGGAAAACATATTTTGCAAGATTCTAGATATGCTTAAATATGAATTAGTACTCTAAACTATATGTCATATTTCATTTCGGTGATCCACCTTTTAATTTTGTTAATTAGATGATTAAACTATCATTTTTTTCCAATTGCAACAAATTGAACATGCCACGTCAGAAATTGTTGACGTGGCTAATTGTGTGGGACCTTAAGAAGTGTTGGGAAAAGTACGTCAAAAATAATCTATATCCCAGGAATTACTTTTTCGTCTTTGTGCAATTAAATATGAATCAACAAAACCAATTATGAGAACAAAAATAACAAATAACCATCCACAAGCAAGACACCAAATTTACGTGAAAAACCCTCTAAAATTAAGAGGTAAAAACCATGGGTCAAACTCCGAATCTCCACTATATCACTAATAATAGGCTTACAATAATCCTCTCAAGTTTTATGCCCTAAAACTTGAGGTTACACAATAAATTGAGATAATACAAATTTACCTTTAATTAAGTTGAGAAAACCTAATTAACTTCACCACCAAACAACACCCCAAGCAATAAAGTCTTCAAGCTTTCAATTGAACGGAAATGATATGTATGATACCCAACAACAACAACAAACAATAATTTTCTCAATTTATTCTTTTGGTATCTTCTTACTACCAAGCTTCTCTATCTCATATATCAAATAAGACTCCCTCATAGCCTTATTTATAGTACTCTTCCTTGTCCATTCCTAATATGGAATTATAAACAATTTATTCTCCTAATCAAATTAGGGATCACATCTCCTTGTCTTGGTCACCAACAATTCTAACAAGTAAATCATTTATCAACTTGGATTCCTTTCATGGAATTTCCAATTCCAATATTGCTTCCATTAACCCAATTTCTAATTGGATTAATATCAAGTAAACTCACTTACTTGCTCACAAAGAAAATTAATTCTTTTCTATCTTAAATTCTATCTCATGGGTGAGGTCCCACACCCAACAATCTCCCCCTCCGAACCCATGAGAGGAGGGATCACCAACCACAACTCCTTACTTGGAGTTAATTCCAACGAAGTCTTGGCTCAACTCAATCTTCTTAGAATTTTCAAATATCTTCATGTCCGACTTTGTCTCATCGGCATGGTTCTTCTTAATGGGATGATCTAACTCAAACTTGACAGATTTTTGCTTGCCAAATTCATTCACAACCGCTTTGTACCCTGGCTGCGAGCTATCACTTTCCTTCTTCACTTTTGGTACCCATTTAAAGCGAAGAGCTTTTCTCTTGTGGTTCTCATGCAAGGATTTTCTTCCATCACGCACGGCTTTGTACCACACCTTTTTCTGCCTAACTCCCCCATCTTCAACACCTCTCACATGCGCCCGCATCGTATAAAGAGTGTCTACCTTCTTACCTCTAGTCACCACTAGTTAGAGACCCTTTTATGAGATTCCACTGACCTTCACCAAAGTAACTTTTATAATCATTCTCATCAAGCTTACCAGCAAAGATCAAATTAAAACGAATATCCGGAACATGTCTGACTTCTCTCAGCATCAACCTGCAACCACTGTTAGTTTCCAAACAAATATCTCCAATGCCTATAATCTTGGATGCACTTCCGTTTCCCATCCGCACATGGCCAAAATCACCACTACTGTAGGATGTGAAGATTTCACCACGCGAAGTAGCATGGAATGAAGCACCCGAATCAATAATCCAATCATTAACATGGCACTTGGGTTTATCATCACAAACAATAGCTACATCAACGTCGGATAGATACACAATCGAATCTTTATCCTCATCTTTTTCCTTAGACTGCTCCTTCTTTAAAAATCTGCACTCTCATCTTATGTGACCCGGCTTCTGGCAGTAAAAGAAAATTACTTCTTTTCTATCTCTTGACCTTCCCCTGAATTTGTCATCTTCAGGAGAGTTTCTCCCTTTGTTTTTGCCCCTACTCTGTGCAACAAAAACTTGTGAATCAGCGCTAATCACCATAGTATCTCTTCGCCTCTGTTCCTCGTTAAACAAACTATCCTTAACTGTATCCATAGTCAGCTTGCCATTAGGAGCGGAGTTACTCAACGATACAACTAGTGTCTCCCAGCTATCAAGCAAAGAGCTCAACAACAAAAAAGCCTGCATTTCATCGTCAATTACCATCTTCATCGTACTCAACTGATTTATCAAACTCTGAAAATCACTCAAATGTTCTGCAACGGAGTTTCCATCCTTGAATTTAGAATTCACAAGCTTCCTAATCAAAAAAGCTTTATTTTGTGCCGTCTTCCTTTCATACATGGACTCCAATTTCTGCCAGATCATATGCTTTAGTTTCTGTGGCAACATGATGAAACATACTTTGATTAATCCACGATCTGATCAGACCAATAGTCTTCCTGTTCATCTTGTTCCACTGCGCGTCACTCTTGTTTGTGGGCTTAACTCCACCGTTCTCAAGTGTCTCATACAAATCTTTGCAGTACAGCAAATCCTCCATTCTTGGCTTCCAAATTGCATAATTTGTAGCCTTGAGATTAATCATGCAACCTGCTGTCCAATCCTCCATTTAATTCGCACAAGAAAACCACAAAGATAACTCGGCTTTTGATACCATTGTTGGGAAAAGTACGCCAAAAATAATCTATATCCCCAGAATTACTTTTTTCCGCTTTTGTGCAATTTAATATGAAATCAACAAAACCAATTATGAGAACAAAAATAACAAATAACCATCCACAAGCAAGACACCAAATTTACGTGGAAAACCCTCTAAAATTAAGAGGTAAAAACCACGGGTCAAACTCCGAATCTCCACTATATACTAATAATGGGCTTATAATAATCCTTTCAAGTTTTATGCCCTAAAACTTGAGGTTACACAATAAATTGAGATAATACAAATTTACCTTTAATTAAGTTGAGAAACCTAATTAACTTCACCACCAAACAATACCCCAAGCAATAAAGTCTTCAAGCTTTCAATTGAACGGAAATGATGGCGGATACCCACGAACAACAAACAATAATTTTCTCAATTTATTCTTTTGGTATCTTCTTACTACCAAGCTTCTCTATCTCATATATCAAATAAGACTCCCTCATAGCCTTATTTATAGTACTCTTCCTTGTCCATTCCTAATATGGATTATAAACAATTTATTCTCCTAATCAAATTAGGGATCACATCTCCTTGTCTTGGTTACCAACCAATCTAACAAGTAAATCATTTATCAACTTGGATTCCTTTCATGGAATTTCCAATTCCAATATTGCTTTCATTAACCCAATTTCTAATTGGATTAATATCAAGTAAACCTACTGACTTGCTCACAAAGAAAAATAATTCTTTTCTATCTTGGATTCTATCTCATGGGTGAGGACCCACACCCAACAAGAAGCTGATGTGTATTAAAAAAATAATTACTTAACCCATTTTATTATTTTTCATGTTTTTAAAAGGGCAAAAGTGTAGAACAACATAACCAAAATTAAAAAAACCAGAACAATTTCCCACAACTCCTCTCTCTCAGCTTCCCTTGACCAAAAACCCTACAGTGGTGGGCCCAGCTGCTAGTGGTGGATTTTGGGCTTTACCAAGGAGACCAGATTTTGGACAAGTATGAATTAGGGTCTTTTACAACTTTGTTTATTGAATTAGCAGCAACAGGTTTATGCAGCAGCAACCCAAGGGGAAACGGGGAAGGGTTCAACGGAAGGGGAAGGGAAATGGATGGAAGATTAGGGGAGAGGGTCTGGCTTTTGAATTACGGTCTTTTGATTTTTTGATCTGAGATGCATATGATTTTTCGATCTGAGATGCATATGAATCGGTGAGTTGACTGGGTTTGGGGTTTGGTGAACGAACGGATCTGGAGGTTGAAGAAGATGATGGTTGTACAGATTTGGAGAATCACTGTTTTCCTCCGACGGAATTACCGGCGGCAGGGGCTTCGCGGCGAAGAGAGCTTTTGGACGGGGAGACCTTTTGGGGTTCCGATTCGGGCGAGTTTGGAGAAGATCTTGATGAGGCGGCGGTGGCATGTGCAAATGGATTTGTTGATGGAAGTGACAACATGAGAGGCGGCAAAGGCGGCATTCTTGATCGGAAACTTTCTGGTGCGGCGGCTTATTCGACTTTCTAGGAGAGAGAAAAATAGGGAGAGAGATATAAGGAAATATTTTATATTAATTTGTTATGTTAATGTGTTTTGACGATTTTGCCCTTTATTTAAACAGATTTGTTTATGTAATGAATAAAAAATAGTTTTTTTGCCACATAAGCTGCTTAAGACCCCACACAATTAGCCACGTCAGCAATTTCTGACATGGCGTGTTCAATTTGTTGTAATTGGAAAAAATTGATAGTTTAATCACCTAATTGACAAAATTGAAAGGTGAATCACCCAAGTGGAATATGACCTATTGTTTATGGTACTAATTCATATTTAAGCCTTTTAGATATAATGTCTCCCAAAAATGGATGAATGACACTTCTATCCCCAATTTAATCTCAACCCGACCTACTTTGACCCAACCCAAATTTTTAATATTTTTAAATATAAAATTATTTTTAAAATAATAATTATATTTAACATTTAAAAAATATATATTTAATATTTTAAAATAAATTATAATTTTCAAAATAATAATTATTTTAATATTTTAAACAAAAATAATTATTTTAAAAATAGTTATTTTAATATTTAAAAATAAAATATTAGTTTTTAAAAAATTTAAATAATAATTCTATTTAATATTTTAAAATAAAATATTTTATAAATAATTTTCAAATAATTATTATTGTTAATATTTTAAAATAAAATATTAATTTTAAAATAATAATTATATTTAATATTTTAAAATACAATATTTTTAAAAATAATTTGAAAATAATAATAATTATATTTAATATTTTAAAATAATATTTATTTTATATTTAAAATAAAGTATTATTTTAAAAATTTATAAAGATAATTATTATTATAAGGAAAAAATATTATAAATTTTAATTTATTCAAAAATGAGTAAAGTTTCATAAAATATAGATTCAAAAAATTATATAAGAAAATAAAACTTTATTTTTTAAAAATAGAGTAGATTTTTTTCATTTTTATGTAAAGATTTATTTTAGAATTTTTTTAATATCTTTACCATTATTATATGTATTCTTAATATTAGAATTTTAAAAAATAAAACTAAAAATAGAAATTAAAATACAAAAAATAGTAAAAGATAAATAAATAATTGATTCAATTTTTTAAATAAATATTTTAAAAAATTACTATTATTTTAAGGAAAAAATTAGAATTTTTTTAGAAATAATTAAGAACTTTAGGAATTCAATCTTAATTACTTCTAAATTTTTTTTCTAAAAAGTAATATTTAATCTATATTTTATGAAACTTTAATCATTTTTGAATAAATTAAAATTTATAATATTTTTTCCTTATAATAATAATTATCTTTATAAATTTTTAAAATAATACTTTATTTTAAATATAAAAATAAATATTATTTTAAAATATTAAATATAATTATTATTATTTTCAAATTATTTTTAAAAATATTTTATTTTAAAATATTAAATATAATTATTATTTAATTTTTTTAAAAAACTAATATTTTTTAAAATATTAAAAATAACTATTTATAAAATATTAAAATAATTATTATTTTAAAATATTAAATACAATTTTTTTAAATGTTAAATTAAATATAATTATTGTTTTAAAAATAATTTTATATTTTAAAATATAAAATTTTCGGTTGGGTCAAACTGGGTCGGGTTTGGTCAAAATGGGTCGGAGTTGAGGTCAAATTGGGTTAAAAGAACGGAAACGCCAATAAAATGCCACTTTAAGAACCTAACTGACGAAAATTGAACTTTAGGGACGACTTTTAAAGTGGGCGACAACTTTTGAGGGATAGATGTGTCATTCAGCCCCCAAAAATTAAGAGCATCAACCAAAAATTTATGCAAATTAATTAATTATTAGTGTATATATTTATATGTTTTGGTATTGATCAGAAAGTACTAGCTTAGTTATATATATATATACCATGCTCACTCATTTTAGTGACGGACCGGGCAACGGTTCGGTCCATCGCTATATCAGAGAACCGTCGTCTAAGCTTTTAGCGCCGGACCGAACCTATAACGACATACCAAACTGTCGCCCGGTCCGTCGCTAAAGGAGGTATGCAAGGTGTAAGACCCCAATTTATTATAAATAAAATCGAATTTCCTCTAATTATATTTGTGAATAATAAGGTATTAATTTGATATAATTCTCTGGTTATGGGTGAAATGTGCAAATTTTGAAAAATATGCAAGTGGTTATAAAATAATCATTGTTGTCGGGAAATATTCGTTTGGTCGTGGAATATCCTTGTTGTCGGGGAATATTCAGACGATGCGGCCAGTAGCGATCATTTGTGGGGCCCCATAATGTAATAAGCGCTCGGATGAAGAAAATGACAAGTTTGAGTTTTTATAAATAACGACGTAGTTATTACCGTTAACACTATTGGAATACCCGGTGGTTAAAATACAGTAATACGCGTGGATGCACAGTATTGATGAATTATTGATCCTTACGTAAGAAGGCACTACTCAATAATTGTTACGTGAGTTAATGCTCAATATTTTATTTTATTGATTCAATAATTCTTTGCGTTGATATTTTATATTATTGTTGTTTCAATAATTTTCACCGCATGAAGATTTCCATTATCATATCAATAATTCATATTATTTGAATAATATTATTAGATAGCATTATTGGCAATGTCTAGAAAGTTCTGTCAATGAGAGGTTTGGTCACCTAATTGCGCGCCAATAAGGAGAAATTCTTATTGGAAAGCCCCCTCTTTCCTGGGAACGGCCTGGTTGTCATAAATATGATTCTGTAATATTATTTGTGAATAATTAATTATTGATTCATATGATAAGAAAATATTTATTTTATGTGGGTATAAATGTTGGATATATTTATTATGGTTAAAAATGAAGGAGTTAATGTTGAGGTGTTTTATCAGTATTTTTGTCGGAATGAAGGTATTAAAAATTAAACCAGTATTTTTGAAATATATTGTGTGAGTTATAATTTTTAATCCGACCGTTGGATCGTTGTAATTTTTGGATATGTTATACATATATAAGTTGAGTATATGTTCACAAATTTTGAACCGTTAAAATGAACGTATGATTTGTTATGAATTTTAAGAGGTGTTGATTCGTAAATTAGGTTTATAAATGATTTTGGTGGAAAATTCTAGAATTGAGTGGGCCCCACTTGTGGTTGGTGAAGAAATGTGCTGAATTTATTTCAAATGTGGTGGGTGGGAATAGTGAAGTAGTAAAAGCCATCAAAGTTGCAGGTCAAGTCTCGCTAACATTTTCCTATAAATAGAGGGCTAAGTTAGATCGAAAATCATACCGTAAAACAAGTTTTTCTCTTTTCTCTCTAGATTATTGAGTGTATTTTGTGAGTATTTAGATACTTTGTGAGTTTCTATTCATCGGTGCAAGTTTCCTTCAACCTTATTATACCGATATTCCATCGAAGTAATCGATATTTTGAGGTAAGGGATGTTATTTTCTTCATATATGATATTATTTCTTCAATATCATTATGCCGAAGTATTGATATGAATTTTTATCAAATTTGGAACTTTTTGTGTCGGGGTTACTATTCATGTATACGACACTATTCACGAATACGACACTATTCACCGAAAAATAAAATTTTCTTCTTTTTGTCCAAGATGTCTATTATGGTTACTATCTTTGATTATATCCATGTTTTAATCTTTATTTTTGAATTATGCTTCAAAATTGGTATTTATGAAGTATTATTGATATTGGATAAACTGTTATACGAATCCCTACTATTTGTCCTTCCGTTTCACTTGATTCGCTTTTCTTTAAAATATTTTCATCATCCTCGGTCCTAAATGATGATATTACTAAATATCTTCTACCAGTAGCAAAAAGATAAATGATTAATCGATGAATATATTTGGCGTAGAAAGTGCAAAGATGAACAGTGTTGAGATGAAACATGACTAACCTGGTGATATAAATGAATATCTTTGGCCCTGTAGTGCAAAAGATGAATATTTGATTAAAGATGTATATTGATTGTTGTTATAGGGATAAAATATTGATGATGAACTTTTAAATCTTAGAAGATAGTAGAACTCATTCTCTACTTGACTCTTCTAAAGGATTCTTTGCTTTCATTGCAGTTGTTGATCTAAAACTTGTTGGCTATTATATTTTATCGATTTTTCCTCACATTGAAGACTAACGATAATTTGTCAGATATTATCTTAGTCATAATATTCTTTATTGGGCTAGTTGAGCTCACCCTTTTCCTTTTTTGTTCCATTTTTCTCGGGAGGTGAGAACATAGCGAGAACTAGTCTGGGTGCTGAGTGATGGTTCTAGAAAGATATTTTAGCGATCCTCACTATTTCGTAAAATAGTGTTTGAATAATTGTAACGAGGACTTATTTGAGTGTGGATATTGTCTAGAAGACAATATTTGTATTTAAACTCACATTATGATTGTGCATTATTTTGCACGACAATTGTATTATTGAAGTTGTAGTTTGCTTTCTGTACCATGTATTTGGCGACTTAGAATGGGTGTTGTATACCTATTTTGGGGGCGTCACACAAGGTATGTAGGAACAAAGGGTAAGCCCTTGATCCTTTCTAATATATATATATGGTGACGGGTTTTTTGGGTTATGGCGACGGTTCACCCGTCGCCGTAGTTCAGAATAGCTATGTCGACGGAAGAAACCGTCGTCATAGCCAGCACCGGCCCTGAGCTAAAGCCCAAGGTGCCCGGGCTTTAGGCCCAAAATTTTTTAGGGCCCCTTAAATATTATCTTCCTTTTATAGTTTTATTACTTAAATATTAAAGCAAATAATTAATCTGTGAGACTGAGTGACTGAGCGTTCGTCTACTCTCCTTCATCTGAATTACAAATAGTCTTCACACAAATAGTTCATCTCCTTCACACAAATCAATTAATCTGAAAAGCAAATAATCAATTGAGCTTCTCTAGAGGATTTTGTCTCCTTCAGTCCTTCATCACTATTTATGTTCAGGTATTAATTCTATTTTTTAGGGTTTTGAAATTAATTGTTTTGTTTTGAAATTAATTGTTTTGTTTATGAGATTTATGGTAATCCGAGGTTACTGCGTCCTTTAAGTCTCTGTAGTTGAATTAATGGTTCGGTGGCTCAGTGCCTTTTGATTGAATATTACTCATATTAGCAAACATAAATAGGGATAAGGGATATCATGATTACTGTAATATTCTACATATTTAAAACATATAAATCTATAATTTGTACAAAACAGTTTAAAATAAGTTTAATTATTATGTACCTGGGGGTTCATCATCAAATTCAGTCTTTTGGGTTTTTTTAATTGTTTGAGAGTAGTGTTAGACTTTAATAAAGGAGACCTATTTGGTAATTAATTTATAGATAATCACGAGATTATGGAATTTTGCAAATTTTTAATTTTAATTTGCCATGGCTCCTAAAAGTATATATCCGGATCTCAAAAAAAGAAAAAAGAAAGAAAAAGCGGATGAATTAGTTCAATCTCAAGCGGGTTCATTTGATAAATTTTTTGGTAGTAAGAAACAAAATGAGAGTTCTAGTGTGGTTGAACAAGTACATAAATTTTTTGGTAGTAAGAAACAAAAAGGAGAATTATTATATTTGGTATTCTTTCATATTAACGCTTTCTTTGTTCGGGGAAAAGTTTTTCGCTTTTTTTATGACTATCTTAATAAAGAATTCATAAAAGGCTCATTTTTTTGTTATCCGCTTTGAGCCCTTCAAAACTCAAGGCCGGCCCTGGTCATAGCCGATTGTGTACTATACTGCTGTGTGTACATATATTTTTCCCTATATATATATATATATGAAAGAAAAATTTAACACAATTCATAATTGCTAAGATTCTTTAGCATTATGAAGAAAAATATGGAAATGAGGGTAAAAATTAAAAGCGACAATGGCACATTGACTGGTAACATTAATTATAGCAGTGTTTTTAAGGAGCTATAAAACAAAACACTTCAGAACCTGAAATATATGACAGATATATTGGACTATTGGAATATCAACATAATATTGACTCGATTAATTAGGGCTTTTAACATTATTTTGATCCCAACTTGAGTAAAGATATTAAGTTATCTATAAAAACATTTAATGTGGCTTTTAGTTAGAATTAATCTCATGGCTTAGAAACTAGAACCCTAATTAGGGCAACCACAATATTACTAGCTTGCTCCCTTACTTATTAATCCTTCCGTCCCTTAATATAGGACATTTTAGAGTTTCTTATTTGTTCATAATTATTTGATGTTTGTTCTAATCTAGGAAAATTAGTCACAATTTTTCCAAAATTATTCATCATTACTATACCTAATTTTTTAATCTTTATACACAATTGTCCATACTTTTAACTCTCTCTTTCTCTCTCCTTATCTCAACAAAACTATTCTATTTTTATGGGGATAAATAGAGAGACCAATGAGTAAATGAGACTAATGAATTTTTTTAAGAGAGAATTATGAGAAAATGTGTGACAGAGTATGAGAGATAACTATGATAAGATGAGGATTTAAGAGTATTATAGAAAATTGAGTACTATATTTAATATTTTTCAATTATTATCTTAATTCTTGTGTATAATTTTAAAACGTCATATATTAAGAGACGGAGGGAGTACAGTCTAAATGCACCATATTTTATCCTCAGATATAGGACTGTCACGAAGTCTTAAATCGAAATGAGTTAAAAGATATTTGACCCCAAAGTATATACTTATTTATAATTAGATCATAAAATTTAATTCTCCTAATACTTATGAATCAATTCTCTAGATCATTTTTATTGTTAGTCTTATATTCCAATAAGTATATTTCTAGCTAGTTTATCATTTTTGTTGTTATTCTCATATTAAATAGAAGAGATGTTATAATAATAATATGAGAGAGAAAGTGGTATAACAATATATCACTTCCCAATGTAAACCTTTATCATTTCTTAAGTTTACAATAAAAGTTGACTAAAAAAATTATGATGGTATAAGTGGAAAAATAAGATTAAAATAGTTATTAATATAGAAATAAGATATTTATTATGGAACATCCTAAAAATGAAATGAAGGCATTTAATACGGGACGGAGAGAGTATATGATAAAAAAAAACAAAATTGTCATAAACTCCGGCCACGTGAGTATAGTTTGACAATATAAAAGTATTTAAATATTGGTCAAGTATTAACATTTTGAAGACTAAATTGCCGGCATATTATTTAAGGTCTATTATGTTTACTTAGAATTAATTACTTTGGAGAGTGAGAGCGAGTTAGAAGGATATATTTGAATAAAATGAATTTATACGGACATATAAATTGGACAGGATATATAAATTGAACAGAATAATTGAATCGAAAGAATAAAATGAATTTATTCCAGTGAATAATTTAACAGTACAATATATTTGTTTATTGGAACAAATTTTTTCAATTATCCTATTCAATTTACTTGTTCGCAAAGAGTTATTGATTTTGAAATCGGTTATATTATTGACCCGATCAAAAAATATCCTACAATAAGATTAAATAATATATATGGAACATTTTAAACATGTGACCATTATGCTCATCGAGATATGTGAATTATTACGTAGAACTTAGGTTTATTTTCTATACGTATAAGGTGGCGAAATTGGTGGTTTATACAAATGCGGTTCGTGAGAGATGAGATAAACCATGTGTACAATTTATAAAATAGATTCAGAATCTGGTTAAAGAATTTATAGCATTATTTAAAGATACATGCTCTTATTACGATTACGATGCTCATGCTCTTATTTATAGATACATGGACTTGGAAGTTTCAAAACTCAAAAGTCATGAGTTTAAAACTTAATGAATATATAGGAGTTACATAATAAACTTGGGAGTTCCAAAATATCAAAGATCATTACAATTAAATATAATTCTAGACATCCATAAATATATGTTATAATTTTATAACACTCCCCCTTGGATGTCTATTGTATAATTCTAGAAATGTACCGACTGATCTTCAATTATAAACTTTAGGTACAACAATCGTGGCAATCGTGGGTACTGTTATAAAAGATTACTAAAAATTAAGAACAAAATGATTAGAGAAAAGAGGCATGTCTCATAATATTTTCATATCTATCCTCATCTACTATTACGATGCTCATGCTCTTATTTATAGATACATGGACTTGGAAGTTTCAAAACTCAAAAGTCATGAGTTTAAAACTTAATGAACATATAGGAGTTACATAATGAACTTGGGAGTTCCAAAATATCAAAGATCATTACAATTAAATATAATTCTAGACATCCATAAATATATGTTATAATTTTATAACACTCCCCCTTGGATGTCTATTGTATAACCATACGCATAGAAAACTGCCTCATTAAAAACCTTACCAGGAAAAATTCAATGGAAAAAAAAAAACCTTGGTTAAGGGAAAAAGAGTGCAGTGCGTATAAGCTCCCCCTCATGAATGTATTATTAAGTCCTCCAGCTGTCGCATTCCAATATTGCGACGCAATCCTTCAAACATTGTAGCTGGTAATGCTTTGTTGAACAAATCTGCTAGATTATCTCTTGATCAAATTTGTTGAACATCAATGGCACCACACTTATCAAAGTCATGTGTGGAAAAGAATTTTGGTGAGATATGTTTTCTTCTATCTCCTTTGATGTATCCTCCCTTTAATTGAGTTATACATGCAACATTGTTTTCATACAGAATGGATGGAGTCCTTTTGTAGCAATTTTCTAAGAATATGTCTCGTTAAAAACCTTACCAAATAAAAACTCAGTAGGAAAAATTTTGGCTAAGGAAAAGAGTACAATATTCTTATATAACTTATATTGCCTTGGGATTGCCTCATTAAAACCTTGCAAAAGAAAACCCAGTGGGAAAAAAACCTTAGCGAAGGAAAAAGAGTACAATCAGCACATATCCTTTTTACTCCCCTTCATAAGTACATAAAATTTCCATTGTTCATGGTAAAAATATCATTAAGTCGAAGCATGCTAATATTGTGCACCATCTTCTTCAAATTCATAGTTGGTAATGACTTAATGAATCCATCAACCAAATTATCACATGATCATATATGCTTGATATCAATATCGACATTCTTCTAGGGCTCATGTGTATAAAATAATTTTGGTTCAATATGCTTGGTTTATCACCCATGATATAGCATCCTCTAATTTGAGTGATACAAGCGAGATTATCTTTATATAATATCGTTGGACTATTTATGATTGATGATAATCCACAATTCACACAAATATGTTGAATTATTGATCTCAACCAAATATATTCATAACTTACTTCATAAATTGTGATAATCTCTGCATCAGCAGATCCAACTAACTATGGTTTTGATCCATATTGCTTGTAAGTTAACTGCAAATGCTATATCAGGTCATGAGAAATTTTGCAATATACATCAAAGCACCAATTGTACAAAGATAAGGTACTTCAGGACCAATAATTTCTTCATTATTTTCTTGTGGTCAAAACGGATCTTTCTTGATATCAAGTGACCAATCTATCATTGGAGTACTTAAAGGATTAACATTATCCATGTAAAGTTACTTCAGAACTTTTTCTGTGTATGTTGATTGATGAACAAGAATTTCATAACTCAATTTGTAGGCCAAGACAAAAATTTGTCTTACCAATATCTTTCATCTCAAATTTGTTGTTTTTGTCAACTCTTCTGGAGCAAGAACTTTCATCAATAAATACAGTAATAATAGAAAATCCATATTATGATCTTTTGATAAAAATGCATGCACAAATTGGATTATTCTCAAATTTTTCTTTCAAAAGATATCTACTCAGGCGATTATACCACAATATGCATCTGGATTTCTTTAACCCGTATAAAGATCTTTGTAACTTAATAGAATACATACTTCGAGATGTAGAATTATATGTTTCAGGCATTTTATATCTTTTAAGGATTTTCATATATATATGATCATTATCTAATGATCCATACGAGATATGTTATAATAACATTCATTAATCGATATCTCAAAATTTTCTTTTTGCTACCAAGCTAATTAAAAATCTGAATATAATTGCGTCCATTACAGGAGCATATGTTTCTCCATAATTAATACCAGGTCTCTGCGAGAAACCTTGTGCTACAAATCACGCTTTGTACCATATAATTTCATTTTTCTTATTTAGTACAAATACCCATTTGTATTCAACAGACATTACACTCAGGTGTTCGGACGACAGATCCAAAAACTTCACGTTTACTTTGTGAATTTAGTTCTACTTGAATCGCCTCTTTCCACTTTGGCCAGATATTTCTACGTTGAACATTCATCAATAATTTGTGGTTCATATTCATGATCATTACTTCTAGTAATATCAAGAACAACTTTATATAAAAATATATTGTCGACAACAATTTTATTTCTATCCAATATATTCATCTCCTGTATATACATAATGTATCGAGATCTCGTTATTTTCAGGTACCTGATCCTCTTCAGGGGATAACTCATCCTCTTCAGGGGATAACTCTTCAAGAGTTTTATTTACAGGAGATTTTGGATAGATCAATAAATTTTGTAGCCTGTTTCATGGGTATAGCCCATTTATAGGCTGCAACTTGTTTTTCTTGTACTTTCTTCTTCTGGGGAATTTTATCTTTAACAAAAATCATTTTTCCACGTTTCAAGTGTGACTTTGATTTAATTTGATGCTGTATTAACTGATTGTCCTACAGGGACTTCAATATCTGCTAGAGTATTAGCAGCTAGAATGTGAGATATCACTATTTTCTTATTATCGGTGAATAATTCTGTTAATTGATTTGCAATTCATTGCAAATGAATAATCCTTTGAACTTCTAGTTCATATTAATTTGTATAAGGGTCAAGATTAAATAACGTTGAAACATTTCAATTAATCTCCCGTCGTGCTTCAGGCAACGAATTTTCTCCCCCTAATGGTGGGAAGACTGTTTCATTAAAATAACAATCCTCAAAATATACCTTACAAATATCACTTATTGAGGTTATGAATAGCATGACCCCAAGCATGTATTCGTAATTAATTTACTTTGATATAATCAACAAGAAAAGGAATCTTCTAGTTCTTTAAGGGATGTTTATGAGAGTTTTCAATAATTCAATGCATTATTATTGATCCTAAATGATCATGACAAATCATAAAAATATTTGGATTCGAACACTTCTGGTGTATTGCACACTTCTGGTGTATTACAACATTTGTTTCAACTATTCTCATTTTAGTATTATATAATCCAGAAGAGAAAATATACAATTTTTCTAATATGAGCTTCTGGCCCGATAATATTGAAGTAATATAAAGAAATGCTTCACTGCATTCGTTATTGATTTCAATATGATAACCATTATAACGTATATCCTTAAAATTGAGAAAATTTCTGCTTGCCTTAGAAAAATATAAAGAATCATCAATACAAAGTTTTGTGCTCTTTGATAACATTATAATTGCTCTTCCAGAGACTTTAATTAAGTTCTATGAATAATCACTCTTCAAGAGTCTTCAATTATGTTTGATGAATAATCGCTCTTCTGGAGCCTTTAATTAAGTTTGATGAGCTTCTGGCCCATACAACTTCATATATGCAAAACATAAATTTAACTTTATTACTTGAAACATAAATAAAACATATAATAAAAAATACTTATTATAATGTCATAATATAATAAAATAAAAATAATTAATTGATATGAACATTTCTATCAACATATCATCAAGGAAACCATAGATATCAAAATTAGTTATTTCTATTCCATTTGAAAGTCAAAATAATTCATGGGATCTTTAGGATCATTATAATCAATAAAGTTTATTTCAATTTCATTTCCTTTTCTTTTATGGAGTCTTGGTACAAATCTATCAAATATTTTGGAGTACGACGGGTACATTTTCTTTTCTATATTGATTATTCTTTTCACGTCGACTATCACAATCATAATTTCCTCTATGTTTATTAAATGAGGTTCCATTCACTTCAGGGAATGTAATAGAATCGATCGAGCGAGATTGTTGATTTTTTAGCAAAAACTCATTATTTTGTACAGCTACTAGAAGACATAATTTCACTTCTGGAAACATAGTTTCCTTTATCGCTTTAGGAAATATTTTATAAACTTACGCACTCAATATTGCTACTGCATGTGACGCCCCCAAAATAGGTATACATCACCTATTCTGAGTCGCCAAATACATGGTACAGAATACAAATACAATCTTTAATATACAACAAGAGAGCTGTGAGTTTTAATACAAATACTGTCTTCTAGACAATATCCACTCTCAGAATAAGTCCTCATTACATTTATTGTAACATTATTTAACAGAATAATGAGGACTACTAATACTATCATCTGGTCCATCACTCCGTTCCCCGACTCGTCCCAGTTATATTCTCATTTCCTGAAGAGAACAGTGAAAGAAAGGGTGAGCTCAACTAGCCCAAGAAGAAATATTATGACTAAGATAATGCGTAATAAATTATCATTAGCCTTCAATGATGTTAAACCGATAAAATTTAACAAACATCAAGTTTAATCTGCGGTGAACAAGCAATCCATTAGAAGAAGAGTCAAGTAGTGAATCAAATCTATTATCTTCTATGATTTAAAAGGTTTTTCATGACTTTTATCGTTGGGACTCAGCTTAATAAATAATCCACATCATCGAATCACCCCTGCACTACGGCCAAGGATATTCTTTAGTATCACGACCACAAATTATCCATGCACTATAGACCAAGGATATTTGTGTATTCATTAATGGTCATGATCATGCCAACAACTGTTCATTAATGCACCACGGGCCAATGAGGACTTTTACCACATCATTTGTAACATTATGGTCATGATTACACCGAATAATCCCTGGTCATAATCATACCAAGTCCATCTATGCACTACAGGCCACAGATGACTTTCAACAAAATATAAACATGAGGATGATGACAATGATATAAGAATTCAATAAAACAAGTTCAAGAATTAATTTATCCAGGAACTAATAACGTCCAAATTGTCAACATGATACTGCTTTGTAGAGTAAAATTCAAGAATGCTCAGAAGAATATTTCCATGGGAGGCCATGCGTCTAGGTTATGATAGATATCATATGGCCACAGAATTATCCTTGGTTGAACCAATAGACCACAAAGAAAAATAAGAAGATTACTATCATATTCTTCCCAATGGTAAGTCTTCTCTTGACATATCATTATCTCCACTGTCTCTAATTGAGAATTATACTTCAAACAAACACCAAGATTATATAGGTAGTGCTCGTATATATACTCAGCAAGTGGATGAGCACATCCCTGTCTTATGATGATACGAGGTTGTATGTCATTAGACATCTTGTATGATAGTGAAAAAACACCTTTCCAACATTGGGTTCGCCTCACCCTCAACAGCTATAGACCACCGTTCTAATCCTCTGTTATCCCCCACTCGACCCAGCTACACTTTTATTACCTCAAAAGAATTGTGAAGCAAAAGGGTGAGCACAACTAGCTCAGTAAAGAATATCATGACTAAAGACAATTAAATTATCAATAGTCTTCATAAATAATAAATCAGAGATTTAGAACATATGGTAGATGATAAAAAATTTCAACCATAGTTGCAGCGGAACGAACAATCCATTAGAAGAGTCAAATAGACTATAAAGTCTATTATCTTCTCCATGTTAAAAATCTACCGACAATGTTTTATCCTTGTAACAACAATCAATAATTCTGGTCCACAATCATATGAATAACTCATAATCATAATTGTGGTTCTAAATTCCTCTTCTCATCCAGGACAAAGATAATTTTCATAACCTATCTTCACCTGAAACATCAAAGATCATGGTTATACCAAATCACATTTCCTGTTCATAATCATACTGATAAATTCATCTTTGCACTACGGGCCAAAGATATTCGTCAACAGGCCATCTTTGCACTACGGCCAAAGATATTTAACAACATGTCATCTTTGCACTACGGGTCAAAGATATTCATCAACAAACCATCTTTACACTACAGGCCAAAGATATTCCTCAACAGTTCATATTTGCACTACAGGCCAAATATATTCATCAACAGTTCATATTTGCACTACATGCCAAATATATTTATCAACAGTTCATACTTGCACTACAGGCCAAATATATTAATATCTTAAAGAAATATATAATCATTTCAGAATTTATATAAACAATAATTATAACCATGTTGATTATTTCACCTTTGCACTTAAGCTAAAGATATTCAATTATAAATTCAATGGTCATGATCATACCAGTCACAATTCAACTTTTCACTACTGGCCAAAGAGAACCCTAGTCATGATCATACCAATAATCTACCCATCTTTATACTCAAATGAAAGAGAATTTCAACATCAGGGTTATAAAAATGTTATATATGATAATAAAAATAATATGATCAACAACTGCACTTAATTTCAAGAGAAATATTCATAAATACACGATAATTTAGTTAGAAAAAAAAAACCAACTTTGTCGTGAATAGTACCCGTGAATAGTAACTCGTGAATAGTAACTCATGAATAGTAACTCGTGAATAGTAACCCCGACTCAAAAAGGTAAAAATTTCACAATAAAATCCATACCAATATTTTGGTATAATGATATTGAAAGAATAACATTTCTTAAACTTATAAACAATTTATTTTAATTATTTACACTTTACTAAATAATGCATTTAATCATCCTAAAATGCCAAACTCATAAGTTTTCATCACCAATAACCAAAACCCTCATCAAAAATCTGCATATACCTCATATAGGATTATCAAGCCATAAAATCCCATTTTCCAATTTTCTTCCTTCACATAACATATTTAATTCATTTATTCATAACTAGTCCATTTTCATGAAAAATACCAAATCAGTTCCAAAAATATTTCTTTTCTGGGATTTAGCATAATATAGTCCCATAGTGAACATATAGTTTTCTCAGAATTTTTAAAATTTATTTACTATTTTTCATATGACCAAAACCGCCGACTATTTAGACATTTATCATAAATTGTACTTTTCTCCAAAAATTCCGAAATTTATAGGATATACTGATATTATATAGATCTACTTCCAATAAAAATTTCATCAATTTTGGAGTTAACCGCAAGGAGTTATAAGGGTTTTCTTTTAAAATAGTCTTTTCTCATAAAATCCATAATTCTTAATCTATACATCCAAAAATCGCCATTTTTGGACACAATCAACAAAACTCATCAAATTATCATTTCAAATTTTTCCAGAAATTTTTGAAGGTCCGAAAAGTTACTGAAACATGAAGAACATAACAACCTTAAAAATCCCTTTACTATCCCTTACCTCAAAAAAGAGCAAAGACTTCGATTGGATATCGAGATGACGTGAAGGAAACTTGCACTGATGAATATCAACTCACCAAGTATCTAAATACTCACAAAATACACTCAATAATCTAGAGAGAAAAAGAGAGAAAACTTATGAATTCGGTGTGATTTTCAATTCTAACGTAGCTCTATATTTAGGAAAATGTTAGACGCCAAGCAGACTTGACCACTGCTACACGATGCTTTTTACCGCTACTATTCCACCCACCAAAAATCAGCCATCTTCCCCAACAACCAAAAGTGGGGCCCACCCATTTTTATAATTTTCCACCAAAACCTAATTTCCGAATCAGTTACCTCTTAAAATTCATAACAAATTATACGCTCATTTTTAACTGTTCAAAATTTGTGGACATATGCTCAACTTATATTTGTATAACATATCCAAAAATCACAACGATCCAACGGTCAGATTAAATATTATAACTCACACAATAAAGTCAGTAAGAACAGATTTGATCTTTTAATACCTCAATCAGATAAAATCTCGATAAAATACCTCAACATTAATTCCTTCATTTATAACCACATAAATAAATCCATCATTTATATCCACATCAAATAAATATTTCATTATCATATAAATCAATAATTAATTATTCACAAATAATATTATGTAATCACAATTTTGACAACCAGGGTTCCCGGAAAGAGGGGCTTTCCGATAAGGATTTCTCCTTACTGGCACGCAATTAGGTGACTAAACCTCTCATTGACAGAACTTTCTAGACATTTCCAATAATACTATCTAATAATATTATTCAAATTATATGAATTATTGATCCGATAATAGATATCGTAAAGTTGACAATTATTGAAACAACAATAATATAAAATATCAACGCAACAATTATTGAACCAATAAAATAAAATATTGAGCGATAATTATCATTACAATTATTGAGTAGTGCCTTCTTACGTAAGAATCAATAATTCAAAAATACTATGCAATACCGTAATGTATCGCGGCAACAACGCCAGACATCGTATTTTAACCACCGGGTATTCTAACGGTGTTAACGGTAACAACTATGCTGTTATTTATAAAAACTCAAATTTGTCAGTTTTCTTCATCCGACAGTTATCCGTTATGGGGCCCACAAATGGATGCGCTGTCGTACGAATATTCCCCTCCAGAAAGAATATTTCACGACCAAACGAATATTCCCCGACAACAATAAGTATTTTATAGCCACTTACTTATTTTGAAAAAATTTCATATATCACCCTTAACTTTAACTTTTTATCAATTTATCCATTTACTAAATAGGAAAATTGAATACTTTTATTTCATAAAATTCGAGGTCTTACAATCTCCCCTCCTTATGAAATTTCGTCCCCGAAATTTACGTACCTAGAATTTCAAAGAGATGAGAATACCTTGCTTTCATTTCAGATTACATCTTCCCTGTCATCATGATTTCTCCATTGCTCATCTCTTGTATTTCAGATATCATTCTAGAAACAGCTTCAAAATAAGGGTTAATTAAACAAATTAACATATCACATAATATCCCCATATTATGACTGACCAACAAATAAGCTTAGGTAGGACACACTAGCGAAGAATTTACTTATCTCTCCCCTCCTAGTTCTATTCCCCGATCTCCGCCAGAGACCATATCCCTAAGCTCGATACCAATCAGTATGCGCCCCAAAATAGGTCCATACCATCCAACCTATTCGAGTCGCCAAATATATGGTATGAAAAAAACTACAACTTTATTACAACAATTGTCGACAAAATACAACAACACATATTTGTGAGTTTGGATACAAATATATACCAAATGTGACACATGTCCCAACCGTGGACTGACACCTCATAGTGACACCTTACATAAAGGTATAGTCAAAAGCATTTTAGAAATTGAAATCTTTGGGAAGTGCTCGAGAGAAACCTTTCGTGACATGGGAGGCCGTGCGTAGGTTATGATAGATATCATATGGCCACGTAATTATCCTTGGTTGAACCAATAGACCACAAAGAAAAATAAGAAGATTACTATCATATTCTTCCCAATGGTAAGTCTTCTCTTGACATATCATTATCTCCACTGTCTCTAATTGAGAATTATACTTCAAACAAACACCAAGATTATATAGGTAGTGCTCGTATATATACTCAGCAAGTGGATGAGCACATCCCTGTCTTATGATGATACGAGGTTGTATGTCATTAGACATCTTGTATGATAGTAAAAAAACACCCTTCCAACGTTGGATTCGCCTCACCCTCTACAGCTATAGACCACCGTTCTATTCCCATGTTATTCCCCACTCGACCCAGCTACACTTTTATTACCTCAAAAGAATTGTGAAGTAAAAGGGTGAGCACAACTAGCTCAGTAAAGAATATCATGACTAAAGATAATTAAATTATCAATAGCCTTCATCAATAATAAATCAGAGATTTAGAACATATGGTAGATGATAAAAAATTTCAACCATAGTTCAGAATTTGAAATCTAACAATCCATTAGAAGAGTCGAATAGACTATAAAGTCTATTATCTTCTCCATGTTAAAATCCACCGACAATATTTTATCCTGTAACAACAATCAACAATTTAGGTCCATAATCATATGAATAACTCATAATCATAATTGTGGTTCTAAATTCTCTTCTCATCCAGACGAAGATAATTTTCATAACCTATCTTCACCGAAACATCAAAGATCATGGTTATACCAAATCACATTTCGCTCATAATCATCTTGATAAATTCATCTTTGCACTCACGGGCCAAAGATATTCGTCAACGAGCCATCTTTGCACTACTACCAAAGATATTCAACAACATGTCATCTTTGCACCACGGCCAAAGATATTCATCAACAAACCATCTTTACACTACAGGCCAAAGATATTCCTCAACAGTTCATATTTGAACTACAGGCCAAATATATTCATCAACAGTTCATATTTGCACTACATGCCAAATATATTCATCAACGATTCATATACTCAGACCATGGCCAAATATATTAATATCTCAAAGAAATATATAATCATTTCAGAATTTATATAAACAATAATTATAACCATGTTGATTATTTCACCTTTGCACTTAAGCTAAAGATATTCAATTATAAATTCAATGGTCATGATCATACCAACCACAATTCAACTTTTCACTCATTGGCCAAAGAGAACCCTAGTCATGATCATACCAATAATCTACCCATCTTTTATACTCAAGTGAAAGAGAATTTCAACATCGGGGTTATAAAAATGTTATATATGATAATAAAAATAATATGATCAACAACTGCACTTAATTTCAAGAGAAATATTCATAAATACACGATAATTTGGTTAGAAAAAAAAAACCAACTTTGTCGTGAATAGTACCCGTGAATAGTAACTCGTGAATAGTAACTCATGAATAGTAACTCGTGAATAGTAACCCCGACTCAAAAAGGTAAAAATTCCACAATAAAATCCATACCAATATTTCGGTATAATGATATTGAAAGAATAACATTTCTTAAACTTATAAATAATTTATTTTAATTGTTTACACTTTACTAAATAATGCATTTAATCATCCTAAAATGCCAAACTCATAAGTTTTCATCACCAATAACCAAAACCCTCATCAAAAATCAGATATACCCCTCATATAGGATTATCAAGCCATAAAATCCTATTTTCCAATTTTCTTCCTTCACATAACATATTTAATTCATTTATTCATAACTAATCCATTTTCATGAAAAATACCAAATCAGTTCCAAAAATATTTCTTTTCTGGGATTTAGTATAATATAGTCGTATAGTGAACATATAGTTTTCTCAGAATTTTTAAATTTCATTTACTATTTTTCATATGGCCAAAACTGCTGAATATTTAGACATTTATCATAAATTGTACTTTTGTCCAAAAATTCCGAAATTTATAGGATATACTGATATTATATAGATGTATTCCCAATAAAATTTTCATCAATTTTGGAGTTAACCACAAGAAGTTATAAGTGTTTTCTTTTAAAATAGTCTTTTCTCATAAAATCCATAACTCTTAATCTATACATCTAAAAATCTCCATTTTTGGACACAATCAACAAAACTCATCAAATTATCATTTCAAATTTTTCCAGAATTTTTGAAGGTCTGAAAAAGTTACGAAACATGAAGAACATAACAACCCTTAAAAATTCCTTACTATCCTTTACCTCAAAAGAGCAGCACTTCTGACTGGATATTAGATATGATGCTGAAGGAAACTTTCACTGATGAATATCAACTCATCAAGTATCTAAATACTCACAAAATACACTCAATAATCTAGAGAGAAAAAGAGAGAAAACTTATGAATTCTGGTGTGATTTTCAATTCTAACTTAGCCCTCTATTTATAGGAAAATGTTAGCACGCCGAAGCAGACTTGACCTGCTACCTGATGGCTTTACCTGCTACTATTTCACCCACCAAAAATCTGCCATCTTCCCCAATAACCAAAAGTGGGGCCCACCCATTTCTAGAATTTTCCACCAAAACCTAATTTCCGAATCAGTTACCTCTTAAAATTCATAACAAATTATACGCTCATTTTTAACGGTTCAAAATTTGTGGACATATACTCAACTTATATATGTATAACATATCTAAAAATCACAACGATCCAACGGTCAGATTAAATATTATAACTCACACAATAAAACTGTAAGAACACCGATTTGATCTTTTAATACCTCAAATCCGACAAAATACTGATAAAATACCTCAACATTAATTCCTTCATTTATAACCACATAAATAAATCCATCATTTATATCCACATCAAATAAATATTTCATTATCATATAAATTAATAATTAATTATTCACAAATAATATTACAGAATCACAATTTTGACAACCAAGCAGTTCCCAGGAAAGAGGGGGCTTTTCGATAAGGATTTCTCCTTACTGGCGCGCAATTAGGTGAACAAAACTCTCCTTGACAGAATTTTCTAGACATTGCCAATAATGCTATCTCATAATATTATTCAAATAATATGAATTATTGATCCGATAATGGAGATACTGTGCAGTGATAATTATTGAAACAACAATAATATAAAATATCAACGCAACAATTATTGAACCAATAAAATAAATATTGAACAGTAATTACTATAACAATTATTGAGTAGTTCCTTCTTACGTAAGAATCAATAATTCAAAAATACTATGCAATACCGTGTGTGCTATCGTGCAACAACGCCAGACATCGTATTTTAACCACCGGGTATTCCAACAAAGTGTTAATTGTGAATAACTACGCCGTTATTTATAAAAACTCAAATTTATCGTTTTCTTCATCCAAACGGTTATCCGTTATAGGGCCCTAATAAATGGTACTGGCGTCGCATTTAATATTCCCCGACAGAAAAAATATTTCACGACCAAACGAATATTCCCCGACAACAATAAGTATTTTATAGCCACTTGCTTATTTTGAAAAAATTTCATATATCACCCTTAACTTTAACTTTTTATCAATTTAACCATTTACTAAATAGGAAAATTGAATACTTTTATTTCATAAAATTCGGGGTCTTACGACAAGTGAGTCTTTTACTGTAATGTACTCAACTTTTATTTTTTCATGGATATGATAGCGAATAAAAATCATTAATTTTGCATGATCCTGCAGGTATGCATGATTGTCAACTATAATTGTATCTCCAATGTTCTTTGCCTTTAGATGAATCTCATCATTAAGAGTAAATGACAAATATTTCTTGCTCGATAGAAATCAAGAGCAACAAATTCAAATTTATAAGATTTAAATATTAAATAACTAAACATATTCTCCATCAAATTAAATAATTATATATGTTCAGTTTTAATTGTAATGAAACAATTTATAGAAATGCAGTAAAATACGAAACTAAATTTATCCACTAAAAATAACAAACTAATACTACTAAGCATATTTGTCATTGTAACTTCATACAAAAATTTATCAAAAAGTCATTAAAAATATATCAAATATGCTATCATGCATGCCAAAAGGAAATATATCAAAAATCATTAAAAACATATCAAATATGCTACCATGCATGCCAAAAGGAAATATATCAAAAATCATTAGAAATATATCAAATTTTTTTAAAAGATTGTTTTAGTACGGAAACTAGAAAGTACCCTTTTGAAGATTATATCTTCTAGTTGTTATCTGCTGAGATATGAAAATATCTAAAAATATAATCATCATGTATTTTATCGGATCCCTTTTGATTTATTTAGATTGGAAGGAATGTAAAATTACAATACACTTTTATAAAAATAAACATTGCACAATAATTGAGGTTAGATATTACACCGTATAACAACAAGACAATTTGAGGGTGGTGTGATGATGATGGCTTACATATGAGTATGACAGTCATTAGCATGCTAGAACCAAGAACAACAAACTCTAATAATAGATTATGAATGGAATAACATGCAGTATGTTATAGTAAAAAAAATTTGCGTATCCATATATATATATATATATATAATTGATAAATATACCTTCTCCTTCAAATCAAATATGATTATCTTCAAGATGAATGTGAGAAGTAATTCGTGATGATAACGTGTTATAAAAGATTACTAAAAATTAAGAACAAAATGATTAGAGAAAAAAAGCATGTCTCATAATATTTTCATATCTATCCTCATCCACTATTACAATGCTCATGCTCTTATTTATAGATACATGGACTTGGAAGTTTCAAAAACTCAAAAGTCATGAGTTTAAAACTTAATGAACATAGGAGTTACATAATGAACTTGGGAGTTCCAAAATATCAAAGATCATTACAATTAAATATAAATCTAGACATCCATAAATATATGTTATAATTTTATAACAGGTACCTCTTTCTTTCTTTTTTCTTTTTTTTCTTTTTTTTTTGTAAAAATGAATATGTGAAAAATTATTTGTACTAATTTATTATAATTTTAGATAATTTTATTTCATGATTAGTTCAAAATAAATCTTATGAACTATTTGTTATCATTTTCAATATTATTTAATATGTTCAAGGAGAATTATATAATGAGAATAAATTATATAAGAATGGTATGTAAAATTAGTGTTCTAATTACACTATATATCCAATAACAACATGTTATGTAAGGAATTTAGGAGGAAATCGACTAATTTGAAATGAACATATTTTGTAATTACTATTTATTATGGTAAAATTATTTAATAAATTATATTATATTTTAAACTAATATTTATATAATATCATATTTCACCTAAAATTATAATCCATCATCAAATTATCTTTAAACATGACAAATATAATTTGTAATAATAATAAATTAGTATATATAATATTTATATTTATAATATTAATATTAATAATATAATAATATAATATTATAAATAGTCCATTAAGAAATTAACGTATGGGTTATTTATATTTTTAAAATGGGGTACTAACAAATATATAAACCTTTGTGATTTTTAAATATTTATAATATTTATATTTTTAAATATAAATATAAATTTTAAATATTTATATTTATAATATTAATAAGAATAATAATATTTTGTAATATTATTAAGTATTAATAATATTACAAAATATTAATACTTATAATATAATATTATTACAAAATATTTATTATACAGCTTGGGATATCAAGTGCCAAAAAGAATGGGACAATTAAGAATGTTACTCCAGACACTACAAGCTGTTGTGACATTATTTTTTGGGTTGCTACCAGCAATCGGTTGCCATGGATGCGTTCTCTCTCTCTCTCTCTCTCTCTCTATATATATATATATATATATATATATATATATATATATATATATATATATATAGCTTTGCCATGACGCCCCAAAATAGGACCACACGACCCATTTTTGGGTCGCAAGATATCAAGATGTAATTCAAATACAAATTTCATTTGTACAACTGTCATACAATATACAACAACACATAAACTGTGAGTTTCTGTAAGACCATAACTTTTATGAATAAAGATTTAATTTTCTCTAAATATTATTTTGAATAATAAGGTGTGGATTTAATTTAATGTACAGTATCTTTGATTACTGATGCTTATGTGAGAAGTCACTCAACTTTATTCAATTATTGCAACAGTAGTTAAGGAAGATTTGAGTGTACAAAATAGTACAAGTTTTTTTTCAAGAATATCCCCGCTATACCAGTCAGAAGTACTCTCCTTTTAAGGTAAGGGATATTATTTTTCATAAGAAATAATATTTTCTTCCATACTCTGTAGTATGTAAGTAATATTATTTCATTTCATATTCCTAATTCTACACTTATGTTGATAAGTATTGCTTCTATACTCCTTGAAATTAGTAGAATATCCTTGAAATTTGTGCTTCATCTGGTATCATTTCACTGAAATAATTTTCTGGACATTCTTGTTAAATTGTAATCTTTTCATGTCGGAGTACTATTCATGAATACTATTCATACATACAACACTATTCATACATACGGTACTATTCACGTGGTACTATTCACTCAGGTATTATTCACCCGAGGTACTATTCACGATAAAAATTGATTTCTTTTATGTCCAAATTATTTTTGATACATGAATATTATTCTTGAATTTTACTCAACAAAGCAGTTATCATGTTGACAATTTGGACATTCTTGAACTCTGGATAAATTAAATTATAAATCTTTAAAATTTATCCTTGATCTCACTTAATTGAATTCTTATATCATTGTCATCATCCTCATGCTTATATTGTGATGAAAATCATCTTTGTCCCGTAGTGCATAGATGGACTGTTGATTGGTATGATTATGATCAGGAATTATGTATGGTATAATCATGACCTGTAATATTACAAATGATATGGTAAACGTCCTCATTGGCCCGTAGTGCATTGATGGACAGTTGTTTAGCATGATCGTGACTACTGGTGATAATAACGAATATCCTTGTCCCGTAGTGCATGGATATTTCGTGGATGTGATACTGACGAATATCTTTTGTAAGACCCCAACTTATTATAAATAAAATTAAATTTCCTCTATTTATTATTTTAAAATATTAAGGGTTGATTTGATTAATGTGGTTATTTTAAATATTTCAAATATTCATTTTATCGAAGAATATTCGTTTGGTCGTGGAATATTCTTACTGTCGGGGAATATTAAATTTACGGCAAGTAGTGACCTGTGTGAGCCCCATAACTGAAAGCGATTGGATGAAGAAAGCGACAAGTATAAGTTATTTATAAATAACGGCGTAGATGTTACCGTTAATACTGTTGGAATACCATGTGGTTAAAACACGATGAATACGCGTTGTTGTGCATAATAGACACTGCAGTATTGCACCAATTATTGATTCTTACGTAAGAAGGCACTACTCAATAATTGTTACATGATAATTCTTCATCCAAAGATTTTATTTTATTGATTCAATAATTGCTACTTTGATATTTTATATTATTGTTGTTCAAAAATTGTCACTACACAATATTTTCCATTATCAAAGCAATAATTCATATTATCTGAATAATATTATTAGATAACATTATTGGCAATGTCTAGAAAGTTCTATCTAAGGAGAGGTTTGGTCACCTAATCATGCGCCAAGAAGGAGAAATCCTTATTGGAAAGTCCCTCTTTCCGGAAACCCTCGTTGTCGATTGATTGTGATTCTGTAATATTATTTGTGAACAATTAATTATTAATTTATATGATGAGGAAAATATTCATTTTATGTGGATATATATGGAGAAAATTTTTAAAGTAACAATTATTGAAAATCGATATTTTATCTTTTCTGATAAAATAATATTTTATTATATTATTATAATATAATAATGATGATATTTTTTTACAATAAATGTGGGATATATGAGTATATGAGGAGAAAGAGTATGTTTGTTGCAAAAGTTGTTTAAAACATGTTAAACATGTCTGTGGGCCCATTTCTTGATTGAAATTTAATTAAAACCTGTAAAATCGTCCGTTTGTAGATTTCGGTCAATTTCTGTTTGGAATTTGGAAAATTTTCTTCTGTAAAGTTGTAGATAATGAAATTTCCTATGGAAAAGACACGTGGTTTGAATTTTTCTGACAAAAGGGCTATTTATTATGAATTATTGAAATTCTGAAGTTTCGAAGTAATTGATTTTTGGAAGTTTTATTTATTTTTATTAATAAAAACATTTTTTTTACATTTTGAGAGCATCATTAACATGTGCTAGGGGCTGAATTCAGTTTCCAAAGGTGTACGTAGGAAATTTGTATATATATATTTATATTATATTCAATTTTCTGCTTTGGTGTTCTAAGCATTTTCCTATAAATAGGGTGCTTAGGTTAGAATTGAAAATCACAATTTAAGCTGAAGTTTTCTCTCTCGATATATTGAGCGTATTCTTGTGAGTATTTTAATACTTTGAGTGTTGTTATACGGTGCAAGTTCAAGTCATAGCCTATATCCGGTGTTTCAATTAGAAGTACTGTCTTTACGAGGTAAGGTGTAAGACCCCGAATTTTATGAAATAAAAGTATTCAATTTTTTCTTATAATTACTATTCAGTAAATGGTTAAATTGATAAAAGTTTAAAGTTAAGGATGATATATGAAAATATTTTAAAATAAGCAAGTGGTTATAAAATACTCATTGTTGTCGGGGAATATTTGTTTGGTCGTGGAATATTCTTCCTGTTGGGGAATATTCATACGACGGCGCAGCCTTTTGTGGGCCCTATAACGGAAAGAGATTGGATGAAGAAAACGACAAGTATAAGTTATTTACAAATAACGGCGTAGTTGTTACCAATTATCATGTTGGAATAAATTGGTTAAAACACAAGAATACGCATTGTTGCACACAAGAAGTATACCAGTATTGCACCAATTATTGATTCTTACATAAGAAGACACTACTCAATAATTGTTACAAATAATTCTTCATTCAAAGATTTTATTGATTCAATAATTGCTGCGTTGATATTTTATATTACTGTTATTTTAATAATTGTCACTACACAGTATTTTTCATTATCGAAGCAATAATTCATATTATCTGAATAATATTATTAGATAACATTATTGACAATGTCTAGAAAGTTTTGTCTAAGGAGAGGTTTGGTCACCTAATTGTGCACCAGTAAGGAGAAATTCTTATTGAAAGCCCTCTTCTCGGGAACTACCTGGTTGCCAAGATTGTGATTCTCGTAATATTATTTGTGAATAATTAATTATTGATTTATATGATGAGGAAAATATTGATTTTATGTGGATATAGATGGACAAAATTTTTAAAGTGACAATTGTTGAAAATTGATATTTTATCTTTTCTGATAAAATAATATTTGATTATATTATTATAATATAATAATGATGATATTTTTACAATGAATGTGTGATATATGAGTATATGAGGAGGAAGAGTATTTTTGTTGCATTAATTGATTAACAATATTTTGTGTGTCGGTGGACCCCATTTCTTGACTGAAATTTGATTATAGCCTGTAAAATCGTCCGTATGTGGATTTCGGTCAAATTTTGTTTGGAATTTGGAAAAACTTTCTTCTACAAAGTTGTAGAGAATTGGATTTCCTATAACAATTCGCGAGATTAGAATTTTCTGATAAAAGGGCTATTTATTATGAATTATTGAAGTTCCGAAGTTCCAGAATAATTGATTTTTGAAGTTTTAATAATTCTTATTAAGAAAAACATTTTTTTATATTGTTGGTGGGCCTTACTGGTGTTGAATGCATGCTGAATTCAGATTCTTGGTGTACGTAGGAAATTTATATAAATATAATAATATTTTATTAAATTTTCTGCTTTGGTGTTCTAAGCAATTTTCTATAAATAGGGTGCTTAGGTTAGAATTGAAAAATACACCAGAAACTGAAGTTTTCTCTCTATTTCTCTCTCTATATTATCGAGTGTATTCTTGTGAGTATTTTGATATCTTGAGTGTTGTTATACGGTGCAAGTTCGTTCAGCGTCATTCTAGTCAGAAGTACTGTTCTTTTGAGGTAAGGGATAGTAAGGAATTTTAAGGGATTGAAAGGGATGTTATTTTCTTCGTAAGTGATATTATTTCTTCAATATCATTATGTTGAAATATTGGTTTGAAATTTTTATCAAATTTAGAACTTTTTCATGTCGGGGTTACTATTCATGAGTTACTATTCATGAGTTACTATTTACGAGTTACTATTCACGATTTACTATTCACGAGTTACTATTCATGATGAGTTACTATTCATGAGTTACTATTCACGAGTTACTATTCACGAGTTACTATTCATGGGTACTATTCACTACAAAATTGGTTTCTTTTTCTAACCAAATTATAGTTGATTTATGAATATTACTCTGGAGATTAAAATTATGTATTGATTATATTGATTTTATTATCATATATAACATTTTTATAACCCTGATGTTGAAATTCTCTTTCACTGGAGTGTAAAGATGGGTAGATTATTGGTATGATCATGACTAGGGTTCTCTTTGGCCAGTAGTGAAAAGTTGAATTGTGACTGGTATGATTATGACCATTTAATTTATAATTCAATATCTTTAGCTTAAGTGCAAAGGTGAATTGATCAACATGGTTATAATTATTGTTTATATAAATTCTGAAATGATTATATATTTCTTTGAGATATGAATATCTTTGGCCCATAGTACAAAGATGACTTATTGATGAATATCTTTGGCCCGTAGTGCAAAGATGAATTATTGATGAATATCTTTGGCATGTAGTGCAAAGATGACTTGTTGATGAATATCTTTGGCCCGTAGTGCAAAGATGAATTTATTAGTATGATTATGAGCAGAGGGCGTGATTTGGTATAACCATGATCTTTGATGTTTCAGGTAAAGACAGGTGATGAAAATTATCTTTGTCTTGGATACGAAGAGGAATTTAGAACCACAATTATGATTATGAGTTATTCACATGATTGTGGAAAGGAATTGTTGATTGATGTTACAGGAATAAAACATTGTTGGTGGACTTTTAACACGGAGAAGATAATAGACTTTATGGTCTATTTGACTCTTCTAATGGATTGCTCGTTCCGCTGCAACTATGGTTGAAAAGTTTTATCATCTACCGTATGTTCTAAATCTCTGATTTATTACTGTTGAAGGCTATTGATAATTTATTTATCTTTAGTCATGATATTCTTTACTGAGCTAGTTGTTCTCACCCTTTTGCTTCACAATTCCTTTCAGGTAATAAAAGTGTAGTTGGGACAAGCGGGGAATAACAGGGGAATAGAACGGTGGTCTATAAATGTTGAGGGTGAGGTGAATTTAACTTGGAATGGTGTTTTGCCACTATCATACAAGATGTCTAATGACATACAACCTCGTGTCATCATAAGATAGGGTTGTGCTCATCCACTTGCTGAGTATATTTACAAGCACTACCTATATAATCTTGGTGTTTGTTTGGAGTATAATTCCCAATTAGAGACAGTGGAGATAATGATATGTTAAGAGAAGACTCACCATTGGGAAGAATAAGATAGTAATCTTCTCGTTTTTCTTTGGGGTCTATTGGGTCAACCAAGGATAATCCTATGGCCATATGATATCTATCATAACCTAGACGCATGGCCACCCATGTACGAAGGTTTCCTTGAGCACTTCCCAAAGATTCTAATTTCTAAAACAGTTTTTGACTGTACCTTTATGTAATGTGTCATGGTGACGTGCTATCCAAGTTGGTGTCCAGAGTCACAGTTGGTATATTTTAGTATCAAAACTCACAACACATGTGTTGTTGTATTTTGCACGACAATTGTTGTAATAAAATTGTAGTTGTTTTTTGTACCATGTATTTGGCGACTCAGAATGGGTTAGATGGAATGGACCTATTTTTGGGTCGTCACATAAGGGATGCTATTTTCTTCTTAAATGATATTATTTTCTTCAATATCATTATGCCGAAATATTGGTTTGAACTTTTTATCAAATTTGGAACTTTTTGTGTCGGGGTTACTATTCACGTATACAACACTATTCACCGAAAAATAAAATTTTCTTCTTTTTGTCCAAAATATCTATTATGGATACTAGCTTTGATTGTATCCATGTTTTGATCATTCTTGAATTTTACTCCACTATGATTATTTATGAGGTATTTTTGGACATGGAATAGTTGAAATACGAATCCTTAATATTTATTTTTTTGTTTCACTGGATTCGTTTTCTTTAAAATATTTTTCATCATCCTCAGTCCTAAATGATGATATTACTGAATATCTTTGGCATGTAGTGCAAATATGAATGATTTTCTGATGAATATCTTTGGCCCGTAGTGCAAAGATGAATAGGTGTTTAGATGAACATGACCAACTGATGAATATCTTTGGCCTGTAGTGCAAAGATAAATATTTAATTCCAGATATATATTGATTGATGTTACAGGGATAAAATATCGACGATGAACTTTTAAATTCATATATAGAAAATAGTAGTTTGCATTCTCTACTTAACTCTTCTAATGAATAATTATTTCCGCTGCGAAGATTGATTTAAAACTGGTTGTCTATTGTATTCTATTAGATTTTTCCCTGTTGAAGACTAACGATAATTTGTTCTATGTTATCTTAGTCATAATATTCTTTACTGGGCTAGTTGAGCTCACCCTTTTCCTTTTGTTCCATTTTTCTTCTCAGGAGACGAGAATGTAGCGAGTACTAGTCGGGGTATGGAATGAAGGTTCTAGAAAGTCGTTTTAGTAGTCTTCACCATTTTTGTAAAATAATGTATCAATAATTGTAATGAAGACTTATTTAAGTGTGGATATTGTCTAGATGACAATATTTGTATTTAAACTCACAATTTTTATGTTGTAGTAATAAAGTTGTAGTTGTATCTGTACCATGTATTTTGATGACTCAGAATGGGTGTTGTATACCTATTTTGGGGGCGTCATAGTTGGTATCAGAGCTTAGGGATATGATCTCTCGCAGAGATCGGGGAATAGAATTAGGAGGGGAGAGACGAGTAAATCCTTCGCTAGTGTGTCCTACCTAAGCTTATTTGTTGGTCGGTCCTAATATAGGGATATTATGTGATATGTTAATTTGTTAAATTAACCCTTGTTTTATGGCAGTATTTGAGAATGTCGATTGAGAATGTTAATGATTGGAGTAAATGAGACCGTGGAGACACTGTGCTCACCAACGAGGGAGAACGCATAACAGTGGCAATGTTCTCTGCGAACAACACCACTGAAAGCGAGATGATGAACGATGGGATGTTTAGAAGCTTTTGCAGTTCATGCAAAAATCGCATGAGGAGACTCGTGTTCAAAATCTGGGGAAATGATAGAAAGTCACGGTTTGTCATAGCCAAGCGATTCAAAGAGTTGGGACCACGAATTTATTGGAAATTTGGATCCGATCAAAGCGAGGCGTGGGTTAAACAAATTACCAAGATATTCGATGTCTTGGGATGCACGAAAAAACGAAGGTTCCATTCTCTACCTTTATGTTCCGTGGCGAGGCGGATCTCTTTGGTGGGAGTGCGTGAAGCGTACTCCATCCGGTACCCGCACGGCATGTCTTGGGAGACATTTGAAACCATTCAATGACAAGTACTTTCTTGAAAGTATTTTTCATATGAAGGAGGTAGAGTTTATTAGACTGGAGCAGAATAACATGACGGTGTCCCAGTACGAGGCGAAGTTTGCAGAGTTGTCCAGGTTTGCACCTCATTTGGTGGAGAATGAGGAACGTAAAGGCGCGGATGTTTCGAGAGGTTTGAAACCCAGATACGTCAATATCTCATTTCTCATAAATTTTCTCTCTATTCAGATGTTGTCAACATGGCTCAATTATTAGAGCAAGATAACGAGTACGATCAACCGAGGGACCACAACCAGGATCATACCGGTGACAGCAGTCATCAGAACAACGATAACCAGCGGAGAAAGAAAAATACAGACAAGAGCGGCAACCACTCTGGTGGTAATCGTGGCCATAAAAATAGAAGAAGCGAGTTGGGGGGAGATTTTAAAAAGAGGAGATTCAACAATGACACTGTGAAGACGTCAGCACCAGCAGCAACTGGTTTTAAGGGAGGAGAACGACCACCGGTCGTATGCTATAAATGTGGAAAAGAGGGACATATCAGCTCAAACTGTCCGCAACAGTTCAAAGTATGTTATAATTGTGGAAAGGAAGAACATATCGCTCGAGATTGTACTGTAGCGAAACCAAGTCCAGTGGGGATGGTGACTCAAAAGGCTGTCCCAGAAAAGTTAAAGTCAACGGTTCCTGAATGAGCGTTTGCCATGACTGGTCAAAATGCGAGGAACCCAAACGAGGTGATCACGGGTAAGCTAATCATAAATTCATGCGAAGTTTATACCTTACTAGATACCGGTGCCACCCATTCATTTATTTCTCCTGCTTGTGCTCAATGTTTAAACTTGACTCTGGAGAAATTAGACTTTGATTTATCTGTGGAGACTCCGTTAGGAGAAACTTTCATCACATCCACTGTTTATAAATCTTGTTTGATCCAAGTTGGCACCATCACATTACTTGTTGACCTTATCTCTTTAAAGATACTTGCTTTTGATGTGATTTTAGGGATTGATTGGTTAACTACTCATCATGCCAAAATTGATTGTTTTCGTAAGGTTGTTAGTTTTCATATTCCTAACCTTGACTGTTGTGTAATTCAAGCAACTAAGCCATTAAAATCAATCACTGTTATATCAAGCCATAAAGCCATTCGTTTATTAAAAAACGGATGTAAAGCTTTCTTAGCCCATGTTATGGATTTGAATAAAGATACGTCATATTTGAATAATATTCCTGTTGTTATTGACTTTCCTGACGTATTTCCTGAAGAACTTCCCGGTCTACCCCTGGAACGTGAAGTTGAATTCTTTATTGATCTTGAACCTAGTACAAAGCCCATTTCTAAAACTCCATATCGAATGGCTCCTATTGAACTTCAGGAGTTAAAGGTCCAACTACATGAGTTATTGGACATCAGTTTTATTCGTCCTAGTACATCTCCTTGGGGTGCTTTTGTTTTATTTGTAAAGAAGAAAGACGGGAGTATGCGACTTTGTATCGATTACCGGGAATTAAACCATGTCACTATCAAGAATAAGTATCCGCTACCTCGTATTGACGACATGTTTGACCAGTTGCAAGGAGCACAATTCTTTTCAAAGATCGATCTTCGATTCGGATATCATCAATTGAAGGTTAAAAGCGAGGATATTCCAAGGCGCCTTGAACTTCGGTATTGGCAT
Source organism: Panax quinquefolius (assembly GCA_020205615.1). Taxonomy (NCBI): domain Eukaryota; kingdom Viridiplantae; phylum Streptophyta; class Magnoliopsida; order Apiales; family Araliaceae; genus Panax; species Panax quinquefolius. The sequence continues at coordinate 106,239,025 of CM035164.1, read as the reverse complement.
TATGAATTCCTAGTCATGTCTTTTGGATTGACTAATGCTCCTGCGGCTTTCATGGATATGATGAATTTAGTATTCAAGGATTATTTGGATCAGTTCGTTGTTGTCTTTATTGATGACATCCTCATATATTCCAAAAGCCGTGAAGATCATGAGCACCATTTGAATTCGGTACTCGAAATTTGCGAAAAAAATAAGCTATATGCTAAGTTGAAGAAATGCGAGTTCTGGCTTGAGGAAGTAGCATTCCTAGGGCACGTGGTGTCAAAACATGGAGTATCTGTTGACCCGGCGAAGATTGAAGCAATATAAAGTTGGGAGCAACCAAAGACGGTGACCGAAGTACGTAGCTTTCTGGGCTTAGCTAGTTATTATCAGAGATTCGTGGAAGGGTTTTCTCGAATCGTTACCCCGTTAACTCAGCTGACTCGGAAAGATATCAAATTCGTATGGAGCGAGGATTGCGATAAGAGTTTCCAAGAGCTTAAGAGGAGACTCATTTCAGCACCTGCTTTGACCATACCATCTGGTTCGGATGGATTTGTTATCTACAGCGATGCTTCAGGCAAAGGGCTAGGATGTGTTCTTATGCAACGTGGGAAAGGTATAGCCTATGCCTCGTGACAACTTAAAGAATATGAGAAGAATTATCCTACTCATGATCTAGAGTTGGCAGCAGTCGTTTTCGCGCTAAAGATTTGGAGGCACTATCTATACGGGGAGAAAGGGGAGATAAATTCAGACCATAAAAGCCTCAAATATTTCTTCACTCAAAAAGAACTCAACATGCGGCAACGACGTTGGCTCGAGCTGTTGAAAGTTTACGACCACACTATTCAATACCATCCTAAAAAAATAAACGTGGTAGCTGACGCGTTGAGTAGAAGATCATATGCAGGAACGAGTTTATGATGTCAAGTATACGCATAGAACCAAATTTAATAGATAAAGTTAAAGTTGCTCAAGTCACAGACCCAGAGCTGATGCGTATGAAGAAGAAAGTGCAAGAAGGTGTTATTCTAGAAGAAAGAATCGATGAAGAAGGAATACTTCGAGTCCACTCCAGACTTTGTGTTCCTAATGATTCTGATTTAAAGTACAAGATTATGATGGAGGCACATAATACACCATTTGCAATCCATCCTGGAAGTATCAAAATGTATCGTGATCTTTGACATACATTTTGGTGGAACAATATGAAGAGAGAGATTGCAAAGTTTATCTCGAGGTGTTTAACTTGTCAACGTGTAAAGGCGGAGCATCAAGTGCCAAAGGGTCCATTACAACCACTTGAGATTCTGAAATGGAAGTGGGAACACATTACCATGGATTTCGTTACGGGTCTTCCCACGGTTTCTCAAGGCATAAATGCTATTTGGGTTATTGTTGATAGATTAACCAAGTCTGCTCATTTCTTGCCGATACGGGAGACTTATTCCCTTGAACATCTTGCTAGTATGTACGTGAATGAGATTGTGAGGTTGCATGGCATGCTAGTATCCATAGTTTTGGATCGTGACCCAAGATTCACTTCAAGATTTTGGGTTAGCTTGCAAAAGGCTATGGGCACGGATTTACGGTTCAGTTCGGCATACCATCCTCAAACGGACGGGAAATCAGAGAGGACTATTCAAACTCTTGAAGATCTATTAAGACTTTGTGTCCTCGATTTCAAAGGGAGATGGGATAAGTACCTACCATTGGTGGAATTCTCCTACAACAATAGTTATCAGGCAAGTATAGGTGTGGCTCTATTTAAAGCATTGTATGGACGAAAGTGTCGCTCTCCAGTATGTTGGGATGAGGTGGGAGAAGCAACGTTGTTGGAACCAGAGTTGGTACGAATGACTACAGAGAAGATCCAAATGATTCGACAACGTATACAAACGGCACAGGATCGACAAAAGAGTTATGCGGATCATCATCGAAAGGACGTGGAATTTGACATTGGGGATCATGTAATGTTGCGTGTGGCTCCATGGAAAGGAGTTACAAGATTTGGGAAGAGAGGAAAGCTCAATCCATGATTTATTGGTCCATTTCAGATTCTTGATCGAGTAGGAAATGTGGCCTATAGACTCGCGTTACCTCCAAGTATGTCTCGTGTTCATAATGTTTTTCATATCTCTTTGCTACGTAAATATGTGAAAGACCCAAACCACGTTATTGAGTTTGAACCGGATGAGATAGCCGAAGACTTAACTTACGAAGAGGTACCTGTCAAGATCTTGGATAGGAAGGAGCATGTCCTACGCACGAAGGTCATACCACAAGTTAAAGTTTTCTGGAGAAACCATGCTATTGAGGAAATGACCTGGGAGTTGGAAACGGAAATGAAAGCGAGGTATCCTCATCTTTTGAAAACACAGTGCGTCGACGTCAATTTCGAGGACGAAATTTCATAAGAAGGGGAGGTTGTAAGACCCCAACTTATTATAAATAAAATTAAATTTCCTCTATTTATTATTTTGAAATAGTAAGGGTTGATTTGATTAATGTGGTTAGTTATGGGTAAAATGCACAAATATTTTAAATAAACAAGTGGTTATAAAATATTCATTTTATCAGAGAATATTCGTTTGGTCGTGGAATATTCTTACCGCTTGGGGAATATTAAATGCGACGGTATGACCTTGTGTGTGGGTCCCATAACGGAAAGCGATTGGATGAAGAAAACGCACAAGTATAAGTTGTTTATAAATAACTTGGCGTAGTTACCGCAAATAATCTTGTTGGAATACCAATTGGTTAAAAATACGATGAATACGTTGTTGTTGACAAAGAAGATACGGTATTGCACCAATTATTGATTCTTACGTAAGAAGACACTACTCAATAATTATTGTTATGTAATTCTTATTCAAATATTTTATTTTATTGATTCAATAATTGCTACGTTGATATTTTATATTCTCGTTGTTCAATAATTGTCACTACACGATATTTTTCATTATCAAAGCAATAATTCATATTATCCGAATAATATTATTAGATAACATTATTGGCAATGTCTAGAAAGTTACATCTAAGGAGAGGTTTGGTCACCTAATTGCGCTACCAAGAAGGAGAAATCCTTATTCGAAAGCCCCTCTTTCCGGAACCGCTAGTTATCGAGATTGTGATTTCGTAATATTATTTGTGAATAATTAATTATTGATTTATATGATGAGGAAAATATTTATTTTATGTGGATATAGATGGAGAAAATTTTTAAAGTAACAATTGTTGAAAATTGATATTTTATCTTTTCTGATAAAATAATATTTTATTATATTATTATAATATAATAATGATGATATTTTCTTACAATGAATGTGGGATATATGAGTATATGAGGAGAAAGAGTATTTTTGTTGCAAAAATTGTTTAAAACATGTTAAACATGTCTGTGGGCCCATTTCTTGACTGAAATTTTATTATAGCTTGTAAAATCATCTATTTGTGGATTTCGGTCAATTTTTGTTTGGAATTTGGAAACATTTTCTTCTGCAAAGTTGTAGATAATGAAATTTCCTATGGAAAAGACACATTGTTCAAATTTTTCTGACAAAAGGGCTATTTATTAAGAATTATTGAAGTTTTGAAGTTCCGAAATAATTGATTTTTGGAAGTTTTATTTATTTTTATTAATAAAAATGTTTTTTTACATTTTGAGAGCATCATTAACATGTGCTAGGGGCTGAATTCAGTTGCCAAAGGTGTACGTAGGAAATTTGTATATATATATATATATATTTATATTATATTCAATTTTTCGCTTTTGGTTTCTAAGCATTTTCCTATAAATAGGGTGCTTAGGTTAGAATTAAAAATCACACACGAAACTCAAGTTTTCTCTATCTCTCTTGATATATTGAGCGTATTCTTGTGAGTATTTTAATACTTTGAGTGTTGCTATACGGTGCAAGTTCAAGTCATAGCCTATATCCGGTATTTCAACTAGAAGTACTATCTTTACGAGGTAAGGGATATTATTTTCTTCTTAAATGATATTATTTTCTTCAATATCATTATGCTAAAATATTGGTTTGAACTTTTTATCAAATTTGGAACTTTTTGTGTCGGGGTTTCTATTCACGATATCTATTACACTATTCACGTGATACTACAAGACTATTCATAGAAAAATGAAATTTTCTTCTTTTTGTCCAAAATATCTATTATGGATACTAGCTTTGATTGTATCCATGTTTTGATCATTCTTGAATCTTACTCCACTATGATTATTTATGAGGTATTTTTGGACATGGAATAGTTGAAATACGAATCCTTAATATTTATTTTTTTGTTTTACTGGATTCGTTTTCTTTAAAATATTTTTCATCATCCTCAGTCCTAAATGATGATATTACTGAATATCTTTGGCATGTAGTGCAAAGATGAATGATTTTCTGATGAATATCTTTGGCCCGTAGTGCAAAGATGAACATGTGTTTAGATGAACATGACCAACTGATGAATATCTTTGGCCTGTAGTGTAAAGATAAATATTTAATTCCAGATATATATTGATTGATGTTACAGGGATAAAATATCGACGATGAAATTTTAAATTCATATATAGAAGATAGTAGTTTGCATTCTCTACTTAACTCTTCTAATGAATAATTATTTCCGCTGCGAAGATTGATTTAAAACTGGTTGTCTATTGTATTCTATTAGATTTTTCCCTGTTGAAGACTAACGATAATTTGTTCTATGTTATCTTAGTCATAATATTCTTTACTGGGCTAGTTGAGCTCACCCTTTTCCTTTTGTTCCATTTTTCTTCTAAGGAGGCGAGAATGTAGCGAGTACTAGTCGGGGTATGGAATGAAGGTTCTAGAAAGTCATTTTAGTAGTCCTCACCATTTTTGTAAAATAATGTATCAATAATTATAATGAGGACTTATTTGAGTGTGGATATTGTCTAGATGATAATATTTGTATTTAAACTCACAGTTTTTATGTTGTGTTAATAAAGTTGTAGTTGTATCTGTACCATGTATTTTGATGACTCAGAATGGGTGTTGTATACCTATTTTGGGGGCGTCACATCTTTGGCCCGTAGTGCATGGATAATTCGATGATGTGGATTATTTATTGAGCTGTGTTACAGAGATAAAATATTGATGATGAACTTTTAAATCATAGAAGATAGTAGACATCATGCTGATCTACTTGACTCTTCTAATAGATTGCTTGTTCCGATGCAGTTAAACATGTTGTCTATTGAATTCTATCAATTTTTATACTGTTGAAGGCTAATGATAATTTATTCTACATTATTTTAGTCATAATATTCTTTACTGGGCTAGTTGAGCTCACCATTTTCTTTCATTGTTCTCTTCAGGAAATTAGAATATAGCTGGGACTAGTCAGGGGAATGGAGTGATGGTCCAAGATGATGGCTATTGTAGTCCTTACTATTTTATAAAATAGTGTGACAATAATTTTAATGTGGACTCCATTTGAGTTTGGATATTGTCTACGAGACAATATTTGTGTTAAAACTCTAAATTTACGTTTGTCGTATTGTATTAATGGAGTTTGTATTTAAATTATGTACCATGTATTTGGCGACTCGGAATGAGTTGTGTAGACCTATTTTGGGGGCATCACAGTTTCAATACAAATATTGTACTAAATATAATACGACAATATACACACCCAAATTATTACAATGGCATATAAAATACAGCAACAAATATTTCAAGTCTTTAAAGGAACACAGGAAGATTTATGCCATCCTCATTCTAATGGGGTGTATTTTTGACGCTTTCAAAGTCGGGTTCTCATCACCCTATTGTTGTTCACCAAAATTAATTATTAAGTTACGTATAAAATAAGACACACACATCTTAAGTCCTCAATAAAATTATATATTATCATGTTGCTTTATAATATATTGAGAAACTTCAACAGTCTCGGACCATCACACTATTCCCGTATTATCCCCGCTCGACCCAGCTACACTTTTACTACCTGAAAGGAATTGTGAAGCAAAAGGGTGAGCTCAACTAGCCTAGTAAAGAATATTATAACAAAGATAATATAGAATAAATTATCATTAGTCCTCAACAGGGAAAAATCTGATAGAATATAATAGACAATAAGTTTTAGATCAACAACTGCAGCGAAAACAACAATCCATTAGAAGAGTCAAGTAGAACATAATGTCTATTATCTCCTCCAAATTAAAAGTCCATCATTAATATTTCATCCCTGTAATACCCATCAAAAGTTCTTTGTTGTACCCAAGACAAAGAGAACTTTCATCACATGTCTTCACCTGAACCACCAAAGATTATAGTTAAATTCACAATTCATATTTATAATCATGTAAATAAACAGTCCATCTTTGCACTATGGGCCAAAGACATACAACTGTAAAACCAATAATCAACAGTCCATTTTTTCACTACGGGCCAAAGATGTTCAACTGTAAAACTAATAATCAACAGTCCATCTTTGCACTATGGGCCAAAGAGGACTTTTACCACATCATTTGTCTGTAACATTACAGGTTATGATTATACCAATACACAATTCCTGGTCATAATCATACCAATCAACAGTTCATCTATGCACTACGAGCCAAAGATGACTTTTACCACATCATTTGTCTATAACATTACAAGTCATGATTATACCAATACACAATTCCTGGTCATAATCACACCAATCAACAGTCCATCTATGCACTACGGGCCAAAGATGACTTTTACCACATCATTTGTCTGTAACATTACAGGTCATGATTATACTAATACACAATTCATGGTCATAATCATACCAATCAACAGTCCATCTATGCACTACAGGCCAAAGATGACTTTTACCACATCATTTGTCTGTAACATTACAGGTCATGATTATATCAATACACAATTCCTGGTCATAATCATACCAATCAACATATGCACTACGGGCCAAAAATGACTTTCACCATAATATAAACATGAGAATGATGGCAATAATATAAGGATTCAATCAAGTGAGATCAAGGATAAATATTAGAGATTTATAATTCAATTTATCTAGAGTTCAAGAATGTCCAAATGCTTAACATGATGATCAAAACATGGATTCAAATTTAAGAATAAGATTCATATATCAAAGATAATTTAGTCAGAAAAGAAACCAATTTTGTCGTGAATAGTACCCGAATGAATAGTACCTCGTCATGCAAAGTACCCTGAATGAATAGTACCAAATAAATAGTACCTTGTCATGCAAATTACCCCGAATGAATAGTACCCCGTCATGTAAAGTACCCTGAATAAATAGTACCCGGGTGAATAGTACCATGAATGAAAATATTTTAATAAGAAAGTTCATACCAGTATTCCAATGAAACGATAGTACTGAATATAAATACAAACATTTTTATACAACATGAGCTGAGAGTTTTTACACGAATATTGTCTCATAGACAATATCCAAACTCAAATTCAATCCTTATTACATTTATTATCACACTAAATAGTGAGAACTGCTAGAACAACCATCTCGGACCGTCACTATATTTCCCGACTAGTCCCGGCTACGTTCTCATTTCCTGAAGAGAATAATGAAAGCAAAAGGGTGAGCTCAACTAGCCTAGTAAGAAATATTATGACTAAGATAATGTAGAATAAATTATCGTTAGCCTTCAACAGTGTTAAACTGATAAAATATAATAAACATCAAGTTTAACTGCAGCGAAACAAGCAATCCATTAAAAGAGTCAAGTAGAGCATGTTATCTACTATCTTCTATGATTTAAAAAGTTTATCATCAATTTTAGAGCCGAGACTCAGCTTAACAAATAATCCACATCACTGAATTATCCATGCACTACGGGCCAAGGATATTCATTAGTATCACGTCCACAAATTATCCATGCACTACGGGCCAAGGATATTCGTGTAATCACCAATGGTCATGATCATGCCAACAACTGTCCATCAATGCACTACCGGACAATGAGGACTTTTACCACATCATTTGTAACATTGCAGGTCATGATTATATCGAATAATCCCTGGTCATAATCATACCAATTAACAGTACATCTATGCACGTCAGCCAAAGATGACTTTCATCATAATATAAGCATGAGGATGATGATAATGATATAAGAATACAATTAAAATAAAACAAAGGATAAATTTTTAAAGATTTATAATTTAATTTATCCTGAATTCAATAATGTTCAAATCGTCAACATGATACTGCTTTGTGGAGTAAAATTCAAGAATAATATTGTATCAAAAATGAATTGGACAACAAAGAAATTAATTTTTTATCATGAATAGTTCCCCGGGTAAATAGTACCCGAGTGAATAGTACCTCGTGAATAGTACTTTGTGAATAGTACCCCGTGAATAGTACTTTGTGAATAGTACCCCGTGAATAGTATTCCAGCATGAAAAGATCAATAATTATCAAGAATGCTTAGAATAATATTTTCCTGAAAATATACTGGATGAAGCGCAAATATCAAGGATATTCTACTAATTTCACGGAGTATAGAAGCAATACTTTAACAAAATGAGTGTAGAATTAGGAATACGAAACGAAATAGTATTACTCACATAATATAGAGCATGGAAGAAAATATTATTTCTTACGAATACTAAACAAAAATAATATCCCTTACCTTAGAAGAAGACTGGATACTGGAATAGTGAAGTAGTAGAATACTCTTCTTCTTTCTCTCTATTGTTTCTCTCTCTATAAATGCTCTTGTAAGTCTTAGTGAATTGGTGAGAATGAAAGAAGAATGAACTTTTATTTATAAGAAAACATAGTTTCGATAATTGCACGGTTAGGGGCTCGAATTATTACAATATAGTACCTTCATCTTTTTCTCTATTTTTAATTTAGTCCTACATGTATTATCAAACTTGCACCACCTCCCCTAATAGTACATGCATGTGAATGAATAGTTCCATTCATATAAACAAATAGTTATATGCATGTAAACTAATAGCAATTAATTACTCATTTATTTGATTAATTACCCGATTGGTCAATTTAACCTCCAGAAATTAATTATTATCAAAATAAATGTCGATTTCCACTATCACTAATAATCCCAACACAATGGAAATATAAATTTCATCTTTAATCAACACGAACTTATTCATCATTAATATTATAACTCACAGTATTTAACAACCAGGTCATTCCCAAGAAAGAGGGGGATTTTCGATAAGGATTTCTCCTTATTGGCGCGCAATTAGGTGACCAAACCCCTTTCCTCGACAGAACTTTCTAGACATCGTCAATATTGCAAATAATAATATGAATAACTTTTTCTTCTCAATTATTGACTTAAAAAATATAAATATTATGCAGATGATACTATGACAATAATTGAATCAATAATATGAGAGATATTATGCAGCAATTACTGTAGCAATAATTGAGTATAACTGAGTGACTTCTCACGTAAGTATCAATAATCAATATCGTGTGCTACTATGCAACCACGCGTATTACTGTACTTTTACCACTGGGTATTTCAACAGTTTAATGGTAAAACTTTCGTCGTTATTTTTATAAAAAGATATTTCTGTCATTTTCTAACTACGACAATACTTCCGTTGTGGGGTCCACCAATGATTGTCTCGTCGTACAAATATTCCCTGTTAAAACGAATATTCTCCGACCAATCGAATATTTTATAACAACTTGCTTACTTTGCAAAATTTATAAATATTACCCACAACTATAACTTTATATCAAATCTACACCATAATATTCAAAAATATATTTCAACGAAAATTAATCTTTATTCATAAAAGTTGGGGTCTTACAAAGAATGTCCAGAAAAATATTTCAGTGAAACGATACTAGATGAAGCGCAAATTTCAAGGATATTCTACTAATTTCAAAGAGTATAGAAGCAATACTTATCAAAACAAGTGTAGAATTCAGAATATGAAATGAAATGATATTACTTACATACTACAGAGTATGGAAGAAAATATTATTTCATACGAATACTGAACGAAATAATATCCCTTACCTTAAAAGGAGAGTATTTCTGACTGGTAAGGCGGGGATATTCTTGAAATAAACTTATATCATTTTCTACACTCAAAACTTCCTTAAACTCAAAAGAAATACGCTCAATATTATAGAAGAAGAATTCTCTAACTCTGGTGTGATTTTCATTTATATAAACTAAGCATTATATTTATAAAAGAATGACATGATACTATTTAGGAAAATCACGGATTGAATAAAGAAAATTTCGCATTTAATTCACTTCAAGCGCAGAATCGTAATTCACATGATTTTCACTACGCCGCACTACGTAAAGATTATATAAATACTATTCATCTGACAATGCAAAAACACTATAAAGATTATGCAATCGAATAAAATATAATATATTCTATTTTATATAAAAATATAATATATATATATATATATATTATTCACACACACCGATTCACACACGTAACACACACACACGGACACATTATATATATATAATAAAATAAAACTGAGATAACTTTCTACAGATTATTTTGAAAAATGAGTAAGTGGGGGGTCCATATAATAAGCTAAATTTATAAAAAAATCCATATATTTATCTCAATTCACTTGGCTTCACTAAACACATTTTTAATAACATTTATTCATCATTAATATTATAACTCACAATATTAATAACTAGATCATTCCCAGGAAAGAAAGGGCTTTTCGATAAGCACTTCTCCTTATTGGCGCGCAATTAGGTGACCAAACCTATTTCCTCGATAGAACTTTCTAGACATCGTCAATAATGCAAATAATAATATGAATAACTTGTCGTCGCAATTATTGATTTAATAATATAAAATATTGTGCAGATGATACTGTGACAATAATTGAATCAATAATATGAGATACTATGCAGCAATTACTGTGACAATAATTGAATAAAATGAGTGACTTCTCACGTAAACATCAATAATTAAAGATATTGTGCAATACAATGTGCTACTATGCAGCTATGCGTATTACTGTGATGAACGAGATTTTTGTAAATTAATTTTAATATTTATTGAATTAAATAAATATTTTTCGATGATTTAATTATTAGATTTAATAATTAATTGATGCAATTGTGGTAGATTAATTTAATTATATGTGTTACATTTATTAAATTAATGTAGAGAATAATTATTATTCAAATATGTAATTATGTGAGCTTATCGAATTAAATGAAATATTTAGTTAAGCATGATGTTATTTAATTAATTTAATTATTAATTAGAGAGTTAATAATTTGACATTATTTATTAATGAGAAAATTAATTATGTGACTATGTGAATTTATGAGAAATTATTATATTTTATTTAAAATAAATAAGATATTGATTTATTTTATGAAGGAGTGTGACATTAATTAAACTATATGATAAAGCTTTATTAAATTAAATGGTTTTTAAATCTATTTTGCTAGCCAAACAAGGCCCTATGGGGAGTTGGAGCAGTTACCCATTATTGGGTTAACTGACCACTCAGCGCGTCAGTTCTTTATTTTAATTAACGTCTTCCTTTTCTTTCTTTATTTTTCCTAAGTCTAGAAAAGTAAAAACAGAGAGAGTTTTAGAGAGAGATTGAGAAATGTTGAGAGAGAATTTTGATTGAAGAAGAGTTGAGAAGAATTATTCCCTTCTAATCTATACCTTACACTCAGGGTAATCTCCTCCTTCCCAAATTTTTAAAGTTACGTTGTTTAAGTTTTATGAAAATGGCTTTCAATCAAGTTTTGTGGAATTTCTGTAAATTGGGAAATTGAGTTAGGAATATATGTAATAATTCGAATAACATAACATGTTTTATATATATTTTATATGATTCCATATCATAAGTTTCAGTAAATGATGACTTGCTATTTCAAAAATTTACAGAGTTTGGGTTTTGGCCATATGGCCTTATACGTGATATTTCATGTATTGAACGATATTATCCCTAAATTTTACATTCAGTATGTTGTTATGCATGTTGATACTGAATAGACCAAAGTTTAAATAAATGGATTGATTGTTATAACGAATCCGTAGTGACAATTTTCATGTTTTATTTTCAAAACCTTCAAGAACATCAAGAACAGTGGAAGTAAATGTGTTGATTTTGTAAATTATGTGTTGTAACTTGTTAAAAATCATGCTAGATGGGTTAAGTAATGATTATATATGTATTACAATGATTGGGTAAGTCTAAATTCGTGTAAAAATAACTAATTGGAAGTTATGGCCATATTCATATCTAATTTTACGTGATTGATTTTTGGCCTAATTTGGCCTTATTATGTTCAATGACTGAATCGCAGAATCACACTAAATCGCAAAAAAATGAGCTCGATAACTTCGCTTTTGTGTACGTTACTAAACTAAATTACCCCTACCGACAAATCAAAAAAAAAAAAATAAATAAATAATAAAAAAATAAAATAAAATAATAAAAATAAATATTTGATGAAAATTATTATTAAAATATTTATAAAATAAATTAAATATTTTAATTGAGATATTTATGGAATAAAATAAATATTTGATGAAAATTATTATTAAAATATTTATAAAATAAATTAAATATTTTAATTGAGATATTTATGGAATAAAATAAATATTCGATAAAAATTATTATTAAAATATTTATAAAATAAATTAAATATTTTAATTGAGATAATATGAAATAAAATAAATATTCGATGAAAATTATTATTAAAATATTTATAAAATAAATTAAATATTTAATTGAGATATTTATGGAATAAAATAAATATTCGATGAAAATTATTATTAAAATATTTATAAAATAAAGTAAATATTTTAATTGAGATATTTATGGAATAAAATAAATATTCGATGGAAATTATTATGAAATAATTTATTCGAGTGTAATAATAGTAAGAGAATGAAAATATTCTAATTTAATTAAGTAATTAAATTAGAAGGGTAATGATTTGTTAAATAAAGTGAAGTTTATATTAAATAATTAAGTAAAAATGTAACTAATGAATGTCGTGAATACATATGGTATGTGTGTAGGATTTGTGGTGAACGGAAGTAGTAATCGTTTAGCCTACGCACGAGGAAAGTTTCCTAACCCTACTTGTCATTATTGTTTAAGTTTATTATTTACCTCGAGTAAATTATCATTACTATTATTCAAGTTCGAATGTTATATTAAAGATTTATTATCTTTTCAAAGCATGATTTAGTTATACGATAATTGTTCTATTTTATACTTCTTGAGATTATTATTCGAATTGAATATCATTATTGTTGAACCTTATTAGACTAGTGAACTTTATTGATTCAACTAGTCCTTAGTTGATGAACGTTCTAAATTTTGAACCCTTATTGAATTATCCAAACCAAACTTCCTTTGGTGCGGATTGAATGTCAAACCGAGATGAACAACCCAGTAAAGGGATTTACTTATCGTTAAGCGTTAAGATATTGTGCATAAAGATGGTACTATGGGTCGATCCCCTAAGTACGAGTAGAAAGGTCCATAGTCTTATAACTGTTAAAGGTTTCAAGTATAACCCTTGATAACCTAGGACATAGTTCAAGGTCTTATGACCCTCGGAATTCTTTTGATTCTTGTTATTCATTCTTGATTCAAAAGTTGAGATTTCATTCAGATGTTTTTGATTTACTCGCATGTTATTATACTGTTATTTCATTATTATACTTGTGGGCAATAGTGCTCACTCTTGCTTAATAATAACATTGTAGTTAAGAACGAAAGAACTGATGAACCTTCCACTAGTAAAGGCAAGGGCAAAGTTAGCAAGTGATGAAGACTTGTTATTTTTATTAGATGATGTATTTATGTTTAAGACTTGAGTTAATGATGTTATTTAAGACTTATTTGTTTATGATTCCTCACAGATGTTTAAGGTTAGTTTAACCTGGGATTGTATTATTATTATTTGGATGTTGTAACCCTTAAGGGGAAGATTTTTATTCTATCTATTGCATGGTTTGCATTTATTATGGGTAGATATATAGATGATATTTGTACAGTGAACACCAGATCCCGTGGAATCGAAGTACCCGGATTTGGGGGTGTCACAAGTTTGTATCAAAGCTGTAGGTTATGAACCTTAGGTGGGGGAACAACCTTAGGTAGTAGCCTTATAAAAAGAAGATAATGATGGAAAACTATTATCGAGTTATAAGAAATGAATTTATGTAATTCATTGAAGATAATAAAAGACCTTATGTGTTTATGTGTTAAAGTATGCGTTAGATGATACAAATTAGTAACTAAAACTTAAAATTTTGTTGCCAGGATGTCGAATGTTGGAGAATCTAGTCAAGCTGAGGAGGAAGAACACCGTGTACTATATAATGCAAAGCGGAGGAGGAGCCCCAGAGACATTCATGTCATTAGGGAGTATTTGAATGCATGAGATGGAGTTATCTCCATTGATCACCGTTGTTGGTCGGGAGCATGAGCCCAGACCGATCCCGAGGAGGAATTTGTTGAGGAAGAGGAAGAGGAAGAAGAGGAGTTACCACCAGACACCGCTGATCTTTGAGATGTATGACACGTTATATGGCCGTAACGTGGAGTTACTTAGACGAGGTCGAAATTTGGTGAAGCGCGGTTATTCAAACATGTTACTCAGAAAGAGAAGGAGAGGAGATTTCGACTCTTCACTCTCGAATCGGCAAATGTAGAATGGGATTTAGTCCATGAGAAGGTCAAACCGAAGATAAGACCAGGAGATAGAGCGAAGAAGGAATCAAGGAAACCTCCGAAAAAATTTGAACATAGCAGAGAGGAAGGTGGGTAAGAGAATTGCGTCGCCGATGATCGATCGCAGAGAGGATGATAGTCGTGCAAAGAAAGCAAAGATTGGGGAAACATACTCTACACTTAACAAGGCAATGAATGAGACCCAAGATCGAAGTTTTGAGGTACCCAATCCGGTTCGAAGGACTACCATTATACATGATGGATCGTAGGACGATGCATCGCATCTTAGAAGAGGAGGCGTAAGCAAGGCTACTCAAGACCTTGATCAACAAATGATATGATTTATTTAATTATGTGAAGAACTTAATTAGTTTTTTATGTAAATTCGACGTGTTTATGAACGAAAGAATATTTGAATGTTTTAAACTCGTGGATTCTTTATTCCGAGGATAGTTGATGTAAATAGCGCAGTTATCCTATCGTTTAATGTTAAAACTTTAATTTGAATGCAAATATATCAAGTTATTTGAGATGATGTGTTAAGTGATATGTTAAATTATTGAGTAATGCCTTAACTATTTAGAGAAATAAATAAAGTCCTAATAAAGCATTTATTTAGCAGAAAAATGCTGCCAAGGAGAAGACAACGACGCCAACCTAGCTCGAAGAAGAGTCAACCAATAATAACAATTATGCTAACGCTTAATCCCGTGCGTGAGGTTGGTGAACTTCTCGATTGGAGCCATGAATAACCAACCTCAAGCTCCACCAAACACAACGCGTTTAAGGATTTGGCGGTGGGACCGCCAGAGTTCAAAGGTTCCATGAACCCAATCGAGGCTCAAACGTGGGTTATGGAAATGGAGAAGGTTGTCGACGTTGCTAGGGTTAGAGAAGACCAGAAGACCGCTTTTGCAAAGTTTATGTTAAAGTCTGAGGCTAGCTACTGGTGGCAAGCAAATAAAGTGCGAGGAGGTGAAGGTGTAATTACGTGGGAGAGATTTAAAGAAATGTTTTTTGAAATGTATTTCCCAACTAGTTCGCAGAATCAGATGGAAGTTCAATTTCTAGAACTGAAGCAGGGAAACATGAGTGTGCCTGACTACGCGGCTAAATTCAATGAGTTAGCAAGGTTCGCCCCGTATCAAGTACACACGGACGAAAGAAAAGCCAGAAGATTCGAGCAAGGACTAAAGCCTTGGGTGTACAGAAAGGTATCAATGTTTCAAATTTAAACACGCTTTCTTTGGAGTAATCGGAAAAGGCCATCCTTCTTAGAAGGAGGAAGCGATGCAGTGACCAAGTACAATCAAGATCAGAAGAAAAAGAAGAGTGAAGGTGAAATTAATAACAAGGCCAATGGAAGTGGCACAGGAAGTGGAAATTTCAATCAGAAGAAAAGGTGGAACGACAACTCATCACCAGGAAATCAACAAGGTAATCAGAAGAAACGAATTGAAGCATGCCCCGACCTGCGGGAAAGCTCATCTGGGAGTATGTATGAAAGGGAAGCGAGTGTGCTGCAATTGTGGCCAGGAAGGCCACATAACACCAAACTGTCTAAACCCAAAGAAGGGTGCTTGTTTCAACTGTGGTTCGAAGGATCATCTAGCAAGAGGCGCCTACAGAATGGATCAGAGGAGAGCGTGCGAGGGAGGTAACCGTGGAAATAACAGTGGAAATGCCTTAACCATCACCAGACCACATGCAACAAACCAACCGACCGCCAGAACTTTCAATATGACGGTGCAGGATGCAATCCAGTCTCGTGATGTGGTGTCAGGTATCATTCCGATCAATGAAATTAATGCTTATATTTTATTTGATTTGGGTGCTACTTGTTCCTTTATATCCGAAGACTTTGCTAATAGTTTAGATTTGCTTATGGATGAGTTGAAATATCCCATGAATATAGAAATTGCGAATAAAGAGATAATTCCTGTTAAGTACGTGTTTAAGAACTGTAGAGTGGATATTAAGGGTAATATCATGAACGTAGATCTTATCCCTATTCGACTTGGAGAATTTGACGTTATTTTGGGAATGGATCGTTATTCAATTACGGGTCAGTAATTGATTGCAAAAGAAGCGATAACCTTATGACTCCGTCAAAGGTTGTGTTTTATGGTAGCAAGTCGCCTAGACAAGCGAGTTGTCTGACGATGATGCAGGCCAGGAAGTTGTTGAGACAAGGTTGTGTAGGATACTTAGCTTACATAGTCGATAGTCGAAAAGAGAATCCGAAGGTAGAAGAAATACCGATTGTGAGGGACTTCGTCGACGTATTTCCAGACGATTTACCAGGACTTCTACCAGATAGAGAGGTAGATTTTGTAATCGATTTGGCGCCTGGAACTGCTCCAATATCGAAGGCACCATGCCGAATGGCACCAGTAGAGATGAAGGAATTAATGGTACAACTACAAGAATTATTGGACAAGAAGTACATTCAACCGAGCGTATCGCCGTGGAGAGCGCCGGTGTTGTTTGTGAAAAAGAAGGATGGATCGATGCGACTTTGCATTGACTACAGAGAACTGAATAAGGTTACGATTAAGAACAGATATCCATTACCGAGAATCGATGATCTGTTTGATCAGTTAAAGGGAGCAATATACTTTTCCAAGATAGACTTGAGAAGCGGTTATCATCAACTGAAGGTGAGGCCAGAGGATGTACCGAAGACAACGTTCAGAACGCGATACGGTCACTATGAATTTTTAGTAATGTCGTTTGGTCTAACGAATGCTCCTGCAACATTTATGGGACTAATGAATGGTGTGTTCAAGCCGTTTTTGGACAAATTCATAATGGTATTTATAGATGACATTTTGGTATATTCCAAAACCAAAGAAGAACACGAAGAACTTTTGAGGTTAACGTTGGAAGTATTGAGAAGGGAGAAGTTGTACGCTAAATTTTCGAAATGCAAATTCTGGATCGAGCGAGTACAATTTTTTGGTCACGTAATAGATAAAAATGGAATTTCGGTAGATCCATCCAAAGTAGAAGCCGTGATTAATCGGGATCAATTGAGAACGCCGCCTAAGTAAGAAGTTTTCTTGGATTGGCGGGATATTATAGAAGGTTCATACAAGACTTTTCCAAGATCGTAACTCCGTTAACGAATTTAACTCGAAAAGCTATGAAATTTGTTTGGACGGATAAATGTGAGGAAAGTTTTCAAGAATTGAAGAAGAGGTTGAGTACTACCCTGTGTTATCTCTTAGGATGATACAGAAATTTTGTTGTTTATAGTGATGCGTCGCATAAAGGACTTGGCTGTGTGCTGAAGCAAAATGGCAAAGTCATTGTGTATGCATCACGACAATTGAAGGATTACGAGAAGGGATATCTGACCCATGACTTAGAGTTAGCTGCAGCTGTTTTTGCTTTGAAAATTTGGAGGCGCTACCTCTACGGAGAGAAGTGTGAAATATATACGGACCATAAGAGTCTGAAATATATTTTCACGCAGAAAGATTTGAATATGCGTCAAAGAAGGTGGTTGAAGTTAATTAAGGACTACAACTATGAGATTTTATACCATCCGGGTAAAGCAAATGTGGTTGCCGACGCCTTAAGAAGAAAGGGTCGGGAGAAATTGACGATGTTGACTGCTCAGGAGGAGCTAATTACAAAAATGGAGAAACTGGAATTGGAAGTGAAGTATCCTATGGAGATCGATGAGAAGCTATTTCAGATGCAATCTGGTACAACTCTACTAGATAAAGTAAAGGAGGCTCAGCTTCAGGATGATGAATGTAAAAAGGTGACAAAGAAGATATCTGAAGGAATCGAACCTAGATTTAAGATGGATAAGGAAGGAATACTGAGATTTGAGAGTAGAATTTGGGTACCACCAGTCACAGAGATTAAGGAAGATATTTTGAGTGAGGCTCATAGTTCACGATATTCTATTCACCCTGGTAGTACCAAGATGTATCAAGATCTTCGACAACATTTATGGTGGCCGAATTTGAAACGTGATGTTGCAGAATGTGTTGCCAAGTGTCTGACCTGTTAGAAAGTGAAAGCAGAACATCAACGACCGAGTGGATTGCTACAACCGTTAGAGATCCCAGAATGGAAATAGGAACATATTACAATGGACTTCGTGGTTGGCCTTCTGACGACTCAGAAAGGCTATGACGCAGTATGGGTTATCGTTGACCGACTAACGAAATCCGCACACTTCCTTCCGATAAAAATAAGATTCAACTTAGATCAGTTAGCGAGGCTATACGTAAAAGAGATTGTTTTGAGGCACGGAGTTTCGGTATCAATTGTTTCAGATAGGGATCCGCGCTTCACGTCAAATTTCTAGAAACGTCTACAGGAATGCATGGGTATGCAATTACGAATGAGTACAGCTTACCACCCTCAAACAGACGGACAGAGTGAGAGAATGATTCAGACATTAGAAGATATGCTAAGAGCCTGTGTGATGGACTTTAAAGGAAATTGGGATGATCACCTACCATTAGTAGAGTTCGGCTATAACAACAGTTACCACGCTAGTATAGCATGCCACTTACGAAGCGTTATCTGGCAGAAAGAACTCCGCTTTCTTTGGGATGAAGTTGGTGAAAGACAATCGCTAGGGGCGAAATGGGTGCGTGACAGGCGGCGAAATAGTCAAAGTGATCCGAGCAACACGGTGGTAGCGGCTCAAGATCGACAGAAGAAATATGCTGATCCACATCGTAAAAATATCAAATTTGAATCAGGTAGTTATGTTTTCTTGAAGGTCTCTCCCTGGAAGGGGAAGATCAGGTTCGGAAAGAAAGGAAAATTGAGCCCAAGATTTATTGGACCCTTTGAAGTACTAAGAAGAATATGAGAAGTCGTGTACGAGGTAGCCTTACCTCCAGCACTCGAGAATGTCCACAACGTCTTCCATGTTTTTGTGTTACGACCCTACAAAGCCGATTACAACCATGTAATTGAATACGAACCCCTACATTTTGAGAAAGACTTATCTTACTGAAGAAATTTCATCCAAATTGTAAATGAAAAGAACACTACAACAAAAAGGCTTATCAATGACGCTTATCGTCGGTCAAGACGCTTATCGCGAGATAGATATCATGACCGAAAAGTGCGGTCACGATAGTCGTCGTCAGATAAAATCTGGTCTTTGGGATGCATATCGGTGACCACTATTAGCGATCGAGATATCTCTGCGACGCGTATAAGCGGCCAAAATGACAATCCGGTCAGCCGAAATGAAAGTTAGCATGGTCAGGCCAAAGTCGACATGGTCCACGTATCAACGACCATTATCGGCCGATCATGCAAGTGATCATCGATCATCGTGCCATCGCTAATAACGTTCAAATGACGCATGCGGTCATTTGATAAAAAAAAATTGTTTGATTTTTGCTGTTTTGCAGAATTCCCAAAAACCTGTACCTGTTTTCTACCTGCTTTATCCCAACACACATACACACCAAGATAAACAACATACAAAACAATATAAACATCCATCGTCCACCAATACATACACCAAACTAGTATATAAACCTTTAAAAACCAATATGATTTGAATAAATATAATAACATTTCAAAACTTGTTTAAGTAACATATATACAAACATCCAAATAATGAATATACAAGTACAAGGTTATGTCAAGCGTCATCCCCTCCTTGGATCACCCTGTAATTAACAAAATAATAAAACAAGTTACAAATATAATAAATATGTTGATCTTTGGTATATATTACTTACAATACATACAATAAATTGATTTTATACCTCGTCACCATCCCCATGTCGTCCTGCTTATTGCTGCCGCCATCGCTTCAAACTAACTCCTCGGGATCAAGAGAGCCCTGTGTGCCGCCCAAAGATCTTCGTGAAGATTTCGATCTTGACATATAGCTCTCACACAACAAATCGGTAGGAGTATGAGCAATTTGGATGACTCGATGATCGTGAAGATTTGGGTAGCAGAGTCGCCGAGCCATTGAAGGATGGGCGTCGTCGTTGTCCTTGACCTTTAATGTAGTTCTTCACAAATGACGCCCTCCCACAACTCTTGATCAATAAAGCGGACGTGGAGTGCCTTGAGGATAGCGCTCATTCAATAAACGTTTATAAGTATCCTGTCATCATGTTAACACTTAAATAGTTAAAAATAATCTTTTGTAAGTATTAATAAACAAGATCAAAGTTGTTAAAACTTATTACCGCTTATCTGGATAGCCTCAGGTGGAACCATCACGGGTGGTACGTATAACATCCGACCCAATGGATAGGGTGACCTTGAGATCGAGACTCCTATACAAAAATAAGACAATATTACTAAGTAAAATGGGATATTTTCTACAATTCATGATTGTAAACATATTAAAACTTGTAAATACGTTCAGGCGTTGATATCTTTGCAGAATCGTGAAATATCGCCGCCCTTGTATGTTCCTTTTTAGCCTTTTCGCCATCGGATACACCCGAGGCTCTGTTGGTGGCGGTCTTTTCGTCTTTTTCACCCGACTCTCGGCTCTCCATTGGGCACACATCTCAAATATATGGATTTGGGTGCACCACCTGTGGGCTATGCTTTCGTGCATATAATCCTCTCCTTGGCCGGATGGTCGATCTCGGCATTGTGAATGGCTTTTATCATTCTTTATTCAAGTTGTCCTTGAGTGCGGACCGCGCACTTTTGCCGTAATAATGTCTCGAATCATCAAGCTCTGCAAGCGTCCTCCTATCTATATTGTTTTCAGTAAATAAAAAAATAATAATAACATTACTAAATAATTATCCTTTGAATATTATATTAATATTATATAAATATTATTTGTCATAATTAAAAAAACATACCCAAATTACGCCCAAACAAAGATCCTTGTAGGGCGATAGGTGTGCTTCATACGTAATCACAGTGTGTAGGCCAATTACGTAAAACATGTGGCTATGATATGCACTTGACGATCTTATTATTTGAAAAATCACTATAATATACAACATCAATTAGCATATATTAAAGAAATTTACATCTAAGTTATAATATTTGTGAACATTTTTCAAACTTATACTTATAATACTTAAAAAAATTAAATCATAGTCTCCCTATAATATAGACTAGCCACATGCACACTACCAAGATGCATATATGGACATTTCTAGGCACCCAAGACACAAACCAAGAGAAATATACAAATTTTCAATACAATAAGACAAAAACAAACTTTCCCTTTCCTGAAGTGTTCTCTATTTCTTCGAAACGGGTGATCTACCTAGAAGAAGCCGGCGATGACAGTCAAACCAACAAGGCTTTCGACCTTTTGATAGATTAAACGACTTTGTATGCTCCATACAATACGGACAAGCCAACTTCCGTGTGTACTCCATCCACTAACATACCATAAGTGGGAAGTCACTTATAGTCCCATAACCACGCCCTAAGGTTGAAATTTGTTTTCGTTGCAACATCCCAAGTCTCAGACTCCATCCTCCCACAATACCTTTAACTCGTCTATAAGAGGTCTCAAGTAAACATCTAAGTTCTTTCCGGGACTCTTAGGACCCGGGAATCACGAAAGTGAAAGAAATAAGTATGGCATTTCATACACATCCAAAGAGGCAAGTTATACTTGAGTAACAATCACAGCCAACATGAGAGTGCGGAATAATTTGAGTGGCCAAACGGATTGAAACCATCGGTGGACAATCCAAGCCTCACATTTCTAGGTTCCAATGCGAATTCAGGATGTGCTAAGTTGAAATCTTTCCAAGCCTGCCCATCTGCGGGATGATTTAGTTCTCCATCTTTAGCTGGAGATTTTGCATGCCAACTCATATGTTCAGCTGATCTTGAAGACATGTACAATCTTTTTAGTCGATGTGTTATTGGAAAATACCTTAGAATCTTAAAGCAGTATACTTGATTTTTTGTAGTCACACCCTCTTTATTAGGCCTAAACCGATCATGACTGCAAAACGTGCACCTTGTCATCTGTTCATTTTCCTTATAAAACAACATGCAATCGTTGGGACATGCATCGATCTTTTGGTATCCAAGACCCAACTTCTTCACCATTTTCTTACAAAAGTAATAGTTACCAGGTAATTTCTCACCGTCAGGCAACATACTCTTAATTGCCTTCAAGAGTGACTCAAAACACTCATGGCTCATGTTGTGATCACCTTGATGTTAAGTAATGTCGCCACCGCAGACATAATGTAGTGTGTTTGGTGCAACCATGCCACAATGGCTTCTTACCCTCGTCTAACAACTTAAAGAAGTCTTTGGCATCGTAATTCATAGGTTGCTCTCTCCGCCTTGCTCCCAATCAAAATCGCCCCGCAATATCATGGACCATTTCATTCATACGATGAGTACTACCGCCTAATTGTGGTACTTGTGTGATGCCACCATCTCTTCTCTCGCCCATGTGCCCACCAAAGATTCTTCGTAATTTCTCATGAACCCGTAAAAAGGTAAATGATAGTTTACCATGTCTCTCATCCATATAATTTATATTCTTACACTTTAAACATGGACATCGATTCTGCGACTTACCATTCATACATTACGGGTGACTATACGATACTCCAAAAATACTTGGCAACCAAATTTCTAAATTCAATCAGAAGATTTATCTCGGGCACTTGACTTTTTCGTCGTGCCATCCAACTACTGATGGCCCGAATAGAGGTCCATGATTCCACTAAGTACCTACTACGACAACATTATAAATGTTAACATATGACTTGAGCATACTTATAACATATGACTTGAGCATACTTGAAGCATGCATATGATTAACATTTAAGCATACTTCTAAGCATATGACTTAAGCATACTTGTAACCATATGACTTGAGCATACTTGTAAGCATATGATTAATATTTAAGTATACTTGTAAGCATATGACTTGAGAGCATATGACTTGAGAGCATATGACTTAACGAATGAATGCAAATTAAAGCAGTATGAGAAACTTTAAATGTTATTAAATTTAGTATGAGAAACTAAGTAAATGCTACTTAGTTTAATAGTTATATTATATCATGTTATTTTTTTTTAATTTGTTTTAAATTTGTTTTTATTGTTTATCGTAAGTGAATACGAAAGGTATTTCATTCATGCTAGCTTTATATCAGAGTTTGCTAACTCATTTATCCAACTTTTGAGTATCTTGGAGATTCATTCATATCAACTAGTGTGCTAAGGTGCCTAACATGTTTTAAGATTATACCCCTCACGGTCCATTTCTATAATCTTTTATGTTTTGGGATAGTCACAACATGATTGAGCAATTTATAGCTTTTATAACATTTTATAGCTTTATTCTTGTATACATAAGTGTTAAATACCCTTGTTTTTCTGTTATAGCCAAAACAGTCTCTTTATTGACTAAGTGTGTCTAGTTACCTTCTCTCATTGCACTAACAGTTCCTTAAGATCGCTTATTTTGGCTTAATGATTTCTAATAGCTTAGCATGCTAACAACCAAGCTTGGCTTGTAGCTAAGCTCAAGCGTCAACCTCGTGTGGCCTCATGCCCCAAGCCCAAATTTCATCACTCTAACATCCCTTAATAGGCTCTAGTGGATCACCAATAGGCTCGTTAATAGTATAAATGTTCGCAACTACCCGACCAATAAAAAAATTTCGCTAGAGTCTCCCCTATAATATGGACTATACATGCACGACAAAGATGATATACAATCATTTCTAGGCACCCAAGACACAAACCAAGAGTCCACATAGGCGGCCTTCTTGCATAAGTATAAGTAATGTGAAGAAAAGCCTAACTATTACCCATGTACGATCTTGAATAAGTATAGTTCTCATATAGGCATAGATTTGACTATAATTTCATAACAAATTCACATGTAGGCAAAAGAAACCTTTAGGCATTCAAACAACTTTAAAATTATGATAATAAAAGGTACTTTAGGCATGATTAAGTACTAAATTATACTATAAATTCCCAAGCCTTCCATTATAAATATTATTACATCAAATAATTGTTATAAATATCAATACCTATAATATGATGGCTATACAAATTGACTGAAAATAAAAGAAGAAATAGAGCAAACAAACTTACAGACGTAGAGTCTCAGTGATAAACTGTTGTGTTGAGGATACACTTTTTTGAAAGCCCCCTTCCCTAGAACCTCTTTATACTGCAAATTACATCGCATAAATCAGATTGACGTTATAATGCGGTTGACTCAACTAAATCACAATGAACACATAATGATAATATCGAAATGATAACAATTGAAAAGTTTCATTGAATAACAATACCGAGATTCCTAATCGCTAAAATATTCCCAATGCTTCCTTCCAATATCTATTTGAACAATACCACGAAATCAAACTATTCCAATCTAGCATACATATCAATCAAAACATTACCAATAAGCTAATTTCTATATAGGAACAAATAACACAATCAATGTAACCAATTCCATAACATCCTATTCAATTTCCAATCGATTAATTAGAAAGCAACCCCAATTCATATCTAAGTCAAACAAACCAAAAGTTCAAGCACCAATAATAACAAAAATGAAAAAAAAATTAGGCTATGTTTCATAATAATGATTTTATTTTATAAATTTTAAAATAAACTTTAATTAGTTTCATTGTCATTAGTTGCCATTTTAATCTTAATTAAGGCATATTCATTTTTGATTTAGGGTTTGTCTAAACCACATTCAATTAACAAATTAACAAGGTTTCTAGTAGATTTTAAGTGGGTTACCTTTTTGTAGAGGCGGTGGGTGGTAGGGAGGCTGCATGATGCAGACGCACATTTAACTTCTTCTCCTTCTTCTCCTTCTTCTCTTCTCCCCCTTTTCTCCATCTTCTCCTTTTCTCCTTTTCTCTGCGTTCTGTGTCGAGCGAATGCTGGGTACTGATAACATTTAGTTTGATCAACGACCGCTATCGGCGAGCCGCGTGACGCTATCGATGATTTTAATGACATGGACTTATCGGTGACCGCGACGCGGTCAGCTGATTCAAATGGTCGCACAAAAATTGGCGCCAACATTTCAAAACCAAAATTTTGGTGGCAAATTTATACTTAGCGACTTATCAATCACGATCGCGACGCGGTCATTTAAAACATTAGCGACTAGATTACGTTTTGATCAGCAGGATGACGGTCGATGTGACTAATATCGGTGATCGATGGTGCGATCACGACATTTGTTAATGTTGATAGACCTTTTTCTTGTAGTGGAACAAGTTCTCAGAAATAAAGTTATACCTTCTGTTAAGGTAATTTGGAGGAACCACAACGCTGAAGAAGCTACGTGGGAACTTCAAGAGAATATGATGAAGAACTACCTCATTTATTTACTTAATTATTTGTAAACGATTCGGGGACGAGTAATCTTTGTAAGGGGGGAGAAAAGTAACGGTCGAATTTATTTGAGTCGTGATTCGGGGACGTAATCCTTTTAAGGGGGAAAGATGTGACGAATGAGATTTTTGTAAATTAATTTTAATATTTATTGAATTAAATAAATATTTTTCGATGATTTAATTATTAGATTTAATAATTAATTGATGCAATTATAGTAGATTAATTTAATTATATGTGTTACATTTATTAAATTAATGTAGAGAATAATTATTATTCAAATATGTAATTATGTGAGCTTATCGAATTAAATGAAATATTTAGTTAAGCATGATGTTATTTAATTAATTTAATTATTAATTAGAGAGTTAATAATTTAAAATTATTTATTAATGAGAAAATTAATTATGTGACTATGTGAATTTATGAGAAATTATTATATTTTATTTAAAATAAATAAGATATTGATTTATTTTATGAAGGAGTGTGACATTAATTAAACTATACGATAAATCTTTATTAAATTAAATGGTTTTTAAATCTATTTTGCTAGCCAAACAAGGCCCTATGGGGAGTTGGAGCAATTACCCATTATTGGGTTAACTGACCACTCAGCGCGTTAGTTCTTTATTTCAATTGACGTCTTCCTTTTCTTTCTTCATTTTTCCTAAGTCTAGAAAAGTAGAAACAGAGAGAGTTTCAGAGAGAGATTGAGAAATGTTGAGAGAGAATTTTGATTGAAGAAGAGCTGAGAAGAATTATTCCCTTCTAATCTATACCTTACACTCAGGGTAATCTCCTCATTTCCAAATTTTTAAAGTAACGTTGTTTAAGTTTTATGAAAATGGCTTTCAATCAAGTTCTGTGGAATTTCTGTAAATTGGAAAATTGAGTTAGGAATATATGTAATAATTCGAGTAGCATAACATGTTTTATATATATTTTATATGATTCCATATCATAAGTTTGATAAATGTTGACTTGTTATTTTAAAATTTACTGAGTTTGGGTTTGGGCGTATATGGCCTTATACGTGATATTTCATGTATTGAACGTATATTATCCTAAATTTTACATTCAGTATGTTGTTATGCATGTTGATCTGAATAGATTAAAAGTTTAATAAACGGATTGATTGTTATAACTAATCCGTGGTGACAATTTTCATGTTTTATTTTCAAAACCTTCAAGAACATCAAGAACAGTGGAAGTAAATGTGTTGATTTTGCAAATTATGTGTTGTGACTTGTTAAAAATCATGCTAGATGGGTTATGTAAAGATTATATATGTATTACAATGATTGAGTAAGTCTAAATTTGTGTAAAAATAACTAATTGGAAGTTATGGCCATATTCATGTATAATTTTACCGTGATTGATTTTCGCCTAATTTGGCTTATTATATTGTTCATGAATCGCAGAATCGCTATAAATCGAGAAAATGAGTTTCAGTAACGCTTCCATTCATGGTGTTACCAAACTAAATTATCCAAATTTAGATGGTCAAAAAAAAAAATAAAATTAAAATAAATAAAAATAATAAAAAAAAAAATATTTGATGAAAATTATTATTAAAATATTTATAAAATAAATTAAATATTTTAATTGAGATATTTATGGAATAAAATAAATATTTGATGAAAATTATTATTAAAATATTTATAAAATAAATTAAATATTTTAATTGAGATATTTATGGAATAAAATAAATATTCGATGAAAATTATTATTAAAATATTTATAAAATAAATTAAATATTTTAATTGAGATATTATGGAATAAAATAAATATTCGATGAAAATTATTATTAAAATATTTATAAAATAAATTAAATATTTTAATTGAGATATTTATGGAATAAAATAAATATTCGATAAAAATTATTATTAAAATATTTATAAAATAAAGTAAATATTTTAATTGAGATATTTATGGAATAAAATAAATATTCAATGGAAATTATTATGAAATAATTTATTCGAGTGTAATAATAGTAAGAGAATGAAAATATTCTAATTTAATTAAGTAATTAAATTAGAAGGGTAATGATTTGTTAAATAAAGTGGAGTTTATATTAAATAATTAAGTGAAAATGTAACTAATGAATGTCGTGAATACATATGGTGTGTGTGTAGGATTTGTGTTGAACGGAAGTAGTAATCGTTTAGCCTATACACGAGACAAGTTTCCTAACCCTACTTTTCATTATTGTTCAAGTTTATTATTTACCTCGAGTAAATTATCATTACTATTATTCAAGTTCGAATGTTATATTAAAGATTTATTATCTTTTCAAAGCATGATTTAGTTATACAATAATTGTTCTATTGTATACTTCTTGAGATTATTATTCGAATTAAATATCATTATTGTTGAACCTTATTAGACTAGTGAACTTTATTGATTCAACTAGTCCTTAGTTGATGAACGTTCTAAATTTCAGAACCCTTATTGAATTATCCAAACCAAACTTCTTTTGGTGCGGATTCGAATGTCAAACCGAGATGAACAACCTCAGTAAAGGGATTTACTTATCGTTAGCGTTAAGATATTGTGCATGATGATGGTACTATTCGATCCCCTAAGTACTAGTAGAAAGGTCCATAGTCTTACGATCGTATTAAAGGTTTCAAGTATAACCCTTGATAACCTAGGACATAGTTCAAGGTCTTATGACCCTCTGAATTCTTTTGATTCTTGTTATTCATTCTTGATTCAAAAGTTGAGCTTTCATTCAGATGTTTTTGATTTACTCGCATGTTATTATACTGTTATTTCATTATTATACTTGTGGGCAATAGTGCCCACTCTTGCTTAATAATAACATTGTAGTTAAGAACGAAAGAACTGATGAACCTTCCACTAGTAAAGACAAGGGCAAAGTTAGCAAGTGATGAAGACTTGTTATTTTTATTAGATGATGTATTTATGTTTAAGACTTGAGTTAATGATGTTATTTAAGACTTATTTGTTTATGATTCCGCACAGATGTTTAAGGTTAGTTTAACCTGGGATTGTATTATTATTATTTGGATGTTGTAACCTTTAAGGGGAAGATTTTTATTCTATCTATTGCATGATTTGCATTTATTATGGGTAGATAAATAGATGATATTTGTACAGTGAACACCAGATCCCGTGGAATCGAAGTACCCGGATTTGGGGGTGTCACAATTACTATATTTTTATCATTGGGTATTTCAATAGTTAACGGTAAAATATTTGCCGTTATTTTTATAAAAAGTTATTTTTGTCGTTTTCTAACTCTAACAGTAATTCCATTAGGGGTCCAATTAATGATGATTGTGTTGTCGCATTTAATATTAAACCAAACGTAATATTTTATGATAACTTGCTTACTTTTGTAAAATTTGTAAATATTACCCACAACTATAACATTATATCAAATTCATACCTTATTATTCAAAATAACATTTAGAGAAAAATTAATCTTTATTCATAAAAGTTGGGGTCTTACACTAGACGTCCATTGTTCCATCCGTAAGCACCAATAGCGAGAACGAAATCTACTTTAAGGAGAAACTATCCAACAATTAATTTGATTTTAAAAAATTTATCAATTGCATCTAATAAGTCTTTATTATAACATTGTTTACCTTCTAGTTCTGTTTATATAATTAGTATTGGAATAAAACATATAAGCCTTCACCATAGTATAAAATAAGTTATCCAATTAATGCAATGTTTCCTTATATAGTGACTAAACCAATTAAGAAATCAAATGAAATGATTATATTTTTAATTGAACCAAGTGGACTGACCCGAAAGGTATGTAGGTTCATTAATTTAAAGTACAATTCTTAAACCTGGCCCCAAGAAAAAAAGAGTAGTTTAGTGGGAATTCTGATGCGCTATTGAAACAGTAGTGTGTATATATATATAATTATTAAAAATATGGCAGACTTAATTAAAACAGAGGTGATCTGGTGATGCATATAGTGCCATGTCCCATAAATATTGACAGTTAAGTTTGTTTTGGATCTAGTGTCATATGCTTTTCTTTAAGCAGGAATGTTATGTCCACAAGTCCTTGGCTAAATCCATTGATATTTTGTTAGTGCCTAGTGGTATTAATATGAAAGTATGCTATATAAATCTAGTAGTAAAGAAATTCGCAGTAGTATTATTGATTTGGTACTAATATGAACTTAGTGCGTAGTAGTATTATTAATTTGGTACTAATCTGAAATTAGTGCCTAATGGTATTAATATGAAATTCCTTCATGTTTATTGCAGGATATTATTAATGGCATATCTTGATCTTCAACGGTTCTACCAGCCATACGTGGGTATAGTTGAAGTGTGTCGATCTCCTCGCTCAAAACTTGGATTCGGTTCCCAACCACAACGGATGGTTGTTAGCAAGTCTAAGTCCTACACGCTTTTTTCGTAAAATCCCTGAACACGATCCCGAGATAGATACGGTGAGAGCAGAGTCGGTCCTGGGTTTTTTAAGGCCCAGGGCAAATTTTTTAAGTGTGCCTCTTTATACAAATTAAATAAATAAATAAATAAATTATCAACTAATTATTTGTATTAAAATTATAAGAATTTACAAAAGACAATGAAGAACACTTTAAAATGTCATGAAGAAAGTTAATCATCATCACATGTACCTACAAAATAAAATATCAATGAAATCAGTAAAACTAATGAAATATTCATCATAGTTGTAAGAGTTTTACTGATTACACAATTGAACTTTTAATGGTGTAATCAGTAAAACCTACCAACTACAGTGGGTATTTGTTTAGTTTTGCCCAATGAAATCTAAATCACAAAACATCATTTAAAATGTCTTCTTATTGTACTTTTAGATGCAAAATCATCAATTATACTATAATATTTAATGTTTTCTAACATATCATTTTTAATGCATAATATCGCTAATCTTTTTATTATTTTATTTTTTTGATACACATAAATATATAAACTTTTAAAAAAATTTGGGCTCCCCTCAACTGTGGGCCCTGGGCGATTGCCCTGTTGGCCCTTGCCCAGGGTCGGCTCTGGGTGAGAGTTTATTCAAATGTATTTAATTGTAGACTCGTGTCATATCATTTTTAATGCATAATATCGCTAATCTTTTTATTATTTTATTTTTTTTATACACATAAATATAAACTTATAAAAAAATTTGGGTCCCCCTCAACTGTGGATCCTGGGCGATTGCCCTGTTGGCCCTTGCCCAGGACCGGCTCTGGGTGAGAGTTTATTCAAATGTATTTAATTATTGTAGGCTTGTGCCATGCTTGAATTTTAGTATAGTTTACTTACCTTCCATTTTTTGCAACAATATATATATATATATATATATATAGAGAGAGAGAGAGAGAGAGAGAAAGCCAGGATCAGGTCTGAAAGTCCAGACCTTGTTAAAATGCGGACCATTTTTTATTTAATTTTTTGCCTTTTATTTTTTAAAACAACTAAAAAAAATTTAATATTTTATGAAACTGGAATTTTTCCATAATACAGTGTTTTGGGCGTGATTTGGATACATATAACAAAAAATGTCTGTACAGTATGTACAAACATGTTTTGTTATATGTATCC
Organism: Panax quinquefolius; assembly: GCA_020205615.1. Taxonomy (NCBI): domain Eukaryota; kingdom Viridiplantae; phylum Streptophyta; class Magnoliopsida; order Apiales; family Araliaceae; genus Panax; species Panax quinquefolius. Next base: position 106,207,429 of record CM035164.1, on the reverse strand, counting down.
AAATCACGTCCAAAACACTGTATTATGAAAAAAATCCATTTCCATAAAATATTAAACTTTTTTTTTAGTTGTTTAAAAAAAAGGTACGAATTTTAGTACCGTGCGAGAGTCCGGACCTGATCTATATATATATATGGACAATGATCTATAATTTATGTATTTGTTATAGATTAAAAATGGACAAATGACATCTCTACCTTCCGTTCTAATAATTAATGATTGGGATTAAAACCAAGTACTTGTATGATCGTCCATTACTTGTAATAGTTCCGTCCGCTAGAATAACTAGCGGACGCCTTGCCTGAAATTTTAATCGCAACCATTAATTATTAGAATCGAAGGTAGAAGGTAGATATGTTATTTGTCTATTTTTAATCTATAACTGAAATTCAGATAAGGCACACTTAGAAGGGGGTTGAATAAGTGTGAGAGCAAACTTTGACCAATTTTTAAACTTTAAACCAAACTACTAAATTTAGCCTACTATATTGATGAATGCAGCTTGCTGAATTAATATGGCCTACCGAATTGACTATTTGATTTGAAGAAAATTTCTTGCTTGAAATTATAACTTTCGAAAAGAATATTTGATGTTATTGATTTATCTCAAATAATGCAAATATTCAAACTAAGATAAAATAAGTAACTAGCTTTAGTGAGTAAATAAAGTAAAGCAAGTAATAAAATCAACACCAGGATTTTTTACGTGGTTCAGCTATTACCCTCTATAACAATAGCCTAGTCCACGTCTAATACCAACTAGTATTGGAGACTCACTTTTATTTCTTTAAAAATGACCCTTGTTACAAAACAGATTCTATTAAATTGAACTACAATAATTTACTTGAGCACACTTGCTCCTTGTGCACCAATGCACCCTTTAAGCACATATGCTTCCTTGAACCTATTTGTAAGCAAACCTTAATCCACCTGGATTAAATTCCTTTAGACAACACTTAGTCTAAAAATATAAGATTACAAATATAGAGGTCTAATGATCAAAGCAAATAAACAATATTTTAACAATGCAAGGCCCAACTAATGAATGCAATGATCAAGAAGTAAAAGAAAGATATCACCAATATGAAGCTCACGGAAATGGCTGAGAATTATGTGAATATTAATTGTACCGCAGCTCAGAATTTTGCACCAAGAATATTTCAATAACTCTTCAAGTATACAAGTGCAAAATATTAATTCAAGTGTTGTATATATATATTTTTTTACTGATATCAATTCTTTTTATAGCCCAAATTATATTACCGTTTGCTTTATAAAATAATTATGTTGTATATAATAAAAATTATATGCGTTGTTAATTTTGTTCCGTTACAGAACTATGTTACCGTTGGAAAAATTCAAGTAAATCTTTGGATAACAGATATAATTAAGCAGACTATTTCAAAGATGATCCACTAAGTTAAAAGCTACGTGTAAATCTCATAATCTATATCAACTGCCGCCTCATAAAATAAATAATAAAGATATATCACACTGCCTTTTCAAACTTAAGGATAATGGAGTGTTAGTTATGTAAATAACAACAACAAATATCTTCCAGGATAATCATTACTTTATAGTTCCAAGATATGTGCATCTCTTAAACTTCTAATCATGATCCACTATCGCCACATATATCAATTTCGAAATATAAAATATCATAGCATTAATGTAGGAGTGTTAGATACAAAGTCTAACAAATCAGAATTTACAAGATATGAAAGTACCGAGGCTAAAGCAATCATGATTCTAGATCATCAAACAACTTTTACTTCCTACATTAACTTGCACATGTACCAATATTTTATATAATCAAAACTCTTCAAACAAACTATTAATACATGGTAGTAAATCAATTAAATCAGAAAATAAATTCAAAGCATGCATAAATAAATAAACATGTTAAATGCACACATAAAATGTCCTAGAGTCTTGTTTTGAAAAATTAAGTATTTGCAATGACCTTACATATTTTTCTTAAGACTCAAACCTTCAAAGTCTTATGACAATAATCATTTCAACGTCTTCTTGAAACAAATTAGTCCATAATATCAAGTCATCATCAAAACAATAAGGCTCGAATATTAACAAGTCAACATTCTCCCCCTTTTTGATGATGACAACACCAAAAATTATGACTCCCCCTGGATTCATGCATATTTTAAAATTTCAGAAGGAAACAAACATAATCCAAACTAATTACCATCATGCCTTTTATTTATACATAATTTAACCTGCAAAATTGTTAGCTTCAACAAATATTAGATAACATAAAATTTTAGCAACATAAAATCTAATACTGGCTCCAGCCATAATCGTTTTAAACAACTCATCAAAACATAAACAAACATTAAACATTGGTGTCGTGTTTTAAAACAAAATAAATCAAAAATCAGCCACACAGTCATGTATGTCTCCCCCTTTGTCATCACAAAAACATATCATCAGATATCAATGTCATCGACGTGAACCACAAGGAGATGACGAGAAGTGAAGTAGGTACGATGGAGAAGACGATGAATCCTTTCTTCCATAGAAAAATCATGAGCAAACCTAGGAGGACGAGGAATAAAGGTATCATTTGGTAAAGGTAGGTCAAGAAAATCTCCAATTTACTCAGCCATCCAATTACATCTAGGCCATTCAATTACTGGAGAGTGCATTCTGTCAAAGTGTAGCTTTCTACCAACGTCATTCATCCGATGAGACATAAAATCAGCAAATTGTCCAATTTGGTAACTCACAAACTTCAGTTCTTGATTTAACTGACAAGAATTTCTATTGATCTTTCTGTGAAGAGACTCAACCAGAGCCATTGTGTGCAACTCAAAACCAGTTTGTAAATCAATAAATTCATCTTCAATTTGAGAAAAACATTTGTTTAAATCAGTTGCCTGAATAGGCAGTTTTCCTTTTTTTAAAACCAAAAGCCTTTGTTTCACATCAAGAATATCAGAACGCATAAGCTCCTGATTTTTGAGGATTTGAGTCAACATATCGACTACTGCTGGAGATGAGACTGATGAAGGAGGAAGTGTAGAAGAGGTAGGATTATCAGATGGTAAATCAGAAGAAATAGAACTCGGTGGAATAGGAATAGTATCGGGAATGATGCGAACAAATAAGCCATCAAAAAAAGTGATATGAGATTGTTTTAAATTAGCAGAATCAATGAATTCATTGTGAGACACCACAATTTCATCATCAAGGTAGATGTTAAAATGCTGAAACATTTTTGTTAAAAACAAATCATAGGGCAGACACTTTTTAATTTGACGAATACAACTCATCACGTGGGACAACATCATAAGAGAAAAATTAAAACGGACACCTTTTAAAATCATTGCAACAACCACCAAATCTTGGTAAGTAAAATCTGCTCCACCACCTACTTGTGGAAACAAATTATACCGAAGTATTTTGTGCAAAACACATGCAAGTGGACAGACATCAACAGTTTTGGGGGTAAACAGAGTTGTCAGAGATAAATTGTTCATCACAGTTTAGAGTTGTTCAAGAGGAGGAAATGGTATATTTGCAGCACCCTTAAGAGTAAATGGACAGGGACCAGATGAAGGAATATCAAAAATACTTCCAAAATAGACAACAGTGAAAAATAGATATTTTCTCTTCACAAATGACGTATAACAATCCCCATTACACTCTAAAGTAGTGTAAAACTGTTGTACCAAACGGGGGTATGCCCTTGTGAGAGGAAATAACATAGCAGAAATACCACTAGAAGTGAAAAGTTTTTCCAAAGAAGAATTTTTAAAATAAAAAAGATCCAATATTTTCTCATAAACAAACTATTTAGTAGCAATAGAGGTTTTGAAGCGAGCTTCAAAACTCTGACCTCGAAAGAAATAATTCGGCAAATCAGAAGTAACAGAGAAAGGATTTACCATATTTGAGGGCGATTCTGGTTGAGAAGGAGGAGGCTCTGAACCAGGCGATTGTGGGGATGTCTTTAAGAAAGAAAAACTGGAATCGGACCCATCAGAATCGTCGGAAGAGACATGAACAGAGGTCTGGCGAGGTTGTCTTTTTGACTTCTTCGATGATCGCACAACATAAGAAGACCGTGTGTGTTTCCCTTCTTTGATTGTGATGCCGAGAGATCATTTGTTAGCATGAGTCTTCATCGTTGTTACATAAACTAGAGTTTAGGGCTTAATAAAGATGGAGAAATTTTTGAGTCTGTGAGAAAAAAAAACTCTCTGTATTTAATTGAGAGTTTTAGACGCTGAAAGGACTTCTTGGAAATATATACAACCCTTAGCACTTGTCTTTTCAAATTTCAAAAATCATAATGATATCTACCGGAAATTATGCCGAGTAGATACGTCTCCCTTAGTCTTCAATGAAGAACAGATAATGTTTATCAACAGAACACATTTAAAATAATAACCTGCAGATATACTGTAACTATGAGATATTTTATGCATCAACTATTTTAGTACGTGATCATATTATACCATGCACATTCCAAGTTCTCTTCTTAACATGCAGAACCTTTCTTCACTTAAGGGTTTAGTAAAAATATCAGCCAATTGTTTTTCTGTTGGAATAAAAATTAATTTAATTAATCCTTTTGACACATTATCCCTTAGAAAATGATGTCTAACTTCTATATGCTTTGTACACGAATGTAACACAGGATTTTTAGAGATATCTATACCACTAGAATTATCACAGTATATGGGCACATTATCACATAAAACATCAAAGTCACATAGAGTTTGTTTTAACCAAAAAATTTGAGAGCAACAAATCCCTGCAGCTAGATATTCACCCTCAATGGTTGATAAAGTAACTGAAGTTTGCTTTTTACTATGCCACGTAACAAGACTGTGACCTAAAAATGTACAAGCGCCAATGGTACTCTTTCTATCAATTTGACATCCTGCATAGTCAACATCTGAATAACCCATTAGTACAAAATGATTGCAGATTGGATAAAATAATCCTAGATTAATTGTACCACTTAAATATTTAAAAATCCTTTTAACAGCTTGTAAATGAGATTCTTTAGGTTTTGCTTGAAAACATGCACATAAATAAACACTATACATAATATCTGGTCTAGATGCTGTTAAATATAATAAACATCCAATTATACCTCGATATTTAGTTACCTCCACATGTATACCTTTTTTGTCAAACGTAAGCTTTATTGAAGTGGTCATTGGTGTAGCCTTTGAATTTGATCCTTCAAAACCAAACCTTTTGAGAAGCTCTTTTGTATATTAGGTTTGATGGATATATATATCTTCCTTTGTTTGCTTGATTTAGAGTCCCAAAAAGTAATTAAGTTCTCCCATTAAACTCATATCGAACTCATTGTGCATGCACTTAGAAAACCACTCACAAAGGAAATTATTAGTAGCAACAAAAATTATATCATCTACATATATTTGTACAATAATAATGTCTTTATTTTCATGTCTAATAAATAATGTAGAATCAATTTTTCCTCTAACAAAACCATTTGAAAGTAAATACTTACTCAACTTTTTGTACCAGGCCATTGGAGTTTGTAGACATGAATTGGATACCTCTCATGTTCAAATCCAGGAGGCTGTTTTACATATACCTCTTCATTGATGTATATATTGAGAAAGGTGCTTTTTATGTCCATTTGATAGAGTGTGAACTTCTTGTAACATGCAAATGCTAACAAGATGCGGATGGGCTCTAGTCTGGCGACTGGGGCATAAGTTTCTTCATATTCTATCCCTTCTTGTTAATTGTATCCTTGAGCTACTAGCCTTTCTTTGTTACGAGTGATAGTCACATGCTCATCAAGCTTGTTCTTGAATACTCACTTTGTTCCAATGATAGAAACATCTTTAGGAAGGGGCATAAGTTCCCAGACTTGGCATCGTTCAAATTACTGAAGTTCTTCCTACATTGCCATTAGCCAGCTTTCATCTAGGATAGCTTCCTTAGCATTCTTTGGCTCAACTTGTGATAGAAATGCCAAAAAAGCACATTGATTTTGTAATCCTCTTCTTGTAGTGATTCCTTTGTTTATATCTTCAATGATGTTTTCTGGTGGATGGTTCTTGAGATATCTCGCAGTCTTTGGCATTTGTACATCTTGTATCACCTCTTCCTGTTGAGGGAAATCTGCTTCAAGCTCTTCTATTGTTTCTTGTTCTATACCTTGTGAGTTTTCCAATTCACCTTGCTGGATTTGTTCATTCGGCTTACTGAATAGATTCTTCTGATTTGCTGGATTTACTGAAATCTCTAAATTTCCTGCATCCTCATCTCTTTCTTTTGGAAGATCATTGTGAGTTTCATTAAAAATGATATGAACATATTCTTCAACACTCAACTTGTAAATGTTACATACACGATATGCTTTACTATTCTGTGAATACCCAATGAAAATTCCTTCATAAGATTTAGCATCAAATTTTCCTAGGTTATCACTAGTATTTAGAATAAAACATTTTGATCCAAAAACTTTGAAATAACTTATATTAGGAATCTTATTATTTAACAGTTCATAAGGAGTCTTCAAAATGATTAGACGAATAAGTACTCTATTCAAAACATAACAAAAAGTGTTTGACTTTTCCTACCAAAACTTTTTAGGAAGTTTACTTTCTTGTAATAAAGTTCTAGCTATTTCTTGTAATGTCCTATTCTTTCTTTCTACAACTCCATTCTGTTGAGGGGTTCTAAGAGCTGAAAATTCATGATTGATTCCTTTTTTATCACAAAATATTATAAAGTCTTTTTGAAATTCAGTACCATGATCATTTCTTATTCTTACAAGTTTTAGACTATATTTAGTTTCCAAGTTTCTTATTAATTTCTCAAATTCCTTAGATGCTTCATCTTTAGTTCTCAAAAATAATACCCATGTATATCTAGAGAAATTATCTACTATTACAAATGCATAAAACTTAACATTTATACTAAGATGTCTTTCTGGTCCAAATAGATCAAGATGAAGTAGTTGTAAAGGAGAAGAAGTTGATACCATGTTCTTTGCCTTAAAAGATGTTCTTACTTGTTTTCCGAGTTGACAAGGAACACATATTCTCTTCTTTTCATACTTAATTTTTGGTAATCTTTTGACAAGATTCTTTGAGGATAATTTCTTGATTATGTCCATGTGAGCGTGTCCCATCTTTTTATGCCATAAATTTGCCTCATCTTGTACAGATGCAAGACATAGTTCTTCATCCTGTTGCTCAAAATCAATAGTATATATATTTCCTTCTCTTTGTGCAACTAGAGTGATATTGTTAGTACCGTGGGAAATAGTGCATTTTTTTTTATCAAAACTAACTTGATGACCATTATCCATTAATTGACTGATACTAATAAGATTAAATTCAAGTCCATTAACAAGATGTACATTATCAATATTGACCTTACTATTTCCTATTTTACCTTTTCCAATTATTTCGTAGGTTCGATTATCTCCAAAAGTAACTGTACCATTTTTCTTCTTGATTTTTAGCTCCATGAACTTTGATTTGTCACCAGTCATGTGAAGTGAGCATCCACTATCAAGAATCCATTTTTGAGATGGAACCCTTGCCTTGAGACATACCTGTCAATAAAAAATAATTCATCCTTTTGGTAGCCACATCTTTTTGGGTCCTTTAATGTTAGTTGCACGTAAATCGTCATTTTTAACCCATACCTTTTTTAATCTTATTTTTCTTAAAGTAGTTTATGTCCAAATGACCTTTAATGCCACAATTTTTACATGTTGTGAAAGGAGAACAATAATTTAATCTAAACCGTGATTTTGATTTTAGCATTTTTTATATTACCCTTTTTATGCATAGAATTATAACCAATTCTTTGTCTTTCAAAACTAGGTCTTTGTTTACCCAATATGACATTTAAATTTTCTTCACCTTGAGAGAATTTAGCAAGCTATGATTTTAGTAAATCTATTTCTTTTTGAAGTTCGTTATTTGGAAAGGTTTTAGCAGGTGTTTTGTAACTAAATGCATCAATACAAACATTTCTCATTTTTAGTTCATTAGTCAATTTTTGGACTTCATTATTAAAAAAATTTACCTTATTGAAAAGAATTTTGTTATAATTATCTAAATAATCAATTTTAGCAATCAAAACCTTTTCTTCTTTACATGTAGATTCCTTTTCAATATCCTTCTTTTTATCTATTAAGGAGTCTACTTCACCCATTAATGTATTTACCAAGTCTTTCAAATAAGCATTCTTTTCTTTTAATTTTTCATTTTCTTGTTTCAAAGAATAAAACTCAAAACTAGATACCTCGTTTGATTCACCTTCTATTCCCATGAAGCATACTTGAGCTATTTCATCCCTGGCATCAACCTCAACTTCAGTCTCTTCTTCATCACTCCAAGTGACAATGCCTTGTTTCTTTTATTTTCCTTGAAGCCTGTTTTTCCTTTGTTCTTTAGTTGAAAGCAGTCCTTCTTGAAGTTCCCCGGACGTCCACATTCAAAACATGTCTCCTCGATTTGCCTTTTTTTGGCTTTATTTGAGTTGAAGATATTTTTCCGTTTATTCTTCCTTTGTAGTAGTCCTTTGAGTCTTCTTGACATCATGGCTATCTCTCCATCAGAATCATCATTAAGCTCTTCTTTATTTTCTGCATTAAGAGCTAAAACTTTACTTCGAGGAGTTTCCTCCTCATCATCATATCTCTTTAACTGATGTTCATATTCCTCAAGTTCGCCAAAAAGAGTTAGTGTATCCATAGTAGAAATAGTAGATGAATCTTGAAGAGTAGTAATTTTAGAAGCAAACCTCTTGGGCATAGCCCGAAGTAACTTACGGTTAATCTCACTTTGTGGAATGGATTTGTCCAGAAGTTTTAAGGAGTTTAGAAGAACAAGGAACCTTGCTTGAGCCATCTTTATAGTTTCATATTTCTTGAGTTTGAACATTTCATAATCATGCATGAGCATGCTTAGCTTAACTTCTCGAACCTTCGATGTTCCTTCATGGCTTACCACTAGAGTGTCCCAAATTTCCTTAGATGTGTTGCATGAGGAAACTTTATCAATCTTGGATTGAACCATGCCACTAAGTAGTGTGTTCATAGCCCTTGAATCATATGAAACCATGTAGGTTTTGGTTGAGTCCATTTCTAGCAGAGTTTTTGGTATCCCATTATCTCTTCGTGGAACAACTGGTCCGTTCTCCACAACCCACCATTCCCAAGGATCTCTTTTAAGGTAGATCCTCATTCGGAATTTCCAGAAGTTGTAATTTTCCGTTCCATATAGCAAAGGAGGTCTATTGGTTGATTGACCTTCTTGGTTGTTGTTCCCGAACTGTGTCATGTCAAAATCTTTCCCTACAAGTCACGTTTAAGACCATGAAAGTAGAGCCAAGCTCTGATACCAAATAAAATTCAGATAAGGCACACTTAGAAGGGGGGTTGAATAAGTGTGGGAACAAACTTTGACCAATTTTTAAAATTTAAACCAAACTACTAAATTCAGCCTACTATATTGATGAATGCAACTTGCTGAATTAATATGGCCTACCGAATTAACTATTTGATTTTAAGAAAATTTCTTACTTTAAATTATAACTTTCGAAAAGAATATTTGATGTTATTGATTTATCTCAAGATAATGCAAATATTCAAACTTAGATAAAATAAGTAGCTAGATTTAGTGAGTAAATAAAGTAAATCAAGTAATAAAATCAACACCAGGATTTTTTACGTGCTTCAGTTATTACCCTCTATAATAATAGCCTAGTCCACGTCCAATACCAACTAGTATTGGAGACACACTTTTATTTCTTTAAAAATGACCCTTGTTACAAAACAGATTCTATTAAATTGAATTACAATAATTCACTTGAGCACACTTGTTCCTTATGCACCAATGCACCCTTTAACCACCTATGCTTCCTTGAACCTGTTTGTAAGCAAACCTTAATCCACCTGGATTAAATTCCTTTAGACAACAATTAGTCTAAAAATATAAGATTACAAATATAGAGGTCTAATGATCAAAGCAAATAAACAATATTTTAACAATGCAAGGCCCAACTAATGAATGCAATGATCAAGAAGTAAAAGAAAGATATCACCAATATGAAGCTCACGGAAATGGTTGAGAATTATGTGAATATTAATTGTACCGCAGCTCAGAATTTTGCACCAGGAATATTTCAATAACTCTTCAAGTATACAAGTGAAAAATATTAATTAAAGTGTTGTATACATTTTTTTTACTGATATCAATTCTTTTTATAGCCCAAATTATATTACCGTTTGCTTCATAAAACAATTCTGTTGTATATAATCAAAATTATATACGTTGTTAATTTTGTTCCGTTACCGAACTATGTTACCGTTGGAAAAATTCAAGTAAATCTTCGGATAACAGATATAAGCAGACTATTTCAAAGATGATCCATTAAGTTAAAAGCTACGTGTAAATCTCATAATCTATATCAACTGCCGCCTCATAAAATAAATGATAAAAAGATCACACTGCCTTTTCAAACTTAAGGATAATGGAGTGTTAGTTATGTAAATAATAGCAACAAATATCTTCCAGGAAAATCATTACTTTATAGTTCCAAGATATGTGCATCTCTTAAACTTCTAATCATGATCCACTACCGCCACATATATCAATTTTGAAATATAAAATATCATGGCATTAATGTAGGAGTGTTAGATACAAAGTCTAACAAATAAGAATTTACAAGATATGAAATTACCGAGGCTAAAGCAATCATGATTTTAGATCATCAAACAACTTTTACTTCCTACATTAACTTGCACATGTACCAATATTTTATATAATCAAAACTCTTCAAACAAACTATTAACACATGGTAGTAAATCAATTAAATCGGACAATAAATTCAAAGCATGCATAAATAAATAAACATGTTAATTGCACACATAAAATGTCCTAGAGCCTTGTTTTGAAAAATTAAGTATTTGCAATGACCTTACATATTTTTCTTAAGACTCAAACCTTCAAAGTCTTTTGACAATAATCATTTCATCATTTTCCTAAAATTTCACAATAGACAAATTAGTCCATAATATAAAGTCATCATCAAAATAATAAGGCTAGAATATTAACAAGTCAACAATAACAAATACATGATATAGATCATTGACATATATATATATAGGCTTAAATATGAATTAATATCCTAAACTATGAGCCATATTCCACTTCGATTATCCACCTTTCAATTTTGTCAATTAGATGATAAAATTATTAAATTTTTCCACTTGCATTCAATTGAGCCTTCCACGTTGAAAATTGCTGACGTGGCTCTTTAGGTAGGCTGATGTGTAACTAATAAAAGAATATTTTAATATTTAATTACACAATTATTATATATGAAAGGGCAAATTTGTCAAACCACTTTATATTACACAGTAATAGTAATCAAAAACAACAAAATCTAAAACCATCAAAAATCATAAGAAAAACTCATTTTAGACAAACATTGAAGATCAAGCAAGATCTGCAACCAAAAATCATCAAATCAATCATACAATACAAAAAAAATGATATCTCATGTTCTTCGTCTCCTTTCTCAAATTAAATGTTACAATCTCACCATTAATTTAAAATGCTTCCATATCATATTCAATTTGTAGTAACCCCAAATCCCGGTCCTAAATCACCACGGATCTGGTATACTATTTTTATAACTATTTGCGGAAGATATAAACATAAATTGTTTATATAATTAAACTTACACACTTTTCCCCAAAATGGAATAACCTTAACTTATACACAATTCATAAACTATCTAACATATAACATTATTATCAAACTATTCTATTACAAATTAGCTGCACATTTTATCCCAAGCTGAACATGGCATTATTCTTTTCCTGTATCCGAACGCATTCGCCTTATCTGCAATGTTTTATCATGATATAGCAAGGGTGAGCATGAAAGTTGCCCAGCAAGTTTAAGTTCAATAATTTAACGATATATCATGATTGAAAGAGTCTGAATAATAAGCTGTGTGAGACCCCAGATTTTATGAATAAATATTTAATTTTCTCAAAATAAATTTTTTAATATTATGGTGTGGATTTGAGATAGTGTTATAGTTGTGGGTAGTATTTATAAATTTTGCAAAGTATGCAAGTTTTTATATAATATTCGATTGGTCGGGGAATATTCTTTTTTATCGGGGGAATATCCAGATGACTCAAGACAATCATCAGTGGACCCCACATGTGACACCCACAAAATAGGTATACAACACCCATTCTGAGTCGTCAAAATACATGGTACAGAGACAACCACAACTTTATTAGTACAACATAAAAACTATGAGTTTAAATACAAATATTGTCATCTAGACAATATCCACACTCAAATAAGTCCTCATTACAATTATTGATACATTATTTTACAAAAATGGTGAGGACTACTAAAACGACTTTCTAGAACCTTCATTTCATACCCCGACTAGTACTTGCTACATTCTCGCCTCCTGAGAAGAAAAATGGAACAAAAAGGAAAAGGGTGAGCTCAACTAGCCCAGTAAAGAATATTATGACCAAGATAATATAGAACAAATTATCGTTAGTCTTCAACAGGGAAAAACCTAATAGAATACAATAGATAACAAGTTTTAAATCAATGTTCGCAGTGGAAATAATAATTCATTAGAAGAGTTAAATAGAGAATAAAGTCTACTATCTTCTATATATGAATTTAAAGTCCATCATCAACATTTTATCCTGTAACATCAATCAACATGTATCACGAATCAAATATTCATCTTTTTTGCACCTTTGCAGCCAAAGATATTCACCGATTGGTCGTGTTTCATCTAAACACACATTCATCTTTGCACTCACGGGCCAAAGATATTCATCGAAATCATTAATCTTTGCACTAAAGGCCAAAGATATTCAATTATATCATCATTTAGGATGAGGGATGATGAAAAATATTTAAAAAAAATGAACCCGGTGAAACAAAAGAATAAATATTAAGGATTCAGTATTTAAATTTATTCCATGTCCAAAAATACCTCATAAATAATCATAGTGGAGTAAAATTCAAGAATGATCAAAACATGGATACAATCAAAGCTAGTATCCATAATAGAAATTTTGGACGAAAAACGAAAATTTAATTTTTTCGTGAATGAATAATCTAGTATTCGTGAATAGTCTTCAATATCATGAATAATATGAGTATCGTGAAATAGTAATACGACACTAAAAGAAAAGAATTTCACAAGAAAAATACTCACAATATTTCGGCATAATGATATTGAAAGAATTAATATCATTTTTAAAAAAAAATATCCCTTACCTCGTAAAAGAAGTATTCTTAGTTGAAACACAGGGATATAATCTTATGACTTGAACTTGCACCATATAGCAACACTCAAAGTATTAAAATACTCATAAGAATATGCTCAATATATCGAGAGAGAAAGAGAGAGAAAACTTCAGTTTCTGGTGTGATTTTCAATTTTAACCTAAGCACCCTATTTATAAGAAAATGCTTAGAACACCAAAAGAAAGAAAATTGAATAAAATAATAATATTTATAAATTAAAATCCTACGCACTTTTTACCTTAACTGATTTCAACCATTTAACACATGCCCACAAATGAAAAAAACATTTTTCTTTTAAAAAATTATTTAAAACATCAAAAATCAATTATTTCGGAACTTTGGAACTTCAATAATTCATAATAAATAGCCCTTTTGTCAGAAAAATTCAAACCTCATGTCATTTCCATTGGAAATTCCATTCTCTACAACTTTGCCGAAGAAAAGTTTTCCAAATTCTAAGAAGAAGTTGACAAGAAATCTACAAGCAGGCGATTTTTTACTGTTTATAATCAAATTTCATTCAAAAATGGGCCCTGAGACATGTTTAACATGTTTTAAACAATTTTTTGTAATAAAAATACTCTTCCTCCTCATATACTCATATATCCCACATTCATTGTAAAAATATCCCCATTATTATATTATTAAAATATAATAATATATTTAAATGAATTATTTTATCGAGAAAAAGATAAAATATTAATTTTCAACAATTGTCACATTAAAATTTTCTCCATCTATATCCACATAAAATGAATATTTTCCTTATCAAATAAATCAATAATTAATTATTCACAAATAATATTACAGAATCAACAATCTTTGGTGACCGGTAGTTCAGGAAAAAGGGGCTTTCGATAAGGATTTCTCCTTCTTGGTATGCCTTGATTAGGTGACCAAACCTCTCCTTAGAGCAGAACTTTCTAGACATTGTCAATAATGTTATCTAATAATATTATTAGGATAATATGAATTATTGCTCGATAATGAAAAAATTGTGTAGTGACAATTATTAAAACAACGATAATATAAAATATCAACGTAGCAATTATTGAATCGATAAAATAAAATACTTAACAGTAATTCTTTGTAACAATTATTGAGTAGTGCCTTCTTACGTAAGAATCAATAATTGGTGCAATCACAGTATCATTCTTAACAACAACGACATATTATTCGTGTTTTAACATAGGGTATTCCAACAAGATATTAGCAGTAACAACTATGTAGATTATTTATAAACAACTTATACTTGTCGTTTTCTTCATCAATCGCTTTCAGTTATGGGGCCCACACAAAAATTTTGCGGCCGTAAATACGAATATTCTCGATAGTAAGAATATTCCACGACCAAATGAATATTCTCCGATAAAAATGAATATTTTATAACCACTTTAAAATATTTGCGCATTTTACCCATAACTAACCACATTAATCAAATCAACCCTTACTATTTCAAAATAATAAATAGAGGAAATTTAATTTTATTTATAATAAGTTGGGGTCTTACAACCTCCCCTCCTTATGAAATTTCGTCCTTGAAATTGACATACGTACCTGGTGTTTCGAAAAGATGAGGGTACCTCGCTTTTATTTCTGTTTCCAACTCCTAGATCATTTCCTCTATAGCATGGTTTCTCCACAAAACTTTAACTTGTGGTATGACCTTCGTGCGTAGGACATGCTCCTTCCTATCCAAGATCTTGACAGGTACCTCTTCGTACATTAAGTCTTCGGCTATCTCATTCGGTTCTAACTCAATAACGTGGTTTGGGTCTTTCACATATTTACGTAGCACAGATATATAAAAAACATTATGAACACGAGATATACTTGGAGGTAACGCGAGTCTATAGGCCACATTTCCTACTCGGTCAAGAATTTGAAATGGACCAATAAATCGTGGATTGAGCTTTCCTCTCTTCCCGAATCTTGTAACTCCTTTCCATGGAGCCACACACAACAATACATGATCCCCAATACTAAATTCCACGTCCTTTCGATGAAGATCCGCATAACTCTTTTGTCGATCACCATCTTGGTTTGTATCGTTGTCGAATCATTTGGATCTTTTACGTAGTGTACGTACCAACTCTGGTCCCAACAATGTTGCTTCACCTACCTCATCCCAACACCTTTGGAAGCGACACTTTTCGTCCATATAATGCTTGAATGGAGCCACACTTTATACTTGCACGATAACTATTGTTATAGGAAAATTCCACCAATGGTAAATACTTATCCCAACTGCCTTTGAATTCTAGGACACAGAGTCTTAATAGATCTTTAAGAGTTTGAATAGTCCTCTCTGATTGTCCGTCCGTTTGAGGATGGTATGCCTAACTAAATCATAAATTCGTGCCCATAGCTTTTTGCAAGCTAACCCAAAATCTTGAAGTGGATCTTGGGTCACGATCCGAAACTATGGATACTGGCATGCCATGCAATCTTACAATCTCATTTACATATATATATGAGCAAGGCGTTCAAAGGAATAAGTCTCCGTATCGGCAAGAAAGAAATGCGGACTTGGTTAATCTATCAACAATAACCCAAATAGCATTTATGCCTTGAGAAGCGAGTGGGAAGACCCGTAATGAAATCCATGGTAATGTGTTCCCACTTCCATTTCGGAATCTCAAGTGGTTGCAACGGACCCTTAGGTACTTGATGCTCCGCCTTTACACGTTGACAAGTTAAACACCTCGAGATAAACTTTGTAATCTCTCTCTTCATATTGTTCCACTAAAATGTATGTCGAAGATCACGATACATTTTGGTACTTCTAGGATAGATTGTAAATGGTGTATTGTGTGCCTCCATCACGATCTTGTACTTTAAATCAGAATCATTAGGAATAAAAAGTCTGGAGTGGACTTGAAGTATTCCTTCTTCATCGATTCTTGCTTCTAGAATAGCACCTTCTTGTACTTTCTTCTTCATACGCATCAACTCCAGGTCTGTGGCTTGAGCAACTTTAACTTTTTCGATTAAAGTTGGTTCTATACGTATACTTGACATCATTGCATGGGTCCCCGGAGTCTTGAATTCTATCTTCATCTTTTGTAAATCACACAAAATAGGCCCTTGTGTTAACAACATCGCACTCATTCCCGCATAAGATCTTCTACTCAACGCGTCAGCTACCACGTTCGCTTTTCCAGGATGGTATTGAATGGTGTGGTCGTAGTCTTTCAATAGCTCAAGCCAACGTCGTTGCTGCATGTTGAGTTCCTTTTGGGTAAAGAAATATTTGAGACTTTTATGGTCTGAATATATCTCCACTTTCTCCCCATATAGATAGTGCCTCCGGATCTTTAGTAGCGAAAGCATTGCTTTGCTGACTCTAGATCATGAGTAGGATAATTCCTCTCATATTCTTTAAGTTGTCGTGAGGTATAGGCTATAACTTTCCCACGTTGTATGAGAACACATCCTAGCCCTTTGCTGAAGCATCATTTGTAGATAACAAATCCATCCAAGAACCGGATGGTATTGTCGAGCAGTGCGAAATGAGTCTCCTCTTGAGCTCTTGGAAACTCTTCTCGCATTCCTCGCTCCATCTGAATTTTGTATCCTTCCGAGTCAATTTGAGTTAATGGAGTAGCGATTCGAGAAAATCCTTCCACGAATCTCGATAATAACCATTTAAGCCGAAAAAGCTACGTACTTTTGGTCCACCGACTTGATTGTTCCCAACTTTGTATTGCTTGATCTTGGCCGAATTGATAGATACTCCATGTTTTGACACCACGTGCCCAAGGAATGCTACTTCCTCAAGCGAACTCGCATTTCTTCAACTTGGCATATAACTTGTTATCACGAAGCCTTTGCGAGTACCGACTTCAAATGGTGCTCATGATCTTCACGGCTTTTGGAATATATGAGGATGTCATCAATAAAACAACAATGAAGGCCGATCAAAATAATCCTTGAATACTCGGTTCATCATATCCATGAAAAGCGCGGGAGCATTAGTCGATCAAAAGACATGACTAAGAATTCATAATGCCGTCTTAGGAGTTACGAAGGCGGTCTTTGGAATATCCTCGGTTTTAACCTTGATTGATGATATCGAGCGAAGATCGATCTTTGAAAAGAATTGTGCTCCTTGCAGTGGTCAAATAGGTCATCAATACGAGGTAGCGGATACCTATTCTTGATGGTGACATGGTTTAATTCGATAATCAATACTGAAAGTCGCATACTCCCATCTTTCTTCTTCTGAATAAAAGCAGGAGCACCCCGAGGAGATGTACTAGGGGCGAATGAAACCGATGTCCAACAACTCTGTAGTTGGACCTTTAACTCTGAAGTTCAATAGGAGCCATTCGATATGGGGTTTTAGAAATGGGCTTTGTACCGGGTTCAAGATCAATAAAGAATTCAACTTCACGTCTCGGGGTAGGCAGGAAGTTCTTTGAAATCGTCGGGAAAGTCAATAACAACAGGAATATTATTCAAATATGGCGTGTCTTTATTCAAATCCATAACATGGGCTAAGAAAGCTTGACATCCGTTTTTCAATAAGCGAATAGCTTTATGACTTGATATATGGCGGTGATTGATTTTAATGGTTTAGTTGCTGAATTCGAACAACGGGTTGATTAGGAATATGAAAACTAACAACCTTACGAAAACAATCAATTTTGGCATGATGAGTAGTTAACCAATCAATCCCTAAAATCACGTCAAATGCAAGTATCTTTAAAGAGATAAGGTCAGCGGGTAAGGTGATGGTGCCAACTTGGATCAAACAAGATTTATAAGCAGTGGATGTGATGAAAGTTTCTCTAACGGAGTCTCCGAGATAAATCAAAGTCTAATTTCTCGAGTCAAGTTTAAGCGTTGAGCACAAATAGGAGAAATAAATGAATGGGTAGCACCGGTATCTAGTAAGGTATAAACTTTGCATGAATTTATGATTTAGCTTACCGTGATCACCTTCGTTTGGGTTCCTCGCATGTTGACCGAGTCACGACAAAGCGCTCTTCGAGGAACCGTTGACTTTGACTTTTTACGGGGATAGCCTTTTGAGTCACCATCCCCCATTGGACTTGGTTTCACTACCGTCTGATCTCGGCGATATGTCCTTCCTTTCCACAATTATAGCATACCTTGAGCTGTTGTGGGCAATTTGGTGATATGTCCTTCTTTCCGCATTTATAGCATATGATGGTGGTGGTTTCTCCTCCCTTAGAACCGATTCTTCTTTGGTCTTTGACGTCTTCGCATTGTCATTGTTGAATCTCCTTTTTAAAATCTCCCCGACTCGACTTCTTCTATTCTCATGGCCATGATTACCACGAGTGGTTCGCTCTTATCCGTATTCTTCTTTCTCATTTGGTTATCGTTGTTACGATATTCTTTTGTCCCAGTATGATCTGGTTGTGGTCCCTCGGTTGATCGTACTCGTTATCTCGCTCTAATAATTGAGCCACATTGACAACATCTGAATAGAGAGAAAATTTATGAGAAATGAGATATTGGCGTATCTGGGTTTCAAACCTCTCAAAAACATCCGCGTCATCGTTCCTCATTCTCCACCAAATGAGGGTACAAACACGGATAACTCGTGAACTTTGCCTCGTCTTTGGGACACCGTCGTGTTGTTTTCTTCAATCTAATAAACTCTACCTCCTTCGTATGATGAACACTTTCGGAAAAGTATTTGTCATTGAACATTTTCTGAAATGTCTCCCAAGACATCTTTGGCCTGCAATTTGGATGGGTGCAACTTCATGATTCCCACGATAATTTGCCTCATTCTGAACATAAAAGTGGCGAATGGAACTTTACATTTCTCCGTGCATCCCAAGACATCGAATATCTTGGTAATTTGTTTGACCCACGTCTCGCCTTAATTGGATCCGGCTTTCCCAGAATGCGGTGGTCCCGACTCTTTGAAGCTGCTTGCATTTGTGACAAGCTCGTGCGTTGCCATTGTTTCTACTGTATTTTGAGCAGGAATCTCCTTAAATCGGTTTTGCATGAATCGCAAAAAGCTTCTAAACACATCTCATCGTTCATCATCGCTTTCGGTGGTGTTGTTTACGGGAGGAACAATGCCGACTGTTGCACGCACGTTTCTCCTCATTGGTGAGCAAAAGGTGTCTCCACGGTCTCATTTACTCCATCTTGTTAACATTCTCGGTCGACATTCTCAAATCTTGCCATAAAAAACAAGGGTTAATTTAACAAATTAACATATCACATAATATCCTATATTATGACGACCAACCAACAAATAAGCTTAGGTAGGACACACTAGCGAAAGGATTTACTCGTCTCTCCCTCTAGTTCTATTCCCGATCTCACTTGAGAGATCATATCTCTAAGCTACGATACCAAGCTGTTATGCCCCCAAAATAGGTATACAACACCCATTACGAGTCATCAAATACAAATCGAAATACATAGTACTTTATTAAGACAACCACAACTTTATTAGTACAACAAAAAAAATTGTGAGTTTAAATAAAATATTGTCATCTAGACAATATCCACACTCAAATAAGTCCTCATTATAATTATTGATACATTATTTTACAAAAATGGTGAGGACTACTAAAACGACTTTTTAGAACCTTCATTCCATACCCCGACTAGTACTTGCTACATTCTCGCCTCCTGAGAAGAAAAATGGAACAAAAAGGAAAAGGGTGAGCTCAACTAGCCTAGTAAAGAATATTATGACCAAGATAATATAGAACAAATTATCGTTAGTCTTCAACAGGGAAAAATCTAATAGAATACAATAGACAACAAGTTTTAAATCAATATTCATGGTGGAAATAATAATTCATTAGAAGAGTTAAATAGAGAATGAAATCTACTATCTTCTATATATGAATTTAAAAGTCCATCATCAATATTTTATCCTATAACATCAATCAACATATATCTAGAATCAAATATTCATCTTTCTTTCTCTGAGCCAAAGATATTTACCGGTTGGTCGTGTTCATCTAAACACCTGTTCATCTTTGCACTACGGGCCAAAGATATTCATCAGAAATTATTAATCTTTGCACTACAGGCCAAAGATATTCAATTATATCATCATTTAGGACTGAGGATGATGAAAAATATTTTAAAGAAAACGAATCCAGTGAAACAAAAGAATAAATATTAAGGATTTTGTATTTTGGTTTATTCCATGTCCAAAAATACCTCATAAATAATCATAGTGGAGTAAAATTCAAGAATGATCAAAATATGGATACAATTAAAGCTAGTATCCATAATAGATATTTTTGACGAAAAATAAAAATTTAATTTTTCTGTGAATAGTGCCGTATTCGTGAATAGTGTCAGATATCGTAAATAGTGTCGTATCGTGAATAGTAACCCCAAACACTAAAAGACAAGAATTTTCAAAGAAAAATACTCACAATATTTTGACATAATGATATTGAAAGAATTAATATCATTTTTTAAAAAAAAATATCCACTTACCTCGTAAAGGCAAGTCTTACTTAGTTGAAACAGGATATAGGCTATAACTTGAACTTGCTTAGTATAGCAACACTCAAAGTATTAAAATACTCACAAGAATATGCTCGATATATCGAGAGAGAGAGAGAGAAAACTTCAGTTTCTGGTGTGATTTTCAATTCTAACCTAAGCACCCTATTTATAGGAAAATGCTTAGAACACCAAAGCAAAAAATTGAATAAGATAATACTATTTATAAATTAAAATCCTACGCACACTTTTACCAAATTGATTTCAACCATTTTACACACATGCCCACAAAATGAAAAAAAATGTTTTCTTTTAAAAAATTATTTAAAACTTCAAAAATCAATTATTTGAACTTGGGACTTCAATAATTCATAATAAATAGCCCTTTTATCGGAAAAATTTGAACCTCATGTCCTTTCCATGGAAATTCCATTTCTCTACAACTTTGCGGAAGAAAATTTTCAAATTTCAAAGCGAAGTTGGTAAAGAAATCCACAAGCAGAGCGATTTTACAAATTTATAATCAAATTCGGTCAAGAAATGGGCCCATGAGACATGTTTAACATGTTTTAAACATTTTTTACAACAAAAATACTCATCCTCCTCATATACTCATATATCCCACATTCATTGTAAAAAATATCCCCATTATTATATTATATATATAATAAATAATTATTTTTTATCGAGAAAAGATAAAATATTAATTTTCAACAATTGTCACATTAAAACTTTTCTCCGTCTATATCCACATAAAATGAATATTTTCCTTATCATATAAATCAATAATTAATTATTTATAAATAATATTCTGAGAATCACAATCTTGTGACTAAGTAGTTCTAGGAAGAAGGGGCTTTCGATAAGGATTTCTCTTCTTGGTAGCATGATTAGGTGACCAAACCTCTCCTTAGATGAGAACTTTCTAGACATTGCCAATAATGTTATCTAATAATATTATTAGGATAATATGAATTATTGCTCCGATAATAAAAAAATCTTGTGTAGTGACAATTATTAAAACAAAAGTAATATAAAATATCAACGTAGTAATTATTGAATCAATAAAAAATAAAATACTGAACAGTAATTACTATAACAATTATTGAGTAGTGTCTTCTTTACGTAAGAATCAATAATTGGTGCAATACCACGTGTCTTCTTGTGCAACAACGCATTATTCTTGTATTTTAACCACCGGTATTCTATGATATTACTTGATAATAACTACGTTATTTATAAATAACTTATACTTGTCGTTTTCTTCATTCAATCACTTTTAGTTATGGGGCCCACACAAATTTGCTTGGCAGGTAAATTACGAATATTCCCAAACGGTAAGAATATTCCACGACCAAACGAATATTCTCAGATAAAATGAATATTTTATAACCACTTTAAAATATTTGCGCATTTTACCCATAACTAACCACATTAATCAAATCAACCCTTACTATTTCAAAATAATAAATAGAGGAAATTTAATTTTATTTATAATAAGTTGGGGTCTTACACCACAACGGAAGTATTGTCGTAGTTAAAAAACGACAAAATTATCATTTTATAAAAATAACTACGAAAGTGTTACCGTTAAAAAACCGTTGAACTACTCGGTAGTAAAAGTATAGTAATCTGTGATATAGTAGTACGAGGGTATTGATTATTGATGCTTACATGATAAGTCACTCGCGATTATACTCAATTATTGCTACGAAGAATTTAACGCATCATATCTCTCATATTATTGATTCAATTATTGTCACAAAGATCATCTCGCATTATATGATATATTATTAAATCAATAATTGAGAGGCGACAAAGTTATTCATATTATTAAATTACAATATTTATAATGTCTAGAAGTTACATCAAAGAGAGGTTTGGTCATCTAATTGCGGCATGATAAAGAGAAATCCTTATCGGAAAGCCCCCTCTTTCCTGGGAACGACCTGGTTGTTAAATATTGTTAGTTATAATATTAATGATGAATAAGTTCGTGTTAATTAAAGATGAATTTGATAGTTCCATTGTGTTGGGATTATTAGTATTAGTGGAAATTGACATCTATTCCGATGATAATTGATGTCTGGGGGTTATATTGATAAATCGGGTAATTTATCGGATAAATGAGCAATTAATTGCTACTAATTCACATACTTATATAACTATTTGTTCACATGTATGTACTATTGAATCAAATTCTTATACTATTAGGGGAGTTGGTGCAAGATTGATAATACTTGCATGACTAAGTTAAAAATGGAGGTATAGATGGAGTCTTATATCGTAATTCAGTATTTTCACATGATTATAACTATTGGTTCACATGATTGAACTATTGATTCACATTATTTACTATTAGGAGAGGTGGTGCAAGTTTGATAATACTTGCAGAACTAAATTATAAAGGAAAGAAAAGTTGGAGGTATTGTACTGTAATATTTCGAGCCCCAAAACGTGCAATTATCGAAACTATATTTTCCTATAAATAGAAGCTCATTCTTCCTTCATTTCTCATCAATTCACTAAAGCTACAGAGCATTTATTATAGAGAGAAATTATAGAGAGAAAGAAGAAGAGAAGTTTGTTACCTCACTATTCCAGTATCCAGTTTTCTTCTAAGGTAAGGGATATTATTTGTTGTACTCGTAAGGGGTATTATTTCTTTCTTATTCATGAAGAGAACTTCTATTATTCCATTCTTTATTATTCTGTTGGAATAACGTGTATACGCGGGCTACCCTATACTTGGTGAAATTCTTCTGTTATTCCATTCTTTATTATTCTGTTGGAATAACCTGTTTATGCGAAGTACCGCATACATGGTGAAATTCTTATAATATTCCGTTCTTTATTATTATGTCGAATATCACATGCGTGCGCGTTACGCTGTGGGACGGGTTCCATTATTTATTATTCATCGTCGAATATCTTTATCTCGTGCATTTACGCAGGACTCTGGTTCCATTATTTATTATTCATTTGAAATATCTCAGCCGCTTGCGTGCACGCGTGTACCGGTTCCATTATTTATTATTTCATTGGGAATAACACGTCTGCATGCGATCTATCGCACGCATGGTGAATCCTTTTGTTATTCCATTCTTTATTATTCATTGGAATAACTTTGTCATGTGGATTACTACATGCATGGTGAATGATCCTTTGTATTCATTCTTTATTAAATTGTGGAAATGATCTGTCTACGTGGATTACCGTACAGCGGGTGAAAATCCATTTGCAGTTTCATATATTTTATTATACTCAGTTGATTAAAGTTTTGACTTCTATACTCCATGAAATTAGTAGAATATCATGGATATTTGCGCTTCATCCAGTATCTTTTCATGGAAATATTCTTCTAAGCATTCTTGAAATTTACTATACAAAGAAGTATCATGTTGACAATTCGGACATTATTGAGTTCAGGATAAATTAACTTATAAGTCTTTAAAATTTATTCTTGAACTTGTTTTATTGAATTATTATGTCATTGTCATGATGAGTTATGTTGGTTATTATGTGAAAACATGAAAGTTTCTTAGAAATCACAAAGGGTTGAAAATCAGATTTTGGTGAAAATGGAACATGAAATTCAATTGACCATATCTCCTATTATATTTCGAATTTTTGAGTGTGGTCAAGTTCTAGAGTTAGATCTATGAGTTTCCTAACTTATCCAAGTTGAATCACTAGAAAAGGTGTTATAGATTTTCGTGTGGACTGATTTTAGCAAAGCACGAAAAAGTGAAAAATAGGAAAAAACTACTGCCCAGATTTTTAAAAGGGCATTTCGGCCACTTAATTTGTGAGAAAAATTCCGGCCTTTTGGGACATGAAAGTATATGGTATAAATAACCTCATGTCCAAAAATGAGCTCATTCCAACTTAAAATGAGCAAGTTATGATTATTTCAATATTTAGGTTTTTATGATTTAAAACGCTTATACTTAGGAGTTTTATAACTCGATGACCATGAAATTTAAACTGGAAGCTCAAGTTAACATGTGTAAGATCCTGCCAAGATTTGGGAATTTCTGGAGTTAAACTTGAGGTAGATAATTTCTTAAGGAATTAATTAGAAATTGATTTTTTTAAAATAGTAAATAAATTTTAAAAATTCTTAGAAAAATATATGTTCAATGTGGGACTATATTTTGCTAAATCCCAGAAAAGAAATATTTTTGAGACTGATTTGGTATTTTTCATGAAAATAATCTAGTTATGAGTAAATAAATTAAATATATTATGTGAAGTAACAAAGTTGGAAAATATGATTTTATGGCTTGGGAATCCTATATAGGGTATATGCAGATTTTTGATAAGGGATTTGATCATTGGTGATGAAATCTTATGAGTAGGGCATTTTTGAATGATTAAATATATTATTTGGTAAAGTGTAAACAATTGAAATAAATTGTTTATAAGTTTAAGGAGTGATTAAAATATTGTTATAATATTAATAATATTAGATAATGAGTTTATTAAGTGATTGATAATATTTGGATAAATGTAAAGTCTTTAATATTTATCCTTGTTTTCGTTTGATTAATGCTTATATCATTGTCATCATCCTCATGCTTATATGGTGATGAAAGTTATCTTTGGCTTACGTGCAAAGATGGACTGTTGATTATTGGTTTTATAATTGTATATCTTTGGCTTACGTGCAGAGATGGACTTGGTATGATTCTGACCAGGGATCATTCGGTATAATCATGACCCGTAATGTTATAGATAATGTGGTAAAAGTCCTCATTGATCGTAGTGCATTGATGGACAGCTATTGGTATGATTATAACCAGGGATTATTCGGTATAGTCATGACCATTGATGATTTAATGAATATCCTTGGCCCGTAGTGCAGGGATGATTCGATGATGTGGTTTATTTATTAAGATGAGTCTCAGCGATAAAAATTGATGAAAACATTTTAAATCATAGAAGTTAGTAGATATCATGCTCTACTTGACT
Source organism: Panax quinquefolius (assembly GCA_020205615.1). NCBI lineage: Eukaryota > Viridiplantae > Streptophyta > Magnoliopsida > Apiales > Araliaceae > Panax > Panax quinquefolius. Next base: position 106,181,651 of record CM035164.1, on the reverse strand, counting down.
CTTCTAATGGATTATTTGTTTCGCTGCAGTTAAACTTGATGTCTATTGTATTTTATCAGTTTAACACTGTTGAAGGCTAATGATAATTTATTCTGCATTATCTTAGTCATAATATTTCTTACTGGGCTAGTTGAGCTCACCCTTTTGCTTTCATTGTTCTCTTAAGGAAATGAGAACATAGCAGGGACTAGTCGGGGAACGGAGTGATGGTCCAGATGATAGCATTAGTAGTTCTCACTATTCTAGGAAATAGTGTGATAATAAATATAATGAGGACTCCATTGAGTTTGTATATTGTCTAGAAGACAATATTCTAATTGAAACTCCCAGCTTATATTTTGTCGTATTTTACACGACAGTTGTATAATTAAGTTTGTGTTTGTATTCTGTATCATGTATTTGGCGACTCAAGATGGGTGATGTATACCTGTTTTGGGGACGTCACAAGCTGGCTATAATTCAACAATATAATTGTGAATTAGCAGGAACAAACTTTTGACTGAGCAAGTATTATACATGAATAAATATATCTGGACCAACTGATAATGAAGGTGATCAGCATTTTATACCTGACTTATACATGCAATATGTACATAGTACAATTCATGGCAACCAACAATGATTAACCATAAGCTTATCTGAATGAAACAACTCTTAATAGAGTTAAGTAAAAATAAACTTGCCTGAACCATTGATTACCGCTACGCAATTTTTATCGCTTTATCCGAAGACCTAATATTAGTAATATAGATCTCCAATATTAGAATAATATCATCACAATATAATACTATTATATATATACATAGAATAACCTAAACACATAACACATAACCTATCGATATATATAACACACATAAGAATCAAGATTCATTTTCACCGACTTGAATAAAATAAAATTCTAAAGTCCCACTTGATTACAGTCGGAAAACTCACGAGTTTAAGTTCAATTAAACTCTAGCTAAACGCTTAACTATTATCTAAGATAATTTTAATAATAGTCGAAATATTTTTTCAAGTCTCATAATAATTTTTAAATAATTATTACTATTTATCTTGATTTTCCAATCATTAAAAAAACATATTTAAATAAATTAAATACCACATAATTCCATTATCATTAATATTTATTTATAATCAAATATTAATGAAAATCATCACTTAATATTATAATATATTTATAATATATCAAAGTATTTTTAATACCTTAAAATCATATATTTATATGATTTTTAAACAATTAAATTCATTATCCGATAATTGCTATTAATATTAAAATGATAAAATATCAAAAGTTATATTTTATAACTTAAAATATTTTTCTAACCTTAAATCATTTTTATATGATTTATAAATCATTAATTCTATTTTTCTATAATTTATTTTATATATTTATTAAATAAAATAATTATCATTAATATGAATTAATTAATGAAATTCATCACAAAATATTAAAAGTCATTAAAATAACTTAAAATATTTTTTATACCAAAATATTATTTTCATGATTTTTATGTATTAAAATCATTTTTAAATAAATTATTTAATATTATAATTAAATAAATTAAATACTATTTATATTCCAAAAATATTAAATATTTATGAAATATACTCTAAATAATTAAAAATTATTTTTCAGACTTTAAAATAATTTTTCGGAATTTATTAAGTATTTTTAATAATTAAAAACTATTTAAATCGGTTTATTTAATTAATAAAATTGATTTTCAAAATTAATTGTCGCTAAAGGGCCCTATAGCGACATACCCGTCGCTCTAGGTGTTCTTGGGCTGTTCTTGAGCTTCAAAGTCAGTTTACAGGTTAGCTAGTTTGACCATGATTTTATCTACGTTCCTAATGTATTCTGGGCTTGCTACGGGTCATTGGATGAGGATGATTGATCTCATGATCATTTGTGTGGAGACACTAAAACAAGTATGTAGGTGCTTATTAGAGAATAAGTTCCTTTGAAGCGTGACTCGCTAAGGAATACCTAATGGAGTTTTACTGCATCGATAGGAATTCTGTGTAGTGATAGTAGACAAATGATCCTTAGACTTGAGATCATCATAGTATCTTATATATAATGAATTACACTTTGACTTATTCCTTAAGACTCTTAGAGTATATCAAAAGGTATGCTTGGGTATAATAAGTTATATATGAAGATAATGAATGATCGATAAAGAATCTACCACTTACAGTAAAAGGAGAAATGTCTATGTGATTCGATAAATGACAACCCGGGAATCCTTGGCGAGGTGGAATGAAATTAGAAAGTAGTTTCTAATTTGCATTCATTAGGAGTTAATGCATTTAGGAATCGAAATACATATAATTAAATAGAATAAGACTTGTGATAATTTCGTATGCCTTATATTTAATTGGGACATTGTATGGTGGAAGGATTGAATTATGCGGTAACTATTTACTCAAAGGTTCTTTTATGATTAATGTTGAAATCTATATTATCCGGAAAGTCGTTGATCGCTAGGAGGCTTATCCCTATTGTAGAATAAATATTATTTATTTAAATAAATTATTTGTTTAATTTATTTATTTAAATGAGATTAGAATTGTTCTAATTGATTTATTCACAACCTAGGTTTAATATGGAGAACCTAAAGGGTCACACCATAAAAGGAAGAATAATTATTTAAGAAGTTAATGGCATAATTGTAATAATATATTAAGTATATTTAATTTAATCTATGGTGATAGAATAAATTAAATAGCTTAATATTTATTATTTAATATTTAGAAATATTAAATATAAATTAATAAGAGAGTCTTATTAATATTATTACAATTATTATTATTTTAATTTCTAAAAGGTTTAGGAATTAATTTAATATAAGTACTTTCTCATTTATTCCTAATTGGATTAGGAAAGAAAATTAGTTAAAGGAGTTTAATTAATTACCCCTAATAGGATTAGGGAGCCCATTTAATTAAAAGAGTTTAATTAAATAAATAATACCTTATTTTAATTAAAATAGGTTACATGATATCTTTATAAGAGAGTCTTATATCGGATATCTAATATACGTAATTCAAGAGTTGGAGAATCGCCTCCTTTTTTATCTGAGATAGGAAAAACTAGGGTTTGAGCAATACCCTACTTCTTGATAATTATTCTTCTTTGGTGGATCACTATAGAGGCCATACACTTGGGTGGCTTACATTGATCAAAGGAAGGAATCAAACCGGAGATTCAAGGAGATCGCGGAGAAGTAGGAGGTGAACTCGTGCATTGAGGAAGCTTCGTTTCTACAAGGGTATGATTTCATAATTTCTTATTCTTCGTTTAATTAATAATATGCATAAAGGATGATCAAGTAATTGGTTTGTGAAAAAATTTTAAAATCGATTTTATTTCGCCCGCTAAATTTTTCAATTTGATTCTTTACTTTGATTTTCATAAAACCTTACGGTGGTATCGAGCCAAACTTTATCGCGAATTATTAATTATTTTGATTCCATATATGTATGGGTATGTATTTTGAATAATTTATTGGGCATAAATTGTTGTATAAAATTATTATTTTATGAAAAAAAAAAAAATTAAAAACAGTAACTTTCTTTGTTTCACGCCAATCAAGTATAGCAAAATCCTTGAAGTAATATAATATATATATATATATATATATATATATATATATGCTTGTAAGCGTATTGAAAAAATAAATAATAATAATAAAGCTTCACATCATATACATGAATTAGAAGATATGTAACGCTTTTTTTTTTTAAGGATGCTTTTAAGGCGGTTTTGTTGCGGTGGTTATTTATGACTTGTATTTTTTTTTTAAGAGGCTAGTCATAGTATATATATATATATATATATATATATATATATATATATATATATATATATATATATATATATATTGTTAGCAATATTGCAAAAGCGAGTCAAATACGCGTTGATAATAAAGTAGGACTTTTATTATTTTATATATATATATATATAAAATTGTTATATATATATTAATCTTAATAATTTTATAATTAAAATAAAAGAGTTTATTTTAATCTTGAAATTGGATTTCATGCTGACATAAAATTGCTCATTAAATGATACTCATATATATATGGAATGATTTTATTTATTGATACATATGATGATATGTATGATAATAAATGGGATTGATTATGGATGATTGACCAATATGATTGGATTTATTTTAGTTGGATGTTTGAATGAATGGGTTTTATTAAATGGGTCTGCGTACCTCGTCTTTTACGCTTTTCTTCTTGATGTAAATTCTATCTCTCTCTATGTACTTCCCTTTTCACGATCGAGGTTTCTATTTAAATTAAATAGTTTATGTAATAGGACTAGTTAGAATTTTTTGAAGAACCAAGATCAAGGAGCAAGGAGCGCTTAAAAGACCCGATTTGTAATGGAGCAGGGTTTAAATGTAATAGTTATATTTTAATGTTTATTCTTTGCACCCTAGGGTTTGACCTTTTGGTTCACTTGGTGGCTCTAGTGAACCAAACTAGAATAAAAGTCCATAATCAATCCGGGTAGAATATAGTATTATATATGTGCATGCTAGTATTATATATTATATATTATGCAAACATGCTTCGCATGTTTAATAATATGACGCGTATTTTATATATATATTTGCATGCGCGCTAAACAAGATGAGACAAATAATAACAAATCCCTCAAAGTTTTTATATATTAAGTCTTAAGCGTTCAAAGATATTTAGAATATCGAGCGTCGCCTTCTAGCATGATAAAATTAATAGAGTATTAAATATTTAATATGAGTTTGTTGTGTCACCACAAGGCAAGTATTAAGTATTTAAGATGTTAATTTATCACATTTGATGCTTATAAAGAAAATTGAACAATATTGTTTTGTTGTGTCACCACCTGAGGCGATATTTTCTTTTTGAATATATGGAAGTGCTAGGTTGGACTTAACTTAGATAATTTTGATTCGGATGTGCCACCACTTGATCAAAATAATCTAAGAGGCAAAACATAAGGAGTTACATGTTGATGTAATTGACAAGGTGTTGTCTACCTATTTATTTATATATAGTTTGTTGTGTCACCACAAGGCTATATATATTTGAAATGGGATCCTTATTCTCACTAGCAAAACTTTAATTAGATTTTTTAGAACTATATAAATGAGGGTAATATAGTTTGAAGAAAATAGTGGGAGATACCAATATAAAATAAGACCTAATTTATTTTGGTAATTAATAAATGAATGTTTGCTAAAATATTATCTTTTTACATGTAGAATTTTGAAAATGTCACATTCACTAATTTCACTGCGTAGCATACTTGATGTTAACAAACCCCGGACCCAGAACTACACGAATTTGGTTAAGGAATCGATAATTGTTCTCACTCTTTGAAAAGATTTCTTATGTCCTAAATTCGCCTGATACACTGCAAAAGTTGCGAGGCGACCTCGAGGAAGAGATTGCTACTTTTAAGCGTGGCAAGATGATGCATCTGTGGCTCAATGCATCATGCTCTCATCCGTGAGTAACGAGCTTGTTGTCGGCATGAAAACATGGATGCTCCTACTATGCTTCTTGCACCTTGGAGAGTTGTATGGTGAAGCAAAGTATGATCGCTAGATATGAAATATCTAAGGAGCTCTTAGATCTCGGATTTAATGAGGGCACCTTCTAGTTGAGACTCATGTCCTAAGATGATGATCAATTGATTGAACGTCTTGAATGACTTGGGTTCGTCGTGGATGGGGAGTTGAGTCGAGATTTAGTCTTGCGATCACTCCCCGGACACCTTCTCACAATTTGTTGTGAATTTTCACATGAACAAGTTGGATGTCGACTTACTGAATTACTTAACATGTTGAAAAGCTGCTGAAGGTCACTTCCCATCCAAGAAGAACCATGTCTTCTTGGTGGATGATTCTTCCAAGAAAGGAAGAGGCCCAAGGTATCTTCCGAAAGGAAGAAATCCAAGAAGGCTAAAGGGAAAGCGAAAGTGAAGGATCAAAGAAACACGATCCATTAGCAAAGGAATTTGCTTCCATTGCAATAAGCAAGGTCCTTTGGAAGAGGCTGCAAGGATTATCTGGCGAACAAAAGCGAAGAAGCTTGAGAAGCTTGAATCCTAATCGAGGTTTGTTTATGATTGAAATTAATTTTCCGAAAGTCGATCTTCTACTTGGGTATTGGATCTGGGATGTGGTTCTCACATATGTAATAATATGTGGGGTGGTCGGAAGTAGAAAGTCGAAGCAAGGATGAGGTCGTCTACGAGTGGGAAATGGAGCAAAAGTTCTTTGCATTAGCTATATAGGGACTTATTGTTTTTACGCTTACTGGGCAAGTTCATTAATTTAAATAATTGTTATTTTGTTCCAAATATCATTAGAAACATTATTTCTATCTCTGTATTGGATATGGATGGTTTTAATATTATAATAAAGAACAACAGTTGTTCCATTTATAATGATAATGTTTTATATGGTGTTGGTAATTTGCTGAAATGGACTTTATATACTTGACTTGCATGAAAATATATTTCAAATTGAACAAACTAAGAAAAGGAAAAGAGATGATGTTAATTATACCTTCATGTGTACTTTGTAGACTCGGTCGTATTAATGAAACAAGATTATCCAAGTTGCATAAAGATGGGCTCCTAGAGCTATCGATTATGAATCATATCCAACTGTGAATCTTGTCTCATGGGTAAAATGACTAAATCTCCTTTTAGTGGAAAAGGAGAAAGATTCTGAGAGTTGTTAGCGTTAGTACACACGAGATGTATGTGGACCTATGACAACTAATCGCATACGAGGAGGTATTCTTATTTTATTACATTCAGCGGCGACCACTCAAGATTTGGATATGTGTATTTAATGAAATACAAATCTGAATCATTTGAAAAGTTCAAAGAGTTTGAAGTGAAGTTGAGAAGAAAAGCTGGTAAGAGTATTAAGATTCTTCGATCGATCGAGGAGGAGAATACTTAAGTGGTGAGTTTCTCAATTGTCTCAAAGAAAATGGTATAATCTCACAATGGACTCCACCGGGACGCCACAAATGAATGGTGTATCGAAAGGAGAAATCGAACATTATTGGACATGGTTCGATCTATGATGAGCTTTACTGACCTTTCGGTTTCATACGGGGATATGCCCTAGAATCATTTGCATACCTACTTAACAAAGGTACCTACAAAATCCGTCCCCAAGACCCATATATGAGTTATGGGCCGGGAGGAAACCAAATCTTAAGCATGTTAAGACTTGGGGTTGTCAAACTTATGTCAAAAAGTTTGAAAAGCGATAAAGTGCTGCAGACTAGATCGACAAATGTAGATTTGTGGGATACCTAAAGAAACATCGGGGTATTATTTCTATCATCCAAGTGATCAAAAGGTGTTTGTTGCGAAACATGCCGCCTTCTTGGAAAAGGAGTTTATCCTTGAAGGGGTCGATTGGGAGTAAGATATATCTTGAAGAGGTTCAAGAACCACAAAATACTACGGATCAAAGTGAGGTACCTAACCAAGTAGAGATTCATACATACCACACCACATTCGTAAAACGGAAGAGTACCAAAGATGCAGAGACGGTATGGACTTGTCATAGAAGATGACAATGAAGTGCGCATCATAGATGATGATGATCCATTGAATTACTGAGCAGGCTATGAGTATTAAAGACTCGGAGAAGTGGGCGAAGCCATGAAATCGAGATGGACTCCATGTATGAGAACCAAGTATGGACTTTGGTCTCACCACTTTGAAGGCATTAAGCCTATTGGGTGTAAATGGGTCTTTAAAAAAAAGCTGGAGCAGATGGCAAGGTAGAGACCTATAAGGCCCATTTGGTTGCAAAAGGTTTCAAACAAAGACAAGGAGTTGACTATGGCGAAACCTTCTCACCGATAGCAATGCTCAAGTCCATTCGATTTTGCTTGCGATTGCGACTTACCGTGACTACTGAAATCTGGCGGATGGGCGTGAAAGCGGCCTTCCTCGATGGGAAACTTGAGGAGGATGTGTATATGACACAACGGAAGGATTTGTTTCAAAGGTTGGAATAAATCAAGTACGTAAGCTTCTGACGATCCATTTATGGATTAAAACAAGCTTCCGTGGGTGGAACATCCGTTTTGATGAGACAATCAAAAGTTTGATTTTATCAAAATGAGGATGAACCATGTGTGTACAAGAAGGTTAGTGGGATATTTGTTTCATTCCTTGTATTATATGTTGATGATATATTGCGATAGGGAATGATATTCTATCTTTAAACAATTAAAATCGGTTATCTAAACACTTCTCCATGAAGGACTTGGGAGAAGCATCCACATATTTTGGGGATAAAGATCTATAGAGATAGATCTAATAGGATGCTTGGCTTGTCCCAAGGAACGATACATTGACTTGATGCTAAAAAGGTTTAGCATGGAAGATTCCAAAAAGAGGTCTCATCTTAGATGAGCCATGGAATACATCTCTCCAAGAAACAAGTCCCAAAGACACTGAGGAGAGAGAAAGCCAGTATGAGTAAGATTCCTTATGCTTGACAATAGGATCTATCATATGCTGGTATGATGATGTACTTAGACCAGATGTCGCTCATGCACTTAGTGTAACAAGCGAGATATCGGTCGAATCCGGGGAGAAGAACTTTGGAAGGCGGTGAAAAATATCCTAAAGTACTTAAGAAGAACTAAGGATGTATTTCTTGTCTACGGTGGGTGCGAATTAAAACTAGAAGGCTTCACGGACTCAAGTTTTCAAAGCAGACCAAGATGATGATAAATCCGTTTGGGGTATGTGTTTACCTTAAGCGGTGGCGCGATGAGTTGGAAAAGTTCAAGCAATGACGATTCTTGATTCGATGTGAGCGAGTACATGGCGCAAGTGAAGGCTGAAAAGGAAGCTGTTTGGATGAAGAAGTTCATTACCAAACTTGGTGTGGTTCCTAGCATTAAAGGACCGGTGCCTTTGATACGTGACAACACTGGAGGTACATTGCAAAGCTAAGGAACCCGGTCTCATCGAAATCCAAACACGTGTTGCGGCGATTTCATTTGATCGGAGAGATCATTGAAAGAGAGCGTCACCACGGAGGCGTGTGGACTCTCAAGGCAATATTGCGAGATCCATTTACTAAAGCGTTAACGCAATGGCGGTTTGATCGTCACTTAGAGAAGATGGGTATGAGATACCACGGCGATTGGCTTTAGTGCTGAGTGGGAGATTGAAAGTATTATGCATACAAGCCGATCATGTATGATGATAAAGCATATCTTGTGTAATCAATCTTATTTATTTATTAATAAAAGAATTATTTATTAAAGGCATTTATTATCTACATGGTCTTTGTTTTAAAAATATGTGATAAACCCATAGTTTTAAGCAACGCTTTTAGAATAATGATGATGATCATTCTAATGAGATCTAAATTCTTAGAAAGCTTAAAAATAAAATAGTTCCCAATCATTGGATTACTAAATTGGGGATTAGTGAATCAGGATAGATTGGTACATATCGTTGCTTGCTCATTGGATGAGGATGATTGATCTCATGATCATTTGTGTGGAGACACTAAAAGCAAGTATGTAGGTGCTTATTAGAGAATAAGTTCTTTGAGCGTGACTCGCTAAGGAATACCTAATGGAGTTTTACTTACTGTCGATAGGAATTCTGTAGTGATAGTAGTACAAATGATCCTTAGACTTGAGATCATCATAGTATCTTATATATAATGAATTACACTTTGACTTATTCCTTAAGACTCTTAGAGTATATCAAAGGGTATGCTTGGGTGTAATAAGTTATATATGAAGATAATGAATGATCGATAAAGAATCTACCACTACTAGTAAAAGGAGAAATGTCTATGTGATTCGATAAAGGATGACCGAGGAATCCTTGGCGAAGGTGGAATGAAATTAGAAAGTAGTTTCTAATTTGCATTCATTAGGAGTTATGCATTTAGGAATCGAAATACATATAATTAAATAGAATAAGACTTGTGAGTAATTTCATGTCTTATATTTAATTGGGACATTGTATGGTGGAAGGATTGAATTATGCGGTAACTATTTACTCAAAGGTTCTTTTATGATTAATGTTGAAATCTATATTATACGGAAAGTCGTTGATCGCTAGGGAGGCTTATCCCTATTGTAGAATAAATATTATTTATTTAAATAAATTATTTGTTTAATTTATTTATTTAAATGAGATTAGAATTGTTCTAATTGATTTATTCACAATAGGTTTAATATGGAGAATCTAAAGGGTCACACCATAAAAGGAAGAATAATTATTTAAAAGTTAATGGCATAATTGTAATAATATGTTAAGTATATTTAATTTAATCTATAGTGATAGAATAAATTAAATAGCTTAATATTATTATTTAATATTTTAGAAATATTAAATATAAATTAATAAGAGAGAGTCTTATTAATATTATTACAATTATTATTATTTTAATTTCTAAAAGGTTTAGGAATTAATTTAATATAAAGTACTCTCATTTATTCCTAATTGGATTAAGAAAGAAAATTAGTTAAAGGAGTTTAATTAATTACCCCTAATAGGATTAGGGAGCCCATTTAATTAAAAGAGTTTAATTAAATAAATAATACCTTATTTTAATTAAAATAGGGTTACATGATATCTTTATAAGAGGAGTCTTATATCAGATATCTAATATACGTAATTCCAAGAGTTGGAGAGTACGCCTCCTTTTTCTATACAGATAGGAAAAACTAGGGTTTGAGCCAAAACCCCTACTTCTTGATAATTATTCTTCTTTGGTGGATCACCTATAGAGGCCATACACTTGGGTGACTTACATTGATCAAAGGAAGGAATCAACCCGAAGATTTAAGGAGATCGCGGAGAAGTAGGAGGTGAACTCGTACCTGAGGAAGCTCGTTTCTACAAGGGTATAATTTCATAATTTCTTATTCTTTGTTTAATTAATAATATGCATAAAGGATGATCCGGGTAATTGGTTTGTGAAAAAATTTTAAAATCTGATTTTATTTCGCTTCCGCTAAATTTTTCAATTTGATTGCTACTTTGATTTTCACAAAACCTTACAGTAGTATCAAAGCCAAACTTTATGTGAATTATTAATTATTTTGATTCCATATATGTATGGGTATGTATTTTGAATAATTTATTGGGCATAAATTGTTGTATAAAATTATTATTTTATGAAAAAAAAAAAATTTACAAAAACCGTAACCTGCTATTTCACTCCAATCAAGTATAGCAAAATCCTAGAAGTATATATATATATATATATATATATATATATATATATATATATATATATATATATTCAGTAAACGTATTAAAAAAAAAAATAATAATAATAAAGAAGCTTGTCAATCACTTGTACATGAATTAGAAGATGGCAGGTAATGTTTTTTTTAAGGATGCTTTACAAGGGCGGTTTTGTTGCAGGCGGTTATTGTAGCAACTTGTATTTTTTTTTTTAAGGGGGGCCGTATTATTATATATATATATATATATATATATATATATATATATATATATATATATATATATATATATATATATATATATATATTGTTAGCAATATTGCAAGCGGTGTCAAGCCACATTGATAATAAAGTAGGACTTTTATTATTTTATTATATATATATATATATATATATATATTAATCTTAATAATTTTATAATTAAAATAAAAGAGTTTATTTTAATCTTGAAATTGGATTTCATGCAACATAAAATTGCCCATTAAATGATACTCATATATATATGGAATGATTTTATTTATTGATACATATGATGATATGTATGATAATAAATGGGATTGATTATGGACAATTGACCAATATGATTGGATTTATTTTAGTTGGATGTTTGAATGAATGGGTTTTATTAAATGGGGTCTGCGTACCTCGTCTTTTCTGGTTTTCTTCTTGATGTAAATTCTATCTCTCTCTCTATGTACTTCCCTTCGATGGCGATCGAGGTTTCTATTTAAATTAAATAGTTTATGTAATAGGACTAGTTAGAATTTTTGAAGAACCAAGATCAAGGAGCAAGGAGCGCTAAAAGACCAGATTTGTAATGGAGCAGGGTTTAAATGTAATAGTTATATTTTAATGTTTATTCTTTGCACCCTAAGGGTTTGACCTTTTGGTTCGCTTGGTGGCTCTAGTGAACCAAACTAGAATAAAAGTCCATAATCAATCAAGGGTAGAATATAGTATTCTATATATGCATGCTAGTATTATATATATATATATATTATGCAAACATGCAGCATGTTTAATAATATACGCGTATTTTATATATATATATTTGCATGCATGGCTAAACAAGATGAGACAAATAATAACAAATCCCTCAAAGTTTTTATATATTAAGTCTTAAGCGTTCAAAGATATTTAGAATATCGAGCGTCGCGCCTTCTAGCATGATAAAATTAATAGAGTATTAAATATTTAATATGAGTTTGTTGTGTCACCACAAGGCAAGTATTAAGTATTTAAGATGTTAATTATCACATTTGATGCTTATAAAGAAAATTGAACAATATTATTTTGTTGTGTCACCACAAAGGCGATATTTTTCTTTTTTGAATATATGGAAGTGCTAGGTTGGACTTAACTTAGATAATTTTGATTCGGATGTGCCACCACTTGATCAAAATAATCTAAGAGGCAAAACATAAGGAGTTACATGTTGATGTAATTGACAAGGAGTTGTCTACCTATTTATTTATATATAGTTTGTTGTGTCACCACAAGGCTATATATATTTGAAATGGGATCCTTATTCTCACTAGCAAAAACTTTAATTAGATTTTTTTGAACTATATAAATGAGGTAATATAGTTTGAAGAAAATAGTGGGAGATACCAATATAAAATAAGACCTAATTTATTTTGGTAATTAATAAATGAATGTTTGCTAAAAATATTATCTTTTACATGTAGAATTTTGAAAATGTCACATTCACTAATTTCCTCTGCGTAGCATACTTGATGTTAACAAACCTGGCCAGGACCGAACTACTGCAATTTGGTTAAGGATTCGAGAATTGTTCTCACTTACGAAAAGATTTCTTATGTCCTAAATTTGCCGTACTCGCAAAAGTTTGAGAGATGACCTCCGAGGAAGAGATTGCTACTTTAAACAAAGTGGCAAGATGATGCATCTGTGTCTCAATGCATCATGCTCTCATCCATGAGTAACGAGCTTGCCACAAGATGAAAAACATGGATGCTCCTCTTATGCTTTCTTGCACCTTGAGAGTTGTATGGTGAGCAAAGTAGGATCGCTAGATATGAAATATCTAAGGAGCTCTTCCGATCTCGGATGATCGAGGGCACTACTAGTTGAGACTCATGTCCTAAAGATGATCAATCGATTGAACGTCTTGGGACGACTTGGGTTCGTCATGGATGGGGAGTTGAGTCAAGATTTAGTCTTGCGGTCACTCCCGGACACCTTCTCACAATTTGTTGTGAATTTTCACATGAACAAGTTGGATGTCGACTTGCACGAATTACTTAACATGTTGAAATCGTCAAGGTCACTTCCCATCCAAGAAGAACCATGTCTTATTGGTGGATGATTCTTCCAAGAAAAGGAAGAGGCCCAAGGTATCTTACGAAAGGAAGAAATCCAAGAAGGCTAAGGAAAGGCGAAAGTGAAGGATCAAAAGAAACTGATCCGACTAGCAAAGGAATTTGCTTCCATTGCAATAAGCCGGGTCACTGGAAGAGGAACTGCAAGGATTATCTCGCAGAACAAAAGCAGAAGAAGCTTGGAGAAGCTTCGAATCCTAATCAAGGATTTTTTATGATTGAAATTAATTTTTCTGAAAGTCAATCTTCTACTTGGATATTGGATACCGGATGTGGTTCTCACATATGTAATAATATGCAGGGACTGGTCAGAAGTAGAAAGCTGAGCAAGGATGAGGTCGTCCTACGAGTGGGAAATGGAGCAAAGGTTGTTGCATTAGCTATAGGGACTTATTGTTTAGCACTGCCTACGGGCAAGTTCATTAATTTAAATAATTGTTATTTTGTGCCAAATATCATTAGAAACATTATTTCTATCTCTGTATTGGATATGGATGGTTTTAATATTATAATAAAGAACAACAGTTGTTCCATTTATAATGATAATGTTTTATATGGTGTTGGTAATTTGCGAAATGGACTTTATATACTTGACTTGCATGAAAATATATTTCAAATTGAACAAACTAAGAAAAGGAAAAGAGATGATGTTAATTATACCTTCATGTGGCAATTGTAGACTCCGGTCGTATTAATGAAACAAGATTATCCAAGTCAGATAAAGATGGGCTCTAGAGCTATCTCGATTATGAATCATATCCAACCTGTGAATCTTGTCTCATGGGTAAAATGACTAAATCTCCTTTTAGTGGAAAAGGAGAAAGAGTTACTGAGTTGTTAGCGTTGGTAATAACACGGATGTATGTGGACCCTACAACGACAATTTACGAGGAGGTATTCTTATTTTATTACATTCACCGACGCGACCACTCAAGATTTGGATATGTGTATTTAATGAAATACAAATCTGAATCATTTGAAAAGTTCAAAGAGTTGAAGTGAAGTTGAGAAGAAAAGCTGGTAAGAGTATTAAGATTCTTCGATCCGATCGAGGAGGAGAATACTTAAGTGGTGAGTTTCTCAATTGTCTCAAAGAAAATGGTATAATCTCACAATGGACTCCACCGGGACGCCACAAATGAATGGTGTATCCGAAAGGAGAAATCAAACATTATTGGACATGGTTCGATCCATGATGAGCTTTTATCGACCTTCCGGTTTCCTTCCGGGGATATGCCCTAGAATCATTTGCATACCTACTTAACAAGGTACCTACAAAATCATCCCCAAGACCCCATATGAGTTATGGATGGGGAGGAAACCAAATCTTAAGCATGTTAAGACTTGGGGTTGTCCAACTTATGTCAAAAGTTTGAAAACGATAAGTCGCTAACTAGATCGACAAATGTAGATTTGTGGATACCCTAAAGAAACATCGGGTATTATTTCTATCATCCAAGTGATCAAAAGGTGTTTGTTGCGAAACACGCTTCTTTGGAAAAGGAGTTTATCCTTGAAGGGGTCAGTGGGAGTAAGATATATCTTGAAGAGGTTCAAGAACCACAAAATACTACAGATCAAAGTGAGGTACCTAACCAAGTAGAGATTCCTTCTGTACCACACCCTATTCGTAAATCTGGAAGAGTACCAAAGATGCCAGACAGGTATGGACTTGTCATAGAAGATGACAATGAGGTACGATCATAGATGATGATGATCCATTGAATTACTGAGCAAAGCTATGAGTAGTAAAGACTCGGAGAAGTGGCAAGAAGCCATGAAATCCGAGATGGACTCCATGTATGAGAACCAAGTATGGACTTTGGTCTCACCACCTGAAGGCATTAAGCCTATTGGGTGTAAATGGGTCTTTAAAAGAAAGACTGGAGCAGACGGCAAGGTAGAGACCTATAAGGCCTGACTGGTTGCAAAAGGTTTCAAACAAAGACAAGGAGTTGACTATGACGAAACCTTCTCACCAGTAGCAATGCTCAAGTCCATTCGGATTTTGCTTTGCGATCATAGACTTACCATGACTACGAAATCTAGCGGATGGACATGAAAACGGCCTTCCTCAATGGGAAACTTGAGGAGGATGTGTATATGACACAACCAGAGAGGATTTGTTTCAAAGGTTGGAACAAATCAAGTCTCAGAAGCTTACAACGATCCATTTATGGATTAAAGCAAGCTTCTCGTAGGTAGAACATCCGTTTTGATGAGACAATCAAAAGTTTGATTTTATCAAAATGAGGATGAACCATGTATGTGTACAAGAAGGTTAGTGGGAGGCTGCTTTGTTTTCCTTGTATTATATGTTGATGATATATTATTGATAGGGAATGATATTCCTATGCCGCAAAACAATTAAAATCACGGTTATCTAAACACTTCTCCGTGAAGGACTTGGGAGAAGCATCCTATATTTTGGGGATAAAGATCTATAGAGATAGATCTAATAGGATGCTTGGCTTGTCCCAAGGAACGATACATTGACTTGATGCTAAAAAGGTTTAGCATGGAAGATTCCAAAAGAGGTCTCATGCCGATGAGCCATGGAATACATCTCCAAGAAACAAGTCCCAAAGACTCGAGGAGAGAAACCGTATGAGTAAGATTCCTTATGCTTGTTAATAGGATCTATCATGTACGGTATGATGATATGTACTAGACCAGATGTCGCTCATGCACTTAGTGTAACAAGCGAGATATCGGTCGAATCCAGAGAAGAACACCTTTGGAAGGCGTGAAAAATATCCTAAAGTACTTAAGAAGAACTAAGGATGTATTTCTTGTCTACGGTGGGGTCCGAATTAAAACTAGAAGGCTTCATGGACTCAAGTTTTCAAACAGACCAAGATGACAAGAACCGCGTTTGGTATGTGTTTACCTTAAACGGTGGCGCAGTTGAGTTGGAAAAGTTCCAAGCAAAGAAAGCGATTCTTCGATTGATGTGAGGCAGAGTACATAGTCGCAAGTGAAGTCGCAAAGGAAGTGTTTGGATGAAGAAGTTCATTACCGAACTTGGTGTGGTTCCTAGCATTAAAGGACCAAAGTGCCTTTATTACGTGACAACATTTGGAGTCATATGCTGCAAGCTAAGAACCTGTGTCTCATCGTAAATCCAAACACGTGTCATGGCGATTTCATTTGATCGGAGAGATCATTGAAAGAGGAGACGTCACCGGAGGCGTGTGGACTCTCAAGGCAATATTGCAGATCCATTTACTAAAGCGTTAACACAACAAAGTTAGTTTGATCGTCACTTAGAGAAGATGGGTATGAGATACCACGGCGATTGGGCTTTAGTGCAAGTGGGAGATTGAAAGTATTATGCATACAAGCCAATCGTGTATGATGATAAAGCATATAATTGTGTAACCAATCTTATTTATTTATTAATAAAAGAATTATTTATTAAAGGCATTTATTATCTACATGGTGCTGTTTTAAAAATATGTGATAAACCCATAGTTTTAAGCAACGCTTTTAGAATAATGATGATGATCATTCTAATGAGATCTAAATTCTTAGAAAGCTTAAAAATAAAATAGTTCCCAATCATTGGATTACTAAATTGGGGATTAGTGAATCCGGATAGATTGGTACATATGTTGCTTGCTCATTGGATGAGGATGATTGATCTCATGATCATTTGTGTGGAGACACTAAAAGCAAGTATGTAGGTGCTTATTAGAGAATAAGTTCCTTTGAACGTGACTCGCTAAGGAATACCTAATGGAGTTTTACTTACCCGTCAATAGGAATTTCAGTAGTGATAGTAAGACAAATGATCCTTAGACTTGAGATCATCATAGTATCTTATATATAATGAATTACACTTTGACTTATTCCTTAAGACTCTTAGAGTATATCAAAGGGTATGCTTGGGTGTAATAAGTTATATATGAAGATAATGAATGATCAATAAAGAATCTACCACTTCTAGTAAAAGGAGAAATGTCCTATGTGATTCGATAAATGACAACCCAGGAATCCTTGGCCAAGGTGGAATGAAATTAGAAAGTAGTTTCTAATTTGAATTCATTAGGAGTTGTGCATTTAGGAATCGAAATACATATAATTAAATAGAATAAGACTTGTGAGAATTCCATGTCTTATATTTAATTGGGACATTGTATGGTGGAAGGATTGAATTGTGCAGAACTATTTACTCAAAGGTTCTTTTATGATTAATGTTGAAATCTATATTATCCGGAAAGTCGTTGATCGCTAGGGAGGCTTATCCTATTGTAGAATAAATATTATTTATTTAAATAAATTATTTGTTTAATTTATTTATTTAAATGAGATTAGAATTGTTCTAATTGATTTATTCACAAGGTTTAATATGGAGAACCTAAAGGGTCACACCATAAAAGGAAGAATAATTATTTAAAAGTTAATGGCATAATTATAATAATATGTTAAGTATATTTAATTTAATGTATGGTGATAGAATAAATTAAATAGCTTAATATTTATTATTTAATATTTAGAAATATTAAATATAAATTAATAAGAGGAGTCTTATTAATATTGTTACAATTATTATTATTTTAATTTCTAAAAGGTTTAGGAATTAATTTAATATAAGTACTCTCATTTATTCCTAATTGGATTAGGAAAGAAAATTAGTTAAAGGAGTTTAATTAATTACCCCTAATAGGATTAGGGAGCCCATTTAATTAAAAGAGTTTAATTAAATAAATAATACCTTATTTTAATTAAAATAGGGTTACATGATATCTTTATAAGAGGAGTCTTATATCAGATATCTAATATACGTAATTCCAAGAGTTGGAGAGTACGCCTCCTTTTTCTATACAGATAGGAAAAACTAGGGTTTGAGCCAATACCCCTACTTCTTGATAATTATTCTTCTTTGGTGGATCACCTATAGAGGCCATACACTTGGGTGGCTTACATTGATCAAAGGAAGGAATCAACCCGGAGATTCAAGGAGATCGCGGAGAAGTAGGAGGTGAACTCGCACTGAGAAGCTCGTTTCTACAAGGGTATGATTTCATAATTTCTTATTCTTCGTTTAATTAATAATATGCATAAAGGATGATCCGGGTAATTGGTTTGTGAAAAAATTTTAAAATCTGATTTTATTTCGCTTCCGCTAAATTTTTCAATTTGATTGCTACTTTGATTTTCACAAAACCTTACAAAGTCGTGTCAGGTGATCAACGCTTTTGGAAGCCATACATTTCTCGATTGGTTCATGTTATAGTTGATTTAGAGGTCGGGCCTTGTAAAGCCACTAACAGGGTACATGTTAAGCACATATAAGGTCTAACAATCATAAATCTGCAAGATCTAAGCCCCTAAAGAACTTGTCGCATCATTGCCACGCGAAATTTCGGGTTTACAGAAAAATAAACCGAAGTCAGCGACGTTCAATCGATTACTACAACCTATCTGTTGCTCCCCAAGGTTCAAGAGTACTTTGGACTTGTAGTCCTCATGTCATACTATAATCTAGATGCAACAATACATCCTAAAATCTTTATAATAACGAAATCAAAGCCGGTTAAAGTAACTGATAGAACATGATCTTTAGTTTTCTGGGTTTCCCAGAAAACTGATTTCGTGTTCGGTCAATGGACTTTGACCGTAAATAACTTTTGATATACACAAGCAATGATCCTGATTCTTCTTTCAGATTACAAACAACATTACCAACTATAACATCCAACTTTTAAAACACCAAAACCATAAATAAACATGGATCTAAGAGGCCTGACTTTTGGTTGCAGACAGCTTTACAAATTTTTTTAGATTTTCTAAAACTTCTATTTCGAGCATCTAGATGTTATAGATCCTTGATC
The DNA here is from genome assembly GCA_020205615.1 of Panax quinquefolius. Lineage (NCBI taxonomy): Eukaryota > Viridiplantae > Streptophyta > Magnoliopsida > Apiales > Araliaceae > Panax > Panax quinquefolius. The sequence goes on along the minus strand of CM035164.1, from coordinate 106,162,198 downwards.
TATCAACCCAGATCACTCAAAGACACCCTCTAACACATTTCTAACCATCAAATAACAACATCAAACACAAGATCACTGATTTTTGAAATTTTAGGCTTTTATACCTTTTAGCTTTGATCTTGGTTTTTTGACTTTTGATTCTGAGGTTGGCTTGCTAGGAACTGATTATGGCTCACATTCTCTCTCTCTCTCTCTCACTCTAGATTTTGAAATTAAAGAGAGAGAATGGTCTTAGCAAAAATGAAAAGTAAAGTAAGTATTTTTCTTACTTTTAAATCTCCTATGTTTTGATTCATTGTATCTAATGTTGCTAGGTGTCCTTAATTGGCTGAGATGGCTGACATTTGAGCACATACTAGGCTAGGGTTAGTCACCAACCATATGATATAGCAAGATTCACACGCCAACTTAATAAAATACAAAAAGGGTAAAATAGTCTTTTTGATTTTTATTTTAATGGCAATTTTGACAATGGTTCAAACCCTTAGGTTTTAGATTTTAACCCTTTAGGTTTTAAATTCAATTCTAGAATTTCTAAATTAGGTTTTCAAAAATAGAAAATTAATATTTCTAAATTATAATTAGAATTTTTTAATTATATTAAAATTTCTTAATCATAATTTAAATCTTGCTAATTAGGATTAGTATTTCCTAATTAAAATTGTTAATTAAGCAATTAGGGTCAAAATGATCATTAGGGTTTACAACCCAAAAATTAGGGTTTTAATTAGAAAAATAATTTTCCTAAATTAGAAATTAGATTTAGTAATTAGATTAGGGGTTTTCTAATTATTTATAACTTGAAAATTAGGATTAATATTTCCTAATTAACATTAAAATTATTAAATTAACACTTAGGTTTTTACCGAATTATAAATTAGAGTTTCTAATCCAGAATTTAGGGTTTTCAAAATTTGAAATTAGGGTTTGCTAATTAATTAAGCTTTACCCTGATTAATATTATAATTAATAGAACTTGAGCAATATAATTCTCCGTTAAGTTCCCAGATTAGGGTTTTAAATTTTGAATTAGGGTTTCGGATTTCCGGAACTGAAATTAGGGTTTCTAGAACCTGTTTTAGGGTTTCTTATCCATTGCTAGGGTTTTCTAACCGAACGTTGACGTTCTTAATATATACCTAGGGTTTGTTACAGATATCGTTTATCTGATCAGCCCTTAACCCTTAACCACATCATCGTATACATATATACGTAACATATTCACGTATTCCCTTAATCCTGAATAATTCACCTAAATCCTTCACAGAATTTTGAAATCCTCAAAATTCCATCTTAAAAATATCAAACGCATACACTAATTTCCTGTCTAGGTTCTAATTTTGAACCATAAAATAATTAATAAAAATTTTAAAAATATTCCAAATTCTCGGGTTGTCACACAATCAAATTAAAAAAAATCTATTCCATACTTCTTAGACCCGATCTCTCTACCAAACATCGGCTGAATCATTACCGAATCCCGGCACAACCATGTATTCTCAGATCCAAAAAAGAAAAAACGAAAAAGAAAAAACATAAATAGTTTCGATTACTTGGTACCTCAAATCGACAATACAAACAACTAAATTGGTTATCCGATGGAAGGAAAGGATCGCGATCAAAAGAGAAAAGGAGGAGAAGAGATGGAACATTTAACAAGAAAGAGATGGATGCATCTAATGAATTCAAAAATTCTTCTGGAAAAAAAAGAAGGAAGGGAAGGGATAACCAAGTTCCACTTTTAGTTGAAGATGTTCAAAACTCTGAGGAGCTAAATGGTGTGGTCTTCCATAGTAGAGTAGATGGTCGACGGCAAGATCGGTACCGTTTCTTCTCCTCTTCCTCTTTTATATATATTTTTTAAATTGGAGATGGTGGGATCTTTTGGCTAGCTGTAATTATAAAGTTTTTGGGTTTTAACGGTATGATTTTTGGTGGAATTTATTTTTTGTTGGTGTGATGTTGATGATGGCGGTACGGTGATGCGGTGATGATGGAAGTGTGATGGAGGAAGATGAAGATCTGAACAGTTTGAGTTTATTTTTGTTTAAATTTAGTTAATATAAAATGTTATATTACTCTTTTGTCTTTTAAAGTCAATAAAATAATTTAAAGATTAGCTTTCTTTTAACATATAAGCACTGTATTGCCACGTGGCAGAACCAATTGAATGCAAGTGGAAAAAATTAATAGTTTAATCATCTAATTGATAAAATTGAAAGGTTGATCACCGAAGTGGAATATTGCTCATAGTTTAGGGTAGTAGATTCATATTTAAGTCATATATATATATATATATATATATATATATATATATATATATATATATATATAAAGGATCAAGAAGACTCTCCTTATCTAACATTACTCTTTAAATAACTCTCCTTTATTAAAATTATGTCATTTTGAAGATTCTTTTAAAAAATAAGTGGGGTCGCAAGTGATATTTTTGTAAATAAAAGGAAAGTAAGTGGGACCACTCTCTTTTAAGAATCTTTAAAACGACATAATTTTAATAAAAGAATATTATTTAAGGGGACTGTTCTTGATCTTGTATACTCTCTCCGTCTCTAATTATTTGACGTTGTAGAGTTTTTCATTTGTCCCTAATTATTTGACGTTTGTTCAAATTTAGGAAAATTAATGACAATTTTTTCAAAATTACCCCTCATTACTCTACCTATTTTTTTTGACACTTTAAACTCTTTCTCTCTCCTTATCATAACAAAACTCGTCTTATCCCAACAAAAGATTGAAGGGTATTATAGACAATTGAGTACTATTTTCAATCATTATCTTAATTCTTGTGTCCACATCTAAAACATCAAATAATTAGGGACGGAGTGTGTGTGTGTGTATATATATATATATATATTGATTCTCTCCCCAACCTAGTTGATGTCAACAATTTAATGATTTTTTTTTTTTTTATTGTTTTGATGTTGTACTTTATATGTTTTTTTAAATACTTGGAAGGAGTGTGGGGAGTGTTTGGTATTCCTATCCTACGTAATACGAAATTTCCTTGAAATTTCATTTTGGGTGGTGATGTTGACAATCTAATTGTACGTCTTTTTTTCTTTTCTTTTTCATATTTTGATTGTATTTCAAAAGGCATGTATTTGTTACTCTTTTAATATGAACCATACATTAGTAAGTTACTTGATATAAAATTAAGCGCGTTCATATTTAATTATTCAAATTTTAATAATAAATGTAGACGTCATAATTAATAAATTAAAATATAATAAAAAAGCGGTAGATTGTTGTACGATGATCAAATTTTTCATGAGAAAAACAAATGAATATACATCAGAAGGGTAATGTTGAGATAAAGTAGTGATTTTATTAAATAATAATTAAATTGCAAAAGGATAATATCAAAACAGTTTAGATTTGTAGTGATTTAGGGATTATAAATCTAAAAAATTAAGAGAATGACATTATGCTATTAACTTTTTAGATTTGTAGTTATTTAGAAGATTATAAATCCAAAAAATTAATTAATAGCATAAAGTAGTGATTTTATTAAATAATAATTAAATTACAAAGGATAATATCAAAACAGTTGATATTATCAAAACAATTTACATTTGTAGTGATTTAGGGATTATAAATCTAAAATTTAGGGAATGAATTAGGGTTTGTTTTCATCCTCATTTGTTATGTTTGAAAGCGATTTTGTTAAGGGTCTTAACTTAATATTAATTAGGCAGGACACGTGTTGAAGTGTGAGAATGATGGATGTCGTTTATGGTATCATATATCTTTGATTTTTAGTATATTTAATAGATTGTATTTGTATATTCTATATACAATATGCAAAATTATATTATTATAATATTATTTTATTCTAAAAATTAGTTTTAATATATATTAATAATTTAATATAAATGAATGTACACCAAAGCAAGGAAATTATACACCAAATCTTCGTCAATGGCTTAATTTCATAAAAAAGAGTCGTTCAATTTTGATCGTAGTAAATTTACAAAATCATATAAATCAAATTGTTGTTTGATTACTTTTAATTTTTAAATAACAATTTTATAATTAGTAATATTTTTTACATAGTTTATATTAATAATTATTGTATTAATCAAATCAAGTGAGCTTAAATTAATTTTAATTTTTTAAAAGAATTCAAATCGACTGAAAAGAATCAAATTAAACTTTTTTTTTCTTTATTGGAAAAGATAGAGCATCTCATAAAATGTTTTTTTCTCCAATTCATATGATTCGAGAGAGATATATACCAGATGATCATATAATGTTGGATTGGAATTATCAATTGAAGGAGTGATATTTTTATGAAAGATATTATGTGTGTGGCATTACTCTTATCCTGATAGCAAATTCTATTAAATTTTAATTTATTTCTAGCCAAGATATGCAAATAGCGTACTAAATTTGTAATTGGAATTCTTACTTGTATCAATTATATTTCTTTTTTCATGTGAAATATATATATATATATATAATTATTTTGAGCGATATTATAGAAAATTGGAAATTGCTATTTTCACATAAAAAAATACGATATTTTACATGAATCTCTCTCAAATAGATATGAGACTCATTCACTATTCATGTGAGAGAGAATATGTAAAAATATTATTTCTTCATATAAAAATATCAACAACTTTATTGTATTGTATTACTGATTATGAAATGAAAAATGATATATATTGCGACTTAATATGTCGATTTTTTTATAGCGAGTTACGTGTAGAAATCTAATTAAGAATATATTTTTACGATGTATTTAATGTAGTTGATTAATTTTATAATTTTATCCAATATCATGTATTGATATAAACGTAATTATAATTCGATTAAAATCTTTTACAAAATATAGCAAGATTCTTATGACATGCACTTTATTATGAAAAATATATTGTAACACCACAAAACAGGACTTCAAGAAAATTTAAATGACTCGTGTAAATTTTATTATCTACTAGTGTATGTGGCAATTTATAATATATGTATGTGTAATTAAAAAATTAAAATATTAAATAAAAGTTGAAACATGGATGATAAAAGATGGGAGATTAATTAGGGATAGAAAGTGGGAGTAAAAAAGAATGAGTAAAATATATTGACACCCTTTGGTGTGATTGACCAACTAATATTCAAAAATATTTTAATATAATATCTAATATACTCTTCAAGTTATAATATTTAATATATCCGCTAAATATAAATTTTTATGTTATAATTTTACTTAACTTGATCTAATTAATTAAATTATGAATTTTGCATTAATAAATAACATATTTCTCAAAAATAGTAAATATTTATTTTATCAAGAAAATAAATTCATACACTTTTACTAATTAAATTTTTAAAGATTAAAATTTACGTAATTACATTCAAATTTAATTTTGTAATTAAAAAGTAAAATTTTAATAAGCATAAAAGTACAAATTAACATAAATATAATTATTTTCCCAAATATTAAAATTTACGTAAAATAAACTTATTATTACATAACTAATCTTATTATTCATATAAAAAGTATTAAAAATTATTTTAATTATTTTTCTCAAATATTAAACTAAACATAAGTAACTCTTAAGCATAATTATTTATAATAAAATGACAAATGTTATTACTCAAAAAAGAAAAAATACATTAAAAATTCTTTTAATAAGATAGAGATAGTAATAAATATTATTATATTTTCTTTCACTCAATATTGTATAAAAACAACACCAATCTGTATACTAAAAAATTATGAATTTGTATGAATAATTATTAATGTAACCACATTTATTCATAAATTATAATGATTTTCTAATATCTTTTTGATTTGGAACATCTCATTTCTTGCTCCGGGAGATGATAATTAATCTTTTAGGTTCTATGTAATTAATAGAAAATAGAAAATTACAACGTGGGTTTAATACTTACCTAAAAGAATGGTTTTAGACAATATTCTAAACACATCTAAATATTTAAATGAAGATATATTGATAATCTTGTTATGGAAAATCTCGTCAATAATTTTGCGGAATTAGAATACGATGATAATATTTTATTTTTATTAATTGATAGGTAAGAACTTCATTGCATTAATAAATAAATTAAATAAAGAAAATCCAAATATAATAAAAGAAAGTAATTAAAAAAGAGATTAGTAGGTTGATAACTTAATTTTTTTGGCCATTCCTCTTTTCTATGAGGGACAAAATACTTCCTCTATCCCAAAATATGAATCCTGACCATTTTAATGATAATATCTCTGTTCTAAATTATAAAAAAATCATTGTTAAATTTTGAAAATTAATTTTTAAAAATAATTTTAAAATTAAGGTAATTTATTAAAAATTATGAAATAATATATTATCATGAGTAGTACTTTTAAAAATAATTTATAATATTTATTATTATATTAATTAAAATTAAAGAAATTTATGTCAATTTTAAATTTTAAAATGTTTTAAGTTGACTTTAAAAATTAATAATAAATTTATATTTTAGAACAAAATTAATACTTTTGTCTATATCGAATAACAAACCTACAACAGGTGACAATATTGACTATGACATAACTAAGACTAAAAATTTTACTTCAGTTATTAATATTCGAACTCAAAACTTCATTTTCACAACTTTAATCAATTGTCCAACCAAGCTATATGATGTACCTTTAACTAGAACAACATAAATTTTATTAATGCAAGCTTCTCCATTTAAACTAAAAAAGAGAAAAGATAAATAAGTCGGTAAGTAAGTTTTGTGTTGTATTGATTTATAGGATAGGGGATTTTTAAGTTTATTTTGACAATCATAAGATTTTTTAAAAAAAAATTAATTGCATTTATTGAATATTATAATGAACTATATATTTTGATATTTTGATCTTTTTAACATACTAAAATAAGAGATGCATCAACCAAATCTATGTTTATCTAATTTATTTATTCATTAGGAATTATACTAATAATATGTATTTCCATTGACACAAAGAATTTTTAAAACTAAAGGTGATATATAACTAGATGCCTATAGAAAAGAAAAAGAATTTCTCATATTCTTTGTCTTAATTCAACTACTTCAAAATTTTGTATATTAAGTTGCAGCATTATAATACAAATTTTAACTTATTTACTAGTTTAGTTTACACTTTTATTCATCAAATAGGATAATACTATTTGACGCACCTTTTATTAAAATATCTTAATTATTATAAAAAATAAAATGCTATTTTTGGCCAAATAAAGTTGAAAATGTTTACTTAAAATATCTAATATTAACCTTTTTCTTTTTTAATTGCAATAAAAATATTAATTGGACGTACTCAATTTATAATGGAGAATCTTGTATAAGTAAAATTTATGTTGAGTCATTTAGGTTATATCATGTAGCTTAATTGGATAGTTATTTGAAGTTAAGAAATTGAGGTTTTGAGTTCAAATCTTGACGAAAACGGATTTTTTAGTATTAGTTTGACTTACTTTACATGTCATCATTTAAAATGATCACTTTTACATTTTAATCTGTATATATCCCAAAATCTACATAACCCATTATGAATTAATGAATAAAATCTAATTATACCCACAGTACGTTATAATCCTTACCATTAATTATGCTTACCATTAATTATGCTTAAATTTCGTTGTGGGTTAAACAGAAAAATACCAATGAATAACCCTATTGTTATAATCTGATCTATTATAATCTCATTTTGCATAAAGATAATAAATTAGATAAGAATGACTTCTGAAATTAGTGTTTTAAATCATTTAATAGTAACAAGTCATGTAGATAAATTTAGAAAAAAATAAGGGATTAAATTATAGTAACAAAATATGTAATTATTATTTATCATGGTAAAATTATTTAATTAATCAAATTCGATTTGAAATATTTGATTTTATTTTAAATTTACATATATGACATATTGCTATTGGAGGGGTGTAAAATATTTATTTATTCTTTTGTAAAAAAGGAAAATTTTCAATTATTATGTTAAAAAGGAAAACACCTAATTATTTTGTAGTAAAAAAGGAAATGAGAGAAAAAATAGACGAAGATATTCAATATTTACTGCATAATCACATTTAACTAGCTAGTGGATCTTCATTGGCACGTGCTCACCACACGTGACAAAAACTTTTCATTGCTACTATAAAACAGTCAATCATGTACAAGAGGATCCTCCCTTGAAATTTAGTAGTATAAAACACTTTCGGTCAAAGCTCTCACACCCCATTCTGACTCACAGTCCACCCTCCTCCTCCATCGCCGCCGTCAGCCACCATCGCCGCCGCTCCGCCACCTTCTCTCTTCTCCCTATACATCCCTTTTCTTGTCAATATTACCCCCGCATATAAAAATATGTAAATTTGTAAGAAAAACAGACCCTATCACATTCCCACAAAATTTGGCACCACCAAATTTTCTACTCGATCTAAACCCGCCAATACATATCCTAGATTTTATTGTTTGGATTTAAATAGAGAAAAAAAAACACCTCCCAATGGTGGATTCTGATTCAACACTCTTGTGTCAAGAAACTCAAACTTGCTTCAATGATGAAGAAGTAAAACATGAAGATTTGTACGTTTTGGAATATCCATCGGATAAAGAAGGAACGGAAGATGATGAATATGTCCAAATATTGCTTCGTCGAGAGCTCACTATTAAATCTTGTCATATGATTGGTAACTGGATTGAACGCGCTCGCTTGGACTCAATCCAATGGATTTTTAATGTAAGTTTCGGATTCAGTACATTACTTTTAATTTGTACGAAATTATATATATCCCATTTCGAGATGTTTAATGTATGTTTTGGATTCAGTACATTATCTTTCCTAACAATTATAATCCATTTTTAGATTTTATAAATTTTACTATTTCTGTCGCAGACAAGTGCATTGTTGGGATTTCAACTCCAAACAGGTTATTTATCAGTAACATATTTTGATCGGTTTCTTTCGCGGCGAATTGTGGATGTAAGTTATCGATTTGATTATGAATTCATTTCGGATTAATGAGAGTTTAGAATTATCATACCAATTTTTTTTAATATTTTTTTTCGAAATTAGAATGAGAAATATTGGGCCGTTAGATTACTATCAGTGGCATGTTTATCTCTGGCTGCAAAAATGGAGGAATGCAAAGTTCCTTTGCTAACAGATTTTCCGGTGGAAGATTACAACTTTGAAGGGAAAATGATACAGAGGATAGAGCTTTTGGTGTTGAATACATTGGAATGGAAAATAAGTTCAATCACTCCTTTGGATTATCTTTACTATTTCATTTCAAAATTTTGCAAGCATAGGTCAAGAAATTTAGTGCTTAGAATCATAGAGCTCATATATGCAACACTCCAAGGTAAAATTTTACGGTGTTTTCTGTATTTGTTGAAGTACAATTTTATGTATTCATGTTTGATTTTATACGCAGATAAAAATTTTATGAATTATCGACCGTCTGTTATAACAGCAGCAGCCACATTGTTGGCTGTGGATCAAAAACTAACAAAACAATGTTTGGAGTTGAAGCTCAGTACATTCTCTTGTGGATTTCTTGAAATTGTGAGTATTTCTTATGCATTGTTGTTGTATTTTATGCTTGTGAAAGTTATGAATATGTTGTGATGAAATGGTGTTTTGATGCAACAGGAGGATGTTTTTTCTTGTTACAATCGAATGCAGGAACTCGATACGGGGAAAATTAAATTACCCCATTACATTTTATCTCCAAATTTGTCACCGGTCCAATTAAAAGAGGCTGATATTTTTGGAAATTCTTCGGCTAGTTCTGCAGTTAGCAATAAAAGAAAGAGGCTTAAATTCAATGATTCTGATCAAACCTATGAAATGCCTGATGAGAAGCGAACGATTAGGGAGTTTGATAATTAAGTGTTAAGGGATTATTTTGATTTGGATATGATTTGAGATTTTGATTCAATGACTCATATGAACAAGCAGAAGGACGGAAAAGATTCAAAGATAAAGCTTTGGAGTTGCATAGAAAAAGCTAATTTGAGCTCAAAGTGTCAGGGGGAAACTGAAAAGAAATTCCCCAAGATAGAATTTACAGCTAGTTATTCTTAGTTTTGGATTAAATATCAACTTTTTTAATTTATTTTCTTCAAATTTTATCGCTTTTACCTTACTTTTAGGAGTTAAAATTAGTCTCTTGAAAACCCTTGCTTTTGAAGGGTGTGCTTGGGATGCTTTCTTTTGATTCTTTGGAAAAGGCTGTGGAAAGGAAAGGAAAGCAAAGGGAGGAGTTTCTTTCCAGGGGAGGGGAAACTGTTTTCTTTTGTTTGGGTCATTTGATTCATTTGTGTTGCATGTTGGCCTTCATTGAAAAAAGGGTTGTAAAGGGGGAATGCGATTGGATTTGTTTGTTGTTCCTGTGAAGCTTTGCCTTGGAAATTAACAGGCCATGGAAAATACCAAGACATTGCTTGAGAAATTTATGTGACGATTTGATTTTTGATAGAACAGATCTTTCTATACTTTGTATAAGACTGAGGCACTTGTAGAAACTTAGGGTGTGGTTAGCATGAAGTTAACTTTGGTCAATTGATCAATACAATGTTGACACGCATGCGGGAGATAATCTCTCTCCGCGTGTCAGCACTGTATTGGTCAATTGACCAACTTACCATGAAGCTAATTTCATACTAATTGGATCCAGAAACTTCATATATTCATCTTTTGATGGTACTGGAGGGCTTGTTTGGCACTGTTTTATATTTATATTGTAGTCTTGCTTACTTTAATCCAAATTTATTACATGAAAAATGTTTCACAATAACAAAATTTTGTATGCTTGAAGTGGCTGAAATATGTGGTATTAAAGGATATGAATCATTAATCAAAAATTATATTTTCTCAATTTTTCGTGTTTTCAATGATCTCTCTCTTTTCTGGTAATTGTAGCCTGTTCAATTTTTATGTAAGAGATACATTTGTGAAATATATAAAAAAAGGCTCCAAATTAATATGATTTGACTTTTCTTCTTGGGGGGATGCCTACAAATTACCATAGTTGTGACCACAATTCATGTCATTCCTAATAGGGTGGTTTTGATAAATACTTCGGACAAAATTTTGGTTTTGCTTCAAACACAAAAAGATGGAAGGAAAGGAACATGTAGTTTGTTTTTGTTTGTTTTTTTTTTTTTAAACTTTTTTCCATAAAGCATGTTGGGTTTCTATCTCTACAAGAAAAGAGCTTAATTTCGACGGAAGTTTCCGTCCGAAATAACTTATTTCCGTCGACAATCCAGTCAGATATATACGGGTCGAAATTTAGTCCGTCTAAAAATCTTTCGGAATTAGGTATTTTTGATGGAATTTAGTCTGACCAATTTTCTGTTGAATATAAATTTTTTCGACAGACTTAATTCTGATGTAATAAATCGGTCAAATATTAACCTTACACGTGTCGAAATTATGGTTGCTTAATTCCGACGGAATTTTTTTCGATAATATACTCTTCTGTCGAAAATAGTTATTTTTTAAATAAATTATACTAACTTTGTTTCGATGGAATTTATATCGAAAAATAACAATTTTTTAAATCCTTTTTTTGTTTAATTAGTTTTTAGGTTTTTAAACCATATTTTTTCCCAATAAACCTGCTTTATCCGAACAACACATACAGTCATTTATATCTTATGTTCACATATAATGTAACTATAACAACAACATATATGAAATACCAAACAACAATAACTAATTTACGATAAGTTATACACAAATTATTTAAAAGTACAATGATTTACAAAACTCAACTAAACCACAATGATTTACAAAAAAAACTCAAGCTAAACTAAAGTAAATAGAGACAAATTATTTACAATGATCTACAAAACTAAATCAAGTTATTATTACCACAGGTGTGAGGAAGATCATCGGGTGGGGGATCGAAAGTGCTGCTCTGGTGTCTGAAAATCATTGTCATCATCCCCTCGCTCACGATCGGCATCGCCAACCTGTTGATACAATTAAAAATATAAATTATTAGTGTGTAATTGACAATTAAAGAGAAAGTTAAATGATAATTAAATAACATGTAGAATATACAACTTAAAATGAAAAGAATACCTGAGTAGTCGGGGTCTGACTCAGCGTTGGCCGAAAAGCCTCCAATAGTAGGGTAGCCACCATCCGTACCTCCTCGTCGCGTATCGCAACGAACTACTCCGGAGGGATACTTGTACTCTCAACAGTGGCCCCTACTGCAATATCCTGAGTAAGCTGATGAAGGCAGCTATGTAAGACCCCAACTCTTATGAATAAAGATGAATTTTCTATAAATATTAATTCAAGCCATAAAGCTATTCGTTTATTGAAAATTGGATGTCAAGCTTTCTTAGCTCACGTCATAGATTTAAACAAAAATACGTCAGATTTGAATGATATTTCTATTGTTAATAATTTTCCTGACGTATTCCCCGAAGAACTTCCTGGCCTACCCCCAGAGCGTGAAATTAAATTTTGTATCGACCTTGAACCCGGACAAAACCCATTTCTAAAGCCCCATATTGAATGGCTCTATTGAACTTCGTGGAGTTAAAGACCCAATGCGCAGAATTGTTAGACATTGGTTTCATTCGACCTAGTACGCTCCTTGGGATGCTCCCTGTTTTATTCGTGAAGAAGAAAGATGGAAGTATGCGACTTTTTGTATTGATTATCGGGAGTTGAATCATGTCACCATCAAAAATAGGTACCGTTGCCTCGCATTGATGACTGTTTGAATTCGATTGCAAGGATCACAATTCTTTTCAAAGATAGATCTTTGTTTCGGATATCATCGGTGAAGGTTAGAATCGAGGATATTCCAAAGGCGCCTTCGAGAACTCCAGACGGGCATTATGAATTCTTAGTCATGTCTTTTGGATTGACTAATGCTCCTGCTGCCTTCATGGATATGATGAACCGAGTATTCAAAGAATATTTGAATCACTTTGTGGTCGTCTTTATTGATGACATCCTTATTTATTCCAAAAGCCGTGAAGATCATGAACAACACTTGAGGCTGATACTCCAAAAGCTTCGTGAAAACAAGCTTTATGCCAAGTTGAAGAAATGTGAGTTTTGGCTTGAGGAAGTAGCATTCCTTGGTCACGTAGTATCAAGTCATGGAATATCTGTTAACCTGATAAAGATTGAAGCCATTCAAAGCTGGGAGCAACCTAAATCAGTGACCGAAGTACGTAGCTTTTCTCGGATTAGCTGGTTATTATCGGAGATTCGTGGAAGGGTTTTCTCGAATCGCTACTCCATTAACTCAGCTGACCCAGAAAAATATAAAATTCGATTGGAGCATGGAATGTGAGAAGAGTTTTCAAGAACTCAAAAAGAGACTCATTTCAGCACCTGTTTTGACAATACTATCTGGCTCGGAGGGATTTGTCATCTACAGTGATGCATCGGGCAAAGGGTTGGGATGTGTTCTCATGAAACATGAGAAAGTCATAGCCTATGCCTCAAGACAACTCAAAGAGTATAAGAGGAATTATCCTACTCATGATCTAGAGTTGACAGCTGTTGTCTTCGCACTTAAAATTTGGAGGCATTAGTTGTATGGGGAGAAAGTGGAGATATTTACGGATCATAAAAGCCTCAAATATTTTTTCACTCAAAAGGAACTCAACATGCAACAACGACGTTGGCTTGAACTATTGAAAGATTATGATCATACCATCCAATACCATCCTGGAAATGCGAACGTGGTAGCTGACGCATTGAGTAGAAGATCATATGCAAGTACGAGTGCGATATTGTCAACGCAAAGACCCATTTTGTGTGACTTGTAAAGGATGGAGATAGAGTTAAAGACTCCAGGGACCCATGTGATGATGGCGAATATACGAGTAGAATCGACTTTAATTGATAAAGTTAAAGCTGCTCAAGCTACAGACCTGAAGCTAATGCATATGAGGAAGAAAGTGCAAGAAGGTGCTATGCCGGAAGAAAGAATCGATGAAGAAGGAATACTTCAAGTCAAATCCTGACTTTGTGTTCCTAACGACCCTGATTTAAAGTATAAAATCATGATGGAGGCGCACAACACACCGTTTATAATCCATCCTGGGAGTACCAAAATGTATCATGATCTTCGACATACATTTTGGTGGGACAATATGAAGAGAGAGATAGCACTATTTATCTCAAGGTGTCTAACGTGTCAATGAGTTAAGGCGGAGCATCAAGTACCAAAAGGTCCATTGCAACCACTTGAAATTCCAGAATGGAAGTGGGGGCACATTACCATGAATTTCATTACTGGTCTTCCCAAGGTTTCTCAAGGCATAGATGCAATTTGGGTCATTGTTGATAGATTGACCAAGTCTGCTCACTTCTTACCTATACGAAAAACTTATACACTTGAACGTCTTGCTCGTATTACATAAACGAGGTTGTAAGATTGCATGGTATGCCAGTATCCATAGTTTCTGATCGAGACCCAAGATTCACTTCACAATTTTGGGTTAGTTTGCAAAAAGCTATGGGCACGGAGTTCTGATTTAGCTCTAAGATATCATCCTCAGGACCAGACGGAGGCGGTCGAGAGGATAATTCAAACTCTTGAAGATCTATTAAGACTCTGTGTCCTTGACTTTAAGGGAAGTTGGGACAAGTTCTTACCATTGGTGGAGTTTTCCTACAACAACAGTTATCAAGCAAGTATTGGCATGGCTCCATTCGAAGCGTTGTATGGAAGAAAGTGTCGTTCTCCGAAGATCTTTGGGATGAGGTGGGTGAAGCAACGTTGGTGGGACCGGAGTTGGTACATATGACTACGGAAAAGATTCAAATGATCCGACAACGTATAAAAACCTCACAAGATCGACAAAAGATTTATGCTGATCTTCATCGAAAGGACATGGAATTCGATATAGGAGATCATATGTTGTTACGTGTTGCTCCATGGAAAGGAGTTACGAAATTTGGAAAGAGAGGAAGGCTCAATCCTCGATTCATCAGCCCATTTTTAATCCTAGATCGAGTAGAAACTGTGGCCTATAGACTCGCTTTACCGCCAAGTATGTCTCGTGTTCATAACATTTTTCACATATCCATGTTACGTAAATATGTGGAAGACCCGAACCACATAATTGAGTTAGAACCGGACGAAATAGCGGAAGATTTGACGTATGAAGAGGTTCTTGTTCAAATCTTGGATAAGAAGGAACATATTCTACGCTCCTAGGTTATACCTCAAGTCAAAGTTTTGTGGAGAAACCACAATGTTGAGGAAATGACTTGGGAGTTAGAATCTGAAATAAAATCAAGGTATCCTTACCTCTTCGACATACCAGGTACGTACCCTAATTTCGAGGGAGAAATTTCATAAGAATGGGAGGTTGTAAGACCCCAACTTTTATGAATAAAGATGAATTTTCTATAAATATCATTTTTGAATATTATGGAACGAATTTGATATAATGTTATAGATGTGGTAATATTTATAAATTTTGCAAAGTACGCAAGTTGTTATATAATATTCGATTGGTCGGGGAATATTCGTTTTAACAGGAATATTCGCATAACAATCCAGACGATCATTGGTGGACCCCTAACGGAATTATTGTCGGATTGAGAAAACGACAAAAATACTTTATGAAAATAACGGCGGAAGTTTTACCGTTAACTGTTGAAACACCCGGTGTTAAAAGTACAGTAATACGCGTGGTTGCATATTAGCACACAATATTGATTATTGATGCTTACGTGAGAAGTCACTTAGTTTTGTTCAATTATTGTTACGAAGAATTTTCGTGATAAAGATCTCACGTTATTTGATTCAATTATTGTCAATATTTTATAATCAATAATTGAGATGACAAAGTTTTTAATATTATTATTTACAATATTAATGATGTCTAGAAGTTCTATCAAGGAGAGGTTTGGTCACCTAATTGCGCGCCAATGGGGAGAAATCCTTATTGGAAAGCCCCCTCTTTCCTGGGAACGACCTGGTCGATTAATATTGTGAATTATAATAATGATGATAAATTTTGTTTTATTAGTATTATTAATGTAATAAAATAGAATACTTTTATAAAGTTATTTATTTTATTAGACAATAATTAGAATATATTATATTTTATTCTGCATAATATTGCATAGTGCTTGCATAGTGTTTTACATAGTAAATTTTTTTTATATAAAACATAATACTTTTATAAAGTTATTTGTTTTATTAGATTTTAAATAATATATATATATATATATATTTAAAATATATTATATTTTATTGCATAGTGCAGCATAGTATCCTTTCTATTTTTCTATAAATAGGATGCTTAGTTAGAACTTAAAACCATACCATAAGTTTAGAGAATTCTTCTATAATCTTGAGCGTATTTTTTTAGAGTTTAAAGAAGCTTTGAGCGTAGTGCAAGTTTTCTTCAAGAATATCCTCGCCCTACCAGTCGGAATACTCTTCTTTCACAGTAAGGGATATTATTTGTTGTACTCGTAAGAGGTATTCCTTCTTTCTTATTCGTGAAGAGAACTTCTGTTATTCCATTCTTTATTATTCTGTTGGAATAACCTGTATACGCAGGATACCCTATACTTGGTGAAATTCTTTTGTTATTCCATTCTTTATTATTCTGTTGGAACATTCTGTCTGTGCATTTACGCATGACCTGGTTCCGTTGTTTATTATTCTGTTGGAATATCCTGTCTATGCGTCTACGCATGACCTGATTTTAGATCTGATAAAATATAATAGACAACAAGTTTTAGATCAACAACTGCAGCGGAAACAGCAAATTAACATATCACATAATATCCCTAGATTATGACCGACCAACAAATAAGCTTAGATAGGA
The DNA here is from genome assembly GCA_020205615.1 of Panax quinquefolius. Taxonomy (NCBI): domain Eukaryota; kingdom Viridiplantae; phylum Streptophyta; class Magnoliopsida; order Apiales; family Araliaceae; genus Panax; species Panax quinquefolius. The sequence continues at coordinate 106,145,371 of CM035164.1, read as the reverse complement.
CACACTAGCGAAGGATTTACTCATCTCTCCCCTCCTAGTTCTATTCCCTGATCTCCGCCAGAGACCATATCCCTAAGCTTTGATACCAACTGTGATGCCCCCAAAATAGATATACAATACCCATTCTGAGTCGCCAAATACATGTTGCAAAAAGCACACTACAACTTCAATAATACAATTGTCGTGCAAAATACGACAACACATATTGTGAGTTTAAATACAAATATTGTCTTCTAGACAATATCCACACTCAAATAAGTCCTCATTACAATTATTCAAACACTATTTTACAGAAATAGTGAGGATTGTTAAAACATCTTTCTAGAACCATCACTCCATACCCCGACTAGATCCTGATATTTCTCACCTCCTAAGAAGAAAAATGGAACAAAAAGGAAAAGGATGAGCTAAACTAGTCCAGTAAAGAATATTATGACTAAGATAATATACAACAAATTATCATTAGTTTTCAACAGGAAAAAAATCTGATAAAATATAATGATAACAAGTTTTAGATCAACAATGCAATGAAAACAACAATCCATTAGAAGAGTCAAGTAGAGAATGAGTTCTACTATCTTCTAAGATTTAAAAGTCCATCATCAATATTTTATCCTCGTAACAACAATCAATATACATCTTTAATCAAATATTCATCTTTGCACCACGTGCCAAAGATATTCATTCAGATCACCAATTGGTCGTGTTCATCTTAACACTGTTCATCTTTGTGACCACGGGCCAAAGATATTCATCGATTAATCATTCATCTTTGCACTACAGCCAAAGATATTCATTAATATCATCATTTAAGAATGAGGATGATGAAAAATATTTTAAAGAAAACGAATCCAAATTGAGATGAAGGACAAATAGTAGGGATTCGTATAACAGTTTATCCAAGATCAATAATACTTCATAATAACCAATTGTGAAGCAGAATTCAAAAATAAAGATCAAAACATGTATACAATCAAAGATAGTAACCATAATAGACATCTTGGACAAAAAGGAAAAATTTTATTTTTCGGTGAATAGTGTCGTATACGTGAATAGTAACCCCGACACAAAAAGTTCCAAATTTGATAAAAAGTTCAGACAAATATTTTGGCATAATGATATTGAAAGAAATAATATCATTTACGAAGAAAATAACATCCTTACCTCAAAATAACCGTACTTACGATTGAATTTTGGATATAGTACGATGAAACTCAGATTGAATAGAAACTCTCAAAGTATCAAAATACTCACAAAAATATGCTTGATAATCTAGAGAGAAAGAAAACTTGTTTCTGGTGTGATTTTCAATTCTAACCTAAGCGTCTATTTATAGGAAAATGCTAGAACGCCATAGGAGACTAAAATAATAAAATATATTATTTCTTTCTTATTATTCCTACGCATGCCATCCTTGAATCAAGATAGCCACCAATTCTAAAAATTTTCAGTAGCCCATGTGCATTCAACACCAACCAAAAAGTGGGTCCCACCCATAATTTAATAAAAATTATTTTATTTTCTGAAACTTCAGTAATTCATAGAAAATAGCCCGTTTATCAGAAAAATACGAATTTTATGTCTATTTCACACGAAATCGAATTCTCTACAACTTTGTAACTTTGAGTTTTTCCAAATTTCAAATAGAAAATATCCGAAATCCATAAACGGGTGATTTTTAATACCTCCACTCCGACAAAATACTGATAAAACACCTCAACCTTAATTCCTTCATTTATAACCAAATAAATAAATCCATCATTTATATCCACATCAAATAAATATTTCCTTATCATATAAATCAATAATTAATTATTCACAAATAATATTACAGAATCACAATTATGACAACCAGGCAGTTCCCAGGAAAGAGGGGGCTTTCCAATAAGAATTTCTCCTTACTGGCGCGCAATTAGGTGACCAAACCTCTCTTTGACAGAACTTTTTAGACATTGTCAATAATGCTATCTTATAATATTATTCAAATAATATGAATTATATATCCGATAATGGGAAATATTGCATGTGTGACAATTATTGAAAAAAACAATAATATAAAATATCAACGCATGACAATTATTGAACCAATAAAATAAAATATTGAACAAGAATTCTTTGTAACAATTATTGAGTAGTAGTGCCTTCTTACGTAATTCGATTTTATTTATAATAAGTTGGGGTCTTACATAAATTAAATATATTGATGTGTCTAATTTATTAATTAAATTAGATATATAATTATTTATTAATTATAAGGTATATGATAATAAGAATTTTATTATTCTTATGAGTTATTTAAATTAGCTAAACTAAGTTATTTAAATTAATCTACTAAAAGTGTGACACATAACTATATAATATAAATGTTATTAAAATAATTTAGTTTGGGAAAAGTTGGTTAGCCAAACAAGGCCTTATGGCCTTTGGCATTATTCCAACTGACGAGTTTTTTTATTTTTCTAACGTAAGGGAACGTGGGAGAGGCTAGCTTATATTTTTTCCTACGCAGTATTATTTTCTAAGCTTCTTTAGATGGCAGAGGAAGAGGATTTGAGTGAGTGAGAGTGAGGGATCGAGAGAATAATCTCGTGAATTTGCCAAGAGAAGGAAGAGACTCACCATCTTACGCTAGTCTATAATCAAGAGGATTAAGGTATAATTCACTCCTAAATCTCCAAATTTTAGTTGTCTAAGTTCTCTGTAAATTGGTTTTATGGATTTGTTGTTCAAGCGTTGTGTATATTGTGTGGATTAAGTTGTAGAATCTGTTGTTGTCATCTTGTATGCATGTTGTATCAGTTATCAAATTGTGAGAAATTGGTTTTGTAAAGGAATTGAAAATCACAGTGTTCATATTCATATAGTATGGCTTTAGAAAGTACGAACAAATCGTGGATTGAGCTTTCCTCTCTTCCTAAATCTTGTAACTCGCTTCCATGGAGCAATACGTAATAGTACATGATCTCCAATATTAAATTCCACGTCCTTTCGATGAAGATCAACATAACTCTTTTATCGATCTTGTGAGGTTTGAATACGTTGTCGAATCATTTGGATCTTTTCTGTAGTCATGCGTACTAATTCTAGTCCCAACAACGTTGTTTCTCCCACCTCATCCCAGCATACTGGAGAACGACACTTTCGTCCATACAATGCTTCGAATGGAGACATTCCTATACTTGCTTGATAATTGTTGTTGTAGGAGAATTCCACCAGTGGCAAGTACTTACCCCAACTTCCTTTGAAATCTAGGACACAAAGTCTTAATAGATCTTCAAGGGTTTGAATAGTCATTTTCGATTGCCCATTCGTTTGAGGATGGTATGCTGAACTAAATCGTAGATCTATGCCCATAGCTTTCTGCAAGCTAACCCAAAATCTTGAAATGAATCTTAGGTCACGATCCAAAACTATGGATACTGGCATGTTATGCAATCTCACAATCTCATTCAAGTACATACGAGCAAGACGTTCAAGGGAATAAGTCTCACGTATAGGCAAGAAATGAGCAGACTTGGTTAATCTATCAACAATAACCCAAATCGCATCTATGCCTTGAGAAACTTTGGGAAGACCTGTAATGAAATCCATGGCACTTGATGCTCCGCCTTTACACGTTGACAGGTTAAACACCTCAAGGTAAACTCCGCGATCTCTCTCTTCATATTGTTCCACCAAAATGTGTGTCGAATATCATGATACATTTTGGTACTCACAGGATGGATTACAAACGGTGTGTTGTGTGCCTCCATCATAATTCTATGCTTCAAGTCAGAATCGTTAGGAACACAAAGTCTGGAGTTGAATCGAAGTATTCCTTCTTCATCGATTCTTGCTTCTGGAATAACACTTTCTTGCACTTTCTTCTTCATACGCATCAGCTTCAGGTCCGTAGCTTGAATAGCTTTAACTTTATCGATTAAAGTCGGTTCTACTCGTATATTCGCCATCATCACGTGGGTCCCTAGAGTCTTTAACTCAATCTCCATTCTTTGTAAATTGTACAAAATGGGTTTTTGTGTTAACAACATCGCACTCGTACCCACATACGATCTTCTACTCAATGCGTCAGCTACTACGTTTGTTTTTCCAGGATGGTATTGAATGGTATGATCATAATCTTTCAACAGCTCGAGCCAACGTCGTTGCCGCATGTTAAGTTCCTTTTGGGTGAAGAAATATTTGAGGCTTTTATGATCCGTATAGATCTCCACTTTCTCCCCATACAGGTAGTGTCTTCAGATTTTCAACGCGAAAACTACTGCTGCCAACTCTAGATCATGAGTAGGATAATTCCTCTCATATTCTTTGAGTTGTCGTGAGGCATAGGCTATGACTTTCCCATGTTGCATGAGAACACATCCTAACCCTTTGCTCGATGCATCGTCAGATATAACAAATCCATCCGAACCGGATGGTATTGCGTAAGCAGTGCGAAATGAGGTTTCCTCTTGAGCTCTTGGAAACTCTTCTCGCATTCCTCACTCCATACAAATTTTGTATCTTTCCGAGTCAACTGAGTTAACGGAGTAGCGATTCGAGAAAATCCTTCCACGAATCTCCGATAATAATTAAGCTTAAGTTCTTAAAGCTACGCTTCATGGCCACCGACTTTTGGTTGCTCCCAACTTTGTACTACTTCAATCTTCGTCGGGTCAACAGATACTCCATGTTTTGACACCACGTGCCCAAGGAATGCTACTTTCTCAAGCCAGAACTCGCATTTCTTCAGCTTTGCATAAAGCTTGTTTTCACGAAGCCTTTCAAGTATCAGCTTCAAATGGTGCTCATGATCTTCACAACTTTTAGAATAGATGAGGATGTCATCAATAAAGACAACAACGAACTGATCCAAATATTCCTTGAATACTCGGTTCATCATATCCATGAAAGCAGTAGGAGCATTAGTCAATCCAAAAGACATAACTAAGAATTCATAATGCCCGTACCGAGTTCTGAAGGCAGTTTTTGGAATATCCTCAATTTTAATCTTCAGCTGATGATATCCAGAACGAAGATCGATCTTTGAAAAGAATTTTGCTCCTTGTAACTGGTAAAATAGGTCATCAATGCGAGGTAGCGGATACCTATTCTTGATGGTGACATGGTTCAATTCTCGGTAGTCAATACAAAGTCGCATACTCCCGTCTTTCTTCTTTACGAATAAAATAGGAGCACCCCAAGGAGATGTACTAGGACGAATGAAACCGATGTCTAATAACTCCTGTAGTTGGACTTTTAACTCCTGAAGTTCAATAGGAGCCATTCGATATGGGGTTTTAGAAATGGGTTTTGTACTCGGCTCAGGGTCAATAAAGAATTCAACATCACGTTCTAGGGGTAGACCGGGAAGTTCTTCATGAAATACATCAGGAAATTCTCTAACCACATAAATATTATTCAAATCTAACTTGTCTTTATTCAAATCTATAACATGGGCTAAGAAAGCTTGACATCCGTTTTTCAATAAACGAATAGCTTTGTGGCTTGATATGACAGTGACTAATTTTAGTGGTTTAGTTGCTTGAATTCGCATAACAAAAGTTGGTTAGGAATATGAAAACTAACAACCTTATTTAAAACAATCAATTTTGGCATGATGAGTGGTTAACCAATCAATTCCTAAAATACATCAAAAGCAAGTATCTTTAAAGAGATAAGATCAACAGGTAATGTGATAGTGCCAACTTGGATCAAACAAGATTTATAAACTATAGATGTAATGAAGGTTTCACCCAATGGAGTTTCAATAGATAAATCAAAGTATAATTTCTCCGGAGTCAAGTTTAAACGTTGAGCACAAGCAGGAGAGATAAAAGAATGGGTTGAACCGGTATCTAGTACGGTATAAACTTCGCAAGAATTCAAGATTAGCTTACCTGTGATCACTTCGTTCGGGTTCCTCACGTTTTGGCTGGGCCACGATAAACGCTTCTTCCAGAATCGCCGATTTCGACTTATCCGGATGACTTTTGGAGTTACCATCCCCATTGAACTTGGTTTTGCTACAGAACAGTCTCGAGCTATATGGCCCTCCTTTCCACAGTTATAACATACCTTGGATTGTTGTGGACAGTTTGGACTGATATGTCCCTCTTTCCGGCATTTATAACACACGACCTGTGGTCGTTCTCCTCCCCTAGAATTTATTGTTGGTGTTGGTGCTGATGTCTTCCCGTCATTGTTGAATCTCCTCTTTTTAAAATTTCTACTTGACTCACCTCTTCTATTATCATGGTCATGATGACCACCCGAGTGGTTACCGCCTTTGTTCGTATTTTTCCCTCCTCGCTGGTTATCATCGCTCTGATGACTGCTGTCACCGGTATGACCCTGGTTGTGGTCCCTCGGTTGAACATACTCACTATCTCGCTCTAATAATTAAGGCTTGTTGACAACATCTGAATACAGAGAAAATTTATAAGAGATAAGGTATTGACGAATCTAAGGTTTTAGACCTCTCAGAAACATCCTTGTCATTCGTTCCTCATTCTCTACCAAATGAGGTGCAAACTTGGATAACTCAGCGAACTTCGCCTCGTACTGAGACACCGTCATGTTATTTTGTTCCAGTCTGATAAACTCTACCTCCTTCATATGACGAATACTTTCAGGAAAGTACTTGTCATTGAATAGCTTCTGAAACGTTTCCCAAGACATGTTGAGTGCGGCAGGCTGGGTACACTTCACAGACTCCCACCAGTAGTCTGCCTCACCGCGAAACATAAAGGTGTCAAATGGAACTTTCTGTTCCTCTGTGCATCCCAAGACATCGAATATCTTGGTAATTTGGTTGACCCACGTTTTCGCCTTGATCGGATCCGGCTTTCCAATAAATTCTGGTGGTCCCAACTCCTTGAACTCGCTGGTGTGATAGATCAGCAAGCGTTGGTATCACTTCCACCCGTATTTTATACACGAGTCTCCCTCATCTGATTTTGCATAAACTGCAAAAAGCTCCTAAATATTCCATCATTTGCTCGGTAATGTTGTTTACATGAGGAATATTGCCTTCCTGTTGTACGTTCTCCTGGTTTGTGACTAAAGGTTATTCCACAGTCTCATACACTCCATCGTTAACGTTCTCAGCAGCCATTCTTAAATACTGCCATAAAACAAGGGTTAATTAAACAAATTAACATATCACATAATATCCCTATATTATGACCGACCAACAAATAAGCTTAGATAGGACACACTAGCGAAGGATTTACTCATCTCTCCCCTCCTAGTTCTATTCCCCGATCTCCGCCACAGACCATATCCCTAAGCTTTGATACCAACTGTGACGCCCCCAAACTAGGTATACAACACCCATTCTGAGTCGCCAAATACATGTTACAAAAAGCAAACTACAACTTCAATAATACAATTGTCGTGCAAAATACGACAACACATACTGTGAGTTTAAATACAAATATTGTCTTCTAGACAATATCCACACTCAAATAAGTCCTCATTACAATTATTCAAACACTATTTTACAGAAATAGTGAGGATTGCTAAAACATCTTTCTAGAACCATCACTCTATACCCCGACTAGATCCTGCTATGTTCTCACTTCCTGAGAAGAAAAATGGAACAAAAAGGAAAAGGGTGAGCTCAACTAGTCCAGTAAAGAATATTATGACTAAGATAATATACAACAAATTATCATTAGTTTTCAACAGGAAAAAAATCTGATAAAATATAATAGACAACAAGTTTTAGATCAACAACTGCAGCGAAAACAACAATCCATTAGAAGAGTCAAGTAGAGAATGAGTTCTACTATCTTCTAAGATTTAAAAGTCCATCATCAATATTTTATCCCCAGACAACAATCAATATACATCTTTAATCAAATATTCATCTTTTGCACTCTGTGCCAAAGATATTCATTCAGTATCACCAATTAGTCATGTTCATCTCAACACTGCTCATCATGCACTACGGCCAAAGATATTCATCATTAATCATTCATCTTTGCACCATGTGCCAAAGATATTCAAGAATATCATCATTTAAGAATGAGGATGATGAAAATATTTTAAAGAAAACGAATCCAAATGAGATGAAGCACAAATAGTAGGGATTCAGTATAACGGTTTATCCAAGATCAATAATACTTCATAATAACCAATTGTGAAGCGTAATTCAAAAATAAAGATCAAAACATGGATACAATCAAAGATAGTAACCATAATAGACATCTTGGATAAAAAGGAAAAATTTTATTTTTAAATTGAATAAAGGTCGACACGTGAATAGTAACCCGACACAAAAAGTTCTAAATTTGATAAAAGTTCGACTAATATTTTGGCATAATGATATTGAAAGAAACAATATCATTTACGAAGAAAATAACATCCCTTACCTCAAAATAACCGTACTTCTGACTGAATTTCGGATATAGTGCTGACAGAAACTTGTACTGAATAGAAACTCTCAAAGTATCAAAATACTCACAAAAATACGCTCGATAATCTAGAGAGAAAAAAAACTTATTTCTGGTGTGATTTTCAATTTTAACCTAAGCGTCAATTTATAGGAAAATGTTAGAACGCCATAGGAGACTAAAATAATAAAATATATTATTTCTTTCTTATTATTCCTACGCATGCCATCCTTGAATCAAGCTAGCCACCAATTCTAAAAATTTTCGGCAGCCCATGTGCATTCAACACCAACCAAAAAGTGGGTCCCACCCATAATTTAATAAAAATCATTTTATTTTCCGAAACTTCAGTAATTCATAGAAAATAGCCCGTTTATCAGAAAAATACGAATTTTATGTCCATTTCACGCGAAATCAAATTCTGTACAACTTTGTAGCTTTGAGTTTTTCCAAATTTCAAACAGAAAATATCAAAAAACCATAAACGGGTGATTTTTAATACCTCCACTCCGACAAAATACTGATATAACACCTAAACCTTAATTCCTTCATTTATAACCACATAAATAAATCCATTATTTATATCCACATCAAATAAATATTTTCTTATCATATAAATTAATAATTAATTATTCATAAATAATATTACAGAATCACAATTATGACAACCAAAGCAGCTTCCTCAGAAAGAGGGGCTTTCAATAAGGATTTCTCCTCATCGCGCCGCAATTAGGTGACCAAACCTCTCCTTGACAGAACTGTCTAGACATTGCCAATAATGGTATCTCATAATATTATTTAAATAATATGAATTATTGATCCGATAATGGGAAATACTATGCAATGATAATTATTGAAACAACAATAATATAAAATATCAACGCAGCAATTATTGAACCAATAAAATAAAATATTAAACAGTAATTACTGTAACAATTATTGAGTAGTGCCTTCTTACGTAAGAATCAATAATTTAAAAATATTGTGCTAAAACCGTGTGCTACTGTGCAACCACGCGTATTACTGTATTTTAACCACCGGGTATTCCAACAGTGTTAACGGTAATAACTACGCCGTTATTTATAAAAACTCAAACTTGTCGTTTTCTTCATCCGACAGTTATTCTATTATGGGGCCCACAAATGACTGCGCCGTCGAACGAATATTCCCTAACAACAAGAATATTCCACGACCAAACGAATATTCCCCGACAACAATGATTATTTTATAACCACTTGCTTATTTTGCAAAATTTGCACATTTCACCCATAACCAAAACATTATATCAATTTAACACCTTATTATTCACAATAATAATTAGAGGAAATTCAATTTTATTTATAATAAGTTGGGGTCTTACATAAATTAAATATAGTGATGTGTCTAATTTATTAATTAAATTAGATATATAATTATTTATTAATTATAAGGTATATGATAATAAGAATTTTATTATTATTATGAGTTATTTAAATTAGCTAAACTAAGTTATTTAAATTAATCTACTGAAAGTGTGACATAAAACTATATAATATAAATGTTATTAAAATAATTTAGTTTGGGGAATGTTGGTTAGCCAAACAAGGCCTTATGGCCTTTGGCATTATTCCAACTGACGAGTCTTTTTATTTTTCTAACGTAAGGGAACGTGGGAGAGGCTAGCTTATATTTTTCCTACGTGTATTATTTTCTAAGGCTTGCTAGATAGCAGAGGAAGAGAGGATTTCAGAGTGTTGAGAGTGAGGAATTGAGAGAATAATCTATGTGAATTTGCGAAGAGAAGGAAGAGATTCACCATCTTACGCTAGTCTATAATCAAGAGGATTAAGGTATAATTCACTCCTAAATCTCCAAATTTTAGTTTTGTCTAAGTTCTCTGTAAATTGGTTTTATAGATTTGTTGTTCAAGCGTTGTGTATATTGTGTGGATTAAGTTGTAGAATCTTTTGTCATCTTGTATGCATGTTGTATCAGTTATCAAATTGTGAGAAATTGGTTTTGGAAAGGAATTGAAAATCACAGTGTTCATATTCATATAGTATGGCTTTAGAAAGCACGAAATTTGATGCTTTATATGTGTGGTAAACTATTGTTTGTTATTGGTTTATGCTAGTCTATTAAGTAGCGCACATAGCGTAATTTGAACGAAGTAATTCGAACAAGAATTGAAGTCACAGTGGTGATTTCTGTGGAAGAAGTTCAAAAATATAGTTTTATATGAAAATATGGAATTTTGAGAAATTAAACTAGTTTTAGTTGATGATAAATTGTGTTAATTGATTGTAAATGTTGGCAATCATGTTTGTAATAGTCTGTACCAATTGTAGATGTTAATTTCACTGTTTGGTGGGTAAAATTCGTGTTAGTTAGGCTAAAAATGGCTATTGTTCACTCTGAAGTTCAAATGCGGTACGTGCACCGGTAGCAATTGCGCTTAGTGCCAAGACAAAAAATAGCAGCAATTACTGCTTGAGTTCCATGTCTATGTGTAATAAGAATTGCGCCACACCCTGAACTAAGACAATGAGGTTTGCTTGTTTGCAGGTCAAGCTTGTCGGACTTGTGTTAGTTTAGTGAGTATATTAATGATGTTAGAACATGTTATAAACTATAATAACAGATGTTAATGTATTGAAATGCAAAGTACAAAGATTTGAAATAATTATTTAAATAAGTTATAAAATGAAACCAAATGAGATGTTTTCGAAAGATAGAGTTGAACGACTAAGTTATGTTGATCAATGTGTAATTTCAGAAGCGTTAAGTATGTTAACCTAAATGGTTAGGTGCTAGGTTAGGGTTATGACCTAAATAATGGTTTAAACTCTAAAGCTAATATTCATACAATTAATTGTTGTTGCGATTTCGATGATATGTGTAGGGTAATTGGAGATTATTTCATTTGTGTAGCTTACAAACAAGGCAAGTCTTCTAACTCCAAACTTTCATTGAGTTAGTTTGTTATGGTTATGCAAGTTCTCTAACTCTACTTTCATAAATGTGCAAGTTTCTAAATCTTATATTTGTCATTGAGCAAGACTATTGATTCTATTCTGATGAATGATTGAATAAGCTCATGTAACCTAATTCGTTACATCGAATGAGTTTTACATTCTCATTTCTTGTTATTAGTATTCAAAACATATATTGTTCTAACATATTGATTCAAAGGAGATTATTTTATTTCCTTGAATATAATACTTTGCATATATATCATGCTTATTCAGTTATATATTGTCGATATTCGATCTTTGACTTTGATAGCCTTGTTCACTTATACATTCTTGTATTAAATCTTTATTTATGGAAATTGAATAAGTGTTCTAAAATTCTAGAAACACTGATAAGCTAGTTCCAAACTAAACTTTCTTTAGTGCGGAAATTCTAAATTCAAACTGAGACGAACAACCCTAACATAGGGGATTTTGTACGTGTAACGTTTAGATGTTTGTGCACAATACATGGTACAAAGGGCTGATCCCCCTGAGTACGTTAAGAAGAGTCTGTACAGTCTAACGACTGTTGAGGTTAAGGTAATAATACCTAAATACCGTGGACATAGTTCGTGGTCTTAAGACCCTCAGATAATTAAAGTTCGAACTTGTTTTCTATTTTGATTCGTAGAACAAGTTCTTTATCATTCAGTATTCGTTGTTCAATCTCAAGTTGTTAATATACTCTCTTTATGTAAGTGAGCAATTTTTTGCTCACTCTTGCAATTAAACAATGCAACTAAAGTTGAAAGAGGTGATGATCCATCTACTAGCAAGGGAAAGGGCAAGATGTCTAAGTGATGAAGAATTATTTAAAGTTTATTTAAATAATTGAAGTCTTAAGTCTTGTTTTATTTTATAATGTATTCCGCAAACTGATGTAATAATTTTAAGGTTAGATTACCTGGGATTTGTTTTGAGATTATGATGTAACCCTTTAATGGGAGAGATTATTGTTTAAGTTATTTAAATTATGTCTTTATCCTTTGATTATGGGTAGTTAGATATAATAGATTTGATAAGTGAGCACCAAATTCGGTGGAAATGAAGTACCCGAATTTGGGGGTGTCACATCCTGTCTGTGCGTTTATGCATGACCTGGTTTCGTTATTTATTATTCTGATGGAATAACCTGTCTGTGCGGTCTATCGCATGCTTGGTGATTTCTTTTATTATTCCATTCTTTATTATACTCAGTCGGTTAAAGTTTTGACTTCTATACTCCATGAAATTAGTGGAATATCCTTGATATTTGCGCTTCATCCAGTATCTTTTCATGGAAATATTCTTCTGAGCATTCTTGAATTTTACTCCACAAAGAAGTATCATGTTGACAATTTGGACATTATTGGTTCCTGGATAAATTAATTCTTGAACTTTTTTTATTGAATTCTTATATCATTGTCATCATCCTCATGTTTATATTATGTTGAAAGTCATCAGTAGTCTTTGAAGTGCATAGATGGACTTGGTATGATTATGACCGTGGAATTATTAAATTGTGTCTTAACCGTAATGTTACAAATGATGTGGAAAAAGTCCTCATTGGCCCGTAGTGCATTGATGGATAGTTGTTGGCATGATCATGACCATTGATGAATACACGAATATCCTTGGCCTGTAGTGCATGGATAATTTATGGTCGTGATACTAATGAATATCCTTGGCCGTATTGCTTGGATGATGTGGATTATTTATTAAGTTGAGTCTCAGCGATAAAAGTAATGAAAAACCTTTTAAATCATAGAAGATAGTAGATTTTATTCTCTATTTGACTCTTCTAATGGATTGCATGTTCCGCTGCAGTTAAACTTGATGTTTGTTATATTTTATCAGTTTAACACTGTTGAAGGCTAATGGTAATTTATTCTGCATTATCTTAGTCATAATATTTCTTACTGGGCTAGTTGAGCTCACCCTTTTGCTTTCATTACTCTCTTCGGGAAATGAGAACGTAGCAGGGACTTGTCGGGGAACGGAGTGACAGTCCAGATGATAGCATTAATAGTCCTCACTATTCTATGAAATAGTGTGATAATAAATGTATTGAGGACTTATTTTGAGTTTGAATACTGTCTAGAAGACAATATTTGTATTAAAACTTACAGCTCATGTTGTATATTTAAGGTTGTATTTGTATTCTGTACCATGTATTTGGCAACTCAGAATAGGTGATGTATACCTATTTTGGGGGCGTCACAAGCTAGGCAAGTCTTGATAAAAAATATTAGATCCGTACCAAACGTCTCTAACACCACCGTCATCACCCTCTAGAATAGCTCGTCGTCCAAGCCAACGCCCACGTGAGATTGTCCAACAGGTGCTCTTAAGCGCTAGCGTCGACTAGTCATGCAGAAATAAAAGTAATGTTACTAATAATTTATATTACTTTATAAATTATGAAATAATGAGAAATACACTAAATATGAATACCTCCAGGTAGTGGATACACAGGTACCCTCAGCAGGCCCAACACTCTATACATGTTGGTACTACTATTAAGGGGATCTTGAGACACGACCGAAAGAGTCATTTCCTAATCCTGCGATAAGCTAATATCGGGCGGAGGGATGGTGGAATTTAACGGCTTAGAATCCTTCTAGTAACCTTCAACTCGGCTACACTCTGATCCCAAAACTTTTGAAATCGATCATGTAATTTATTATGTATATGTGAGTTAATTAAATCATTTTATTAACTACCTAATATTATTAATTACTAAAAATTATAACAATTGTTAACTATATAACTAATGACGCGGGAGATATGTTAGAGTCATTCGGCGTAAGGTCTAGATCCCAAAACTCAAACATGGTGGGAGGACGACCCAAACTCACCTGCATAGCATAATAAATACATACACAAATAACATTATTTTAGTATGCCTATGACGATATTAAACTTTAACACCTAAACACATATGCATGCTGACTTCAACTTCAAAAAAGACTGTGAGTCAATACTATGTACTACTCGGAGCTGGCCCTGATTCTTTTTTTATCTGCTCGGACTTCTTCTTCATGTCATCAACATCCTAGTGTGTACACTTTGCCTCTCATATTGCATATGAGACAATGTTGGGGCTAATGGTCTAAATCGTAGTCTCGGACTGGTTTACAATTACTTGAGTGGTGGCCCTCTGTCTCATATCGTATAACCAACCAACATAGTTCTTAGCGATATGTGCAATAATAACGGTCGACGGATGGCTGAGAGATGCTCTCCACATATCTAAAATAAATCTATAAAAAATGATAACTTAATTACCAGAAAAAATTAGAACAATGTGTAACTACTATTTACGTATATAATTTAATTTATGTAAATTAATTTACGTAAAAATCGCGCAACAAAAATCTCCATAAAAGAGGCATCATATTGCGTGTACTGGCTAAATTGCATGCAGCTAGTCGGGAGGTGTGTCAAGCATATGGCGTGTATGGTCACCTTAGCCACGTGATCTAATATATTACACTAAAAATAAAATAATAATGTGTTATGTTAATTGTGTCATAAAATAAATTATATTGATTTAACTTATTTCCTATTCTCTAACACTTACTGCTCATAGTTCGACGACATCTACACGAACTATGTGTGGAGCTGTCGGTTGATGGCCAAATAAACCGAGGTTAGTCCTTTAGTGACATCGACGACCAATATCTGTAAGTTTAATTGATTTAATTCTATTAATATAACATTTTCATAAACTATAAGTAAACAAAACGATATTGAATTCACGACGACGACGACAACTTACTAGCCGATGAAGACAATCTGCCCTGCTACTGTCTATAGATCTTGTGCTACCACCACCTCTATGTCTAGGTAATAATATATTACTGAAATAACCAAAATAACATAATTAATTTGAATTTAATTTAATTAAATAATCGTATATTAATAGTGAATTATTTACAAAACATAAATAAGTTTAGACTGAATACGTCATCAAACCCGTTAGAATATATAATCATCATTTTCATCCTCAAATTCTATCACTTCCTCTTCATTATCAGTTTCTTCATTTTTATCATCTTCAATGAAGACATAATCATTGACGATCATGTCTTCCTCGATTGCATCATCATTGAGTACATCAGTGACATCATTTAGTAGCACATCGTCATCATTTAGCACTACCTGGCTGAGATTGCTAACATTTTCTTGCAATAAATCATCCATCTCAGACAGATTAACACCATCAAATGTTTGATTTTTCGTTGTGACAACTTTATACCAGGGATTTCTACAATTATATACCGTTCAGATCATCAGCATGTTCTATTGCTTTGTTCAAAAATTGTCACACCCCATCATGGTACTCATAAACTAATTCCCTCCCATCAAACGGTATATATCCTACGGTACATCCAACTCTGATCGGTTGACATCTTTAATTGAACAAAAGGCACAATCAGAATACGGATATTATCGTATGTGATCCATGCATAAATTCTATATATCTTCATCTCTAGTCTACAAGGGGTTAGGCTTCTATTCCGTTCCTGGATGTGTCAATTCACTAGTGCCAAAACCTTGAGCATGTTTCTTTTGTTTCAAGAAACTTTCGATAGTACCTCCCTATGGTCTCCAAGTACACAAAATAGACTAAGATAACTTAATCTAAATATGTACTCGAAAGAACATGTAGAGATACCAAGCAAACAATTTAAAAAAAACGTACTCAAGTCGACCTAAGTGAGACACATAACATCCAATAAAATCACAAGCTAGGACTATTCGACATTCACTCCTAATGAGTGAATGTCAAACAGGTTTCTAAGCTCCAAAGTATACTATATGTACATGTATTCAATTTATTTTAATAGTAGAAAACTAAGCAACTGTTACTTAGTTTATTTTACCAATGAAAAACTAAGTAAATAATACTCCCTCCGTCCCAAGATAAAAGTTTTGGTGGACTTTTCACACATATTAAGAAGAGAATAAAATGACAAAAGTGTCCATAATAATGTCATTAAATATGGAGAGAGAATTAGCATAAGAAGAGTATGAGATATTTAATGCTACGGGTATAATAGGAAAATATGTGTAAAAGTTTGGTTATTAAAGGAAAATGGACATTTAACATGGGACTACCCAAAATAGTAATAAGGACTTTAATCATGGGACGGAGGGAGTACTTAGTTTATGAGAACTATTATTTGAATATATTATAGTATTTTTAAGGGTATAATAGGAAGTGTTATTTGTCGAACGAACGTTTCAATACTGCGTAGTTTAGGGAAGCTCTATCTACTTGAACGGACGCCCCAAAACTACATCGTTTTTGTTCTGCTGAGCCTAAAACAACGTCATTTTGTGGCCCGAACGGACGCACCCTTTTTGTAAGGCTTAAAACTATGTCGTTTTGGCTAAACAGTGCCTTTTCAAGGGGTTGTATCCCTTCTGATTAGTCACTAACCCCTACTATAAATAGATAGGGGGGCTGCCATTCGAATCATTCAATTCATCCAAGCATTAAGCATTCTAAGTTTTCAAGTCTTCATTATTTCATTAGTAGTTTATAGTTTATATTGAGATAGAGTCTTGAGCATTTCTTTGGTTCATTGTGTATGCTATTCGGAGTGATACTATAGCATACGTTGTCATTGTATCCTGGGAGACAAATGCTATCAACTCTGAGCATCGTAACGAGGGTATAATTATCTTAAGGACATAGTACAAAGTACTAGCATTGACAAATTTATTTCTGCAGTTTTTGAGATACATTTATATATATATAGTGTGTCCATTATGTTTTTATAACAATCCAAAGAGATTATGAACATGTGTGTATATATATATATATATATATATGCCTTAATATCAGATTATGGACATTATATATGTAATTGTACAAATCAAACCCTAACATGAAGGGTGTATACACCTCGAATCATACCCAATTTGAGCAGTAAAAAGGGAAGCATCAATTTCAATTTCATACCCTAAAAATTCATATATAAGTCTTAAATTCAGTTTCATATACCATAAAAACTCAACTGAATTAAAGAGAGAAAGGAAGTGTACCTCAAAAATTGGTTGTCGTCACTAGGATCAGAGTTATTGTCGTCGAACGTTGCCGCTACCCACCACGTTGTGGCTGCCAAAATCATCTTTTTCAAAAGTCCTAGATCTAGATAGGGTTTGAAGGAAATGAAATATATATGTTAGATCCCAGAGGGAACAATAGATCTAGAAGGGGGGTTGAATAGATTCTTTTTATTTCAAATACTTTTCAGGTTTATTTTGTATTGCTATTAAATTAGTATATGACAAACATAAGAATCTTATCAAGCACAGCGGAATAAGTAAAAGATCCCCTTCATTGATATATTCATAATCATACATACATTGTTCATAGAGTTAGTTTAGTTGTAAGCAATTAAAACATACATAGCAGTTATAGCAGTTATAGTGCATAATGTAAATGACATAATATAAAAGACACAAGGGGTTTTAAGTGGTTCAGAGACTCAAGCTCCTAATTCACTCTTCTGCTTTCAACTAGCAGAATTTCTGCTAAAGAAGGGCAGCACCTTGAATCTCTACGATTCCTTCAAGGCCAGCAGCCTTGGGACTTCAGTTCACTAAGAACTCTTCAAGGCCAGCAGCCTTGGGACTCCTCTAGTTCCCTAGGAACTCCTCAAGCCCAGCAGGCTTAGAACTTCGTTTAGTCCCTCCGGACAAGGACCCTTCTGGCCCTGCTTTGTTTAGTCCCTTCGGACAAGGACCCCTCAGGCCCTTGGCTTTATTGAGATGTTTGTTTGTTATTGTTGGAGTCAGTGCTGAGCTGCTAAGATGTCTTCATGCTCTGAACATCTTCTATCCTTAGCAGCTTGGCTTGATCATCCTTAAAGTGCAGCTAAGTGTTGCATGATGCTCAGGTTCTTCGGTTACTCAACCACTTCGAATGACCCCTTTATGAACTGCCTTGAAGATCCTTCTCCTTGGTACTTGATGGCTGCACATGATAGGCTTCTAAGATGACTGTAAGCTCATCTGTTAGGTACTTGGAAGCTTTCTCATGCTTGACACCAAGATGGCATTTGTGATCTCCCTTCTTACTACTTGATTCCTTCTCATGATGGACTTGCTAAGATGACAGTGGGCTCTTCTCTATTGTAGAGTCTTCCCATTATGGACTTCAAGATGACATGATACTCTTCTTTCTCTCGGCAGTTCAGAACACTCTTTAAATAGTAGAACTCTCACTTCTACTTCTTTCTTTGCATGTCTCTGAGTGTTCTTGGTGGATCGTAGAGTGAGCCTTCAGACTCACTATCTCACATGGTTTAGATCAGTCCACCTTCTCTCCAAAACTGACAACTCCAGCAACCCTCGATCTTTGAAGCTCTTCTATATTTATACTTCTTCCCAATACTTCCATTAGAAAGTAGCCGTTGAAGGCTATTCAAATATCTTCACAGATCTCGAGTTGACAGAAGTAGACTGCTGATGTGACATGTCATACTTTATCTGACATTGCGATTCATCGCTTTTACCTACCTACCGAGTCGAGTGTCACTTTAATGTCTTAGGCAGGTTGAAGACTTTATTATATCCTTCTCATTTCTCGATCAGAGATTTTCCTTTTGCATCGATGCTCTCAATAAGCTTTAGTCCGAATACCATCCTTCAGATTGAACCGTTGCTAATGCTTCAGTCTTCGGGTGTTCGAACTCTATGATTCTGATGCACGTCTTCGAGGACCTGATCGTATTGTCTTGTTGAGTGTTGCTTATTGACTGGTAGAGTTAAC
Source organism: Panax quinquefolius (assembly GCA_020205615.1). NCBI lineage: Eukaryota > Viridiplantae > Streptophyta > Magnoliopsida > Apiales > Araliaceae > Panax > Panax quinquefolius. Next base: position 106,126,232 of record CM035164.1, on the reverse strand, counting down.
ACTATAATCTTGAAGAGTGTTGATTGGATCTTCAATGTAGAACATCTCTTCCTTCTATTGTGCAGTGCTTCAATCCTTCTGTTTGCTTTGACTGTTCTCAGAGACTGATGGCTTAATTCCTTGCTCTGGTCCCCTTCTGAATATCAAGACACTTCAGATTTGTGGCGCATCCAGCTTGCTTTCTCCTTGTGATCTCCCATTCACTTATCATCAATGAACTGACCCTGCACTTAATCACTTTAGCCTTGCTCTTCAGAGGCTAACCGGTATCTCAGTTCACCTTCCATCAGTTATTTCTTTGTTTGGCAAACACTACGATCTTGGTTACTTCCAAGATCATTGTCTTCTGTTCACTTGATAGCTATTGCATTTGCTGACTTTCCTTAGTCAGCTTCTGAAGTCTTCTTTGGATCTCCTCGTTGAAGACTTTATCACGAATGGCCTTGCAACTCAATCTTGATGCTGATTGGGTTGATGCTTAGACCTTCTGTTAGCCTGCATGCCATTCGTTGAGTGCTCTCTGGTTCCCTTATGGTGGAATGTATCTTTGCATAGCCAACCAGAGGCCTCATTCCTTTAGATATTTTGGGAGTGCTTATTTGTTCAGAACCGTATATGCTCTACAATTCTGCCTTGGCATTATGAGCACTTCTGTTGAGGTCGTAGTTCTGCACTCTACGATTCAGCTTCGGCTGTGCAGACACTATGATCTCAAGATCAGATCTTGACACTCTACGATTTCTGCCTTGTGTTTGTTGTCTTCATCTGATCTTGCTCGACTACGATCTCTGCATGTAATCAATGGACTCTACGAACTCAGAATATAGTCTACGATCCTTGACATAGCTTCGGCATCAGTAGACTCTACGACTTTGAGTGTAGTCTATGTTTCTGACTTGGCTTTAGCAGATGACCGGTTAGCTCGTAGGCAGGTTGTCTTAACGATTCTGAACATGACTTCCTCAGCACACTACGATCCTGAAGAAGCTCTACTCGACACACTACGATCCTTCTTCGTTTCCCCTGGAAGTCTACGAACTTCGAGATCTACTATCTTGCATACTCCTATTCTGCCTCGATAGCTCTCGAGTTAACCTTGACTCTCTTGGCAGACTACGACTTCTGGTGCAGTGCTCGACGATCAGACAAGCTTATCTATTACATCATAAGATCAACCTAACAAGCTTGATCTTTCTATATTTATAGTCCTTGTACATCATTTTTTTTAATGACTTTACAAAGCTGTTTTACTTATATAGGATCAACCTAACATATTTGATCAATTCATTCTAAGTCCTTGTACATATATTTCTATTATCTATCAAAGGACTTTACAGCTTTTTTTAATGCAAGAATACTTTTATATTCATTCATATATATTATAATCAAATCATATATTAAATAGGAATATCATTCACATGTTTATTCCTGACAATCTCCCCCTATTTGATTGTGACAAAAAATAATAAGTGCATATGCATGTTATGAATGAATCTTATATACAGTGAGCAGCTGTATTTCTAAAACATGATAATTATGAATGTCATTTATATTGATATGAAAATTTATATATTAAGACATTCTACATCCTGGATCTAGAACATACCTAACTAGTTAGAGATGTACCTCTTCGACTCCGTGTATGTTTTCAGGATGTTTGTTGATCAGCTACTCATCTGATTGTTCTTCTTACTCTCGCTCCCCCTGAGATGATGACCTTCTGTCTTTGTTTGGCTCCCCTTCAACTTCTTTCTGATCATGCTCCCCCTCAGACTCTGCGATCATGGGATCATCATCTTTTAGCTCCCCTCAGATGATGATACTCTTTCTGCAGCTGATGTCTTCTTCTTTGATTTCTTTTCTTCTATCCCTCTGCTCTTCTTTGAGTGCCTCTTGCTCTTCCTCTTTCTATGCCTTTTTTTCTCCCCTTTTTTGTCACTAATCATTTGAGAGAGCTGCTCCATGTTGGACATAAGCTGCTCCATCAGGTAGGAGGAGTTGGCAACTTCAAACTTGAGTTCCTGCTGACCTAGCTCAAGTTGCACTGAGAAAGACTGCTTTAGGTCGTCAATCTTGTCAAATAGGGCTTGAATCTGCTCTTCATTTGCATTCTAAACTCGTAGAGCTTCAGCCTTTTGATCTTGTATAGCCTTCTGATAGATGTTATCTCTTTCTTGGAGTTTGAGAGATACATCAACCATAGTAGCTTGAAGCTTGCACTGGAAGGAATTATCTCGCATACTTCACAACTTCGTGATTCTTTGATGAGCGAGATATTTTCTCGTTTAGATCATCAGAACTCTTCTGTAGTTCCTGCTTCAAAGTAGTTTGATCCTTTTGTTGGGCAGCAGCTGGTTGAGCATCAGTTTGGACTCTACAATTTTCATCCTTAGACAGATTTTTGAAAGTCTGGAGAATCTGAATAATCGTTGAGTTCCAATCACTGGTTAAAGATGAGGGAATGTCTAATAGTAGTGCTTGGGCATAAGGAGGCTTCTGGTTTTGGGCTTGAACATCATCAGCAGTAGAGTGAACAGACTCTACGATCAGCTCCTTGGTCATGACTCTTCGTCCTTTAGAATCCACTCTACGATTGTAGGGAATATAGAGATTTTCAGCATGGCGATAGACTTTGAAGTGGGGCTGGTCTTTGATCAGTTTGGTGGCAAAATTCTTTACTCATGGAAAGTTCTGAGCCACCAGTTCCATGCTTGGAAAGTGAGAGTAGCACCAGCTGAGGTAGCATCCATCTCCTTCAGTATGAGCCTTTAGCCATGGCATCCACTAGAAGAACCATCTCATCAGCAAGTCGTCAGGATTGTAGAGAATGGTTGAGCAGTCTAGCTCCATATTGTTCCAGTTTTTGGCTATGTCAAAGGTAGTCATTCTTACTACCTTGAGCTGCTCATTTCTATAGTTCACCCATCTCTCTGATGGAGCATCCGGTAGATCATTTGAAACTTCCACTATGATCCTTTTGCTAAATCTTGCAGGAGAGAGAACTGGATAATCTTCTTGTTCGTCTGCTTCCTGAGGTGCAAAACTAAAATCTTCTTCAATCTCTTCTCTCTTGGAGCCTGAACTTTCTTGATCAATTTCAGCAGAGAATCCCTCTTGCTGCATTTCATTCTCAGAAGTTTCTTCAGCAAGATCTTCATCTGATTCATTTTCTGCATTGCTGGTCCTATCCTCAGCACTATCTTTCTGTGATGCAGACTCATCATCACTTAATTCAATGGGGGCATTTGATTGATTACTTTTCCTCTTGGAGGCAAATTTTGCTTGCAGTCTGTAGCTCTTCCTTCTTCTTGGAGGTTCACCTATGGGAGAGTCAGACTTCTCTTCTTCTTCAAACATTGACTCCTCTGGTTCAACAGACAGACTTCTTTGTGGTTCAGCACTGGCAGGGGCAGATCCTTCTTCTTTGGACTCATCATCTCCTGAGTCATCATGGGGGCTTTCTTGATTTGAGGGGGCATTTCTTCTTCTCTCGAATCATCATTATCTGACCCATTATCTGGGCTTGTTGGGACAGTTGCAGTTGGGAATGCAATTGGGTCATTTTGAATTTCTTCTTCATCATCAGAGTGACTGCTCTGAGAATTAGCCACAGGGCTTGAGCATTCTTCTTCATCAGCAGATGCTGCAATTTCTCTTATCACATTAGCTTCACCTTCATTGCTGGACTCTACTTTGACATCTGTCTCTTTTCCTTCTGCTGACTCTATGTCCTTTTCTTCAGCAGATGTACTATTTTGGGAAGCTGAGGCTGGTTTGTCTTCCACCTTAGCTTTCTTGCTGATTGGCCCTTGAAGCAACCTGCTGCTTCTCCTCTTTGTTGTTCCAGCAGTTAGGAATTTTTCTTCTTTATTCTTGTCCTTTGAGGAGAGACTTCTTGATGGGGCTTTTGTTTTCTTCACACCTTTGGATTTCTTCTTGGCTGGTGTGATTGATACTGGTACTGAGTCATCAGACTCAGAGCTCTCTGCTTCTTCTGTTTTCCTCTTCCTTGCAGAGGCTTTGCTACTACTCCCGGTTGTCAGCCTTCTGTTCTCCTTTGGGTTCTTCTTCTAGTTCACAAATAATTGTGGAGACATCACTTTGTGCACATTTAAAGTTTCTCCCTCATCATCCTTGATTTTTCCTCCTAGCTTCTTCTTCAGCACAATACTCAACAGTCTACAATGAAACACCTTAGTCAGGGGTTTTTCAGTGGACTTCTTCTTCTCAGCTTTCTCTATCCACTTGGAGATTTGATCGAACAAGATAGCTCCAAAGTCAATTTGTTTCTTTAGAACTATTGCTGACATTATCTTTAACTGTTGGTCGATCACTGTGTCATGTGCAGTGTTCTTGCACAGTATGCATTTTCCAACTATTTCAACAAGGAACTCATACTCTTCTGGAAACTCCTTCTTCTTCATGTCTTTCAGGCTAGGGTTTCTTTGGTACCCCATGAACTCCTTTGCTTGTTCAGTATTAACATCATCCAGGTTCTTCAGCCCTTGGTTAGGAAAACCTAGGCACTGATTGAGGTCAGAAGACTTCAACTTCAGAGACTGACCTTTAACCTTGGTAGACAGGGTTCTAGAGTTTATGGAGGCATTTGAGTAGAACTCTTTAACCAGGTCGATGTATACTCGAGTACTTGCACAAGGCATTCTGAGAATCTAGCTTTCTTCACAAGCTCGAGAATGTCCCTAAACTTTCTTTCAGATTTCTCTAACGATTTGGTTCCGAGATGAATGCCAGTGATTACTTGCCAGTTTTCTATTTGAGCAGTTCGAAGAATGTGGGTATTTGATTTAGAGAAGTTTATAAGAGATGGCTGATTGTGATTTGGTAATGCTCTGGAGGGTTAACTGTTTTTTGGCTCTTGAGAGGATTCTAGGGTTTTGAAAATGGGAGGGAGAAAGGTTCGATAGCTTTTTGGTAACTGTATGCAGATTTGAAATTATCTTTATGGCAGTTCCTTCTAACTCTCAAGATACTCAATGATGTGTCAATCTGTCCATCGTGGTTAGACGTTGCCCAGTAATGAGCTGTAACTCCCCATAACTTTTCAGTTAGATATTTCATTTTGGACGAGTAGACGTTTAATTGACGTGGCTTTGACCGTTGACCTTTTGATTCGTAGAGTAGTATGATAAGGTAGCTATAGACTCTATGATTTCCTTTGTTGACTCAATGATCAACTTCTAAGAGATGCTGCAGTGGATGACTTTGACTTCTATCCTTACATTTATGCAGCATAGCTCAATCACTGATATTCGAACGTATCTCCTCATTTTGAATGGCTGAGCAATTGTCTCATTTTTCAATCTTCTTGTGACCTGGAGTACCCTTTGGTAGAACTACGATCATCGAGTTGTCTTCTACGATCGTTGAGGTAGCACTACGATCATTTAGGTTGCATCACAATCGTTTAGTTTTCTTCAACTCGACTCTACGATCGTTGGCTATCTTGGTCCTTGAGATAACTTTATCAAGTAATTCTTCTGGGACAAGGTAGCTCGGGAAGGGCCAACCTCTTAGAGTGAGCTAAGGGTTAGGTTTGTCCTTGAGGCGCTTTCTGTTAGGTTTGTAATATTCATGAACGCAATCAAATTGCATAAAATAAGCGGAAGCGTGAAAAATCAGAGTTTAAAATTTTACAAACCATATACCCGGATCACCCTTTATGCGCAATTATTAATTAAAAGAAAAGATATGAAGAACAAGAATCATACCCTTGAAGATTCGAGCTTCCTCAGGTACAAGTTCACCTCCAATCCTTTTCGCGTTCAACTTGAATCCACCGGGTTTGGTTCCTTCCTTTGATCAACGTTAGCCACCCAAGTGTTTGGCCTCTAGAGGTGATCCACCAAGGAAGAAGGAAGATCCAAGAAGATGGGTGTTTGGCAAAACCCGAGTTTTTTCTATCTCTCATAGAAAAAGAGCATACTCTCCCAACTATTGGAATTACGTATGTTGTCAAAAAGCCAACAACAACTCTAACCCCCTCACCCATAATAAGACTCCTCTTATTTATAGATGTAGGAAACCCTCCTTAACAATTAAGGAATTGGGTTTTATTTTAATTAATTAAATTCTTTTAATTAATTAAACTCCCTAATCTTATTAGAGATAATTAATTAAACTTTTTTAATTAATTAGCCCCCTAATCTAATTAGGATATATGAGAGTACTTTTATTAATTAATTCTCAAACTCCTTTAGGAATTAAATAATAATAATAGTAATAATAATAATAAGACTCCTCTTATTAATTCATATTTAATATTTCCAAAATATTAAATAATAAATAATAAGCTATTTAATTTATTCTATCACCATAGATTAAATTAAATATACTTAACTTATTATTACAGTTATGCCATTAACTTCTTAAATAATTATTCTTCCTTTTATGGTGTGACCCTTTAGGTTCTCCATATTAAACCAGTTGTAAATAAATCAATTAGAACAATTCTAATCTTATTTAAATAAATAAATTAAATTATTAATTTATTTAAATAAATAATATTTATTCTACAATAGGGATAAACCCCCCTAGCGATCAACGACTTTCCAGATAATATAGATTTCAACATTAATCATAAAAGAACCTTTGAGTTAATAGTTACCGTACAATTCAATCCTTCCACCATACAATGTCCCAATTAAATATAAGACATGAAATTACTGTCAAGTCTTATTTTATTTAATTATATGTATTTCGACTCTTAAATGAACAACACCAAATAATGAAAATTAGAAACTCCTTTCTAATTTCATTTTGCCTTGGCCAAGGACTACTGGGTTGTCATTTATCGAATCACATAGGATATTTCTCTTCTTTTACTAGAAGTGGTAGATTCTTTATTGATCATACATTATCCCCATGTACAACTTATTAAACCCAAACATACCCTTTGATATACCCTAAGGGTCTTAAGGAATAAGTCAAAGTATAACTCATCATACACAAGATACTATGATGATCTCAAGTCCAAGGATCACTTGTACTACTCTCACTACAAGAATTTCTATTGACTAGCAAGTAAAACTCCATTAGGTATTTCTTAGCAAGCCACGTTCAGTGAACTTATTCTCTAATAAGCACCTACATACTTGCTTTAGTGTCTCCACACAAATGATCATAAAATCAATCATCCTCATCCAATGAGCAAGCAACGTATGTATCAATCTATCCAGATTCACCAATCCCCAATTTAGTAATCCAACGATTGGGAACTATTTTAGTTTTAAACTTTCTAAGAATTTAGATCTCATTAGAATGATCATCATCATTATTCTAAAAGCATTGCTTAAAACTATGGGTTTATCACATATTATAAAACAGCATCATGTAGATAATTAAAAGCCTTTAATAAATTAATACTTTTTTATTAATAAATGAATAAGATTGTTACAAAGTATATTCTTTATCATCAAACATGATTGGCTTGTGTGCATACTACTTTCAATCTCCCACTTGCACTAAACCAATCGTCATGGTATCTCATACCCTTCTTCTCTAAGTGACGATTATATTGTTGTTGGATAAGCTTTAGTTAATGGATATGTAATGTTGTTCTTGAGAGTCCACTATCTCTATAGTGATTTCCCATCTTTCAATGATTCCTATAATCAAATTAAAGTGCCACAACACATGTTTAGATCCAAGATGAGACTTAGGAACTATTCCTAGTTCTGTAATGAACTTTTATCCAAACAATCAACTTGCAGCTTCATTTACAGCTATATACTTTGTCTTTATCACTAAACCAACAACTTTTTGCTGTTTGGAACCTTTCCAATTCACTACACCACCGTTTAAGGTAACGCTTTACCTTAAAGTGGATTTTCTGTCGTCTTGGTCTATCTGAAAAACTTGAGTTTGTTAAGCCCTCTAGTTTTAATTTAGACCCACCATGAATATGATCACATCCTTAGTATCTGTTAAGTACTTTAAGATATTTTTCACTGACTCACAGGTCTCATATATTTCATTGTATACATGATAGTTACTCATGCGATCTCTCTTTTAGGAGTTTGTGGGGACTATTAAGAGAGATACACTCCAGGGCTCATCAACATGAGACATCCCATGGAGTTTGACATGCTAAACGACTTTAGCATCAAATGAATATACGTTTCTTGGGTTAAGCTGAGCATCATTTTAAATCTATCTATATAGATTTGTATCCCCAATTAAGATACTCTTCCCAAATCATTCATGGAGGAATGTTTAGACAACTTTATCTTTATTGATTGTAGTATTGGTATGTCATTCCTTATCCGTAGCATATCAACATATAATACTAGGAATGTCACAACGCTCCCACTGACCCTTTTGTACACACTAGGTTCATTCTTATTTGTGATAAAATCAAACTCTTTTGATTTATTTCATCAAAGCGAATGTTCCATTTTTGAGATGCTTGCTTCAATCCATTTCTCTGAGTGTCTACAACTCTTACCTCATCGTATATAACTGGATCATCATCGTCTATGATACGTACCTCATCATCATCATCCATGATGAATTCATACCTCCCATGTATCTTCGGTATTATTCCAGATTTACGATTCGGTTGTGGTAAAATAAGTCTATCTACAGGTTCCTCTTATTTGAATTATAGTGTTTATGGTTCTTGAACTCTTCAAGATCTATTATCCTTTCACTAGCCCCTTCAATGATAAACATCTTTATCTTAGAAGGCAGTGTGTTTCGCAACAAGCGCCTTTTGCTAAGTAGGATTATAGAACATATACCCTAAACTTACTTTAGGATATCCCACAAATTTGTACTTGTCAAATCTTGTCCCAAGCTTATCCTTTGAAACCTTTTCACATAAGTTGGACAACCCCTTATCTTAACATACTTAAGATTAGGAATCCTCCCTGTCCATAACTTTTATGGAGTCTTGGGGCCGAATTTTGAGGTTACCTTTTTCGTAGATATACAGCCATTTCTAGAACATTATCTCAAAAGGATACTGGAATGTCGGTAAAATCATTATGGACCGCACCATGTCCAGCAAGGTACGATTTTTCCTTTCAGATACATCAATCAATTATTGCGTATCAGGAGGCGTCCATTATGAGAAAACCATTTGAGATGATCTAGAAACTTATTATACAAGTATTTATTCCTTGATCTAATCAAAGAATCTGAATACTTTGCCAATTTGTTTCACTTAAGAATTCTTTGAACCTTTCAAATAATTCACACTTGTATTTCAACAAATACACACATTCAACTTTTGAATAATCATCTCCTTTTCTTATACTAGTTTGTTCAATTTGAAAAATTATTTTTCACGTAAGTCAAGTATACAAAATCTATTAAGTAATATTCCAGTTCTATACAAAATATTATTATTATAAATAGAACAGCAATTGTTCTTAAATATAATACCAAAGATTTCATTGTCCAACAATAAAATGGAAATAATGTTTCTAATGAGAACTAGAATACAATAACATCTTATTGACTTAATAGATTTGTCAGTAGGCAATGCTAAATAATAAGTTCCTATGGCTAATGCAGCAACCTTTGCTTTATTTCCCATACATAGGATTACTTATCTTTGTTTAGCTTTCTACTTCTGCTTGGTCCCTTCATAAATCTATATTTATGATAACTAAAGTCGGTATCCAATACCCAAGTTGAACCTTGACTTAAAGAAAAATTTATTTTAATCATGAACAAAAACTATATTTGTTACCAAAACTTCACTAAGCTTCTTTGGTTAGCCTCTGCAAGATGCTTCTCGCAGTTTCTTTCCAGTGTCTAGGCTTATTGCAGTGGAAGCAAACTCATCTGCTATCCGTATCAGTTTTGTTCTTATTATCCTTTGTTTTGCCTTTCTATTTACCTTCTTTGAATCGTTCTTCTTTCCAGAAGATCCTTTGGCCCCTACCAGTAAGACATGGTCTTTCTTGGTTGAAAAGTGACTCTCAACATTTTTCAACATGTTAAGCAAATCAGCGACGCTGATATCTAGCTTGTTCATATGAAAAATTCACAACAATTGTGAAAGGAGTCCGAGAGTGAGTGCAAGATCAAATCTTGGCTCAACTCTCCATCCATGACAAGACTCGTTGTCCTAATTGATCAATCAAATTGATTATGTAAAGGACTTTTGTCTGTACTATTGTGCCATTGGCCATTCTAGATAGGAAGAGCTCCTTAGATATCTAATATCTATCAATCCTACTTTCTTCACCATCAACTACTTGATGTGAAGAAATATAGTAAGAGCATCCATAGTTTCATGTTGACGTTGAAGCTCGTTAATCATAGATGTGAGCATGATTCATTGAGCCAACTGTGCATCATCTTGCCACTTTCTAAAAGTAGCAATCTCTTCCTCAGAGGCATTGTCTGCAACCATTGCAGGGATAGGCGTATTAAGGACATAAAATAGCTTTTCAGCCATGAGAACTTTTCTCAATTTTCTTAACCAATCCGTTTAATTCGGTCCGGTTAATTTAGCATCTAATATGCTACGCAGTGATAGTAATTTTAGACATTGTAAAAGTCTGTAAATGAATTTGTAATTAACAACATTTTAGCATACATTCTTTTATTAATTACCAAAATAATTTAGGTCTTATTTTAAATTGGTATCTCCCACTATTTTCTTCAAACTATATTACCCTCAATATATATAGTTCGGCAATATTTAATTAAAGATATGCTAGTGAGAATAAGGATCCCATTTCAAATGTATATAGCCTTGTGTGTGCACAACAAACTATATATAAATAAATAGGTAGACAACTCTTGTCAATTACATCAACTATGCAACTCCTTGTATTTTGCCTCTTAAATCATAATGGTCAAGTGTGTGCACATTTGAACTAAAATAATTTAAGTTAAGTCGACTCCAAAGATTTCCATATAAGTGAAGAGAAAACTACGACCCTTGTGTGTGCACAACAAAGCAAAGAATGTTCAATTCCTTATAAACATCATATGTAATAAAACAACATCTTAAATATTTAATACTTGCCTTGTGTGTGTACAACAAACTCATATTAAATATTCAATACTCTATTGTTTCTATCATGCTAGAAAGGCGACGCTCGATATTCCAAATATCTTTGAACGTTACAACTTAATATAAAATATTTGAGGGGTTTGTTTTTAATAAATCTCATCTTGTTTTTAAGCAGCATGCACATATATATATATAAAATATATATATATTAATTAACATGCGAAGCATGTTTACATAATATATAATATATATATATATATATATATATATATATATATATAAGCATGCATATATAGAATACTATATTCTACCGAATTGATTATGGACTTTTATTCTAGTTTGGTTCACTAGAGCCACCAAGTGAACTAAAAAAGGTCAAACCCTAGGGGTGCAAGAATTAATATTTAAACATAACTATTACATTTAAACCCGGGCTCCATTACAAACGGGTCTTCACGCGCCCCTTGTTCCTTGATCTCCAATTCTTCAAAATTAATTCTAACTATTCCTATTACAAAACTATTTAAAATAAATAGAAACCTTGATCAGCAGTCAAGGGGAAGTACATAGGAGAGAGATAGAATTTACAATAAGAAAAAATTAGAGAAGACGAGGTATGCAGACCCTATTTATTAAAACTCATTCATTCATGCATCCAACTAAAATAAAATCCAATCACATTAGTTAGTAGTCCATAATCAATCCCATTTATTATCATACACATCACCATATGCATCAATAAATAATATTCATCTCATGAATAATAAATATTCAATATATATATTGATATCATTTAATGGGCAAATTTAGTTGGTATAAAATCTAATTTTGAATCAAAATAAACTCTTTTATTTTAATCCAAATTTAAATCAAAATAAAACTATTTTATTTTAATTTATCCAATTTTGAATAAAATAAACTATTTTATTTTAATCAAAATTTTTAATCAAAATAAACTCATTTATTTTAATTAATTATGGAATCCAATTCCAAGTAAAAAAAACTCCTTATTAAAGGAAACACGGATTATCTTTTCCTATTCACAAATAAACTCTTTTATTTTGAATAATATGAAATCTTATTTCATATCAAAATAAACTCCTTTATTTAAGGAAATACGGATTCTCTTTTCTATTCACAAATAAACTCCTTTATTTTGAATAATATGAAATCTTATTTCATATCTAAATAAACTCCTTTATTTAAGAAAACATGGAATCCAATTTCAACTTCAATTAGTTAGTATGAAATATAATTTTAAAATTAAAATAAACCTTTTATTTTAAGATTAAAATAAACTTTTATTTTAATTATAAAATAATAAAACTATTATATATATATATATATATAATATCCACGAATCTTATTCATGTGTAATACCTTTTATATCATACTGAATAAGATTGTTACAAAGTATATGCTTTATTATCAAACATGATTGACTTGTGTGCATACTACTATCACTTTCCAGATGAAATGCTATAGAAGTGATTTGTACTAACATCCCATTCGACCTTTTCTGGTGGGGAGATCTTCTACCAGCTTTAGACAATTGCATTGCTGAAATCGTGGTGTCTTCCTGCTCCTACACTACGATCATATGTTTGATCGTAGGCACTTCATGATATTGGGTTGGGTGGCTGAGAGGTTATCAGTAGTACATTTTGAGACGTTCCTACTGACTATGGATCTTCATTTGGTTCATCAGCCACAAAGTTTTGGGACTCTGCAGGTGGTACATCTCCTCATAGTTTATCTCAGTGCTGTTTTTCCTTAACAGATCACTACTCCCTCATTGTTGACACTGTCTTCCCAGATGGATGTGATTCCCTCTTCTTCAGGTTCATTTGAAGGCGGCCCAAAATATCTCCTTCTGACTAAAATCATCATCATCACTTAGATCTCCTTGTATCGTAGAGATGAGAATTTTTAGGACTTATCATTCTACGATCTTTTGACAGCACTACAAATGTAGTCTTCTTGGACAGTCTTGAGGTTGAGAAGTTCTGATTTTTAATGAACTTTTCTTGTCTGATGCTCGATGATCCTCTGATGTGAGCTTCCATGAGGATTCTTCTTATACAGCACTCTTTGCTAGCTTTTGAGCACATAAGACCCTTTTCATCTTCTGTTGCATGGCCTGCTCCCACATACAGATTAGCAGCCATGTAAGCTCCATTCTGGTTAGCTCAGAGGGTCTTCAAGGACAGGCTTGGCCATATAGGAACTTTATCAGACTCATCTCTGAACAGTCCTTAGCCTTCTGCTGGTTGAGTCTTCTTAACTGGAGTCTTCTGCTTTAGGATTCCTTAGTGTGGTCAGATTGACCAAGTACCTACAGGTTTAAATATATTTCTATTTTTGGTACCCATACTTAAATGGGTCCTGCTAGGTTAGTTTTCTAAACCCCTGTTCCTCTTATTTGAATAATCATCATATTTATCACCAACAGACATATTCATGCATGCAACTATCTTAAGATAATACATTTTGAGATGCATGATGGTGAGTGTGTGTAGGATTTGGCATTTAATAACACACTCTCTATCTATGATGGTTTCATCATTTACTGGATTATGTTCACAATGTTCAAGTGTTCACAGAGTAGGAATCAACTCTACGATTTATGAGTATCTAGTTGATTCATGGAGGTGATCAGTTTCTACAAATCAGCAGGATCCTCTTGTAGAACTGATCATACTCTGTGGGTTGTCAAACACTTAGAACATAGGCTTGTACACACATACTAACCCACCAGCAAAGATTACTTCACATAAAGTACATTAGGCCTGTGATACTCTTATGACCCATTTCAAATTTCCTTCAAGATGTCATCTTTAACTTAAAACTTGGATGGAGAAAAAGTTTATAGTCATTTGAGTTTCTATCCTCGGGTTACATTCTCTCTTCACCTTTTTAGGTAGATTATGACTCTTTGACAGAATACTGTTATAGTTCATAAGAAGGTGCAATTATGATGTATACATTTATAATAGTGAGGAATCGTACCTTTTCACTGTCAGTTACTAAGCAGTCATTTATCTTGGATATACTGAGTTTAGGTATTGATGTGCATAGCTTTACTTTTGCTCCTGACAACTTATTGCTCTTGTTGGCCTTTATTCAATCAGTCGAGGTCTTGAAGATGCAGCCTGAGAATCTCAGCATCTTTAGTTCTTTTGACATCTTTCAGTTCATGAAGTTTGCATCCAGCCGATGGTTGACCAGACATATATCTGAGGAGAATTTTTTTTCCTTCTCTGGATGAGCATTTCTTTGCATGTATGGTCTTTTCATTTTTCTGACTGGTGAATGCTTGACTCTTTGTCATTGATGTCTCTTGAGCTCTCTCGTCTGGTCTTCAGACTACAAGATTGACTGTAGGCAAGGATTGGTCTTGTTTATGTAACAATCGAGACCATGGACTAATCTGAGCAGCTTCAGGTGTATATACACATTTAACCTATACAAAATATTTCCAACATGTGAGCTCATCTGTATATAACAAGTTACTTACTATTAAACTAAGTTTAGAACAATGTTAGTGCCTGGAATCAGACTCAAAGCGATTAGCTTTTGAATAGCATGAGAACCTGTTCTGATACCAATTGTTAGTTCCCAAAGGGCACAATAGATCTAGAAGGGGGGGGGGGTTGAATAGATCCTTTTTATTTCAAATACTTTTCAGGTTTATTTTGTATTGCTATTAAATTAGTATATGACAAACATAAGAATCTTATCAAGCACAGCAGAATAAGTAAAAGATCCCCTTCATTGATATATTCATAATCATACATACATTGTTCGTAGAGTTAGTTTAGTTGTAAGCAGTTAAAACATACATAGCAGTTATAGCAGTTATAGTGCATAATGTAAATGACATAATGTAAAATACACAAGGGGTTTTAAGTGGTTCAGAGACTCAAGCTCCTAATCCACTCTTCTGCTTTCAACTAGCAGAATTTCCACTAAGGAAAGCAAAGACCGAATCTCACGATTCCTTGAGCCGCCAGTGACCTTGGGACTTCAATTCACTAAGAACTCTTCAAGGCCAGCAGCCTTGGGACTCCTCTAGTTCCCTATGAACTCTTCAAGCCTAGCAGACTTGGAACTTCGTTTAGTCCCTCCGGACAAGGACCCTTTTGGCCCTGCTTTGTTTAGTCCCTTCGGACAAGAACCCATCAGGCCCTTGGCTTTGTTGAGTTGTTTATTTGTTGTTGCTAGAGTCGGTGCTGAGCTGCTAAGATGTCTTCATGCTCTGAACATCTTCTATCCTTAGCAGCTTGGCTTGATCATCCTGAAGAAGTGCAAATTGAGTGTTGCATGATGCTCGAGTTCTTCTGTTACTCAACCACTTGGATGACCCTTTATGAACCGCCTTGAAGATCCTTCTCCTTGGTACTTGATGGTCGCATATGATAGGCTTCTAAGATGACCGTAAGCTCTCTTCGTTAGGTACTTGGAAGCTTTCTCATGCTTGACACCAAGATGGCATTTGTGATCTTCCTTCTTGCTACTTGATGCCTTCTCATGATGGACTTGCTAAGATGACTGTGGGCTCTTCTCTATTATACTTAGAGTCTTCCAATGATGGACTTCAAGATGACATGATGCTCTTCTTTCTCTCGGCAGTTCAGGACACTCTTTAAGTAGTATAACTCTCACTTCTACATTGTAGAACTCTCACTTCTACTTCTTTCTTTGCACGTCTCTGAGTGTTCTTGGTGGATCGTAGAGTGAGCCTTCAGACTCACTATCTCACATGGTTTAGATCAGTCCACCTTCTCTCTAAAATTGACAACTCCAGCAACCCTCGATCTTTGAAGCTCTTCTAGATTTATACTCCTTCCCAATCCTTCCGTTAGAAAGTAGCCGTTGAAGGCTATTCAAATATATTCACAGATCTCGAGTTGACAGAGGTAGACTACTGATGTGACATGTCATACTTTATCTGACATTGCAGTCTACTGTTTCACCTACCTGTCAGAATTGTCACTTTAATGTCTTGGGGAGGTTGAAGACTTTATTATCTCCTTCTGATTTCTCGATCAAAGGTTGTCCTTTTGCATCGATGCTCTCAATAAGCTTTTGTCCAAATACCATCCTTCAGATTGAACTGTTGCCAATGATTCAGTCTTCGGGTGTTCGAACTCTACGATTATGATGCACATCTTCGAGGACCTGATCGTAGTGTCTTGTTGAGTGTTACTCATTGACTGGTAGAGTTAACACTACGATCTTGAAGAGTGTTGATTGGATCTTCAATGTAGAACACCTCTTCCTTCTATTGTGCAGTGTTTCAATCCTTCTATTTGCTTTGACTATTCTCAGAGACTGATGGCTTAATTCCTTGCTATGGTCCCCTTCTGAATATCAAGACACTTCAGATTTATGGCGCGTCCAGCTTGCTTTCTCCTTGTGATCTCCCGTTCACTTATCATCAATGAACTGACCCTGCACTTAATCACTTTAGCCTTGCTCTTCAGAGGCTGACCAGTATCTCGGTTCACCTTCCATCAGTTCTTTCTTTGTTTGGCAAACACTACGATCTTGGTTGCTTCCAAGATCGTTGTCTTCTGTTCACTTGATAGCTACTACATTTGCTGACTTTCCTTAGTTAGCTTCTGAAGTCTTCTTTGGATCTCCTCGTGGAAGACTTTATCACGAATGGCCTTACAACTCAATCTTGATGCTGATTGGGTTGGTGCTTAGATCTTCTGTTAGCATGCATGCCATTCGTTGAGTGCTCTCTGGTTCCCTTAAGGTGGAATGCATCTTTGCAGTGCCAACCAGAAGCCTCATTCCTTTGGATATTCTGGGAGTGCTCATTTATCGAGAACCGTATATGCTTCTACGATTACGCGCTTGGCATTGTGAGCACTTTCGTTGAGGTCGTATTTCAAGACTCTACGATTCAACTTTCTGTGCATGATACACACGATCCCGAGATCGATCTTGACACTCTACGATTTCTACCTCAGGTTTGTTGTCTTCATCTGATCTTGCTCGACTACGATCTCTGCATGTAATCAATGGACTCTACGAACTCCGAGTGTAGTCTACGATCCTTAACATAGCTTCGGCATCAGTAGACTCTACGACTCTGAGTGTAGTCTACATTTCTGACTTGGCTTCGGTAGATGACCGGTTGGCTCGTAGGCAGACTGTCTCTACAATTCTGAACATGACTTCCTCAGCACACTACGATCCTGAAGAAGCTCTACTCGACACACTACGGTCCTTTTCTTCGTTTACCCTGGAAGTCTACGAACTCCGAGATCTACTATCTTTCATACTCCTATTATTCTACCGATAGCTCTCGAGTTAACCTCGACTCTCTGGTCGACTACGACTTACAGTGCAAAGGTTTCGACGATCGCATGCTTCTATCTATTACATCATAAGATCAACCTAACAAGCTTGATATTTCTATATTTATAGTCCTTGTACATCATTTCCTTTTAAAGACTTTACAAAGTTGTTTTACTTATGTAAGATCAACCTAACATATTTAATCAATTCATTCTAAGTCCTTGTACATATATTTCTATTATCTATCAAAGGACTTTACAGCTTTTTTTAATGCAAGCATACTTGCATATTCATTCATATATATCATAATCAAATCATATATTAAATAGGAATATCATTCACATGTTTATTCCTAACAATATATATATATATATATAACAGAGATAATAGAGAAAGTCGCCGGCGAGGGAGCGGACAAAGGAAGGTGACCATGTGCTGCCGTTGTTGCTCTATGATATTTGGGTGGGTGGGGGAGAATAAGAAATGGTCATAGGATAATGCGATCTCACCTACTAAAAGCCTATATTTTCGGCAAAATTTTCGTCAAAAATATTTCCCTTAGAATTAAATTAATTGTGACGGAAATTCTATCAAAAATATATACTCGATCTTTCGTCGAAAATAGTATACGCGATGGGGCGAAATGTTAGCGCACTTAGGGTTGCATTATTCCGACGGAATTCCGTCGAAAAAATATTAATTTTGGGGGAATTAGTTCTGATGGAAATTTTCGTCTGAAATATATTAATTACGACAAAATACATTTCGTTAAAATTAATTCTGTCGGAATTAGTTCTTTTTCTTATAGTGTATGTCATGCTTAATAATGTAATAATTCTCTTTTGCTATAAATCTCAAGGGCTTAGATTAGTTGAATAAACGTCTTTCAATAAACAAGTAATGTGTTTAATATAAATTTCAAGTGCTTAGTTCAGTTGAATTAACGTTAATGTCTTTCAAGCTATAGGTCATCGTTCAATATTTTGCAAAGGCAATAATTTCCTTTGAAGCCATTCAAATAAAAATTACTTTGAGTTACCTATATACATGTAGACCTGGAAAACGGGCCGAGCTGGCCAAAACGGGTCATGCCATAGCCGGGTCGGACCATTGGCGGGTCGGGCCAAAACGACCCAAGTTTTGGTGGGCTGAAAAAGTGAAGCCCAAAGCCCGTGTTTTGACGAGCTGGCCGGGCCGGCCCACGAGCTTGGACAGATTTATGACCAAAATTTGACACATTTATGGGCCGAGCCCAAATGGACTGGGCCAGGCCAAAACGGCCCAGGTTTTGATGGGCTGAAAAAATGAAGCCAAAAGCCCGCGTTTTGACGGGCGGGCCAACCCAGCCCGCGGGCTTGGATTATTTTTTACTAGGTCTACCTACATGCATGGGTTGTGCCATATTGAATGTAATTGGTGGTTTACCTATTACACACCAAAACTTATAATACATACATATCATTATAGAATGTATGTGTTATGAATCATTATATGACATACAAGATCTAATCAATAGCGTCCAATACAAAGAATCAAATGATTGAGATTAAAAATAAAAATTACTCCTCATTGAAAATTTTTATTTGTCTGCTACTAATATTAGTGAACGCTAATTAATCAAAATAACTACTCGATTTATTATTTAGGGTATGACCTCGTTCATCTTTTCCACTCCATTTATTATTTAGGGTTTAAGGTTTATTAACTATGATTTATGACTTATTAATTAGGGTTTAGAATTTATTTACTAGGATTTAGGATTTAATAACTATGGTTTAGGATTTATTCACTAGGTATAGGGTTTATCTACTAGGGTTTAGAATTTATCAACTAGCTAGGGTTTGAGTTTATTAACTAGGGTTTAGGAATTATTCACACTATTTTCTTATGGTTAGTTAATAAATCCTAAACCCTTGTTAATAAACTATAAGCCTTAAATAATAAAACGAGTGAAAAAATGAATGCGACCAAACCCTAAATAATAAATTGAGTGGAAGAGACGAATGAGACTAAGTCTATTCTGATTAACGTTCGCTACTATTAATAGTCGACATATTAAAATTTTGAACCACGTCTGCTACTAATAATAGCGGACAACGATTTTCTATTTTTAATCATAGTCGTTTGTTCTTATTTTGTACAGTAATGATGGTGTATCATGTTTGCCATTTTTTTATCCATGTACATGTACATGTCATGGATAATTCACTTTTATTGTTTTACCATTGTATTTAGAGAATAATTAACCTTTCATCTTAACCTATAAAGTTTAGTTTGATTTAGAGGTGGTGTTGAAGTGTAGACAGCAGGGGACCATTTGTACCTTGGTATTTAATTAGTAATATTTGGAAGTTTTGTTCATTGGATCTCCTATTTTTGTTATTTTCCCTCAAAGGGCCAAAGGAAAGAAGAGATATGAAGAGATGATTGTCTTGTGGTGAAAAATCAAAGCTGGCAAGAAGGAAATTTATATCAACTCCTTACCAGCTGCCTACTTTCTTAGCAACAAAACTCATATATATCAATCAACTCCTTCAGCAGCTTATGTCTATATTCACACAAATTGAATATGTACATTTATCAATGTCTCTCTGTATAATTGCATGTGTGCGCCCGTGCATTACAGTTGTTATTATATTAACAAGGTACACTATAGTCTATATATATATATATATATATATATATATATATATATATATATATAGAACCGATCGGTGAGGAGTGCTCCTTACTTTCTTAAAATGGCGACTTTATTTTATTTTTTTTGCTTTTTTTAAAAAAAAAAAAAAAGTTTAATATTTTATGGAATCGGATTTTTTCATAATACAATGTTTTAGGTATGATTTGGATCCTATACCAAAAATGTATGCATGCAGTCTGCACAGCATTGTACATACATATTTTGTTATACGATCCAAATCATATCCAAAACATCAGATTATGAAAAAAAATTCGCCCATAATAATATTTTTTTTTTAGTTGTTTTAAAAAACCAAAAAAAAAAGTCCGCGATTTTAAGAAAGTAAGAAAGTTCTTATAGAAACTGCATATATATATATATATATATATATATGTGTGTGTGTGTGTGTGTGTGTGTGTGTGTGTGTGTGTGTGTGTGTGTGACGAATAATCCATAATAAATGACTAAGGAGGTGTTTGATAAAAATTGAATGAATCAATCAATCTGAATGAAATTAATCTGAATGAAAAAAACTGTTTGATAACTGACATATCTTAAAGATCTGAATGACATATTTTTAATATTTTATCCCTCTGAAAAAATTCAAAGTTGTTGTAAATTTATTTAATATTACATAATATAATAGTTAATATTTTTTTATTATTTTTAATTTTTTTTTACTTCATTCAACCAACCATTCAGCAGCCAATGCATCTGGCCGATTCAGCCATTCAGACGATTTTTTTTCAAAACAAACGCACTTAATGATTCAGCCACTTACCGATTCAGCCATTCAGACCCATTAAATTCTAAACAAACAGCCCCTAAATGTTACTATAACATTATTTGAACAAAATACATTTCTAACCGTCCATAATAGAAACAAGCGGTCTGGATTTAATTTTTTTTTAACTCCTTTCACTACTAATTAATAGTAGCGAATATCACTTTTTTTAAACTGAATCACCCGTTCCATCAATACACGACCAAAAATATGTTTGCCCTAGTAAACATTTATTATAGATCACTACTTTATACATACATATATACATACATACGTGTGTGTGTGTGGGGTTAGAGTTGGGGGATGGGGGGGGGGGGGGGTTAGCCTTCGATCTCGATATTGAATGACCCAAATTAAATATAATTTTTTTCCTGCCGTTAGAGCTTCTAATGGCAGTAACATGCCTTCTAGTGACACGGATAATTACCAAAAAAACCCTCGTGTAATTATCAAAAAGTCCCTCAATATCACGTGTCTACTAAATAAATCAATTGTCACTGCAAGCTGTAGCGGCAGAGAACCGAGAAAAACAGAATCAGGATCCTCTGTGAGGATGGTGTGAGGGTTTTGCTGTGAGCCATTGTATCTCCATCCAATGGCTCACAATATATTTAATATATATTTGATATATATATATATATATATATATATATATATTTTGATATATTGTGAACCATTGAATGGAGATCCAATGACTCACAACGATCATCACAGGGATCCTCTGTGAGGATTCGGATCCAGAAAAACAAGACATGGAAACCAATTGCCTCGAAATATTCAATGTACACACTGCCTGAGTAGAAAACCAATTGCATAAATAAACCAATATTAATATTAGTAATATTAATATTAACATTCATAATAGTAGTAATTAATATTAACATTCATAATAGTAGTAATTAATATTAGTAGTCATAATAGTAGTATTAATATTAATATTACTACTTCTAATATGAATATTAATATTAGTAATAGAAATATTCATATTCATAGTATTAGTATTAATATTAATAATAGTAATAACTAATATTAATATTTATATTAATATTAATAATAGTAATAAATAATATTAATATACTTATTAGTATTATTAATATTTATGCAGAAAATACTCCCTTCCATGCCTTGGCTTATTTGTGCAGAACATATATACTCCCTTAATACTACTATTATAACTATTAATATTAATTATTATTATTAATATTAATATAAATATTAATATTAATATGAATATTACATATTAATATTAATATTGGTTTATTTATGCAATTGGTTTTCTATTCAGGGGGTGTGTACATTGAATATTTCGAGGCAATTGGTTTCCATGGCTTGTAGCTTCCATGCCTTGTTTTTTTGGATCCGGATCCTTTCCATTTCAATTTAAAATAGAGAGTATTTATTTAAAAATTTAGATTTAAAATTATTGAATCTAATGTCTAGAAGTTGCTATCTCATTTAAAAGTCACTAACCTAACTCTAACCATCTCATTTAAAAGTCACTAACTTAATTCTATCCAGCTCATTTAAAAGCCACTAATCTAACTCTAGCCATTAATTTAATATAACACTAATATATTATTATTATTATTATTATTATTATTATTATTATTTTATTTTTTATATTATGTTATTTTCTTTTTTTTTTTTGGTGTGAAAGTTATGTACCTATTTTGTCTAAATATTTATTGAGTGGAATTTTATGATAAACACTTTATTATGTTAAGGTTATGACGGACAAAAAAAAGAAGAAGAATAAAATAGAAATTATAACATGTAATTTACTCAAATTTTTTTACTTTACTACATGTAATCCTAACTTACACATGGCAACCCACAAGAGTTAAACTACATATAAAATAATATTAATTTTTTTTTTTGCTACGTTCATTAATTAAATGACTGGTAAAAACTAATTTTCTTTTAAGTTATTTCATACATATTAAGATTTGTTAAAGAAATATTTTTAAAATCCATGTAATTTTTTAATAGAATAACCGGTATTTAAAGAACATGTAAATTTTTGTAGCATAATTTTTTTTGTCCTTCATAACCTTAACATGATAAAGTGCTCATCAGAAAGATCCACTCAATAAATATTTAGACAAAATAGGTACATAACTTTCGCAACAAAGAAAGAATACAAAATAATAATAATAATAATAATAATAATATATTAGTGTTATATTAAATTAATGGTTAGAGTTAGGTTAGTGACATTCAAATGAGGTGACTAGAGTTCCATTATTGGCTTTTAAATCAGGTGGTTAGAGTTAAAGATAATGACTTTTAAATAAGGTGGTAGTTTTTTGGCCTTAGATCCAATAATTTAAATCTGAACCTTTAAATGGAGACTCTATTTAAAATTGAAATGAAGAGGATTCGGATTCGGATCCGGATCTTGATCCTTTTTTTTTTGTTCCTTGCCGCTACAATGTAGCGGCAATTGGTTTATTTAAGCAGACACGTGGGAGCGAGAGAGTTTTTGATAATTATTTGTGCCGCTAGAAGGTATGCTACTCTCGGTAAAAGCTCTAGCGGCAAGGGAAAAAGTTGTATTTAATCTATTTCACTATTAATGGATGAATGACGTACACTTTTGTCATTGTCACTTATTTTTAAAGTCGTTCCTATATTTTATTTTTTGTCAATTAAGTCCTTAAATTGGCAATTTTTGGCGTTTCGTTCCTCCTACTTGATTTTACCGCACTTGACCCAGTTTGACCCAATCTCAAATTTTAATATTTTAAAATAAAATAAATATTTTAAATATTTTAAAATAAAACCATTATTTTAAAAATAGTTATTTTTAATATTTTAAAATAAAATATTACTTTTTAAAAAAAATTATTATATTTA
Source organism: Panax quinquefolius (assembly GCA_020205615.1). Lineage (NCBI taxonomy): Eukaryota > Viridiplantae > Streptophyta > Magnoliopsida > Apiales > Araliaceae > Panax > Panax quinquefolius. The sequence continues at coordinate 106,102,607 of CM035164.1, read as the reverse complement.
ATTTTTTAAAATAAAATATTTTAAAATAATAATTATTTTAATATTTTAAAATAAAATATTATTTTAAAATATTAAATATATTTAATATTAAAAAATTAAAAATAATAATTATTATTATTTTAATATTTTAAAATAAAATATTAAAATAAAATATTATTTTAAAAATAATAATTATTTGTTATATTTAAAATAAAATATAATTTTAAAAATTTATAAAATAATTATTATTTAAAGGAAAAATATTAGAATTTTTTTTTCAAAAATAAGTAAAGTTTCATAAAATATAAATTCAAAAAAAAAATTAAATAAGAAAATAAAAACTTTATTTTTTAAAAGTACATTTTTCATTTTTTCTGTAAAACTTTATTTTCAAAAAAAAAAAGTTAATATCTTTACGATTATTATATGTATTCTTAATATTAGAATTTTTAAAACAAAACCTAAAAATAGAAATTAAAATACAAAAAATAGTAAAAGATAAATAAAAAATAATTAATTTTTAAAAATAATTAATTATTTTTATAAAAATTAATAATTAATTTCAGGGAAAAAATTGGAAATTTTTTATTTTTTTAAAAAATGAGTAAAGTTTTATAAAATATATATTCAAAAAAATAAAACTTTATTTTCTTGAAACAAAAATAATTTTGTTTAAAGATATGTAAATTTTCATAAAAATAATTAAGATATAAAAATTTTAACTTTGCTTTTTTCAATCAATATTTTAGGAAACTTTACTCTTTAAAAAAAAAAATAAAGTTTCTTATATTTTTTCCTTAAAATAAAAATTATTTTGAAATTTTAAAAATTATATTTTATTTTAAAATAAAATATTTATTATTTCAAATTATTTTAAGAAAATATTTTAATTTAAAATAATAAATTAAATTATTATTTTAAAATTATTTTGAAAAAATATTTTATTTTAAAATATTAAATATAATTATTATTTTAAAAATAAATTTCCTTTTAAAATATTAAAAATAACTATTTTAATAATAATGTATTATTTTTAAAAATTAAAACTATTTATTTTATTTTAAAATAATAAAAATTGAATTTCGGTCAATCTAGGTCAGGTTGAGGTCAAATCAGGTAGGATGAACGGAAACGTAAAAAAAAATACCACTTTAAGGACCTATGTAAGACCCCAACTTTTTATAAATAAAATCGAATTTCCTCTAATTATTATTTTGAATAATAAGGTGTTAATTTGATATAATATTTTGGTTATGGGTGAAATGTGCAAATTTTACAAAATTAAGCAAGTGGTTATAAAATATTCATTGTTGTCGGGGAATATTCGTTTGGTAAATGGAATATTAAATGACGATAACAAGAACTATTTGGGCCCTATAACTAAAAAGCGCCGGATGAAGAAACAGCAAGTATGAATAATTCACAGAATCGTTATCGTTATTAACATGTTGGAATACCCGATGGTAAAAATACGTGATGTCTGGCGTGGTTGCACAAAGTGACACCAGATTACACAATATATTTTGAATTTTGATTCTTAAATAAGAAAAGACTACTCAATAATTATTACAGTAATTATTGTTCAATATTTTATTTTATTGATTCAATATTTGCTACGTTGATATTTTATACCACTACCAGAAATTCGACATATAGCGACGAGTTATAGCAACGGTCAGCACGGAACCTCGCTATAGGGTATATATAGCGACGGTCATCGCCTGGCCGTCGGTATAGATGTTTTTTAAGAAAAAAACCCTCCCATTTTCCCCTAAATCATTTCAGTTTTCCCCTAAATCATCTTCCTCCTCTCAAGTACTCTCCCTCCTCTCTAACAGCTATTCTCTTCTTCTCTTCAAGTTATTCTCTTCTCGTCCTTGATCTGCCGCTAATTTTCCCCTGCTTTATCCCAAGCTCGCCGGCGGCAGCCGGTGGAATCCGAGGAGATTCGCGGGAGCTATCCTGTTTGGAGTCAACTCTGCCATCGGATACATGCTGATGCTAGCGATCATGTCGTTCAACGACGTCATTTTCATAGCGGTTGTGCTAGGTCTAGCTGTTGGATATCTGTTGTTTAGGAATGGCGACGATGATCAAGTGGTGGTGGTTGATAATCCTTGTGTGTGTGCTTAAGATGCTTAGGTAATTTATGGAGTATTATTATTATTCATCGTCATCATATATCATTATATATGTATACTGTTATTTGAAATCTGTTGTGTAATTCATATTTGTGAAATTTATGTGTTTTATGATCAGATTTCCGTGGTCAATTTTAGTATTGATGTATATATAATTGTTGTCATATAAATCAAATTGGTAAATTTTGTATAGAAACATTTGTTTTGATTATTAGGCATTGGATGTATTCGTTGACAAAGGTCTGATTGTGGATTAGAATCAAGCGAAATCCTTACAAAAAATGTTTATTAGAATCTGAAAATTTTGAGTTTGTTCATTCAAGGAAAAACTTAAAAATCTGCACATTATACAAAAAAATGGTGAATCTCCCTATATCTGTCAATGCTTCCATTCATGAATATGGATGCTGAGATGCTATGATAGCTGCATAATTGGAAATGATTATTCTGGTTTAATTTGCAGGAATGGGAATACTTTCTGAACATGGGATCTAAATTGAATATTTCATACAGCGTAAAATCCTCAATTTCTGCTCCTTTATCTCTTGTAATATCTCAAGGTAATAATTTCTTTTTGTCATCAGATCTAGCCCTTTTTTGGATAATATTGTGCTTATAATATTTATGGTTTTAATGTATACGAATCTGTAGGAGTTATTAGAGCAATGTTCTAGAAACCCAGACTTGGATTTGGGAACATAGAAGAGCGTAATAAATATACAAGTTAGAAAAGAAAATAACTTTAACTTAATATAAGTTTTGATAGCCTATGATTATCCTTTTGCTTTTAAAATTTTTGTGATACTTACATGTTTAGGTTGTAAACTAAATAAATTGATCTGCTCCTATCCTTCTCCTGCTTGCAATGTTGAAACACTCTGTTGTATAATTGTTTGATTGTTTCTAGCATATGCCTTTAAACTCCAGTTGGATCTCTATTTAGACAAAATAATAACAATTTAGTGTTACTTAAGATTGTCATATGTATAAGTATAACTCGATTTTACTTGTGTACTTTCTCCAATATCCATTTTACAGGTAGAGATAGCCTTCTTGAGTGGATTGAGGATCCATCATATCCTAATACAACTTTGTCTTGGAATATTATTCACAGTAATGAAAGATTTATGTTGTTGTTGGTTGTTAATTGTGAATTAGTTATCTTCTTCTTCTTCTTCTTAGAAGAAGAATTTCTTTTTTTTTTTAATTTATTTGCAGGGGATAGTACGATCCAACAGGATATTTTGAGCTCTAAAAGCTATTATATTGCACTGGGTAGCTTGAACACCGATGAGGTGGAGGTAATAATGTTAATATGTCAATTTGCTCTTGTAATTGTTTTTTTGGGTGCTTCAAGTTTTGAAATATTTCAACTGCCAAGCTCTAAGTATGGCAGAAGTCCATGGATGGTTGTAGTGATGTCTTATGTAACAGTATATTTCTGAGTGAAAATAACAATTCCCTTTAGATTTTACTGTCTTTATAACAAAGGCTAAGCACCAATTGTAAGCACACAAACTTGGTTTGTTAACTAGTCGCAAGTTGAAGATCTATTAGTTGTTTGTTGTTCGCACAGAACATTTTCAGTACAACAAGTGATGTGTGACTTATAGAAAATATTATTACATTTATTTTGCAACTGCTGTTTATATCAGAATGAAAATTTAAATAAGGTTCTCATTTTCAGTACAACAATTGATCGAGGACGAGAAATGTATTGGAAAAAGGGAAAGACTCGAGAAAAAAATAGGGGCCACGAAAAAAGTTCAACACCAAATCATAGCATAATTAAGACTAAAGTATATAATAGGTTTAAAATAAACTTGAGATTTTTTGCCTTGTGATGACCAAATTGTACATATAAGATGGACTTGTATTGATGTCTTGCTTTATGCCTTATGAAGTTTAATTATGCAACTCCAGGTAGAAGTCATCTGAATTCTCGAATCACCACAGCTGGTATATGTCAACACTCTCTTCTCTCTCAATAACAGATGGTGTTTCCCCAACTATAATAATAATAATCATCTAAAAATAGGATGAATTATCCAACTATTATATTGTAATGTTGTAATGTGAATGATTTTAAATGATGTATATAATATTTTATATGTTTTATTTTATATTGTACTTGTGTTTGTTGAATAAATGTGCATTATTAATTAATTTTTTTTTGAAATCTAAAACGTCTATAGCAACGGTCTTTATGCCTATAGCGACGGTCGACGACCGTCGCTATAGGTCAATTTTCTAGTAGTGTACTATTATTGTTTCAATAATTATCACTGCACAATATTTTTCATTATCAGATCAATAATTCATATTATTTGAATAATATTATTAGATAGCATTGTTGGCAATGTCTAAGGAAATTCAATGCTCAGGAAAGGGTTTGGTCACCTAATTGCGCGCGAAGAAGGAGAAATCCTTATCGGAAAGCCCCTCTTTCTAGAAATCGACATAGTTGTCGATTGTGATTTCAGTAATATTATTTGTGAATAATTAATTATTAATTTATATGATAAGGAAATATTTATTTTATGTGGATATAAATGAAAGAATTAATGCTGATATGTTTTATCAGTATTTTGTTGGAATAGAGGTATTAAAAATCATCCGTATGTAGATTTCAGACATTTTTTTATTAGAATTTAGAAAAACTTTCTTTTACAAAATTGTAGAGAATTAAATTTCCTATGAAAAAGACATAGAATTCGTATTTTTCTGATAAAAAGGCTATTTTTTATGAATTATTGAAGTTTCAGAAATAAATATTTTTATTAAAAATATGGTGGGCCCCACTTTTGGTTGGTGTGGAAAATGCTGAATTTTGGTGGGCCCCACTAGTGGTGATTGATAATTTGGTCAAGAAGTTGTGCGTAGGAAAATTTTAAAGAATATTAATATTTTATTAATTTAGTCTGCTTTGGCGTTCTAGCATTTTCTTATAAAATAGGGTGCTTAGTTAGAATTGAAAATCACACCATAATCATAAGTTTTCTCTCTCTATATTATCGAGCGTATTTTATGAGTATTTAGATACTTTGAGAGTTGTTATTCAGTGCAAGTTTTCTTCAGCGTTATATCCGATGTTTCAGCTAGAGGTACTATTCTTTTGAGGTAAGGGATGTTATTTTCTTCGTACATGATGTTATTTTGTTCAATATCATTATGCCGAAATATTGGTATGAATTTTATTATGAAATTTTTACCTTTTTATGTCGAGGTTACTTATTCACGATTATACATTAATTATTCACGCGATATGACACTAATTATTCACGAATACTAAGATTATTCATGACTACTATTGATTTTTCTTGTGGAATTTCTACCTTTTAGGTATCGGGGGTTCTTATTCACGATACTTAAGACTATTCACAAAAAATAAAATTTTCGTCTTTGTCCAAGTTATCTATTATGGTTAATATCTTTGATCAGATCCATGTTTTGATCTTCATTCTTAAATTTTGCTCCACAAATTGATTATTATACAAAGATTTTTCAACTTGGATGAACTAAAGTACGAATCCCTAATCTTTCTTTTCCTTTTATCTCAATGGATTCGTTTTTTAAGATATTTTCATCATCCTCGATCTTAAAATGGTGATCTTGATGAATATCTTTGGCGCAGTAGTCAGAAGATGAATGATTACCGATGAATATCTTTTTTACCAGTAGTGTAAAGATGGACATATGTTGAGATGAACAGGACCAACTGGTGATACAAATGAATATCTTTGGGCCGTAGTACAAAGATGAATATTTGGTTCAAGATGTATATTGATTGATGTTGCATGGATAAAATATTGGTGATGAAATTTTAAATCATAGAAGATAGTAGATTTCATTCTCTACTTAACTCTTCTAATAAATTATTATTTCCGCTGCGAATATTGATCTAAAACTTGTTGTCCATTATATTTTATCTGAATTATTGAAGGCTAACGATAATTTGTTCTACATTATCTTAGTCATAATATTCTTTACTGGGCTAGTTGAGCTCACACTTTTCCTTTTTGTTCTATTTTTCTTCTCAGGAGACGAGAATATAGCGGGAACTAGTCGGGGTGTAGAGTAATGGGTCCAGACAGTTGTTTTAGTAGTCATCACTATTTTATAAATTAGTGTGATCATAATTGTAATGAGGACTCCTTTTGAGTTTGAATACTGTCTATTAGACAATATTTATATTTAAACTCACAGTATATGTGTTGTCGTATTTTGCACGACAATTGTAATAATAAAGTTATAGTTGTTTTCTGTACCATGTATTTGACGACTCAGAATGAGTGATGTATACTTATTTTGGGGGCGTCACAACCTAATTGGCGAAAAATGAATTTTAGGGATGACTTTGAAAGTGAGTGACAACTTTGAGGTACATAAATACTTTTCAACCCACTATTAATAGTAACAAATAACACCTTTTCTTTTATCTGAATCATCTGTTCTACTTATAGACGACCAAATATATCTTTGTCATAATAGTAAAAATGTGTTATAGATCATTCCCTTGTACATGCCTACATACGTTTAGGACTATTCTTAAATTATGGGATGGGGTGAGCGGCAGAAGATGGGGTGTTTAAAAATACTCATCAACCTTGGGGGAGTTCCTTAAATGTGACAAACAATAGGATTATTCTTAATTTAAGCAAAATCTTAATTTATAGAACTTTGTCTAGTTCAGAAAAACCAAATGTTTACTCTAATTCTAATAAAATGGTATGCCATGACAAATGCTATGATTATACCAATTGTAGCAAATTCCAATTTGACTTGAACATAATACTCCATTCGTTTCACAAAGTGTTTTATTTGTCAATATATATATAAGCCGCTTCTCCAGCGAATTCAAAAAAACGAACGAAGAACGAATCGGTAACGACGATTTTTTCTGTCGCTATAGTATAGAAAATCGGTTTTTTATGCTATAGCGACGAAAAAAACCGTCGATATAGTCGGTTCACTCTTAGTTCGCTTCTTCTAATTCGTTGAGAGAGTTTGGACTATATATATATATATATATATATATATATATATATATATATATATATAATAAAACACAACCAATTTTGAATCCTTTCCCACTTAAAAAGTTGAGAAACCACAACAAAGGCTCGATTTAATCTCAAATCTTCTAACTTAATCCAATGGTTCACATCTCATCACACAAACAAAACATCCCCGCCCAAATAAAAGATCTCATCTCATCTCCCTGTTCTCCTATTCCACTTCTATATTCCTTTCTTCCCCAAAATCAAAACCCCAACTCGCCTCACTTCCTTCTCTTCCCGATTTCCCCAAAATCAAAACCCCAACTCTATCTCGAGAATTTGATTTTATCCGAGGTGAAGGTGGCTTATAAGGGTAAGAAAATTTTTGGGGACGGTTTAAAGTTTGGGTATAAGATACCGGTTAAAGCATGTTTGGTTGCAGAGAAGTGAGGATGGTTCCAGGTTCATTCATCCCCTGGTTAGTTTTCTTGGTTTTTTAATCAAGATTTTGGTTAAACTTTTTTCTTTAGTCTACATGTAGTTGAACTTTGTATCTTTGTGTTCAGGTAAATGAATTTTTTGTGCTCTGAAGTTCGTATGATATGGAGCAGTTTTTGTGTTGTAGGATCTTCAATTTGGGATAAGCCTATATTCTTTTATTTTATTTTGTTAAAATTAAGATTACTTCCGAATTATATACTCTTATAGTTTCCTTTTTGTATTGTTGATGGACTTCAATCTAGAGTATTCCGAGATTGGCACAAGCTGTTGGAGTTCCATACTCACATCCACTGAGTAATGTTACAAGCCGTATGGCTTTTTTTGGGTCAAACATGGTATGTAAAGTGCTGTTCTTGCCCTTTGTTTAATGACTTTATCATCAGCAAGTTGGCATTTCTATTGGTTAGTCATTGATGTCTACACCAGTTTCTGGCCTTTGAAATGGGAAATGCACTTTATATCCTATTATGCAATATTTATTTGAAATTTTTCGATGATTTCAGTATCTGTTACTCAGATTAACTTATTGTTAAAATAATGAATAATTATATTTTATTTTGCATGTTTGTTCAGTATGGACTTGGTTGAAGATTTATCTAAATTTTTTTCTTCTTTTTTCTCTTCTCGGTTTGATAATTGTTAAATTGAAGTGATGTTAAGATAATAACATCATGATAATGATGTTTGTTATGCTAATTATGATAGCGACATTTATTGCAGCTTATATGCTTATGATTGTAGCTCATGTCTTAAAATATGTGGTTACTGCAACAGCTTATATGATGATTATGATGTTTGTTATGCACAAGTTGCTTGGGAGAATCATATCCATTACAACCTGCTATTTTTTTATATTATTATTTTTATTCTTTTGCTTTGGTTTTGTTGTACTCTCTCTTTTGATTTTGTTAACAAGGCCTATGTTGTTGGTTATAACAGTTCTATATATAACAAGCACCTGTGCATTAGAATTGTCTTTGTGCAAAGTTTAATGACAATTTGAGTAGGTTCTTTTCGTTATCTTATTTTTTGTTCGTCTTTAAATTTGAGAAAACACAAAGACGGTTCAGATTCATTCACATTTAATTCAATTCTTCCTACTTAATTTAAAGGCTCACATTCTTCCTTCCTCGCGAAATCGTTTCCCCCTCACTTTTTTTGTTTTGTATCTCTCCCTCCTCCCACACAAATTCGATTTGGGGCTTCTGGTGTATTCTCTCAATTTAGGTGAATTATGTCTTATTCAGCTTCATGGTTGTGTTTTGTGTTAATTTTGTGAGGTTAATTTATTTCAGGAAGGTTTACTTTGCCAATTAAAATTGAAATTTGAGAGAACCATGGTGAGGCTTGCTAGGCTGCTAGCTTTGTATTTGTTTGTCTACATAAATACACATTATTATCTGATTGAGTTACTGTAATTTGTGTACTATCAACTTAAAATTACTACGTACCAAATTATCCTTTTCCCTCCTTTTAAGGATACTATTTGGAATGTGGATACAATCTAATTCTTGGAAGAAGAAAAAAAAGGTAAATCATAACCTAATTATTTGGTTTTATATATCCTTAACTTTTGTATTAAATTCAACTTATCTTAATTGCGGCTCAGTTCGTTTGCAAAGGTTAGATGAAAATTGCTCCTTCACTAATTCATTGATTTATGTTGTTTATGCATTCATTACTGATGTAACATATTGTGAAGTTAGAAACTGGAAAAAGAAGATGACCTTTTATGGTTCTTATCTTTTGATTTTGTTTTTGTTTAATTTCTTTGGATTTACTTTCAAAAGTGTTTGAGTTAGAGTGTTCTGAACTTCCAGGGAAAAATATTTTTTACAAAATGCGCTCCTGTAATTTTTTACAAATCAAATAACTTCTTGATTATATACATGCATGAATTTGTATGTCAACATCTTCTTTGCGAGGAGTGAGAAATTTAGTTTTCTAGAAATTTATGAGTATTGAACTGAGAAAGAAGGAATTAGACAGAAAAATTCGCGCGTTTTACTTTCTTTTGATAGATCACGCTCATATTTTCTGTAAGTTCTTTATATTCAATTTTATGATTTTTATTTGTTCTTTATGAGTTAACTTTCATTACTATTGTTGTTTTGATTTATTATTGACCCATTTGTCGAAATTTCTGTTTTGTTTATCTGTTTATAGTAGTAAGTGATTTGTTAATTAAATTCAATAAAAGTCAAGATTTAGCATTGTTTACGTCATCATTGATCCCGAGTGTTAGATTCTAATGTAATATCCCTAATCAAGTATATGATTTGATGAATGTGTTTGTTTGTGTTGAAGGAATTGCATGAGATGAAAAAAAGATTGAAAGAGATGGATGAGGAAGTTGCAGCTCTTTAAGAAATACCAGCTCTCCAAGAAATGGGTGTTGTTCAAGGTTTAATTTTTCTTTTTTTAATTGAGTTTCATATCTTTAATTTTTTTTTCTAAGTATCTCTATAAATAGAATCTCTGTTCTGGTGAACTGATAGTTAATTTTGAGGAAGTGCTATAAAGACTCTTAATGTGAAAAGGAGTTTATTTGATGTAGATGTTATCTACTGAGTTGTTCCAAAGAGGGGTTGCTAATTCAGAATAAGTAATGAGTTCTTTCAAAGGTTTCAGTTTTAAATTTTAGCTATATATCAAAATTCATCCCTGGGTTGATGGATTTCAGTAAATGATAGAAGTAGCTATATATCAAAATTTATTCCATAGTTTGATGGATTTCTAATTAATTGTTAATTAGCTTCAGTAATCGTTAAAAGTAGCATTTGTTTTAAGAAGAGTTAATTTTGAGTAGATTGCATATTGTGGTACTTAAGCTTCATTTGGAACAAGAAAGGGAAATGAAAAAGGGGATTGAAGGTTTTTAAGAGGGGAAATGAACTAGATATGCCATGGGCTATTATGCCAAAGTTTGAGCCCAACTCTCTTTTGCCTTAATTACACAGGTACATGCACTTTTTCTCTTTTTTTTTCTAATTAAATTTTTTATATGATTTTTTTAGTTGGACCAAGATTATTGTAAACAACTTTCTATTTATTTGAATTAGCTTGGGGTTCTGCGTAGCAATTATGTATTTATTAGTTGTTTTTACTTTGGTGGTTGATTTTTTCCAGTCAAGGAATTTTTTCCCTCTGATTTTAATCTGCCTCACGGTCTATGGATCTTTTATGGTCAATTTATCCTTGATGATATGTAATTGTATGGTAGAGTTTGAGCAATTGAAATAATGGTTGATACTGAGATCAAAATTGTCAATTTATCTTTTATGGTTCTTATCTTTTGTTTTTGTTTTTGTTTACTTTCTTTGGATTTACTTTCAAAAGTGTTTGAGTTAGAGTGTTCTGAACTTCCAGGGAAAAATGTTTTTTACAAAATGCGCTCCTATAATTTTTTACAAATCAAATAACTTCTTGATTATATACATGCATGAATTTGTATGCCAACATCTTCTTTGCGAGGAGTGAGAAATTTACTTTTCTAGAAATTTATGAGTATTGAACCGAGAAAGAAGAATTAGGATGAGAGAAAAATTCGCGCTTTTACTTTCTTTTGATAGGTCGCGCTCATATTTTCTGTAAGTTCTTTATATTCAATTTTATGATTTTTATTTGTTCTTTATGAGTTAACTTTCATTACTATTGTTGTTTTGATTTATTATTAACCCATTTGTCAAAATTTCTGTTTTGTTTATCTGTTTATAGTAGTAAGTGATTTGTTAATTAAATTCAATAAAAGTCAAGATTTAGCATTGTTTACGTCATCATTGATCCCAAGTGTTAGATTCTAATGTAATATCCCTAATCAAGTATATGATTTGATGAATGTGTTTGTTTGTGTTGAAGGAATTGCATGAGATGAAAAAAAGATTGAAAGAGATGGATGAGGAAGTTGCAGCTCTCTAAGAAATACCAGCTCTCCAAGAAATGGGTGTTGTTCAAGGTTTAATTTTTCTTTTTTTAATTGAGTTTCATATCTTTAATTTTTTTTTCTAAGTATCTCTATAAATAGAATCTCTGTTCTGGTGAACTGATAGTTAATTTTGAGGAAGTGCTATAAAGACTCTTAATGTGAAAAGGAGTTTATTTGATGTAGATGTTATCTACTGAGTTGTTCCAAAGAGGGGTTGCTAATTCAGGATAAGTAATGAGTTCTTTCAAAGGTTTCAGTTTTAAATTTTAGCTATATATCAAAATTCATCCCTGGGTTGATGGATTTCAGTAAATGATAGAAGTAGCTATATATCAAAATTTATTCCATAGTTTGATGGATTTCTAATTAATTGTTAATTAGCTTCAGTAATCGTTAAAAGTAGCATTTGTTTTAAGAAGAGTTAATTTTGAGTAGATTGCATATTGTGGTACTTAAGCTTCATTTGGAACAAGAAAGGGAAATGAAAAAGGGGATTGAAGGTTTTTAAGAGGGGAAATGAACTAGATATGCCATGAGCTATTATGCCAAAGTTTGAGCCCAACTCTCTTTTGCCTTAATTACACAGGTACATGCACTTTTTCTCTTTTTTTTTTCTAATTAAATTTTTTATATGATTTTTTTAGTTGGACCAAGATTATTGTAAACAACTTTCTATTTATTTGAATTAGCTTGGGGTTCTGAGTAGCAATTATGTATTTATTAGTTGTTTTTACTTTGGTGGTTGATTTTTCCGGTCGAGGAAATTTTTCCTCCGATTTTAATCGCCTCACTATCTATGGATCTTTTATGGTCAATTTATCCTTGATGATATGTAATTGTATGGTACAGTTTGAGCAATTGAAATACTGGTTGATACTGAGATCAAAATTGTCAATTTATCTTTTATGGTTCTTATCTTTTGTTTTTGTTTTTGTTTACTTTATTTGGATTTACTTTCAAAAGTGTTTGAGTTAGAGTGTTCTGAACTTCCAGGGAAAAATGTTTTTTACAAAATGCGCTCCTATAATTTTTTACAAATCAAATAACTTCTTGATTATATACATGCATGAATTTGTATGTCAACATCTTCTTTGCGAGGAGTGAGAAATTTACTTTTTTAGACATTTATGAGTATTGAACTGAGAAAGAAGGAATTAGAAAAAAAAATTCGCGCGTTTTACTTTCTTTTGATAGGTCGCGCTCATATTTTCTGTAAGTTCTTTATATTCAATTTTATGATTTTTATTTGTTCTTTATGAGTTAACTTTCATTACTATTGTTGTTTTGATTTATTATTAACCCATTTGTCAAAATTTCTGTTTTGTTTATCTGTTTATAGTAGTAAGTGATTTGTTAATTAAATTCAATAAAAGTCAAGATTTAGCATTGTTTACGTCATCATTGATCCCGAGTGTTAGATTCTAATGTAATATCCCTAATCAAGTATATGATTTGATGAATGTGTTTGTTTGTGTTGAAGGAATTGCATGAGATGAAAAAAAGATTGAAAGAGATGGATGAGGAAGTTGCAGCTCTCTAAGAAATACCAGCTCTCCAAGAAATGGTTGTTGTTCAAGGTTTAATTTTTCTTTTTTTAATTGAGTTTCATATCTTTAATTTTTTTTTCTAAGTATCTCTATAAATAGAATCTCTGTTCTGGTGAACTGATAGTTAATTTTGAGGAAGTGCTATAAAGACTCTTAATGTGAAAAGGAGTTTATTTGATGTAGATGTTATCTACTGAGTTGTTCCAAAGAGGGGTTGCTAATTGTAATAAGTAATGAGTTCTTTCAAAGGTTTCAGCTTTTAAATTTTAGCTATATATCAAAATTCATCCACGGGTTGATGGATTTCAAAGTAAATGATAGAAGTAGCTATATATCAAAATTTATTCCATAGTTTGATGGATTTCTAATTAATTGTTAATTAGCTTCAGTAATCGTTAAAAGTAGCATTTGTTTTAAGAAGAGTTAATTTTGAGTAGATTGCATATTGTGGTACTTAAGCTTCATTTGGAACAAGAAAGGGAAATGAAAAAAGGGGATTGAAGGTTTTTAAGAGGGGAAATGAACTAGATATGCCATGAGCTATTATGCCAAAGTTTGAGCCAACTCTCTTTTGCCTTAATTACGTGTACATGCACTTTTTCTCTTTTTTTTTCTAATTAAATTTTTTATATGATTTTTTTAGTTGGACCAAGATTATTGTAAACAACTTTCTATTTATTTGAATTAGCTTGGGGTTCTGCGTAGCAATTATGTATTTATTAGTTGTTTTTACTTTGGTGGTTGATTTTTTCCAGTGATATATTTATTCCATAGTTTGATGGATTTCTAATTAATTGTTAATTAGCTTCAGTAATCGTTAAAAGTAGCATTTGTTTTAAGAAGAGTTAATTTTGAGTAGATTGCATATTGTGGTACTTAAGCTTCATTTGGAACAAGAAAGGGAAATGAAAAAAAAGGGATCAAGGTTTTTAAGAGGGGAAATGAACTAGATATGCCATGAGCTATTATGCCAAAGTTTGTGCCCAACTCTCTTTTGCCTTAATTACATTGTGTACATGCACTTTTTCTTTTTTTTCTAATTAAATTTTTATATGATTTTTTAGTTAGACCAAGATTATTGTAAACAACTTTCTATTTATTTGAATTAGCTTGGGGTTCTGCAGTAGCAATTATGTATTTATTAGTTGTTTTACTTTGGTGGTTGATTTTTTTTTCCAACAAAGGAATTTTTTCCTCCGATTTTAATCGCCTCACTACTGGCCTATGGATCTTTTATGGTCAATTTATCCTTGATGATATGTAATTGTATGGTAGAGTTTGAGCAATTGAAATAATGGTTGATACTGAGATCAAAATTGTCAATTTATCTTTTATGGTTCTTATCTTTTGTTTTTGTTTTTGTTTACTTTCTTTGGATTTACTTTCAAAAGTGTTTGAGTTAGAGTGTTCTGAACTTCCAGGGAAAAATGTTTTTTACAAAATGCGCTCCTATAATTTTTTACAAATCAAATAACTTCGATTATATACATGCATGAATTTGTATGTCAACATCTTCTTTCATGAGGAGTGAGAAATTTACTTTTCTAGAAATTTATGAGTGTTGAAGCGAGAAAGAAGGAATTAGAGAGGAAAAAAATTCGCGTTTTACTTTTCTTTCTTTTGATAGTCGCTACCATATTTTTCGTAAGTTCTTTATATTCAATTTTATGATTTTATTTGTTCTTTATGAGTTAACTTTCATTACTATTGTTGTTTTGATTTATTATTAACCCATTTGTCAAAATTTCGCTTTTGTTTATCTCATTTATAGTAGTAAGTGATTTGTTAATTAAATTCAATAAAAGTCAAGAGATTTAGCATTGTTTACGTCATCATTGATCCCAAGTGTTAGATTCTAATGTAATATCCCTAATCAAGTATATGATTTGATGAATGTGTTTGTTTGTGTTGAAGGAATTGCATGAGATGAAAAAAAGATTGAAAGAGATGGATGAGGAAGTTGCAGCTCTCTAAGAAATACCAAATTTCTCCAAGAAATGGGTGTTGTTCAAGGTTTTATTTTTTCTTTTTTAATTGAGTTTCATATCTTTAATTTTTTTTCTAAGTATCTCTATAAATAGAATCTCATTACGGTGAACTGATAGTTAATTTTGAGGAAGTGCTATAAAGACTCTTAATGTGAAAAGGAGTTTATTTGATGTAGATGTTATCTCTCTTGAGTTGTTCAAAGAGGGGTTGCTAATTCAGGGATAAGTAATGAGTTCTTTCAAAGGTTTCAGTTTTAAATTTTAGCTATATATCAAAATTCATCCTGGGTTGATGGATTTTCAATAAATGATAGAAGTAGCTATATATCAAAATTTATTCCATAGTTTGATGGATTTCTAATTAATTGTTAATTAGCTTGATGAATCGTTAAAAGTAGCATTTGTTTTAAGAAGAGTTAATTTTGAGTAGATTGCATATTGTGGTACTTAAGCTTCATTTGGAACAAGAAAGAAAAAAAAGGGATCAAGGTTTTAAGAGGGAAATGAACTAGATATGCCATGAGCTATTATGCCAAAGTTTGAGCCCAACTCTCTTTTGCCTTAATTACACAGGTACATGCACTTTTTCTCTTTTTTTTTTCTAATTAAATTTTTTATATGATTTTTTTAGTTGGACCAAGATTATTGTAAACAACTTTCTATTTATTTGAATTAGCTTGGGGTTTCTGTAGTAGCAATTATGTATTTATTAGTTGTTTTTACTTTGGTGGTTGATTTTTTCCAATCGAGGGAATTTTTTCCTCCGATTTTAATCGCCTCACGGATTATGGATCTTTTATGGTCAATTTATCCTTGATGATATGTAATTGTATGGTAGAGTTTGAGCAATTGAAATAATGGTTGATACTGAGATCAAAATTGTCAATTTATCTTTTATGGTTCTTATTTTTATTTTTGTTTTTGTTTTTGTTTACTTTCTTTGGATTTACTTTCAAAAGTGTTTGAGTTAGAGTGTTCTAAACTTCCAGGGAAAAATGTTTTTTACAAAATGCGCTCCTATAATTTTTTACAAATCAAATAACTTCTTGATTATATACATGCATGAATTTGTATGTCAACATCTTCTTTGCGAGGAGTGAGAAATTTACTTTTCTAGAAATTTATGAGTGTTGAACTGAGAAAGAAGGAATTAGATGAAAAAAATCGCGCTTTTACTTTCTTTTGATAGTCGCGCTTCATATTTTCTCGTAAGTTCTTTATATTCAATTTTATGATTTTATTTGTTCTTTATGAGTTAACTTTCATTACTATTGTTGTTTTGATTTATTATTAACCCATTTGTCAAAATTTACATTTTGTTTATCTGTTTATGTAAGTAAGTGATTTGTTAATTAAATTCAATAAAAGTCAAGATTTAGCATTGTTTACGTCATCATTGATCCCAAGTGTTAGATTCTAATGTAATATCCCTAATCAAGTATATGATTTGATGAATGTGTTTGTTTGTGTTGAAGGAATTGCATGAGATGAAAAAAGATTGAAAGAGATGGATGAGAAGAAGTTGCACTCTCTAAGAAATACCAAACTCTCCAAGAAATGGGTGTTGTTCAAGGTTTAATTTTTCTTTTTTAATTGAGTTTCATATCCTTAATTTTTTTTTTCTAAGTATCTCTATAAATAGAATCTCGTTCGGTGAAGCCCGATAGTTAATTTTGAGGAAGTGCTATAAAGACTCTTAATGTGAAAAGGAGTTTATTTGATGTAGATGTTATCTACTGAGTTGTTCCAAAGAGGGGTTGCTAATTCAGGATAAGTAATGAGTTCTTTCAAAGGTTTCAGTTTTTAAATTTTAGTTATATATCAAAATTCATCCCAGGTTTGATGAATTTCAAAGAAATGATAAGTAGCTATATATCAAAATTTATCCCATAGTTTGATGGATTTCTAATTAATTGTTAATTAGCTTCAGTAATCGTTAAAAGTAGCATTTTATTTAAGAAGAGTTAATTTTGAGTAGATTGCATATTGTGGTACTTAAGCTTCATTTGGAACAAGAAAGGGAAATGAAAAAGGGGGTTGAAGGTTTTTAAGAGGGGAAATGAACTAGATATGCCATGAGCTATTATGCCAAAGTTTGAGCCCAACTCTCTTTTGCCTTAATTACACAGGTACATGCACTTTTTCTCTTTTTTTTCTAATTAAATTTTTTATATGATTTTTTTAGTTGGACCAAGATTATTGTAAACAACTTTCTATTTATTTGAATTAGCTTGGGGTTCTGCGTAGCAATTATGTATTTATTAGTTGTTTTTACTTTGGTGGTTGATTTTTTCCAGCCAAGGGAATTTTTTCCCTCTGATTTTAATCTGCCTCACGGTCTATGGATCTTTTATGGTCAATTTATCCTTGATGATATGTAATTGTATGGTAAAGTTTGAGCAATTGAAATAATGGTTGATACTGAGATCAAAATTGTCATAGCATGTTCAAATTTGTTATTCTATCAACATACTTGAATTATGAATTCAATCCTATAATGTTCCAATTACATATGGCTTAAAATAAAGCCTTTTAATTTGATAAAATCTTTTGAGAATACTTTTCTTCTTACATGGTTAAGGCTTGGTTCTATTATTTTTGTTCAGGAAATTCTTCTTGCAGTATAAGGTGTATAAGGCTTGGTTCTATTAAAATTTCATGAGGTAATTATTCAGTGTATTTTTTTGTTAGTTCATAAATTATGATAGGGAATTTTGCAAATAATATGTGTTTGTATAATTTAATTGCTCTTTGCAAGGATAATCCCAAATCTAGCAATATTCCTCAATCCACATCAAGGATTAGAATTTGTTTTATATCTGGCAGGTTTGATTTGTTATACTTGGAATTGTAATGTATAAATTACTGCACTTTTATAGGTAAGAGTACAGGTTTCCTACCAAAAAAATGGTAAGTGTTGTGTATGGAGTGTCAAAGTACTTGCAGAATGAGAAAGCTAATAGCCAAAATATATAATTTTGCGAATGTAAGTCAATATGTCAGGGTAGTAGTAAGAAAAAGCTCTTCGTGTTTAAATTGGAGTTGAAATTGAATGCCTAATAATGGACAATATTTGTTACAATATCTCTAAATTCTTACTTATATCAACTATACCAACTTCGTACTAGGAAAACCTTATTTGATTGTAAGTCTACATTCATCCATATCGTTTCCTAAATAAATTGATAAATTGTTATATTATTTCTAAATTCTTACTTATATCAATGTAAATCATCCCCCCGCCTCCCGCTCTCCCGCTCCCGCTCCATACAAACGTATTTGATACAGTAATGTAATAATTTTTTAATTTAAATTTAATTTTTAGTTATGTAGATGCTTTTTTAAAAGACTAACAATTACTAGTATATATATATTCCACAAAATGTTTCTTTTTTTGTTGCTAAATTTAAAAATAAATAAATAAATAGAAGAAAAATGATAATAATTTTTTACTAACATGTTATCATTATTAAATTAAATAGTCGTTATACTTAGAAATAAATATAAAAGGAAAATATATATAGTTAATATTTATAAATAGTAAATAGGACTGTAGTGTAGGAGAGGAAGTAGCACGTAATCGCTGAAGACCCCGACACGAGGGTAAAGATGGATTTTTGTGTAACTGGGTTTTTTTGTGATAATGATGATACATAGAATGAAGTCGAAATATGTCACATCATATAGGTAAGGAAGAATTTACAGACCAAAAGAAAAGGGTAAAAATGATCATTTCAGTCCAGCTAATTCTTGTGATGAAAAATGGGCCCATAGGGGGGTTTATGAATTGTCATCATGTGAAACGACAGAGTTTCTTACTCATGCAAATCTATATATGCGTGTTACACGTGTTACACGCCATTGATGGATGATTCATCTTCCACATGAAATAGGTTCTTTATAATGGTAATCTTAGGACTCCCATGATTTACTTACTAGTCTAGTACACCATTAAAATTTACATTCAACTTCTATCTTATTTTTTATTATAAACAAATTTTGTTATACACAAATTATTTTTTATTTTTCTTTAACAAATTAATCAATAACTAATTTAATAAATATTATTGTAATCTTTTATTATTTTATACTCCCTCCGTCCCATGATAAAAGCCATTATTACTATTTTTGGTAGTCTCATGTTAAATGTCCATTTTCCTTTAATAACCAAACTTTTACACATATTTTCCTATTATACTTGTAGCATTAAATATCTCATACTTTTCTTATTCTAATTCTCTCTCCATATTTAATGACATTATTATGGGCAATTTTGTCATTTCGTCCATCTTCTTAATATGCGTGAAAAGTCCACCAGAACTTTTATCCTGTGACTGAGGGAGTATAATATAAAATGTTACTACCTCCGTCCCACAATAAGTGTTTTTTTAGGCTTAATATTTTTTTCCAAAATAAGTGATGTGTTAGAACTCCAATACAATTTTTGTAATATTTTCTCATATATGACCTTATGCATTCAATGGTATTTATTGCATCTTACCATCACTACAATTAAATGACACTCATTAACTCTTCAACTTCAAAGAAAATATATTAAGGGTATTTTTGTCATTTTTAGCTTGTGTATTGGTATGTGTGATTTAAAGTTTAAAAACACTTTATTATGGACGGAGATATAGTATTAATATTTTTAGTATTTTATTTCTAATATTATATTACTAATACTATACTCCATCAAAGATTGTTAAAAAAAAATTATATTTAATTTTTTTTTACATAACATTGTTTATTTAAAATTACATAATAAATTTGTTCATAACAACCCATAAATTTAAAATCGGATAATACACAATCTTTTAGACAGAGTTACATCATTTAATTTCATATTCAAATTTTCTACTCCATTCAACTCATTTAGATTTTTTTATACATTCAGAATTTTTCATTCAATTTTATCAAACAACCCCTAAGACTATTTAATAAAATGATGTAATTTTGTATAAAAACTATAATTAAAGATTTTTTTATATAAAACCCAAAAATAAAAAATTTAACTCTTAGAATAAAACTACGTCGTTGCACTAATTAGTCTTAGGGGTGTTTGTTTAGAGCTGAATGACTGAATCGGTCAACCATTTAGTGCGTTTGTTTTGAATAAAAATCGTCTGAATGGCTGAATAAGTCAGATTTTTAGGCTGAATAGTCAATTGAAATTTTTTGGCTGAATGAAGTATTTTATATTTTTAACAATATTAAGTAATATTAAATAAATTTAGAAAAATTTTAATTTTTTTTCAGATGGATAAAATAATAAAAAATTGTTATTAAAATATTTCAGACATATCAATTATCAAACAATTTTTTTCATTCATAATTTTGCTTCATTCAGCTCATTCAGATTACTTAAATATTCAAAATAATTTCATTCAATTTTATCAAACACTCCCTTAGCCAAACTTAACTAAGACGCGTCAAAGTCAAGTTTAAAGTATATATTTCAAGTAATATATAAACTGTAAAAAGTGTGTGTGTGTGTGTGTGTGTGTGTGTGTATATATATATATATATATATATATATATATATATATATATATATACTATCCGGATCTTAAACTCGTTTCTTATCTAACATATCTTGCATACCCCACTTTAGTGACGGATCGGGCGACAATTCTATTCGTCGCTATATATGTAATCTGTCAGATTAACTTTTAGCGACGGATGACATATAGCGACGAACTAATCATCTCTGGTCCGTCGCTAAAGGGAGGTATGCAAGATATGTTAGATAAAGAGGAGCTTAAGATCCGCATATATATATATATATATATATATATATATATATATATATATATATATATATAGGGAGCGAATCCAGTCTGGACTCCCGCATTTTGTTAAATGCAATTTTTTTTTTTGTTTTTTTTAAAACAACTAATAAAAAAGTTTAATATTTTATGGAACTGAAATTTTTACATAATATAGTATTTTGGGTGTGATTTGAATACATATAACAAAACAGGTCTATACAGACTGTACATATATATTTTGTTATATGTATCCAAATCACACCCAAAACACTGTATTATGAAAAAATTCTAGTTCTATAAAATATTAAACTTTTTTTTAGTTGTTTTAAAAAAAAAAATTAATTTTGGATCCGTATTTTAATCAGGTCCGGGAGTCCGGACATGATTCTTATTATATATATATCCCGACTCTCTCCAGTGAACTAAGAGCGAACCGGCTATATCGATAATTTTTTTCGTCGCTATAACATAAAAAACTAATTTTTTATACTATAGTGATGAAAAAATCCGTCGTTATAGTCGGTTCGTTCTTAGTTCGCTCATTCCAGTTTGCTGGAGAAGCGGAATATATATATATATATATATATATATATACACACACACACACACACACACACAAACACACACTTCCCTCTGTGACGCCCCCAAAATAGGTCCACACAACTCATTTTAAGTCGTCAAAATACATACTACAGAATTCAAATACAAATTTTTCTATTTACAAATATATATTAAACTGCTGTAAAAAATACAACACATATACTATGAGTTTTAATACAAATATTGCACCATAACTAGTACGACAATATCCACACTCAACTAAAATTCTCAATACAATTATTGTCATACTATTTTATAATGTATTGAGATACTTCTACAATTTCGGAATATCACTCCATTCCCCGACTAGTCTCAACTATACTCTCATTTTCTGAGAAGAATAATGGAACAAAATTAAAAAGGGTGAGCGCAAATAGCTCAATAAAGTATATCATGACTAAGATAATAAAGAATAAATTACTTTTAACCTTCAACAAAAATAAATCAAAAAGTATAAATTTTCAACAATAACTGCAACAGAACAAACAATCTATTAGAAGAGTCAAGTGGAACATATGGAATTGTTAAATCCACAACACTTTTTGTTATTTTCACAACAAAAGTGTCGCTATAGGTGTATATCGACGATGAAAATTGTCGCTATAAGATCTATAGCGACACTTTTGCTGTGGAAATAACAATTTTTTATTGTGGATTTAACAATTTTCTAAAACATAATGTCTATTATTTTCTCCTATTTGAAAAATTCACCATCAATATTTTATCCCTGTAACACCAATCAACAGTTCCTCTTTGCAATCACGCCAAAAAGAAATTTTACTACCTGCCTTTGCATATAACAATAAGGATCATGATTTTACCAATATACTGTTCCTGTTCATAATCATACAAATCAATTGTTTATCTTTGCACTACGAGTCAAATATATTCATTTATAGCACCAATGGTCATGATCATGCCAAACACGAGTCCATCTTTGCACTACGAGCCAAAGAGAACTTTCACCACAAGCCTTTATCTATAACACCAAATGTCATGATTATATCAATAAACAATTTTTGCTCATAATCATATCAATCAACAATCCATCTTTGCACTACGGGCCAAAGATAACTTGTCACCATAATTTAAGTATGAGGATTATAACAATAATATAAAAGATGAATAAAGATAATAAGAACAATAAGATCAAGAATAAATATTAGAGATTTATAATTTAATTTATCCATATTTCAATAATGTTCAAATTGTTTACATGATTACCAAATTGTGGAATCAAATTCAAGAATGATATTTAAGATTCATATTTGAAAGATAACTATTAAAATTCAACAAAAAGATTCAGGTAAATAAAAAGTTCAAGTGAAATGATACTAGATGAAACGCAAACCTCCAAGAAATTTATAATCATTTAAAGAATTATACAAGTAATACTTACCATATTAAATTTAGATTTAGGAGTATGAAAGAAAGTGATATCCCTTATAAATATGAAAGAAATGATATCATTTTACGAATATAAAAGATATATCATTTACAAATATGAAATAAATGATACTCCTTACCTTAATAGGAGTGTAGATCTAACTGGTATAAATGAGATAATCCTGAGAAAATCTTGCACTATAAGTTATATTCAAAATATCTTTATACTAAAAAAAAATACGAACAATATTATAGAAGAAGAATTTTATAATTCTGGTGTGAGTTTCATACCTCAACTAAGCAACTTATTTATAAAAAAATGGTTAGCACACCACCTTTGACGAATTCATTGGATAAACGAAACGTGGTGCAATTTGTTCGTCTGATTTTCTTATTTTAATAAAATATTCTTATAAAAATAATAAATTTATATATAATATAATATATTCTAATAAAACAAACAACTTTATAAATGTTTTCTGTTTTATATAAAAAATTTTATGTTTTATTACTATTATTATAATAATAAAACAAAAATTGAAAAATAATTTATGTCGACGGTTTGACAAACACTACAAGAAAAAAGGTTATTTCAAAGGAATTTTTCGTCGGAATTAACTTATTTTCGACGAAAATATTCGTCGAAAATTTGGTTGGAAATATGGTGGTCGAAAATAAGTTCATCGAGAATTTTGTCAAAAATAATTATTTCCCACAAAAATTCCGTCGGAAATAAATTATTTCCCACGAAAAATTCCGTCAGAAATAACCTTTTTTTTAAAAAAATTGTTTATAATTTTTGCACATTTTCTATTTTTGGTAAGTCAGCTTTCTGTATTTAAGATCCCTTATATGTTGGCCTCACCGATAATCTAAATCAAACAAAGTCCAACACTAATCTATTTATTCAATATGTAAGGCATACCTTCACTTAATGACACAATCAAGGAGCTTTCTGGAGCAGTATCAATACACAATAACATAGTCAATACACGACAACATAATGTAAGTTAACTAACTCCATGTTTTGGGATTTCTAAAAATAATAATTATTAGATTTGTATGCCTAATTATTAATTTAAAAAAAACAATTTGGCCATAAAACACAAACTTAAACTCAAACATTTATCCTGAGATGAGATAAAATATGACTACTACATGCTCCATAACTTACACATGCTTCTTTATGGGAATATCAATGAATTCAAAAAGAAAAATATGAGAATCGAGAAATTTATATCATGTGAGAGTTGGCTAAATGAGAGGAGAGTCTCACTCTCTCAGCTTTCAACATATGCTAAAATGCCAAGGAATATACACCATTGAAGCAAAGAGGTGTCCTATTCAGATATCCTTGAAAATGAAAAAAACAAACAAATTGAAATATGTACATCTGACTACATCTAATTTTTCAATGTGTTAAATCACGCAAACAGCTGGCAACTGCTATAGAATGGCACCATTGAAAAAAAGGATAACTTTCACTAAATACTTCAAACTTAAATTTAATTAGAAAGTATAAATACAGATATATACCATAAATGCCAAATAAATAACCGCTCCTAACTTTAATTTATAAAACACTTGGTCCTATATAAGTACAAATTTACCTTTTGTAGCTAAAAGGAGGCTTCCCAACAAACTCCAAAAGTGTAGTTTTAAAGTGCAGGCTTGCAAGCCATGGTGTTGCAAAGTACCGGCTCAATCAAAACCAAAACAGCAAAATAAAACCAATAGCCTCATTAACATTTAAAGTTATAAGTGAAAGGATGAGCACATCTCTCTCGTTTATGTGTTTACTTTATTTTTTCAAGCGTTCGATTGGAAATTGTGTTTTTCTCCTACATGTGGTAGGAACAAGGGTTGACCTAGGCAGCAAATTATACTGAAATAACAAGCACCTTCACCTCCTATACAACCTCCACTCTGTAGTCTGTATGTCCTAGTTTGTGTTGGCATATTATTTCTTGGATTTAAGTATATATATTGGGTTATTGTATAGAAAAATTAGAACTCAAAAAAGTTGGATAATTCATAGTTCAGTGGTTATAACTATAATTGGTATTCCACATGTAATAGAAGTGTCAAATCATAAAAGTGTTCTTTTATTTTCATTGGTACTCAAACACACAAAGAAAAGAAAATTTTTAAATTTTCTGTTCTTTTCTTTTTAAAACTGAAACAACACAAAGGAAAACTTTTAAGTTTTCTATTCGTTTTTTTTTTCATCCAAAACTCAAAAACATAGCGTAAAGATCCACATAAGTATTAGTTTTCTCAATAGATAGGCATTCAATTGTACAGATCAATATCAGGCAGAGGAATGTTAGCCTCCCCCTTTTCTTTTATCCAAGTTCCAATTAGGCATAACAAAATATTCAAGTAACAAACTTTTGCTCCGGTACTACTATATCCTTTTCTTCTTTTTTCAGAAGCTCTATGAAACTACTATGCTATACTCACCTGCCAGCCATGAACAATAAAACTACATACCACTAAATGTGCCATATATGTAAAAATACAAATGTTTTGCGTGACACATTACCTGCTCATGAGCAAATGTAGCATCCTCAATTAAAGCAGCAACAAGACTGCTTGACTGAGAAGACCTCGATGCCCTTGATCCTGGTTCAATTATGCTCTTTGTCTATGCTACTCGAAGGATTTGACCATTCTTTTCTAAAGTCGTTCCATTGGTGGCTTCAAGAGCTTTGGTTGCATCATCAACCTTGAATAAAACACATTAAAAAATTATAACTTCAATAGCAAAAGCATCAGACATAGGATAAAGGTCAAACGTTACCAAAAAAACATTAGGCATAACAAAACATAACAAAAAAAACAAAAAACACTTGCAGATATTACACTTGCACATATCTTGTACTTGCGTAACATTAATGTTAACGCCAAGATCTTTTCGTCACGTCCCAATCACGTAAAGACGCCTCGATCCCGCATAAAGAACACGATAAACACTACAAGCGAGACGACGCCGGTTCCACGTGGGGGATCGCTCGCGTGAGAATCAAGATTCACGAATTCACAAGGTTTTTTGAAAACGGAGGCTATATCGCCTAGTGCATATAGAGAAAATAATAATTCTCCGTGTCTAGGTGATTCTGAATGATCAAATGTATGAGAACATACCTCTTGGTGGATACTTCTTTGCCAAGTTATACCTTCTCGCGTCAATTATCAGTGCCACCCACTACTACCCCGACACATTCCCTTTACTCCGATGGGTTCTCATTGATCGCATGTAGTTTATTCTCTTCTTTTTATCATTTATTACCGCCAGTAACCGATTATAATCCCATCCACATTAATGCACGGTGTGTTCTTTAGTCAACCGACATGCTTTTTTCATCATTACAGTCAAAGATTGTAGATATTTAAAATGTCTAAATGATTGATCCATTGACCAACCTTATTTTATAAGTTTGAAATGAAAATAATATGATGATTGGGCTTAATGATTTTCATAATTCAATAATAAAGGCCCAATAGAATAAAAAAGAATAAGCCCAATATATTCGGCCCAAAGAGATAAAATATCACGACCCAACATTGCCCCCTAGTTTTTTGTTGAACAGAATGTTTAATAGAAAACTATAAATAATCCATGATATTTTACTGAGAATCAATAAATGACAAGGTGTAATTAAAAACGTACCCATTTATTGTCCAAGAAATGAAATGAAAGGAAGTTAAGGGCCCAATTCAGAAAGACTCTATCCATTAAGTACCCGGACCCGAAACCGGACGCTTCCCATTCAAATTCCAAATTATTACTAGCATTTAATGCACCCGTTTTGAACACCGTATGGCAAATCAAGATATAAAGGATAACTTACCAAATTTGACAGCTTTTACTGTTCATTTAAAATTCGAGCGCCTTCTAAAATTTCTGATCTCTCTCTCTCTGCAAATCGTCACAAATGGCTTCTCAAAACCCTGAACAGAGTTCTCCCATACTTGTAACACCCATCACTGTGGTTCCTCCAAACCCTAATCTTCATGAGGGGACTTCAGGTACGAATCCGAAACAGAAAACCCAGAAAACCCCCTCCGAATACTACAGGAGTACGGAGCGATTTTCGCATGCCAACACTCCTTCTATCATAACTGAGGCTGAATTAAAGAGGGTTCGAACTCGGTTCCACATTCTAGATACCCATGTCGTGTGGTACCTCGCTCGGAGAGAAGATGTATCAACTACCAAGGATGGACGGCCGCCCAGTTGACTTCTTTGGAGAAGGGGTTCGCTTCCTCTTCACATCTTTATAGTGACCTCATCGGGGTTTTTGGGTGTAGGATTTTCACAATTGGTGCCGAACTCCTACATCCACATTTCGCCTTCGTGGCCTTCGCCATGAATTGGGCGCCGAGCCCTCATTGGACTTCTTCTTCACCGCCTATAAGATAGTACAATCCAGGAGAAGGGGTTCAAGGCCCTCAAGAAACATTCTCCTCAAGTCCGGAGAAAAATTCGACAGACGTTTCACGGTGAACACCCTTCGAGCAATAGGGATGGCACGAGAAGTGGTTTTTCGCCAAAGGCCCGTAGATCTCTTCTTCCGAATCGGGCAAATCACGAAAAAATATCTCCTGACTTTGGAGATGTTTCCGAAGAACGGGAAGTGGAAATGATGGAGCTTTTTGACAACTTCCCGAAGGAAGAGTGGAAATACGGACTCCTCTCGAAGCAAGCATGGTTATATGACCATAAGTGTAAGTACCAGTTTATTTCATATATTTATATTTTTTGAAAATATTTCCACAATATATAATTATAACATGGAATTGTTTGATTTGTGCAGTATCTTTGATCAGACCGAGTTCTGTAGAAATAAAGGAACTCGAAGATTTCTTGTCTGGGAAGTCTTCGGAAGCAATTGAGGCTACACCAACCGAAGCTACCCCCGAAGTAGATCCAACACCAGAAATTCATACAGATGAATTTCAAACAGAAGAAATAGAGGCCGAAGAGGTTCTCATACCAGAAGAGACCCTTCATCCTCGACAGAAGAGGAGAGCTACCAGAAAACCCAGGTCAGTCCCTTTTGTAACTCCTTCCGAACCAACACCAGAAACAGAACCAACTTCCAAAACCATTCCTCGATCAGGCGGCTTACTTGATCGTCCTGATCGAAGGAGTATACTTAGGACCAAAAATTAAAACAAAAATAACCCCTTACATGTACCAAGAACTCGGGGTTCCTCGGCCTTCTATCATTCCTCCTTCGTGCCCTCAGAGAAATATTAGATCGAAGAGGATGGTGACCGGGATTTAAGGATTTCCACGTTATCCAGTAAAGAGGAAACGCACTCGACACACCATCCAAGTTCGCAGATCCGCTTCAACACCCAAAGAACCTACTTCAAACAAATCTCCGTAATCGAAACCGTTCATGCGCACTTTCTACACTCCCCTAATGACCCCACTCTTTTCCCCTCGAAGGTCGAGACCTCTCCGAATCTACCTTGGTCCTTCGTGTCAAGGTTATCATGTCAAGCCGTGGGATCTCAACCTCGTGGCCTAGGTTTAACGCCAACTTTCCTTTCGACCTCTTTGAGCTTTGTTTCGACACACCGATGACCACCGAGGATCAAAGGATCATACTGGACGGAAATCTTCTCGACGAGGAATGAAGTTATTCGCCAAGGTAAAGAATAATCACTTATTTCTCTACATCTCTATTTCCTTCGAGTATTTTATACATTTGACTTAAATATCTTGAAAATATCGTAGAGTTAATCGTCGTCTTGGACGATCAAGTCCGGAGACACATAAATGGAGAGGCCGAGGAAGATTTCATGCGCCAAGAGATAAACATCTTGAAATCGAATTTTAAACCGAGAAAGAGCTTGGCCGTCGTGAAGATGCTTTTCATACCATCAACGGTCTTCAGAGATAGAATTGGATCGCCAAGATGGATTTGAAGACATCCGATGATTTAATCGAGGGCCACTGAGGATGAGTTGGTGCATTCAAGCCGCCTAACAAAATCTGACCAACCTGAATGCTGGCTTGGTTGAAGAGAACTTACTCTTGAAGGCGAAGAATGAGGAGTTTTCTTCAGCCAATCGAAGCCTAGTCCTACAACTTGGTGAAGCTGAGACGAAAATTCAGGATGAAGCCTCAAGGCATAAGGCTGCCAGCCACAAGCTTCGCCATAAGATAAAGGACCTTGAGGGACGAGGCCCAGTTCTGACTGAAGAGCTTCGGAAGCAGATTCAGGCTGAGTATAGGGACTCGGATGAACTTAATGTAGAGATCATGAAGGTCTATTCGGAGGGATATGAGGACCGAGGAACGAGGAAAGAGAAGCTATCTACCGCCAAATTTGGACTCAAGACTTTCAATTCGGCGATGAATGAAGCAGATTCTGAATATATATCATGTTTTTGATTCTATGTAAATATTTAACTTTTTATGTTCATGTAATTAATCGACTTAAATGAAATGAACATTTTATGCTTATTGATAAATCTTTAATCTGCTTGATTATAACTTCGTCTCCATCGGTTTCATTAATAATTTAGTATCAATAAGATGAACTATTGAATTAGATATGGCATATAACAGTTAACTTATGAAGTGAATTGAACTTTACGGACATGATTCAAGTTAACTGAACTAAATAAACTGAACTCAACACTTAAACAAAATAAATAACTTATACTCATCGGTACCGAAGAGTGAGATCAGCCATACGTGAAGTAAATTTGAACGACAAATGATAAGAACCAAGACATAAGGATTAATAATGACCATTGATTACCACCACCCCGATAAGATCAATATAGGATCAAAAGGACTTGAGGCTACCATCGAATGGCCAAATGAGTCCTACCATACCTCCTTACACCATAGTGACCATCGGATTTAGTGACCATCGACTTACCACATCGATAAGATCAATATAAGATCAAAAGGACCTGAGACTACCATCGAATGGCCAGCGAGTCCTACCATACCTCCTTATACCATAGTGACCATCGGACCAATAGTGACCATTGACTTACCACCCTGATAAGATCAATATAGGACCAAAAGGACCTGGGGCTACCATCGAATGGCCAGCGAGTCCTACCATACCTCCTTACACCATAGTGACCATCGGACCAATAGTGACCATTGACTTACCACCCTGATAAGATCAATATAGGACCAAAAGGACTGGGGCTACCATCGAATGGCCAGCGAGTCCTACCATACCTCCTTACACCATAGTGACCATCGGACCAATAAGACCAGTGATAATTTGTGGAAAAGTGATCTTTTATTGATATCAAACAGTTGTGTACAGACTTCCGATAAACTGACTTAAACTTTATTGAAAATACTTCCGAAGCCTGCCAGCATGCCAAGTATTCTTGATCTCGGAACCATCAAGTGCCTTTAATCGATAAGTACCTGGCTTTGGTACTTCGATCACTTCATATGGCCCTTCCCAATTCGGCATTAGCTTTCCCATGTTCTGAGGTGTAGAAGCTTCGGCTTCTCTAAGAACGAAGTCTCCCACTTCGAATCTACGAAGTTTGACGTCCTTGTTATAATGTTTGGCCACCCTTCGTTGATAAGCAGCCAATTTGATTAAAGCTTCCTCTCTGACTTCGTCTAGCAGGTCCAAGTTAGCCTTCAGTCCTTCATCATTGTAGATTTCTTTGAATTGACTTACCCGAAGACTCGGAGATCCGATTTCGACTGGGACTAAGGCATCAGTACCATAGGCCAATCGGAAGGGCGAATCCCCCGTAGTAGTCCTCGGCGTAGTTCGGTATGCCCACAGCACGCTCAGCAATTCTTCTGGCCATCTCCCCTTAGCTTCATCCAATCTACGCTTTATTCCATTCAAAGACATCATTCCGTTGGTCACCTCAACTTGCCCATTCGACCGTGGATGAGCCATGAAGTCTTCTTGGTTGAATCCCCAAATCGTTCAAAATTCTTCAAATTTTGAACCCACGAATGGCGTCCATTGTCCGATATCAATACCTTAGGGATCCCGGCGAAACACCATGCACTCCTTTATAAACTTTAAGCACTCCTGTTCACATTATCTAATCAAGTGGTTTCGCCTCTACCCACTTAGTCATATAATCAATAAGAACTACATTGAAGCTAACTCGACCTTTAGCTTTAGGTAACTGGTCCCAATATATCCACCCCCAGACAAATGAAGGGTATAGGAGATAGAATCGAGTAGTATAACTCTTCCGGTGGGCGATATGGGACCGGACTATCGAAATGGCATTTTCACATTTCTTGACGCATCAGTAGCTTCTTTGAAAATTGTTACCAATAGTAACCTTGTCAAGTACTTTATATGCCAAAGACTTGGCGCCATATGATCACCGCAAATCCCTTCATGAACTTCAAGAAGAGCATACTCTATTTCGGACGGAACCAAACATTTCAATAATGGTGAGGAAAATGCCAATCGATAAAGATCCCCATCAATAAGATGAAATTAGTACTCTTGTACTTGATCTTCTTTACCAAGATTTGATCCGGAAGGAAGGACGCCATCCGCCAAATACTCAATGTAGGGGTCATCCAACGGTTTGTTAGATTCGATGCACATCATCGTTTCGTCTTTGAACACTCTACCGGCGTAAAATTTCCAAATACACCGATCCATGAAAGACATCTCGCATCCAGTAGTGGCCAATTTCGACAAAGCATCGGGAGTAGAATTGTCGCCGCGCTTCTATACTCAAACTCATACGAAGTAAAAAATTAAAGTTGGTTTTTTAACTCCGCCAGGTATTTGATCATTCGGGTCCCACGAGCTTCATAATCTCCCGATAGCTGTTTAACGACCAACTGAGAATCACTATAGATAATTAACTGTTGGACTTCGAGACTCTTCGCTAATCGAACACCTGCTAACACCGCTTCGTACTCAGCCTCATTATTCGTTGCTTTAAATCCGAATCTGATAGCCTGCTGGACCTTGAATCCCTCCGGACTTATTAAAATAATTCCTGCTCCACTAACTGTCATCGTAGAAGATCCATCCGCATACAACGTCCACGCCTTTTGACCTCTTTGAATAACGGCCATCGCCGATCGTAAGATTAAACTTACGGTAACTCAAGACGGCCGGTGAACGAGCATTCTACCATAAAGTCAGCAAGGGCTTGGCCTTTAATGGCAGTTCGGGGATGATACTCAATAAAAAACTGAGATAACTCCATAGTCCACGCCGCTAGTCTGCCCGAGACCTCCGGGGTTTACCCATCACCTTCTTCAATGGTCGATCCGTAGACGACCAGAGTCGACCTTGAAAATACTCGCCAAGCTTTCTACTGGCAATTATTAAAGCAAAGGCGAATTTCTCAATGTTAGGATACCGGTTTCCAAGATCTCGTAGGACGTGGCTGACGTAATAGACCGGATGCTGCTTCCCACTGATCTCTCGAATCAAAACTGCTCCAACTGCTAAGGAACTGGCTGCAAGGTACAAATATAAAGTCTCTCTTTGGGACAAAGCTTCACCTAATAAAGGAGCCAAGGCGAGACACGTCTTTATACTTTGGAAAGCATCTTCACACTTGGAAGTCCACTGGAACGTCTTCGCATTCTTCGGTCCCTTCAATGTATCAAAGAAAGGAAGACATCTCTCTGCAGATCTGGCGACGAACCTCCTTAAAGCCGTTAATCCTACCAAATGATTTGAACGTCCCTGAACGACCGAGGAGTCTTCATGTCGAGGATGGCTCGGATCTTCTCTGGATTGGCTTCGATGCCCTTTTGGTGACCAGATAACCTGTAAATTTTCCAAAGACCAAGGTAGAAAGTACATTTGGTCTGGATTAAGTCGCATTGTCGATGACGAATAGTTTGAAAACATTCCTCTAGATCGTCCAAAAATGTTTCTGAATTTGCATACTCTTCACGATCATGTCATCTACATAAACTTCCATATTCCTCCCCAGCTGTCTATCGAATATGAAGTTCATCATCCTCTGATAAGTAGCTCCAGCATTAATGAGGCCAAAAGTCATTTTTTTGTAGGCATACACCGAACGGTGTGTAATGAATCTTTGTTTTTGGAATGTCTTGTTTGCACATGGATATTTGATGATAACCTGAAAAAGCATCCATAAAACTTAATAATGCATACCCCGAAGTGGCATCGATGAGCTGATCGATATGGGGCAGAGGATAAAAGTCCTTCGGACAGGCTTTGTTGAGGTCGGTGTAGTCGATGCAAACCCGCCACTTTCCATTATGCTTCTGCACCAATACTACATTTGCTATCCACTCCGGTAATCAATCTCAGTAGATGAAGTCGGTGACCTAACAATTTTGCAACCTCTTCATCGATGATTTTTGACGTTCGAGCAAATATCCGCTTCTTCCGATTTAACCGGCTTTTTGAAGGATCTATCTCCGGTTTATGCTCGCAACCTTTCCTGGCTTAACTCTGTGCATGTCTTGTGGTTCCCATGCAAAAATATCGACATAGCATCGTAAGAGTTCCATAAGATTCGTTCAAGAGGTTACGCAATCCGAACCAATCTCATCTTGTCTTATCCGCTTTCCAACGACCAATTCAATCTCCTCCGTCCCCAATGGGATTACCAAGGGTTACGAGCTACTCTCGGTGAAGGGTTCAATTTCAATTGCCATCGTCTTTCTTTGTTTATCGACCCCATTCCGGATGAAATGATGTAATTCGATAACATCTCGGGCCAGATCCAAGTCACCCATCACCTCTCCTACTCCATGTCTTTGTGGGGAACTTGATTTTGAAATGTGGGATGGAAGTTACACCTGAAGAGTCACAACGTAGGTCTTCCCAAAATGGCGCCAGAGTCGAATCCACATGCACAACATAAAATTTACAAGTTATCTCCACTTGTTGAGGGGCCGTGCCGAAGATGACAGGGAGTTCAATAGTGCCGGCCACTTTGACTGGATCATTGCCGAAACCATATAGAGGAGCCTCCTGTCCGACCTCCATTTTGTGTTCATCGAGATGCATTCTCTGATAAGCATGGGCATAAAGAATGTCCACCGAAGATCCGTTATCTATCATCATGCGTTTCACATCCACTAAGCCCACCTGCGCCGTGATCACCAATGCCCCTTCATGTGGTTCAATGGGCTCCGAAGGATAATCCGTGATCAGTAAACGAAATAACAGGTTCTCGGAAAAGGCTCATCAACCTTCGAGTAGCATCATCGACATAATTGAATCAAGATAAGACCTCCTCCTCTTCCCTACTAATTTACCAATGACTCCACCGGTTATTACATCAACGACTTGCCTTCGTGCGTGGTGGAGCATTTTGAACAAAGCGGTACTTGAACTGCTGTTTGAACTAAGACGATTGATAACCTCGCTTGATCTTTGACGGTCTTTCTCTACCACATATTGAATCAAGAAGCCACTTTTAATCTTGTTTTCTACAAAATCCTTTAAATTACAACATTCATTAGTGTCATGACCCGGCAATTTTGATGATAACCACAATATTTGCGAGGGTTGCCATGTCCCGCTTTTGTAATTATCACGAGGTGGTTCAAAGAAAGGTCGGTTTCGGATTTGATCCAAAATTATCGATCTCTCTCGTATTCAATCTGGGTATAAACCTTATTAACCTTCGGTAGGAACAAGTGTAACGATCGCGCTTTGTCGCCACGAAGTTATCAGACTTCTTTGAACTACCTTTCCGCCCTTTGGTTGTATCCTCCCCCTCTCTCGATCAACATCATCTTGGGAACCTCTACCTCCTTTAATTGGCTCAAAGAAGGATTCTTCAGATCGCTCATAGCCTCTTCCCAACAAACAATATAGCCTCTCTTGCCTTGTCGAAGGCTTGCTAGGCTCTTTGGATGGTGAAACATCAATTTCTTTACCAATTTCTCCGATTTAACCATATCCAGCCCATTACGGGAATAATCCAACAATGACTTAGAGATCATTAAGATCGGACACTGTCCACCGCTTCCCTAAACCTCTTTACATATTAGGCTAAGGATTCATTGGTGAACCTCTTGGGACTTGTGCTAAAGAGCATTCAGACTTCCCCTTCTTGATTTACTTCCAAAAGCGGGCATGGAACTTATCACAAAGTTCAGTCCACGAGGAGATAGAATCCGATGGTAAAGTCCCCATCCATTTGCGGCGTCTTTTCTCAAAGTAGTGACAAAAGTATGACATTTAGCAAAGATCAAGAAAGTCATAGTAATCCATTAGTTGGCCAAAACGCTCGACTATGGTCATAAGGATCTCCTGACCCATCATAGCTCTCCATGCGAGGTAACTTTTTGGTAGCATCTGCTTTCTCCTTGAGAATATCAGAGGTAAAAGGGGACACCTTCTTACCAGAAGTATCCTTCACCTGTTGGACCTCAGCCAATTGTTTTCGGAGTTCTTTCAACTCTCTTACCAGAAAATCAACACCTTCGGGTTGTGATGAGATCTCCTTCTCCTGGGCGACATTAGGCTTTGGAAGGGATCGATCCTTCCTTGCCGATCTCACTGCCCTTGCGGGACTTCTTGATTTACTAAATCGTAAAATCTCATCCTCATAATGAGAACGGTTGTGACGGTATTCTCCCCTTCGGATTTCTGGCATAATTTTTCTCGACCTGCTTCTTCGTCGTTCATAGTCGCGATGAATTGATCCCACGATCGTCAATGCCTTCTTCGAGGCCGAAGGCGTTCTGCTTCTCGATCTCCTCCTACTGTGAGAATGATCCCTGGACACATGCATAGAATGTTCCGGCTCCTTACCCTTCCGACGGGGTACCTCCTTATGCCTACTCCGTCCTTCGGAATGTACATGGCTAGATGCTTCGTCTCTCAATTCATTCACCCGAAGCATCTGTTCGGCTATATCTTCCCTTTGTTTTAACAGAACCTCCAAAGCTTTATCCGCTTCGTCCGCCATCCTCGCCAACTTGGTAGCTCGGTCCTCTTGACCACTTCGGCGATGAGTCCTGGTTGGCGAACCGCCTACGCGTCCCTGATTGGGATCACGCCCTTTATCAGCGTTGAAAACTAACTTCCGTCTGGCTCCACCATGGATCTTCGGACGAAGTTCTTCTGAATTGTTTTTAGAAGCCGTGCTCTCACGAGCACTTTTAGAAGGACCCAGGCGATCCTTTACTGAAATACGAGGCAGTGATGAACTAACAGCCATCGCCTGCCCTTCCGGTGTTCCATTTCTACTCCTCATCATCTTTCGAAGCAAATTTAAACAATTGTGATTGAAAAGAGCCCTCCTTCTAGCGCCAATGTTAACGCCAAGATCTTTCGTCACGTCCCAATCACCTAAAACGCCCCGATCCCCGCAGCGTAAACACAATAAACACCACAAGCTCGACTACGGTTCCGCTCGGGGATAGCTTCAAAGCGTGAGAATCGATATGTGAATTCACAAGGTTTATCGAAAACGGAGGCTATATCGCTTAGTGTATTGATATCAAGAGATAATAATAATTTTACGTGTATATGTGATTATGAATGAAGAAGTGTATTAGAGCGCACCTCTTTGTGAAGACTTCCTTGCTAAGTTATACTCTCTTTGCACGGATTACGGTGCTACCCACTATTACCGACACACACCCCTTTGATCCGATGAGTTCCACCAATCGCATATAGTTTATCCATCGCTTTTTAGTCATCGCTCCCACCGCAGCCTGGTTATAATCCCATCCACATTAATGCATGGCGAGAGTTCTTCAATCAACCGTCATGCTTTTTTCATCATTACAAGTCAAAGATGTAGATATTTTAAATATATGATGATCGGCCACATTTGATCGGGTCCGATCTTTAGAAGGACTTAATAAAGATAATAAAGTGATTAGATCCAATAATGTCAACACCCAATAATGAAGACCCAATGGACTAACTGAATATGTAGGCCCAATCCATTCGGTCCAATAGGAGAAATATCACGACCCAACAACTTACTTATTTTCTCGGAATTATAACGATAAGTGGTGTATTAATGTGAAGAAGAAATTGCTTAAAGGCAAGGGCAAATCTATCTTAGTCCCACATCGGTTGTATTAGTGTCTTATTCCTTTGTTTATATTACAACTTGTAATCAATATGGAACGAACTCACCATGGGTGATAAGCAATTCCTAATACAAATGATTTGGAGCAGCTCTAAGGCCCAACCGTCATGGTTGGGTTTGTTTTAGATTTCTATTTATTTTATGCATATTAAGAGTATATAATTGATTAGTTTGAGATAAGATGCGTTATATATTCAGTTGAGTTGAGTCATTGTGATTGAAAAGCTAATTAAGTATATAATTGAAAAGCATACTGTAAAAAATTATTTTAGTTTTCTTTTACCATGACATGTAAATTGTTTAGAAAATTATAATATGTTATTATCTACTTATATTAAATCTAAATTTATTAAATATAAGCAATTAACGAAGCATTAATTAATAAAGCTTTAGATTTGAGAAATAGACAAGCAAGAATGCAAAGGGCTTACTGTTGTCCAAAGAATATGAGAAAAACGATTAAAGATTTTTAAGAACTCAAATGTGTTTTTTTGTACATATCATATAAGAGATTAATACTCTTCAACGGCAGGGATCAAGATCCTCTCAATTTTAAATAAATGGAAACTCTCCATTTATTTAAATCTGGACTATGAAATGAAAAATCTTCATTTATTTGAAATGAAGAGGATCCTAGTCCCGGTGATAGATATGTGCTATTATGATTGCTTTACTACTTTACTATTTTTTAGGGGCTAGTCTAACGTCGTAGGGGAGAACTTGATGTCGGTTGATATGGGACTCGGTCTTCTCATGCTAATCGGCTTTTGAGTTTGCCTTTTTAAATAGAAAAAGACTACTTATAGGCTGAATGCATGAATTAAAATACGATATAGGGTAAATTAAAATACGACGGATTTATGTCGTTTTAAATTTAAAATATTTTTAAAAGACCTTTTCTTATGTTTTCTATATCTGTAGAGTTAAATAAAAAAATCCTTTTTTGTTTTCTTGATATTTTCGATAAAATCTTCTTATAAAAGTATTTTAATAATATTGTTAATGTGGCTAGAGTGGAGCCGCGCGTGAAGAAAATGGTTGTCTAAGGTCAGGTTAAAAATACTGCTAATCGTTCTAGAGGGTGGTGTTGCTTAGTTGTGCTTAAATTTATGTATTTATTTATTTATTTTCTATTTTCTTAAATATAAATATCTTGGACTAGGTATTAAGATGTAGTCATTTGATACCTAAAAAAGGAACAAGTTGTGAACACTAATAGTCTGTTTTGAGAGAAATATGTGTGGTTACTTAAAAAGAGAGGGAATAAATATTTTAATGAAGGAATGTTTATTCAATTAGGATCGATAAAAATTGATCATTCCATTCCAGTCGACAAACTTAAAAAAAAACGATCAAAATCGTGTAACTTTTGGTTTTGCCCATTCTATTCCTATTCCTATTCCTATTCCTATTCCCATTCCAATTTGGGTTTGTAACCAATCAGACTTGGGCGGTGTTTGATAAAACTGAGTAATTAAAATCTGGATAATTAATATATCTTAACAAATTAGATTATCTGAATAAAATAACATCTGAATCTAAAAAAATGTTTGATAACTTAAAAGTGTAAAACATCTTAATGACACTATTTTACCATTTTAACCCTCTGAGTTATTTAAAAATTTTATTTGAATGATCTTAAAATTTAAAATTGAAGGAGTACAATATTTATTGAGGCTATTTTTGTCCATAAATTTTAAATAAACGATTAAGAGACAGATCTTAATAGTTAAGATTTGAGTTTCTGTTTTAACGATTAAGAGGCAAAAATTTTTTTACCAAACAAAATTTGCCTCTGACCGATTCAGAAGCAGATAAATTAAGAGATATTCAGACACAAATAAATACCACCTTAATTATGCATAGTGACAAGTACAATTTTTTTTTAAAATATTTTTATTAATAAAGAAAAGTTCCATATTAGGATGTTGAAAAAGTTACTATATCCTAATTGGTACTTTAAGATCCCTTTGTCATAAAGAAGTGAGAGCATGTTGTTGTCAGTTTCATTCATTTATTTAACCTTTTCTTTTTATTCATTCTTTTAACTAATTAGAAGGTACAATTAGGGGTATAAATGGATATATACGGATTCAGATATAGTAGTATTCGTATCTGTTTATTTATGGATACTTTTAAATC
The DNA here is from genome assembly GCA_020205615.1 of Panax quinquefolius. Lineage (NCBI taxonomy): Eukaryota > Viridiplantae > Streptophyta > Magnoliopsida > Apiales > Araliaceae > Panax > Panax quinquefolius. The sequence continues at coordinate 106,063,575 of CM035164.1, read as the reverse complement.
GAATATGGATAATATCTACTTTTTTTTGAATATGAAAAATATTCGTTTTTTTCCGAATACGGATGCGGACGAATACGAATTTTTCGGTTTCCATTTACAGTCCTAACTATAACTAGAATAAAAATATAATGAGTTTTAAAATATAGTTTATTAATGAATGAATGTTAATTTATTTACTTTTAATAAATATTTAAATACAATAATCAATGTTCTAAATTACAATTCAAATAAGTTTTCATCATTTTTGAAATCCTAATTTTCAAAATGAATGCTCTACTTATTAATGTTTAGATGTCCATTTTATGTGTGTGGAGTAATATTATAGTGTGTATGAATATTTATAATTTAGACTAAAAGACATTTTGCACCCCATACTTTACATACATGTTGACTTTTGCACCATAAACTGAAAAAAGGTGTCTAAGTACACCCCAAACTTTAGTTATACTTAACAAAAGACACACTTTCTTTAGTTAACCGGTCAAAAGTGACAGGCTAAGGCTGTAATGTTTATTACAGAGGGGCACTTTTGATAGTTTACATTTATGCCACTTTTAGTCTTAATTATGCACCGGTTATTTACTCGTGTTAGTTATCAGACAAAAATTCCCAAATCAGTTGGGCTAGGGTTCGTGATTTGAATGAGAAGTGGGACAATGAGTGAGAACAATACATTCTTGAGGGATTCGGAAGACAATGACGTTTATGGAGTGAAGGGTGTCCCAGAATACTGTAAGTGCTTCAAAGAATATCTTGAATAATGGGCTGGTGTAGTTTAGTGTGTTATTTTCGTAGTTTATTATGTTCTTTTTGTATTTTATTGTGTTCTTTTTGTAGTTTATTGACTTCTTTTTTCTGTAAAGTGGAATAGCATCCATCATTGAATATGTTAGAAATAGGCATGTGAATGATATTCTTATTTATATAAGATTTGATTATGATCTTAATGAATGAATATGCAAATATGTCTGCATTGAAATAAGCTGTAAAGTCCTTGAATAGATAATAGGAATATATGTACAAGGACTTAGACTAAAATGATCAAATATGTTAGGTTGATTCTACATGAACAAAACAGCTTTGTAAAGTCCTTAAAAAGAATATGATGTACACGGATTATATATATAGAAAGATCAAGCCTGTTAGGTTGATCTCATATGATGTAATAGATAGGCATGTCTTATTGTCGAGTACTGCATAAGCCTTTGAAGTTTGCCAGGAGAAACAAAGAATTTGGAGACTATCAAGGCAAAATCGTAGTCTGTCGAGCTAGCCGAGGGATTGCAGAAGCCAAGGCAGAATCGTAGAGTATCGAAAAAGTGGCTATAGATCGTGGTCTTCCTTGGATGGCCTTACTCAGAATCGTAGAGTTGGTCCAAGCGCCTGCCAAGCCAAGTCAAGAATCTTAGACCTCACTTAAAGTCATGGAGTCTACTAATCATATTAGAGGCATAAATCGTAGTCAAGCAAAATTAGATAAGGACAACAAGTGTTAAAGAAGAAATCGTAGTCTTGTGTATAATCTACTCTCAGAGTCGTAGTGTCTGCAGAACCAAAGCTAGATCATAGTCTGCAGAACAAAGTCTTCGACAAAGCCTATCAGTGCTCACAACGCCAAGGAAGAATCGTAGTGTTAACACGATTCTCAACACATGAGCACTCCAAAAGCATCTAAAGAATGAAGCCTCTGGACAGAACTATAAAGATGCAATCTACCTAAAGGAAGCCAAAGAGCACTCACCAAATGTCTTGCAAGCAAACAAAAGATCAAAGCATTAATTCAATCAACATCTTGATTGAGATGTGAAGTCATTCAAGGGAAGTCTTCCACAAGCAACAGTAAGAAGACTTCAAATAACGTGACTGACAAAAAGAAGTCAGCAATGCAGTAGCTGTCAAGATAAATAAGAGATGACGATCTTGGGTGTGACCATGATCGTAGTGCCAATCAGATGAGAACAGAAGCTGATATGGTCTATATAAAGATACTGGCCAACCTATAAAGAATAGACAAAGAAGATTAAACATGTGTCAGACCATTGATGATATATGAATGGGAGATCACAAGGGGAAAGAGAGCTGAGCATGACCAATCCGATGAGTCTTGAAGTTCAGGAGGGCCAGAGCATTCAAACAAGTTATCAATGTCTATTACAAGTCAAAGGCAAGCAGAAGTGTTGAAGCACTGCAAGAGTGAAGAAAGAAAGGTTCTGCATTGCAAATCCAAAGAACTCTCAGAATCGTAGTGTTATCTCAATCAGTCAATGAGCAATATTCAAAAGACTGACTACGATTAAGTTCAAGGTCATCTACATCAGAATCGTAGAGTTCAGTCATATGAGTATTAAAGCCTTGACAACATCTCAATACAAAGACTGACATTCGAACGTTGTTGATTGAAAGCATCGATGCAGAAGGACAACTCTTGATATTCTGATCGAGGAGTCAGAAAGAAGAAATAAAGGTGACTACCAGCCTGACACGATAAAGTGACATCTCTGATGTGGTAGGTGAAACAATAGATTGTAGTGTCAGAAAAGTGAAGAAGGGGCTGTCATGTCACATCAGCAGTTTGCACCAAATAACTCGAGATCTGCGAATCAATTCAAATAGGTTCCAATGGCTATAATCCAACGGGAAGCTTATGAAAGGTTATTTAATAGTTGAAGCTTAATAGAAGAGAATGTTTATTTTTGACAAGTTGTTGACTCTACGAGTTCTATAGAGCAAAACAGAATATGTCTCAGTGGCAGTGAGATTACAAAAGTAGAAGTGAAGCAAGATAAGAGAAAAGCTTTAATAGAAAAAGGCTTCACTCAACAACAATGAGAATGCCATTAAGAATGTCAGCTAAGCTGAGAGCCGAGAAGGCCAAGATGATAGCATTCAGAAGATTGGCAGATCAGAGAGAAGATTCAAAGAGCCACTCTACGAATCACCATGAACCACCAAGAGCTGAAGAAGAACAGATACAGAACCAAATATGTACACAAGCCAACCAAGGTTCAGAGGATGCTAATTCCAGACGAAGTCTACCAAAAGTGCAAAAACTTAGCAAACCTCAAGTAGTGAAGGTGTGTAAGCTGAGATCAGATCAGCTGCACCAAAGAAGAAGGGACAAACTGCTAAGTACTTAAAGAGATCAAACTTCATGGAAAACTTAGAAGTCTGTCCAATGGTGATCCAGGCTGGATGCAGAATCCAAAAAGGATCACACCAAGCTGCTAAGTATCAATGATAAACAAGCTTAAAGTCATCTTAGCAGCTCAACAACAACAACAATGACAATAAGAAGCCAGGGCCTGAAGGGTCCTTGTCCTAGGGATTAAAATGAGTTCTAAGGCTGTTGGCCTTGAAGAGTTCTTAGTGAATTAAAGTTCCAAGTCTGTTGGACTTAAAAAATTCTTAGTGAACTAGAGTTCTAAGGCTATTGGCCATGAAGGAATCTTAGTGATTCAAAGATGTAAAGACTTCCTTAGTGGAATCCCTACTTGTTGAAGCAGAAGAGTGGATTAGGAGCTTGAGTCTCTGGACCACTTAAAATCTCTTATGTCTTTTATATACTGTCATTTACATTATGAACCTAATTGCTATAACTGCTTTGAATATGATAACTACTTACATCTAAACTAACTCTAGAAAAATGGTCAACAAAATATCTATAAAGGGGAACCTTAACTTATTCCGCTATGTTTGAAATAATTCTTAAGTTTGTCATCTGCTAATTACTTAACAATGAAAACTAAAGTGTAAAAGATTTTTGAAACTTAAAAGATCTATTCAACCCCCCTTCTAGATCTATTGTGTGCCCTCTGGGAACTAACAATTGGTATCAGAGTAGATTCTCATATTATATTCTAAAGCTAACGCTTTGAGTCTGATCCAAGGCACAAACCATATTCTAAACTTAGTTTAGTAGTAAGTCGCTCGTGATTACTGATGAACTCACACATTGGAAATTATGCGTACAGGTAAATGTGCACATTCACCTAAAGCTGCTCAGATTGGTCCCTGTTCTAAATTATTGCAGCAACAAGACCAATCCATGTCCAAAGTAAATCAACAATCTGCAGACTAGTGATGGGAAGTCAAAAAGGGCATCAAAAGCAAATAGTCTGTCATCCTCTGTTCTGAAAGATGAAAGACCTATATATGCAGAGAAATGTCTATTTAGAGAAGAAAGAAAATTTCATTTAATATGTACTTGACTAATTAGTTAGATCTGATCCTTGAGACTCAAGATTATCAAAGAACTAAAGCTGCCAAGACTTTCCTATGTTGTCAACTCCAAGATGATGCCTGATTGATCTAAGGTCAAATGGAACAACAAGTTTGTTAGTTCCTAGAGGCACAATAGTTATCTAGAAGGGGGGTTGAATAGATATTTCAAAAATTCTGTTTCAAAATTCTTTGTCAGATATTGTTAATCAATTTTAGCGGAATATGTGATTTGTTTGTTCCCCTTTAAGATTAACAGAGTTAATAATTAACATGTAGTTATATCAAGTATAGCAGTTAAAGCAAGAATATAAAAGACACAGAGAATTTAAGTGGTTCAGAGCATTCAAAGCTCCTAGTCCACTCTTCTACTCCTTGAATAGGAAATCCACTAAGGATGTTTTTACAATCTTCGAATCACTTGGATTCCTTCAAGACCAGCAGTCTTGGAACTTCTTAGTTCACTTAGAACTCTTCAAGTCCAACAGACTTGGTACTTCTTACTTCACTTAATGATAGTTGAGTTCTTGAATGATGCTACTAAGTTATCATTGAGCTTGTGTTTGAAAGAACTGAGTAGCTGAGCAAGCTTTTTTTTTTTCTAGATAATAGAGTTGAGCGTTATGTGTTCTTCAGCATTTTGTTGTATGCTTGCTTGTTTCTTACTTCTGCATCTGATTTGTATATAAGGTGCCTTTGCAATGTATCCGTTTGAAGGCATTCGTTGAAGCATTAATTGTATTTAACATTTCTGAGCACTGATGGTGACTTTCTGCAAATCTTCTGATTTGCCGTCTGGCCCACTTACACAACAGACTGCTATCTCACCCAACACCTGAAAAGGTGTTTTTGGCTGACATGTAGTACTTTCCTTAGCTTTTTCAATACGTCTCTTTGTTATATACTAAGGATGAGTGTTGTATCATTGAGATTCCCGATAGTCTCAACATCTATAATCCATTCCACATTTGTTAAAATTTATTCTTAAACAAATGGACAAGGCTCGATGCTTCTTATGCAAACAGATGATACACTATGATCATGATCGTGGTGTATTGCAACATTAGTGCTTGATCCGGTATTAGTAGATAAGAACACTATGATTTCTCTTAAGTACTGGTAGACTACGATCTTTGCTTGCTTAATTTGTAGACTCTACGCTTTTGAGAGCACACTATGATTCTTGAGTTGACTCGACAGGCGTTTGGACCACTCTACGATTTTGGGAGAGGCCCTCCAAAGTAGACAGACTACGATTTCTCGATGCTCTATGATTCTACCTTGGCTTTTGCAATCACTTTGACTGGCTTGACGGACTACGATTCTGTTAAAGCCTATCTATTACATCTCAAGACTTAAATCAACTTAACAACTTTGATCTTTTTTCTATACATTCATTTAAAAAATGATAAACATTAAAGCTCAAATCAAGCTAACAAGTTTGATCTACCACTAAGTCCTTGTACATGTATTCCTAAAAGGACTTTACATATAAGCATGAATATTTACTTTTAACATCAAATTTAAATATGCAATTTACCAACAATCTCCCCCTATTTAATGTTGACATAACCAAGGAGATTTGTATCATGATCATCAATTTCTAGATGCAGTTGCTAGAAAGTAAATATGACTTAGTGCTTCAATGAGCAGATGAAATCTCTAGAGAATAAACATGAATTTATTAATGTTTGTAAAGACAGATATTACAATAAAGCTTATTTAAATTAATAAGAAATGAGTTCCAACTTATCTTTATTTCTTCTTCCTTTTACTCCTTGGAGGATTGGCATGCTCTGCATCTCTCCTTCTCCTGCTGGCTTCGCCGCTCCATGCAATATCTTTCAGCTCATTTTGACTCAGCCATTTTCTATGATCATGTCTATTCATAAAGGTAGGGTCTCCAATTGGCATATGTAGACCAGTATTGGTTACCCCTTGTGAGCTAAGAGATGGCCCTTGACTCCTTAGCGATTGTGCCATGATATTTTGCTGTTGTTCAGGTCGTCGAGTCTGATGATTAGGCTGTTTTAAGGGTGGGCTTCTTAAAGATTAAGCAATGAATTTCCCTCTGCCTCTGCCTTTTTCTTTCTCTCCTTCCCTTTTATTCCCCCCCTTTATGTCAGCATCAAGGGTTCGAATGTCTTCAGACAGTCGATTCTGTCTTGGACGAGGTCGTGGAGCTGATTCCTGGATTGAGCAATGTCTTCACGATTTTCTTGGACCAAAGAATCAGTTCAAGATTTGTTCCTTTGTAGAATGGCCAAGACTGTTTCTGTTTGTTGCATTTGACCCATGGAAAATGGTTGGACGTCTTGCATTGAGGTTCGTAGACTTGAGATACTTTCCATCATAAGTTTATTTTGAGATTCCTGAGTCTTCTACAGAAGGAGAACTGCTTCCTTGTGCTTCCTGGAAGCTTGAAAGTGAATTTGATCCCTTTCATTGATACTTTGGATCATTTCCTTGATGATCTCTCTAAGCTTAGTTGTAAGCTCAGTACTCAGATTGCGAGGGAGGTGATGAGTGGAATTTATACCCGCGAATCAGATACTTTATGGCTTAAATGTGACGCCCCCAAAATAGGTATACATCACCCATTCTGAGTTGTCAATACATGGTACAGAAACAACTACAACTTTATTATTACAACAGTAAAACTATGAGTTTAAATACAAATATTATCTTCTAGACAATATTTATACTCACATAAATCCTCATCACATTTATTGATACATTATTTTACAAAAATGGTGAGGACTACTAAACAATCCTTTCTAAAACCTTCATTCCATACCCCCACTTCGTACTCGCTTATATTCTCGCCTCCACGAGAAGAATGGAACAAAAGGAAAAGGGTGAGCTCAACTAGCTCAATAAAGAATATTATGACTAAGATAATATACAACAAATTATCGTTAGTCTTCAACAGGAAAAATTTAATAGAATACAATAGACAACAAATTTTCAATCAATATTCATAATGAAATAATAATTCATTAGAAGAGTTAAGTAGAGAATGCAAACTACTATCTTCTATGTATGAATTTAAAAGTTCATCGCTCTATCTTTTATCCCCGTAACAACAATCAATATACATCCGGAATCAAATATTCATCTTTGCACTACTGGGCCAAAGATATTCATCGATTGGTCATGTTCATTTAAACACTGCTCATCTTTGCACTACAGCCAAAGATATTCTTCAGAAATCATTCATCTTTGCACTTTCAAAGCCAAAGATATTCAATAATATCATCATTTAAGACTGAGGATGATGAAAAATATTTTTAAAGAACGAATCCAGTGAAACAAAATGACAAGGATTAAGGATTAAGGATTCGTACTTTGTTTTATCCATGTCCAACAATACCCCAAAAATAATCATAGTGGTGTAAAATTCAAGAATGATCAAAACATGGATACAATCAAAGCTAGTATCCAAAATAGATGTTTTGGACAAAAAGAAGAAATTTTATTTTTTTTGGTGAATAGTGCCGTATACGTGAATAGTGCCGTATACGTGAATAGTGTCGTATACGTGAATAGTACCGTATACATGAATAGTAAATCCGACACCAAAAGATAGAAATTCCACAAAAACATCTTCACGCTTCATGAATAGTACTCGTGAATAGTAACTCGTGAATAGTAACTCATGAATAGTAACTCGTGAATAGTAACTCATGAATAGTAACCCCGACATGAAAAAGTTCCAAATTTGATAAAACTTCAGATCAACATTTCAAAGATAATGATATTGAAGAAATAATATCATTACTGAAAAAAAAAATAATATCCCTTACCTCAAAGAATCAAGATTTCCGGAAGGAAAGGCGGAAGTGATCTTTGAATGAAACTTGTCTTTGAACAAAGAACTCTCAAAGTATCTAAATACTCACAAAATACGCTCAATAATATAGAGAGAAAGAGAGAAAACTTTGTTTCTGGTGTGATTTTCAATTCTAACTTAGCCCTCTATTTATAGGAAAATGTTAGCCCGTACCAAGCAGACTTGACTGCCACACGATGGTCAGTACTCTGCTACTATTGCCACCCACCACATTTGAAATAAAATTCAGCACATTTCTTCACCAACCACAAGTGGGGCCCACTCAATTCTAGAATTTTCCACCAAAATCAATTATAACCCTAATTTCCGAATCAGACACCTCTTAAAATTCATAACAAATCATTCGTGCATTTTTAACGGTTCAAAATTTGTGGACATATACTCAACTTATGTATGTATAACATACCCAAAAATTACCACAATCTAATCGGTCGGATTAAAAATTATAATCCCCATAATATATCTCAAAACCCACGATTTAATTTTTAATACCTCCAACGGTAAAATATCGATAAAACACCTCAACAATAATTTCTTCATTTATAACCACATAAATAAATCCATCATTTATATCCACATAAAATAAATATTTCTTTATCATATGAATCAATAATTAATTATTCACAAATAATATTACGTAATCACAATTATAACAACCAGCCGTTCCTCAGAAAGAGGGGCTTTCAGATAAGGATTTCTCCTTCTTTGGCGCGCAATTAGGTGACCAAACCCTCCTCGATGTAACTTTCTAGACATTGCTAATAATGCTATCTAATAATATTATTTAAATAATATGAATTATTGATCCGATAATGGAGATAATAATGCAAGTGACAATTATTGAACAACAATAATATAAAATATCAACGCAAAGCAATTATTGAATCAATAAAATAAAATATTGAAGCAAAGAATTCTTGTAAAAATTATTGAGTAGTGCCTTCTTACGTAAGGATCAATAATTCAATAATCTGCAATACCGTGTGCTATTGTGCAACCACGCAGACATCAGTATATTTTAACCAACGGGTATTCCAATGATCTTAATTCAAGAATAACTACGCCGTTATTTTTAACCAACTTATATTTGTCGCTTTCTTCATCCAATCGCTCGTTATGGGGGCCCATACATGGTCGCTTGGCGCCGCATTTAATATTCCCCGACGAGCACGAATATTCCACGACCAAACGAATATTCCCCGACAAAATGAATATTTTATAACCACACGCTTATTTTGAAATATTTATGTATTTAACCCTTAACTATCCACATTAATCAAATCAACCCTTACTATAATAATAAATAAAGGAAATTCCTTTTATTTAAAAAAATTTCGGTCTTACAACCTCCCTCCTTATGAAATTTCGTCCTCGAAATTGACGACGCATACTGTGTGTTTGAAAAGGTGAGGATACCTCGCTTTCATTTCGTTTCCAATTCCGTGTCATTTCTCTATAGCATGATTCCTCCACAAAACTTTAACTTGTGGTATGACCTTTCTTGGCGTAGGGACATGCTCCTTCCTATCCAAGATCTTGATAGGTACCTCCTCACACGTTAAGTCTTCTTGGCTATCTCGTCTGGGGTTCTAACTCAATAACGTGGTTCGGTCTTTCACATATTTACGAAATACGGATATGTGAAACACATTATGAACACGAGACATACTTGGAGGTAACGCAAGTCTATAGGCTACATTTCCTACTCGGTCAAGAATTTGAAATGGACCAATAAATCGTGGATTGAGCTTTCCTCTCTTCCCAAATCTTGTAACTCCCTTCCATGGAGCAACTCGCAACAATACATGATCCCCTACATTAAATTCCACGTCCTTTCGATGAAGATCCGCATAACTCTTTTGTCGATCTTGAGCCGTTTGTATACGTTGTCGAATTATTTGGATCTTTTCGGTAGTCATACGTACTAACTCGGGTCCCAACAATGTTGCTTCACCCACCTCATCCCAACATATTGGAGAACGACATTTTCGTCCATATAATGCTTCGAATGGAACCATGCCTATATTTGTTTAATAACTATTGTTGTATGAGAATTCCACCAATGGCAAGTACTTATCCCAACTTCCTTTGAAATCTAGGACACAGAGTTTTAATATATCTTCAAGAGTTTGAGTAGTCCTTTCTGATTGCCCATCCGTTTGAGGATGGTATGCCAAACTGAATCGTAAATTCGTGCCCATAGCTTTTTGCAAGCTAACCCAAAATCTTGAAGTGAATCTTGGGTCACGATCCGAAACTATGGATACAGGCATGCCATGCAACCTCACAATCTCATTTACGTACATACTAGCAAGACGTTCAAGTGAATAAGTCTCCCGTATCGGCAAGAAATGAGCAGACTTGGTTAATCTATCAACAATAACCCAAATAGCATTGATGCCTTGAGAAACCGTAGGAAGACCCGTAATGAAATCCATGGTAATGTGTTCCCACTTCCATTCCGGAATCTCAAGTGGTTGCAACGGACCCTTAGGTACTAGATGCTCCGCCTTTACACGTTGGCAAGTTAAACACATCGAGATAAACTTTGCAATCTCTCTCTTCATATTATTCCACCAAAATGTATGTCGAAGATCACGATACATTTTAGTACTTCCAGGATGGATTGCAAATGGTGTATTGTGTGCCTCCATCATAATCTTGTACTTCAAATCAGAGTCGTTAGGAACACAAAGTCTAGAGTGGACTCGAAGTATTCCTTCTTCATCAATTCTCGCTTCCGGAATAGCTCCTTCTTGTACTTTCTTCTTCATACGCATCAGCTCCGGGTCGGTGGCTTGAGCAACCTTAACTTTTTCTATTAAAGTTGGCTCTATGCGTATACTTGACATCATCGCACTCGTTCCCGCATATGATCTTCTACTCAACGCGTCAGCTACCACGTTCGCTTTTCAGGATGGTATTGAATAGTGTGGTCGTAGTCTTTCAATAGTTCGAGCCAACGTCGCTGCCGCATGTTGAGTTCTTTTTGAGTGAAGAAATATTTAAGGCTTTTTATGGTTCGAATATATCTCCACTTTCTCCCCATATAGATAGTGCCTCCATATCTTTAGCGCTGAAACGATCGCCGCCAACTCTAGATCATGAGTAGGATAATTCATCTCATACTCTTTAAGTTGTCGAGGCATAGGCTATGACTTTCCCACGTTGCATGAGAACACATCCTAACCCTTTGCTCAAGCATCGTTGTAGATAACAAATCCATCCGAACCGGATGGTATTGTTAGAACAGTCGAAATAAGTCTCCTCTTAAGCTCTTGAAACTGTTCTCGCATTCTTCGCCTCTAAAACGAATTTTCGATCCTTCGAGTTATTGAGTTAATGGAGTAGCGATTCGAGAAAACCCTTCCACGAATCTCCGATAATAACCAAATTTAAGCCCAAAAAGCTACGTACTTGATCCACCGACTTCTTGATTGCTCAACTTTGTATTGCTTCAATCTTGGCGGATCAACAGATACTCCATGTTTCGACACCACGTGCCCAAGGAATGCTACTTCCTCCGGCCGTAACTCGCATTTCTTCAATTTGGCATATAGTTTGTTTTCGCGAAGCCTTTCGAGTACCAACTTCAAATGGTGCTCATGATCTTCACGACTTTTGGAATATATAAGGATGTCATCAATAAAGACAACAACGAACCGATCCAAATATTCCTTGAATACTCGGTTCATCATATCCATGAAAGCCGCAGGAGCATTAGTTAGTCCGAAAGACATGACTAAGAATTCATAATGCCCATACCGAAGTTCTCAAGGGGTCTTTGGAATATCCTCGATTCTAATTTTCAATTTGATGATATCCGTAAGCGAAGATCGATTTTGAAAAGAATTGTGCCCCTCTTGCAATCGGTCAAACAAGTCATCAATACGAGGTGAGGATACCTATTCTTGATGGTGACATGGTTCAATTCCGATAGTCAATACAAAGTCGCATACTCCGTCTTTCTTTTTTATAATAAAACAGGAGCACCCCAAGGAGATGTACTAGGACGAATGAAACCGATGTCCAACAATTCTCGTAGTTGGACCTTTAACTCTCAAGTTCAATAGGAGCCATTCGATATGGGGTTTTAGAAATGGGCTTTGTACAGGTTCAAGATCAATAAAGAATTCAACTTCACGTTCGGGGTAGACCAAGGAAGTTCTTTGAAATACGTCGGGAAAGTCAATAACAACAGGAATATTATTCAAATTTGACGACGCGTCTTTATTCAAATCCATAACATGGGCTAAGAAAGCTTGACATCCGTTTTTCAATAAGCGAATAGCTTTATGATTAGATATGATAGTGATTGATTTTAATGGTTTAGTTGCTTGAATTGCATAACAAACGGGTTGGTTAGGAATATGAAAACTAACAACCTTACGAAAACAATCAATTTTGGCATGATGAGTAGTTAACCAATCAATCCCTAAAATCACATCAAAAGCAAGTATCTTTAAAGAGATAAGGTCAATGAGGTAAGGTGATGGTGCCAACTTGAATCAAACAAGATTTATAAGCGGTGGATGTGATGAAAGTTTCTCCTAACGGAGTTTCCACAGATTGGTCAAAGTCTAATTTCTCCGAGTCAAGTTTAAACGTTGAGCACACGCAGGAGAGATAAATGAATGGGTAGCACCTAGTATCAAGTAAGGTATAAACTTCGCAAGAATTTATAAATAGCTTACCGTGATCACCTCGTTTGGGTTCCTCGCATTATGACCAATCACAACAAACGCTCTTCCGGAATCGTTGACTTTGACTTTTTCGGGATGATCTTTTGAGTCACCGTCCCCCATTGAACTAGGTTCGCCACTGCATGATCTCGAAGCGATATGTCCTTCCTTTCCACAACTATAGCATACCTTGAGCTGTTGTGGGCGGTTTGACCGATATGTCCTCTTTTCGCATTTGTAGCATACGACCCGGTGGTCGTTCTCCTCCCTTAGAACCGATTCTTTTTTGGCATTGTCGTCTTCACATAGTCGTTGTTAAATCTCCTCTTTTTAAAATCTCTCCTCGACTCGCTTCTTTCTTTTTCATGACCATGATTACCACCAGAGTGGTTACCATTTCTCGTCCGTCATTCTTTTTTTTTTTTGCAGGTTATCATTATTACATTGATCGCCATCTCTCGTACGATCCTGGTTATGGTCCCTCATTGACTGTATTTCGTTATCTCGCTCTAATAATTGAGCCCCATTTATAACATCTGAATAAAGAGAAAGTTTATGAGAAATGAGATCTTCGACGTATCCGGGTTTCAAACCTCTAAGAAACATCCGCGTCATCGTTCCTCATTCTCCACCAAATGAGGTGCAAAACTGGATAACTCTCGCAAACTTTGCCTCGTCTTCGAGACACCGTCATTGTTGTTTTGCTCTAATCGATGAACTCCACTTCCTTCATATAGACGAACACTTCGGGAAAGTATTTGTCATTAAATAGTCTCTCAAACGTCTCCCAAGACATCTTTGAGTCTTGGTTTGGATGGGTACGCTTCATGCAGACTCCCACCGAAGAGTCCGCTTCGCCACGGAACATAAAGGTGGCGAATGGAACCTTCTGTTTCCTCCGTGCATCCCAAGACATCGAATATCTTGGTAATTTGTTTGACCCATGTTTCCGCCATGATCGGATCGGCTTTCCCTTAAATTCGGTTGTCCCAACTCTTTTGAAGCTGCTTGTTGTGACAACCCGTGAATTGCTATCATTTCCTCCTGTATTTTGAACACGAGTCTCCCTCGTCGATTTTGCATGAATCGCAAAAAGCTTCTAAACATCCCTCGTTCATCATCTCGCTTTCGGTGGTGTTGTTCACGGGAGGAACATTGCCGACTGTTGCACGTTCTCCTCGTTGGTAAAAGACAGCATCTCCACGGTCTCATTTACTCCATTGTTAATATTCTCGATCGACATTCTCAAATACTATCATAAAACAAGGGTTAATTAAGGAAATCAATATATCACATAATATCCCTATATATCTTGACCAACTAACAAATAAGCTTAGGTAGGACACACTAGCGAAGGATTTACTCGTCTCTCCCTCCTAGTTCTATTTCCCGATCTTCGCCAGGAGATCATATCCCTAAGCTCGATACCAACCGTGGCGCCCCCAAAATAGGTATACATCACCCATTCTGAGTTGTCAATACATGGTACAGAAACAACTACAACTTTATTATTACAACAGTAAAACTATGAGTTTAAATACAAATATTATCTTCTAGACAATATTTATACTCACATAAATCCTCATCACATTTATTGATACATTATTTTACAAAAATGGTGAGGACTACTAAACAATCCTTTCTAAAACCTTCATTCCATACCCCGACTCGTACTCACTATATTCTCGCCTCCTGAGAAGAATGGAACAAAAAGGAAAAGGGTGAGCTCAACTAGCTCAGTAAAGAATATTATGACTAAGATAATATACAACAAATTATCGTTAGTCTTCAACAGGGAAAAATTTAATAGAATACAATAGACAACAAATTTTCAATCAATATTCGCAGAATGAAATAATAATTCATTAGAAGAGTTAAGTAGAGAATGCAAACTACTATCTTCTATGTATGAATTTAAAAGTTCATCGCTCTATCTTTTATCCCCGTAACAACAATCAATATACATCTGAATCAAATATTCATCTTTGCACTACTGAGCCAAAGATATTCATCGATTGGTCATGTTCATTTAAACACATTCATCATTTGCACTACGAGCCAAAGATATTCTTCAGAAATCATTCATCTTTGCACTCTGCCAAAGATATTCAATAATATCATCATTTAAGACCGAGGATGATGAAAAATATTTTTAAAGAACGAATCCGGTGAAACAAAATGACAAGGATTAAGGATTAAGGATTAAGTACTTTATTTTATCCATGTCCAACAATACCCCAAAAAATAATCATAGTGGTGTAAAATTCAAGAATGATCAAAACATGAATACAATCAAAGCTAGTATCCAAAATAGATGTTTTGGACAAAAGAAGAAATTTTATTTTTTTGGTGAATAGTGCCAGATATCGTGAATAAGGCGTATACGTGAATAGTACTGTATACATGAATAGTAAATCCGACACCAAAAGATAGAAATTCCACAAAAACATCTTCACGCTTCATGAATAGTACTCGTGAATAGTAACTCGTGAATAGTAACTCATGAATAGTAACTCGTGAATAAGTAACTCATGAATAGTAACCCGACATGAAAAAGTTCCAAATTTGATAAAAACTTCAGATCAACATTTCAAAGATAATGATATTGAAGAAATAATATCATTACGAAAAAAATAATATCCCTTACCTCAAAGAATCGAAGATTGCCGGAAGGAAAGGTCGGAAGTGATCTTTGAATGAAACTTATCTTGAACAAAGAACTCTCAAAGTATCTAAATACTCACAAAATACGCTCAATAATATAGAGAGAAAGAGAGAAAACTTTGTTTCGTGTGATTTTCAATTCTAACTTAGCCCTCTATTTATAGGAAAATGTTAGCCCACCGAAGCAGACTTGACCTGCTACACGATGGTACATACCTGCTACTATTGCCACCCACCACATTTGAAATAAAATTCAGCACATTTCTTCACCAACCACAAGTGGGGCCCACTCAATTCTAGAATTTTCCACCAAAATCAATTATAACCCTAATTTCCTAATCGGACACCTCTTAAAATTCATAACAAATCATTCGTGCATTTTTAACGGTTCAAAATTTGTGGACATATACTCAACTTATGTATGTATAACATACCCAAAAATTACCACAATCCAATGGTCGGATTAAAAATTATAATCCCCATAATATATCTCAAAACCCCGATTTAATTTTTAATACCTCCAATGCGGTAAAATACCGATAAAACACCTCAACAATAATTTCTTCATTTATAACCACATAAATAAATCCATCATTTATATCCACATAAAATAAATATTTCTTTATCATATGAATCAATAATTAATTATTCACAAATAATATTACGTAATCACAATTATGACAACCAGTAGTTCCCAGGAAGAGGGGCTTTCAGATAAGGATTTCTCTTCTTGGCGTAGCGCAATTAGGTGACCAAACCTCTCCTTGATGAACTTTCTAGACATTGCCAATAATGCTATCTAATAATATTATTTAAATAATATGAATTATTGATCGATAATGGAGATAATAATAAAAGTGACAATTATTGAACAACAATAATATAAAATATCAACGCAAAGCAATTATTGAATCAATAAAATAAAATATTGAGCAAGAACTTCTTGTAAAAATTATTGAGTAGTGCCTTCTACGTAAGGATCAATAATCAACAATCAATAATGCAATACTGGTAATGTCTTCTTGTATGCAACCACGTAGACATCGTATTTTAACCAACCGGTATTCCAACGGTCTTAACTGAGTAACAACTACGCCGTTATTTTTAACCAACTTATATTTGTCGTTTTCTTCATCCAATCGCTTTCCGTTATGGGCCCACACATGGTCGCTACTGTCGCATTTAATATTCCCCAAGACAAAGCGAATATTCCACGACCAAACGAATATTCCCCGACAAAATGAATATTTTATAACCACTTGCTTATTTTGAAATATTTGCGTATTTAACCCTTAACTATCCACATTAATCAAATCAACCCTTACTATAATAATAAATAAAGGAAATTCCTTTTTATTTAAAAAAATTTCGGGGTCTTACATTAAATAGTTGCCTAATCTTCATAGCTTTGATATAGATTTATATGATTATAGTGTTATTATGCTTAATCAACGTATTGCAGGGCTTTACAGGTGTTTTCTAGCATTCAAGGGTTAAAATGGTCATTTTACATGTAGCCGAGCCGCGACACCAAATCCTAGCCTATAGCTCGTGGCACCCACCCCCGTCCATCTTGATGTCATCATGGCGCTCTGGTATCACCACATTCCTTCTTGGACTCATGACTGCGGTACGACGACCTCCGGTCTCTTTGTTGATGACGTGGCGCCGCAACGCCAACCACAAGTCTATTGCCCGCACCGTAGCGCGAGCTCTGGTGCCCAGGTCGAACCAACTTGATTTTGACCTAGCGAAAAGGAGGGACGAATATATATATATATATATATATATATATATATATATATATATATATATATCAGAACAGAGCCTCTACTTACGAGATATCTCATAACACAGACCATATAATCTTGTAGCTTATCTTAGGATAGTTTCTTCTATAATTTCTTTCTCTTTCTCTTAATTAAGGTCTGTAAATATAGATTAGGTTGTTTAGGGAGAAGTTTGGCATTTCCTTGGAGTGACAAGATCAGTGAGCTACACGAATTGGAAAGCTTGATTGGAGCGGAATGCTTGGAGACTGAAGAGCCTCGACAAAGTTTATTCTTATCCATTTATTTCCTCTGATTTTGTAATCTATAAATGTTATCTTTATTGCTACTTATATTTTGTTCAATAGCTATGAACTGAATATTGGCTCTAAGGTTATAATGGAACCCTTTGTTAATTTAAATTGACTGTCTTATCTCTTTGGTCGGCATCATATGATTTGGTTTAATATATTCATGCTTAATGATTCTCGCTAACATATTAGTGATGATTTTGGCAATCTATATGATATCGACAGAAGGATTGTAGATTTACACCTAAATATATTGGCATGTGATTGTGGGTTTCGACTGCGTAAGTTGTGCGTAGAATAGACATATATCTGTGCGCCACATGTGACCTAATAGAGAACTTATGCCTAAATCCTTGTTAGGTTAATTCACATAGACTTGTGTAGGGTTATCACTTAGCTTGGACGTTCTTTTCTGTTCTATTCCCTTTCGGGTGGATCTAGAGAGGATATGTTCATGCATACCTCGACAGAGGTGTATGAGCACCTGTGTGTTCTCGGTCGACAAATTGTCGTGACCATTAAGACCAAAGAGAGAAAGGTAGCTAGTTTGATGAATTATAGCATGCCAGGTGTTCGATAAAATGCCTGTGTGAGGTGAAGTTGTGACCTTAGCTTGTACTTCCTTCATTTACCATTTGTTATCCATTTACTTGCTTTGTTAATTAGTTATAACTAGATTTATCACACTTCCATTTATTTCTGTTCGAATAAGACTTTAGCGATACAAAGTCGGTACTTGGTAAATATTAGTGATAGTTCCTCGTGGGTACAACACTCTACTTATCACTGTATTACTTGTTAGACCGCGTATACTTACGCGTGTTTAGTGATCGGTTTTCCGACCAACAAGTATTTGATGCCGTTGCCAGGGAACTATTATTCTAAAATTGTCTAATATTGATTTAAATCAATATAGTCTTAATTTGAACGTATATATATTTCTTTTATTTGTTTGATCTTCCTTTTTGTTTTTGAGTTTACAGGTTATGGAAGATCATTGTTATCAATGGCCGTATGAGAGGACGACACAACCAAGCGCGGAAGAAGGACTCGAGCAATTGTAAGTTCAAATTGCAAATGTCTTGAGGTTTTCTGACAATCTTGAATGTCAGTCCACTCAAAATGCCTACTATAGGGAACGAGCTGACTTTGAACCGATTTCCTATCATTCGAACTGCCAGGGTTATCCAAACTCTTGGGACTACAGTCAAGAGCAATATCATGATCCAAATTACTCCTATCCGAATCAGTATGAATATCAGTCTGTACCGCATTATGAGTTGACGTCTCGACCCAATGAGAGTTTTTCTGAATACTCAACACGAGAAGAAGAGAACAGGCTTGAAGAGATTCTCACCAACTTTATTGTGAGAAATGAGGTTCGGATGGCAAGCCAAGAAGCCGCATTGCAGAGCCTCGAAAGTCAATTGGAGCAACTTGTCATTGCCATTACAAATCCACCGCCAAACTTTCTACCGGTCATAATTGAGTTCAACGATGAAAAAGTAGAGCAGTGCACGGTGGATACGCGAGGAGAAGGTGATGAGTCTCACCAAGTTGTTGAGGGAAATGTCAAGGTGCAAACTGACCAACCTGTGGAGGCTGAACTAGAAGAAGAGAGGATCAACAGTGGTTGATAGTCAAGATTGATCAACAGCCAAAAACCACGCTCACGACTGTGGAAACCCTGGAGGCTAGCGCACAAAGAACACTTTCTACTTGATGAACAAGGAGAATTAGTGGATAATTCTAGTGGTGAAAGATTCTTTGTGCTAATGGGTGAAGAAAACGAGGATGATCCGTCATCCATGTCTGCCAAAAATTTAAAGGAATTGACGAATAGGCGGCATGAAATGGTCATTTTTGCTTATGAGATTGAACGGCATCGGTACAATCAAGCTGACGACTTTAAAACAAGTGCTTGGTGGGGAGGCACCCCCATCGCAGTATCATTTTTTCTGTGTTTTCCTTACTTATGTTTAGTTTATATACTATGTCAGTTGTTTTTACTTTGCAAACATTGCTGCCTAATATTGTACTGCCATGTTGTATTGAGCATGTTTTTGCGGCTGCAACATGTTTTCCTGTTGGGTTGTTATTTTATATATAGTAGTATAGTTAAGCTAGTTATTATGTGAGTTAATATAAACATATATATATATATATGTTAGCTAATGCATGGTTTTTGTGCAGGGAAAAACCAAAAAAATAGTCTTCGCGTCATGCAAGACTAACAAATGCTCAGAATCCATGGCATGCATACAGTTCATTATCCCCATTTTACACCTCGTCTTGCCTTGTCACCAACCAACAAAGGGCAGGTAAGCACGTATGCTTGCCACCTATGAGTCCAACACATTGCTAATTCGTCGTCATGTCAGGCTTAATCAACGAAGAAAGGGGCGGCGCGCTTGGTGCTTAAGAACTAGATTTCATTTTTTAAAAACAGTTTAAGCCAACAGTTTATGCCACTCCTCTCCTTTCTCTCGACACATCTCGACAGCAAGCAACCCAACATCTCCTTTTCTCCATAAAACAAACTCCTCATCTACCAGCACGATCCCCCCCCAATTCATTGGTCACCAATAAGCGAGAGGGGCACAATCAATTACAACATATAAGAGTTGACTGCCACACGTTTCTAACCTAGGGTTTTTCTCCCTCAAGGTAATTTTTGATTTCAGTCATTCAGAAAACCAATTGTGGGTTAATTGTTTTGATTTGGGCATTTCTTATTGTGTATTGGTGTGATTTCCACTGACAAATATCTGGTTAGAGCTCTTTCAAGCAAGGTTTGTCCAAGTTGGTTTTGAAGAACGCACTTTAGGTGTTTGATAAAATTCCTGAAAGAGAAATTAGACTGTTTGTGGCTGTTTGGCATTGGATTTGTTGGGGAAATTCGAGCCTAAGTTTGGGGGAGTATTGAATTGGGTTTTCTACTTGTGTGCATACCAACTGCTTAAATTTCTGACATGACTTCAAAAAGGCAACGCCTTAGTGTCGGGGGGTCCTCGTCCGCACCACCAACGACTTGGTACAACACCAAGTTCATCAGCGAAGAGGCCTAGAAAAGGTACAAAAGTTCTTTTGTCGCGCGCAATCTGATTCCTGAGTGGGGTTTGAGGCCGGACAAAAAGGATGGCGAGTTGGTGGCCATGATTTTGGGATGCCAATGGATCCACTTCACAAGGTCACACTAGTCAGCTATTGTATCTGTGGTTCAGGAGTTCTACGCTAATGCTAGTGCCGAGGGTCCTTCTGTTGTCCAAGTCAAGGGGAAATCAGTGGCTTTTGGAAGCTAAGCTATCAACGCACTATTCGCCACACCCAACTATGAGGGTAGGGATTATATGGAGCCGGGACTTCGAAACTATGACCTCGAGGATATCATTAGAAGGCTCTGCAAGCCCAAGACTACATGGAAGAAGAATGACTACACGGGTGAAAAGGCCAGTTTCCTGACTTCGGCGCTCAACCGCTATGGGAAGGCGTGGTTCAGCTTCATATGTGCTAATATGATTCCGACCCGTCACCTGAGCGACGTGACTAAGGATAAAGTGATCCTCTTATTTACTATTATCACGGGCCTGAACGTGAACATCGGTGTTCTCATTTACAAGTCCATCATGAAGGCAATCAAGAGCACCATCGCTGCGGGAGTTCCACATCCATCCCTGATCACCCGGCTATGCAAGAGGGCATGTATCTATTGGGGGCCAGAAGAGATAGCTCTGCCGCCCATGTCTGTTATTGACCATTAGAAAATCTCACGCTTCAATGTGTGGGATGGGGCAGAGTCTCATGTCAGAGGCAAAGGCTATGGGCCACCTACAGCGCCACCACCTATAGTAGAGCCAGAGCCCTCGTAGCCATCAGATGCAGGCCCAACTTCATATGGACTACTGGCAGATATCATGGCATCCCTCACCCTGCTACATCAGAAGCACGATGCCGAAGTGTAGAGGTAGTAGAGACACATTGCAGTAGTGGCACAGAGGCAGGACATTACTATGCAGTATCAGGCTGAGCTAGTCAACACGATGCAGAGTATATACACCGTGTACAGTGGCGAGGATGCTGAGTTCACGCCATTCCAGTTCCCAGAGCCTCCTGTCTTCCCACTATACCCTCTACCATCACCGCCCACCGAAGCTGATGAGGACGATACCGCTGCTGAGTGAGCGATCTTCAGGGGAGCCCTCTTGTATCAATTGATATATGTTTAGTAATGAGGGCATTGTTCACCTTAAGTTTGGGGGTGTTTTGGCTATTATCTGCTTATTTATGTCAACTACCATGTTAGGTTGCCATATTTAGTACTTTGTTATGTTTTTATCAGTATTGTGGTGCAGTCATTTTGAACTACGGGATTATGTGTTGGATTTTTATTATTATGGATGCCATGAACTATTTTTGGTTTTTATTTATTAATGCTTGGATTATTATTAGCATGATTGTGGTTATAGCCATCTTTTTGGGGCTTATTCAGATTTAGATGCTTGTGCCATGTGAATAGCCTTTTTCCCCTATTTGAGCTATTATTTAGCAAGGGTGTTATATTTATCATTAATTTTTTATTGTGGCTAATGACAAGCGCCAAGTAATTATGTCTATCTCTTAGAGTCATGTCAAGCATGTATGAGCTAGGGGTTGTTTAATCGATAAGTTGAGACTGTTATTGAATCCGTCCTTCTTAGCAAGCACCGACCAACTGTGTTAACTAGTTATTTTTCGAATTTAGTTCGCGTGTTTATTGCTTTGAGAGTTTGTTCACTCTTATAAACTTTTATTTTTACAAGGTAATAAAAGACTTAGACGTTTATACAGTTTTGGATCTTGGATTCTAGCATGTTGACATATATAAAATAAAAAATAATAATAATAAAAAATGAATGAATTGAGAATAAAAAGAAAAGAAGAGTTAATATCGAAAGTTTTGCGGTGGGTCGAGATGGAGCGTAAAACGTACTCGCCCATAAACGTAGGACCGATGTTAAGATGGAGCATAAAATGCACTCGCCGAATAATCTTCGTTTTTGTTGTAAAGTCTCAGTTGGCTTATGTTGATTACGTGGACTTTACTGCTCAAATTATTAGATTCATAGGGGTGTTCTACACCTAGTGCCCTAAAGTCATCGAACTTGGGAGTCACTGATCAAAAGCTCATTAATAGGTAGTTCTGAATAGCCTAAGGTAATTAAGGACTGTCCAAGTCAGATTTTACTGTCTTCATGCTAGAGTCTTTTGATTTTTTCCTGCACTTGCGTCTTATTCTTAATGCTTGTTGAATGTTTAAGTTGCGGAGTTTGCTTATTGGTATTAACAATTGATTGTGCGAACTTATTTGAGCTATGATTAGTTAGGACGGTTGGTCTCCACACACACATAGAATGGATCGAATACAGTCTTATGCTTAAAATTTAACGAGCCCTTACTCATATCTGTATTTGCTCTGTTCTCTGGGAGTACCTTTGTTCTAGCTTAGAAGTCATGATACTAGTATATAGTTTTATTTTTCGTTCGCGTGTGTTTTACTAGTGTTAGTGTTATATTAGATAGTTTGCTCGAGGACAAAAAAAGACTTAAGTTTGGGGGTATTTGATGAGTGAGATTTATACCCGCGAATCGGATACTTTATGGCTTAAGTAGTTGCCTAATATTCATATTTTTGATATAGATTTATATGATTATTGTATTATTATGCTTAACCGACGTATTGCAGGGCTTTACAGGTGTTTTCTAGCATTCAAGGGGCAAAACGGTCATTTTACATGTAGCCGCCCCATGACGCATCACCCTTTTCTTCCTCCACAGCTCTTACTCCTTCGATTTCCCTTTCTTGCATCTCCCCCTCAGTTGTAGCTTTTTCTTGCACAGGAACGTTGAGATACTCCCCCTCAATCTGATCATTTAATTGAACTTCAGGCAGCTCCCCCTCAGCTGGAGCATTCTCTAGTGTAGGAACTTCAGGAAGCTCCTTTAATTTCTGCAGCTGTTTTACTTTCTTCTTCTTTCAAGGCTTTCACATTTTCAAGTACATATGTCTTGACGAGCTTTCTCCTTGCCTTTTTGGGTTGAGTTTCAGCCTTGGTGCTTTCTTAATTGCGGCTCACGGACGATTGATCTTATTAAAGCATTCACTTCTGGAGTGATGTCAGGTCTGGACTCTACGATCGGTAGTGACTCTACGATCGAAGAGAGTAAAAACTTTTTTGTTTTTTGGCTGCATCTTCTCTTCTTAAACTGCTGAGAAATGGTGGTTCTGTCTTCTTCTTCCTCAGAATGCTGCTCTTTCCTCTTCATTTCCTTCAGAGTCTCGGTGCCTGAACTCTCTTGGGGTGCATCAGTAGTTGAGCCTTGAGGCTCTTCTATTGTTTGAGCTTTCATTTTTCTCTTACCCTTGCTCTTTCTGATCAAAGCGATGGGTTCCACTTTATTAATTTCTTCTTCTTCATCAGTTTCCTTCACAACTGACATGTTTTCGGGTAGCCTAGATTCCTTTGCTTGACCAGTCCTTCCACTGGATTCGGACATCATTCTGACATTTTTTGCAGGATTTCTTTTCCAGTTTTGAAACAACTTCTTGGTCATTTTTCTGTTGGGATTGATGGATTCTCCTTCATTGTCCCCAATTTTGTCACCCAGAGCTGATTGCAGGATTATGCTTATGAACCGCCCATAGAGCATCTTTCCAGAGTTCTTTGATTTCTTTGAACTGAATATCCACTTCCCAATCCAATCGATAAGTAAGGCGCCATAGTTGAGTTGAATCCTGAAGCAGATTCGTGTCATGAGCTTTAGTTGAACTTCATTCACAAAGTCGTTGCCAGAGCTTTTACAACATATTCATTTCCCAACAATGTCAAGCAGAAACTCATACTTATGGGGAAACTCTTTCTTCTTATATCCCTTGATGTTCTGAAACTTTGTGTGACACATCCTCTTCAGACCTTCATGAAAGTCGATTACCTCCATATATACAAGTCCCTTTGATTTGAAACCTAGGGCTAGGTTTATATCTCCAGCTTTAAGTTTATTTTTTTCCTCCTTGACCCTTGTAGTGATGATGTCGTTCTCAAAGACTCCATTGCTGTAGAACTCTTTCACTAGCTTTGGGTATATCCATGTGCTGGTGCTCAGAGCTTCTTTATGACCAGCTTTCTTCAGAAGAGACAGAATCTTGTGAAACTGAGGGTCAGCTGTCTTGAATTCATCCAAGCAGATTTGGTAACCAGAGATAACATTTGAAGAAGCCATTAATTTTCTTGAACTCAGGTTGATTGAGCGTTTCTGAAAGATAGGGTTTTTGCTGGTAGAGAGAGAGATGAGCTTTTTGAAATTATGGGGTGAGTTTTCAAAAACCTTTTTAAGCTGTATTTGTAACTTCCCTCCTCACAATCTGTATAGTGGGGCACGTGTAAAGTCTTGGCGGGCTCCACGATTTTAAATAATGTGGATAATACCGATCTACCCTTTTTTCCCCCCGAGCTAGTGTATCCTTTGGGAGGACTACGATCGTCGAGGTTGCACTACGATGGTAGAGTTCATTGCTGGCTCTTCTTTACTATCACTGTCTGTCCTTGTCCTTGTGGTGAGCTTTGACAAAGCATTCCTTCTGGATTAAGTTAGCTCAGGAAGGGTCAACCTCTTAGGCTGAACTAAGGGTTAGGTTTGTCCCTGAGGCGCTTATCAAAGAGGTTGCTTGGATTTGATAGAAGTGATGTCATCATAGGATTCTTCTTTATTATGTCGAGGCTGCTCTACTATTGTGGTTCCCCTTTAGTCATCTATACGATTTTAAACATAGCCTTTTTATCTACATGGTTAGCACAAACTAGAGCATAGAGTTTATGGTTGCAGATTTAGCATGCCTAACTCACTTATCAATTTATTAAATCTAGATTCATCTAGAGGCTTTGTAAAGACATCAGCAAGTTGATTTTCAGTAGGGATGTATTATAAAGCTACAGTTCTATTTTGAACATGGTCCCTAATAAAATGATATCTTATTTCTATATGCTTAGTTCTGGAATGCATGATAGGATTATGTGTTATTGCTATGGAACTTGTGTTATCACAATGAACATGTATAGATTTGAAATCAAACCCATAGTCTACTAGTTGAT
Organism: Panax quinquefolius; assembly: GCA_020205615.1. NCBI lineage: Eukaryota > Viridiplantae > Streptophyta > Magnoliopsida > Apiales > Araliaceae > Panax > Panax quinquefolius. The sequence goes on along the minus strand of CM035164.1, from coordinate 106,037,952 downwards.
TTTTCATCCATAAGATTTGAGCACAATGCCATTGCCAAACATCAATGTATTAAACCTACTGCTTTGTTGAGGTGAATCTGAGTTTTGCTTCTTCTTTGAACTAGGACACAAGTTTGTTTCCTAGCAACTGATAGGTGCCACTGGAACTTTTTCTATCGATCTTACAGCCTACAAAATCAACATCTGTATATCCTGTCAATTCAAAAGAGGACTCCTTGGGATACCAAAGTCCCAAGTGAGGTGTGCCTTTGAGATACCTGAAAATTCTTTTTACAACAGATAAGTGTGATTCATTAGGATTTGCTTGAAATCTAGCACATATATATGTTGCAAGCATTATGTCTGGTCTACTGGTAGTTAGATATAGAAGAGAGCCTATAATACCTCTGTATTGAGTTATGTCAATACTTTTACCTTTCTCATCATTATCAAGTTTGGTTGCTGGAGCAATTGGTGTTTTCATGTGAGAGGCTAATTCCATGCCATACTTTTTAAGTAAGTCTTTAATGAACTTGGCTTGGTTTATGAAGATACCTTCATCAGTCTGATTTACTTGTAATCCAAGGAAAAAATTCAGCTCACCCATCATACTCATTTCGAACTTGCTCTGCATAAGCTTGGCAAATCTCTTGCACAATTTTTCATCAGTAGAGCCAAAGATAATGTCATCAACATATATTTGAACTAATATGATTTTGTCTTTGTGCTTTCTAAGAAATAGTGTGGTATCTACTCTACCTCTAGTGAAACTATTTTTAATGAGAAAGTTAGTTAGTATTTTATACCATGCTCTAGGTGCTTGTTTAAGTCCATATAAGGCTTTGTCTAATCTATAGACATAATTAGAGAGAGTTGGATTGATGAAACCTGGAGGTTGTTCCATATATACTTCTTCTTGAAGGTCTCCATTTAGAAATGCACTTTTGACATCCATTTGAAAGACTTTGAACTTCATGTGGGCATCAAAAGCAAGGAATATCCTGATTGCTTCTAATCTGGCAACAGGTGCGAATGTCTCGTCGTAGTCGATACCTTTTTCTTGGGAGTAACCTTTGGCTACTAGTCTTGCCTTATTCTTTGTTATTACCCCATCTTCATCCATCTTGTTTCTGAAGACCCACTTGGTGCCAATAACCGGGTGACTTCTAGGTCTTGGAACTAATCTCCATACTCTGCTTCTTTCAAACTGATTTAGTTCTTCTTGCATGACTTCTATCCAACTTGAGTCTTCCATAACATCTTCTATCTTTTTGGGTTCCATTTATGACAGCAAGCTTAGATATAAACACTAAATCTGGGTGGCAGATTTTGTCTTAACTCTTGCATTTGGATCTCCAATGATTAGGTCTTGAGTGAGATCTCTTGCCCATATGTTTCCTATTGGAACATCTGACCTGATGACTTCTTGTCTGAATTCTTCAAGATTAACCTCTGCTTCTTGATTTGGAGGTTCGTTGTCTGGCGTAGTTCTTCTTACGATCTCTTCTTCAGGCTCGACGATTTCATTTTCTAGGACTACAATCGTGGTGTTGAGCTCGACCACCTCATTCGTAGTGTCTGAGTTGTCATTCGTAGTGTCTTGAGGCACAATTTTGTCTAAGTCTGTTTCATAGAAGATGATGTGAATCGAGACTTCAATACTTAGTGACTTCTTATTGAACACTCTATAAGCCTTACTGTCTGTGGCATATCCGAGAAAGATTCCTTCGTTTGACTTGGGTTGAAACTTAATCAGATACTATTTTTCATTGTTGAGACTATAGCATGCACAACCGAACACATGGAAGTAGCTGACATTTGGCTTTCTTCCTCTCCATAGCTCGTAGGGAGTCTTCTTTATCGTAGAGTGCACAAGAGATCTATTTTGAGTGTACCATGCCGTGTTGATAGCTTCTTCCCAGAAGTATTCAGGCAGACGGGCTACTGCTAGTAGAGTTCTTCCAGCTTCAATCAATGTTCTGTTCTTTCTTTTAGCTACTCAATTTTGCTGTGGAGTTCGTGGAGCTGAGATGTTGTGACTGATGCCATTGTCTATGCAGAACTGATCTATTTTAGAGAAGTCGAATTCTCTACCATGATCACTCCTTATGACCTTGATTTTCTCCCCTTTCTCGTTCATCACCAGTTTGAACATTTTGATGAGTTGGGAACTTGTTTCGTCTTTTGAGTTTAGAAAGAACACCCATTCAAATCTTGTGTAGTCATCCACTATGACCAATGATTATCTTTTCCCTCTAAGGCTCGTGGTTGGAATCGGTCCAAATAGATCTATGTGAAGTAATTGCAGGGGCTTATCAATTGAGTTGATAGTTTTTCTTTTGAAAGAGCTTCTAGTTTTCTTTCCAAGTTGACAAACGTTGCATGGCCTTTCTTTGTCAAAATTGAACTTGGGTAGGCATGCAACTAGATCCTTGGAGGCATGGATGGGATGGTTCTTCCTTCTGTGAGGATTTCACAAATGCAATGCTTCTATTGAGGTTTGAAGCACTGCTAATGTTAGTTTCCTTTGACTTTTCCACATGTGGTTCTGAGATGGATTCCCCAAAACCTAATCATGTTCTGTCAGATGCACTTCTCTAACTGGAGATCAGAGAGTCCATGGATGAAGAAGATCTATTCGATGTTAAGATTATCTTTTCTTTTTCCTCAATCTTAGAGGTTAGATTTGATTCTCTTTGTGCATTAAGTTCATTGGTCTGTTTTAAGAGTTTATACTCAGCTTCAAATTTTGAGAGAGAGTTAGTACTTGGAAGAGCTGCTTCCAGTTCTTCCTGAACTTTCTCTTTCTCTTTTTGAAGAAGAGAATAATCTTTAGACAGATTTCTGAACCATTTCATGTATTAATGCAGATCAGATGTTATGCCATGTAGTGCAGTTCTTAAATCATCAATATCTACATCAGGAGAGTAAAAGTCAAATACCTCATCGATACTTACTTCATGATTGTCAAGGCTTTTCTTATCCTTTGCATGTTTGGCCATTAGACATAGATTTGCTACTTGAGGATCTTCATCATCTCCAGACTCGAGAGTTGAGTCATTGTTTGAGTCATCGAAGCGGTGACAACAATCGTGGAGGGAATCAACATGCCAGAAATGGTAACCACTTCGGTGGTAATCATGGCCAAGATAATAGAAGTGGAAATTTCAAGAAGAGGAAATTTAATAATGATGGAAAGACGTCAGCACCAGCACCTGTTGTTAGGGAAGGAGAACGAGCGCCAGTCGTATGTTACAAATGCGGAGGGGAGGGACACATTAGTCCAAACTGTACACAGCAGTCTAAGGCATGTTACAATTGTGGAATAGAAGGTCACCTAGGCTTATTTTTTCGTACACCAAAGTAAAGTCCAACTAGGATGGAGGCATCAAAGGCCGTCCCAGATAAGAAAAAACCGGTAGTTCAAGGGAGAACGTTTGTCGTAACCTCCCAAAAAGTGGATAATCCAAACGAGGTGATCACGGGTAAACTAATCATAAACTCTAGCGAAGTATATACTTTATATGATACCGGTTCTACCCATTCTTTTATTTCTCCTACTTGCGCTCAACATTTAAATTTGACTCAGGAAAAATTAGACTTTGACTTATCTGTTGAAACTCCGTTGGGAGAAACCTTCATTACATCCACTATTTATAAGCTTTGTTTGATTCAAATCGGTAACCACACGTTACCTATTGATCTTATCTCTTTGATGTGATTTTAGGGATTGATTGGTTAACTACTCATCATGCTAAAATCGATTGTTTTCGTAAGGTTTAAGCTTTAATATCCCTAACCAACCTATTATGCGAATTCAAGCAACTAAACCACTAAAGTCAATCACTGTCATATCAAGCCATAAAGCTATTCGTTTATTGAAAAATGGATGTCAAGCTTTCTTGGCCCATGTCACGGATTTAAATAAAAATACGTCAGATTTGAATGATATTTCTATTGTTAAAAAATTTCCTAATGTATTCCTAGAAGAACTTCCTGGCCTACCCCCAGAGTGTGAAATTGAATTTTGTATCGACCTTGAATCCTGTACAAAACTCATTTCCAAAGCCCCATATCGAATGACTTTTATTGAACTTCAGGAGTAACTGGATCATCATCTTCTATGATGTGTACCTCATCATCATCATCTATGATGAATCTATACCTCCTAGGTATCTTTGGTACTATTCCAGATTTACGATTCGGTTGTGGTACAATAAATTCATCTACTGAGTTCCTCTTATTTGACTTATAGTGTTTTGTGGATCATGAACTCTTCAAGATCTATAATCCTCCCACTAGCCCCTTCAATGATAAACACCTTTATCTTAGAAGGCAGCGTGTTTCGAAACAAACACCTTTTGCTAAGTAGAATTATAGAACATATACCCTAAACTTACTTTAGGATGTCCCACAAATCGACACTTATAAAATCTTGTCCCAAGCTTATCCTTTGAAACCTTTTCACATAAGTTGGACAACCCCTTATCTTAACATACTTAAGATTAGGAATCCTCCCATCCATAACTTTTATGGAGTCTTGAAATTTGGATTTTGAGGTTACCATTTTTCGTAGAATGTCACGACCATTTCTAGGACATGACCCTAGAAGGATACTAGAATGTCGGTAAAATCATTTTGGACCGTACCATGTTCAACAAGGTATGATTTTTCCTTTTAGATACATCAATCAATTATTATGTATCGAGAGGCGTCCATTATGAAAACCATTTGAGATGATCTAGAAACTTATTGCACAAGTATTCCTTCCTTGATCCGATCAAAGAATCCTAATACTTTGCCAATTTGTTTCACTTTTGAATTCTTTGAACCTTTCAAATAATTCACACTTGTATTCAACAAAAACACACATTCAACTCTTTGAATGATCATCTCCTTTTCTTATACTAGTTTGTTCAATTTGCAAAATATATTTTTCACGTAAGTCAGTATACAAAATCCATTAAGTAATATTCGATTCTATACAAAACATTATTATTATAAATAGAGCAACAATTGTTCTTAATTATAATACCAAAAATTTTATTGTCAACAATAAAATGGAAATAATATTTTAACAAGAATGGAATACAATAACAACTTATTGACTTAATAGATTTGCTCAGTAGCATTGCTAAACTATAAGTTTCTATGGCTAATATGGCAACCTTTGCTACATTCCCCTTACGTAGGATTATTTATCTTTGTTTAGCTTTTTACTTCTTCTTAGTCCTTCATAAATCTATATTTATGATAACCAAAGTCGATATCCAATATCCAAGTAGAACCTTGACTTAAAGAAAAATTTATTTTAAATCTTGAACAAAATTGTATTTATAATCGAAACTTCATTAAGCTTCTTTGGTTAGCCAACGCAAGATACTTCTCATGATTTCTTTCCGGTGTCCGGGCTTATTGCGGTGGAAGCAAACTCCTTTCTTATCCGTATCGATTTTGTTCTTATTATCCTTTGTTTTTGCCTTTCTATATACCTTCTTTGAATCGTTCTTCTTTCGGAAGATCCTTTGGCCCCTACCCGGTAAGACTTGGTCTTTCTTAGTTGAAAGTGACTCTCATCATTTTTTAACATGTTAAGCAAATCAACGGGCGATATCTAGCTTATTTATATGAAAATTCACAACAATTGTGAAAGGAGTAAAGGGAGTGAGTGCAAGATCAAATCTTGGCTCAACTCTCCATCCATGACAAAACCGGTTGTCCTAATTGATCAATCAAATTGATTATGTTAAGAACTTTTTTGCGTGCACTTATAGTGCCATTGGCCATTCTAGATCGGAACGAGCTCCTTAGATATCGATATCTATCGGTCCTACTTTCCTCGCCATCAACTACTTGATGTGCGGGGAATATAGTAGGAGCATCCATAGTTTCATCTTGACCTTTGAAGCTCGTTACTCATGGATGCGAGCATGATGTATTGAGCCAATCATGCATCATCTTGCCACTTTCTAAAAGTAGCAATCTCTTCCTCGAGAGGCATTATGCGCAACCATTGCGAGGATAGGCGTATTAAGGACATAAGATAGCTTTTCATTATGAGAACTATTCTCAAATTTCCTTAACCAATCCATTTAATTGGTCAGATTAAATAGCATCTAATATGCTTCATGATGATAGTAATTTAGACATTGTAAAATTACGTAAATGAATTTGTAATTAACAACATTTTAACATACATTCTTTTATTAATTACCAAAATAATTTAGGTCTTGTTTTAAATTGGTATCTCCCACTATTTTCTTCAAACTATATTACCCTCACTTATATAGTTCGGCAAAAAATCGATTAAAGATTTGCACAAGAGAATAAGGATCCCATTTCAAATGTATATAGCCTTGTGGTGACACAACAAACTATATATAAATAAATAGGTAGACAACTTTTGTCAATTACATCAACTATGCAACTCCTTTTCTTTTGCCTCTTAGATTATTTTGATTAAGTGGTGGCACATCCAGAATCAATATTATCCAAGTTAAGTCCAACCTAGCACTCCATATATTCAAAAAGAAAAATATCATCCTTGTGGTGACACAACAAAACAATATTATTCAATTTTCTTTATAAGCATCAAATGTGATAAATTAACATCTTAAATACTTAATACTTGCCTTGTGGTGACACAACAAACTCATATTAAATATTTAATACTCTATTAATTTTATCATGCTAAAAGCGACGCGTTCGATATTCAAATATCTTTGAACGCTTAAGACTTAATATAAAAAAAAATTTGAGGGGTTTGTTATTAATTTGTCTCATCTTGTTTAGCGCGCATGCACATATATATATAAAATACGTGTCATATTAATAAACATGCAAAGCATGTTTGCATAATATATAATATATATAATATAAGCATGCACATATAGAATACTATATTCTACTTGGATTGATTATGGACTTTTATTCTAGTTTGGTTCACTAGAGCCACCAAGTGAACCAAAAGGTCAAACCCTAGGGTGCGAGAAATAATATTTAAATATAACTATTACATTTAAACTAGGGCTCCATTACAAACTTGGTCTTCAAGCGCTCCTTGCTCCTTTGATCTCTAATTCTTCAAAATTAATTCTAACTATTCCTATTATAAAACTATTTAAAATAAATAGAAACCTTGATCAACGATCGAGGGAAATGCATAGGAGGAAGATAGAATTTACATTAAGAAAATTAGAGAAGAGAAGGCAGTCTGTGAGACCCCATTTAATAAAACTCATACATTCATGCATCCAACTAAAATAAAATCCAATCACATTTGGTCGATAGTCATAATCAATCCCATTTATTATCATACACATCATCATATGCATCGATAAATAACATTCATTTTATGAATAATAAACATTTAATATATATATTGATATCATTTAATGGGCAAATTTAATTAGTATAAAATCTAATTTTGAATCAAAATAAACTCCTTTATTTTAATCCAAATTTAAATCAAAATAAAACTATTTTATTTTAATTTATCTAATTTTGAATAAAATAAACTATTTTATTTTAATCAAAATCTTTAATCAAAATAAACTCCTTTATTTTAATTAATTATGGAATCCAATTCCATGTAAAAAAAAAAAAATATTAAAGGAAACACGAATTCTTTTCCTATTCACAAATAAACTCCTTTATTTTGAATAATATGAAATCTTATTTCATATTTAAATAAACTCCTTTATTTAAGGAAAAATGGATTCACTTTTCTATTCACAAATACACTCCTTTATTTTAAAAAATATGAAATCCAATTTCAACTCCAATTAGTTATCATGGAATCAATTCCAATTCTAATTAGTTAGCATGAAATTTAATTTTAAAATTAAAATAAATTTTATATTTTAATATTAAAATAAAATTTTTATTTTAAAATTAAAATAAACTTTTATTTTAATAATAAAATTATTGAGAATATTATATATATATATATTATATATATAATATTACGGTAATATAATATATATTATATATATAATATTTTACTGATATGTCGTGATGCCCATCTCGATTTCTGGCTTCATTCCTTGATTTCCTTGATTCCTTTTTATATATATATATATATATATATATATATTATATAATTATTACACATTAACCATATATCATTCACATTTTCCCTTTTCTGAAAAAAACAAAAAAAAACCGTTATACATATATCAATATCACCATTTATCATTCACGTTTTCCTTTTCTTGAAAAAAAAAAAAAGCGATCTTTTTTTTTTTTTTAATAAATTTTATCTGATAAAATTATGCCCAATTAAATTGTTCTAAACACATATCAATATACATATCAAATCAAAACAATTAATAATTAGCATAAAGATTTGGCTCACGATGCCTTTGTAAGGTTTGTAATATTCATGAGCCTTGATCAAATTGCATAAGAAAGTTGAAGCGCGATGTAAAAATTAGAGTTTAAAATTTTTACAAACCATATACCCGGATCACCCTTTATGCACAATTATTAATTAAGCGAAAAGATATGAAGAACAAACATACCTTTGAAGATCGAAGCTTCCTCAGTACAAGTTCACCTCCGATCCTTTTCGCGTTCAACTTGCACTGAGTTTGGTTCCTTCCTTTGATCGGCGTTAGCCACCCAAGTGTTTGGCCTCTAGAGGTGATCCACGAGGAAGAAAAAGAATTCAAGAAGAAGGGTATTGGCTCAAACCCTAGTTTTCCTATCTCGTATAGAAAAAGGGCGTACTCTCCAACAATTGGAATAACGTATGTTGTAAAAGTCAACAACCACCACACCCATAATAAGACTCCTCTTATTTATAGATGTGGGTAACCCACCTTAACAATTAGGAATTGGGTTTTATTTAATTAATTAAATTCTTTTAATTAATTAAGCTCCCTAATCTTATTAGGGATAATTAATTAAACTCCTTTAACTAATTTTCCTTCCTAATCCAATTAGGAATAAATGAAAGTACTTATATTAAATTAATTCCTAAACTCTTTAGAAATTAAAATAATAATAATTGTAATAATATTAATAAGACTCCTCTTATTAATTTATATTTAATATTTCTAAAATATTAAATAATAAATATTAAGCTATTTAATTTATTCTATCACCATAGATTAAATTAAATATACATAAATATATTATTACGATTATGCCATTAACTTCTTAAATAATTATTCTTCCTTTTATGGTGTGACCCTTTAGGTTCTCCATATTAAATAGGTTGTGAATAAATCAATTAGAACAATTCTAATCTTATTTAAATAAATAAATTAAACAATTAATTTATTTAAATAAATAATATTTATTCTACATTAGGGATAAGCCTCCCTAGCGATCGGCGACTTTCCAGATAATATAGATTTCAACATTAATCATTAAAGAACCTTTGAGTAAATAGTTACCGTACAATTCAATCCTTCCACTATATCGATGTCCCGATTAAATATAAGACATGGAATTCTTTGTCGAAAGTCTTATTTTATTTAATTATATGTATTTCGATCCTTAAATGCATGACTCAAATAATGCAAATTAGAAACTCCTTTCTAATTTCATTACGCCTTAACCCAAGGACTCTTGGGTTGTCATTTATCGAATCACATAGGACATTTCTCTTCTTTTAATAGAAGTGGTAGATTCTTTATTGATCATACATTATCTCCATATACAACTTATTATACCCAAGCATACCCTTTGATATACCCTAAGGGTCTTAAGGAATAAGTCAAAGTATAACTCATCATACACAAGATACTATGATGATCTCAAGTCCAAGGATCACTTGTACTACTATCACTCTGAGAATTCCTATTGATGATGCAAGTAAAACTCTATTAGGTATTCCTTAGCGAGCCACATTCAAAGTGAACTTATTCTCTAATAAGCACCTACATACTTGCTTTAGTGTCTCCACACAAATGATCATGAGATCAATCATCCTCATCGATGAGTAAGCAGCGTATGTACCAATCTATCAGGATTCACTAATCCCCAATTTAGTAATCAATGATTGGGAACTATTTTAGTTTTAAGCTTTCTAAGAATTTAGATCTCATTAGAATGATCATCATCATTATTCTAAAAGCATTGCTTAAAACTATGGGTTTATCACATATTATAAAAAGCGACATCATGTAGATAATTTAAAAAGCCTTTAATAAATTAATACTTTTTATTAATAAATGAATAAGATTGTTACAAAGTATATGCTTTATCATCAAACATGATTGGCTTGTGTGCGTACTACTTTCAGAACCAATGTCATCATTTCCTGAAATCTGATGTGGAGCTTCTCTCAAGCTTAAAACCACCTTGGCTTTGTGATGACCCATAGTGCGGAGGAATTTTTCAATCTTCTCTATGGGTATTTTCCCCTTTGATTTGATGGTAGTCTTCATCACCCGTTGGGGAAGATACAGTGGATTTTCCTTCGACACTGTAACAGTTGTATGTGAGGTGGACCCTTCACCTTCTCCATAATTCCATGGAACTGTGTGCAAGCTAACAATAGGATATTGTTCTCTGCATGGTAAGTTGATTGGCTCGAGAGCGGCCACTTTCAAAGGATTGTTGATTCCTCTGCGTTGAATTGTTGGCATTGTGAGTGATTGGTTAAGTGACGCCCCCAAAATAGGTATACATCACCTATTCTGAGTCGTCAAATACATGGTACAGAATACAAATACAACTTAATAATACAACTTTCGTGTACAATATGACAAAACATAAGATATGAGTTTGAATACAAATATTGTCTACTAGAGATTATACAAACTCAAAAGGAGTCCTCATTACAATTATTATCACACTATTTCACAGAATATTGACGACTCTTGATCTTTATCATCGGCCGCGTCACTCCGTTCCCGACTAGTCCTTGCTACGTTCTCATTTCTGAAGAGAACAATGAAAGTAAAAGGTGAGCTCAACTAGCCCGATGGGAAATATTATGACTAAGATAATACGAGAATATATTATCGTTAGCCTCAACAGTGTTAAAGCGATCTGATATAACAACCATCAAGTTTAAGCTGCGCAATGGAACAAACAATCCATTAAAAGAGTCAGTAGAGAATAAAATCTACTATCTTTTATGATTTAAAGTTTTTCATCACTTTTATCGTTGGGACTCGACAATAAATAATCCACATCATCGAATCACCCTTACACTTTCTGACGAGGATATTCTTTAGTATCACGACCACAATTATCCATGCACTACGGGCGAGAATATTTGTGTATTCAATAATGGTCATGATCATGCCAACAACTATCCATCGATGCTCTACGGGCCGATGAGGACTTTTCCACATTATTTGTAACATTACGGTCGTGATTACAAGAATAATCACTGGTCATAATCATACCAAGTCCATCATGCCTTTATATGCCACATATGACTTTCAACAAAATATAAACATGAGGATGATGACAATGATATAAGAATTGATAAAACAAGTTCAAGAATTAATTTATCCAAGAACTAATAACGTCAAATTGTCGACATGATCTTTGCTTTGTAGAGTAAAATTCAAGAATGCTCGGAAAAATATTTCCATGAAAAGATCTTTGGATGAAGCGCAAATATCGAGGATATTCCACTAATTTCATGGAGTATAAAGTCAAAACTTTAACCATTTGAGTATAATAAGGAATGGAATAACAAAAGAAATCACTAGGCATGCGATAGACCGCAGGCGAGTTATTCAACAGAATAATAAATAACGGAATCGGTCAGGCGTAAAGCGCTTACAGACGAGGATATTCAGCGAGAATAATAAAAAGCGGAACCGGTCCGGATTGTAAAATGCACAAAAACGAGGATATTCAGCGAGAATAATAAAAAAGCGGAAGCCGAATAATAAAGGCGTGAAACGCTTATGAGCAGGATGTTCAACGAGAATGATAAAGAATGGAACAACGGAAGAATTTCACCAAGTATAGGGTAGCAGCGTATCTGAGTTATTCAGCAGAATAATAAAGAATGAAATAATGAAGTTCTCTTCATAGATAAGAAAGAAATAATACCCCTACCTTTAGAAAAAGCTGGATCTTTGGAATAGTGAGGTAGCAGACTTCTCTTCTTCTTTCTATAATTTCTCTCTATAATAATTGCTCTAAAGCTTTTGTGAATTGGTGAGAAATAAAGGAAGAATGAACTTATTTATAGAAAAATATAGTTTCGATAATTACACGTTTTGGGGCTCAAAAAATTTCGATCAATACCTCAAATTTTCCTTTATTTTTAATTTAGTTCATGGAAGTATTATCAAACTTTAACCACCTCCCTAATAGTAAATAATGTGATTCAATAGTAAATTATGTGAATCAATATTTCTGAACATGTGAAAATACGAATTACGGTATAGTACCTCCATCATACCTCCATTTTTAACTTAGTCATACAAGTATTATCAATCTTGCACCAACTCCCCTAATAGTAACAAGAATGTAAAACAATAGTATACACATGTGAACAAATAGTTATAATCATATGAAATAATAGCAATCAATTGCTCATTTATACGGTTAAATACTGGGATTAGTCGATATAACCTCCGGACATCAATTATTATCGAAATAATTGTCGATTTTCACTAACACAAATAATTTCAACACAATGAAACCATTTTATCAAAAATATAAATTTTGAAATTTGAAGTTTGACTTTTCAAGAAAATGTTAACTATTGATTTTTGACCAAATAGTGAATTTGAAAAATTTTGTGTTTATAGACTATTTTAGTAATTTCATCGTTAGGACTCAAATATCACGTCAGCGTCTCCAAATTCAACTCGAACACAACTTCAATTTTAATAACATTCATCATTAATATTATAACTCACAATATTTATCAACGAGGTCGTTCCGGAAAAGGGGGCTTTTCGATAAGGATTTTCTCCTATTGGTAGCATGATTAGGTGACTAAACCTCTCCTTGTGAGAACTTCTAGACATTATAAATATTGAAATTTAATAATATGAATAACTTGGTCGTCTCAATTATTGATTTAATAAAATAACATATTATGCGGATGATCTACAAAAATAATCGAATCGATAATATGAGAGATATGATGCAACAATTCTTGTAGCAATAATTGAGTATAAGCTGAGTGACTTCTCACGTAAGCATCAATAATCAATCTGGTGTGCTACTATGCATGCAACCAGCGTATTCTTTGTACTTTTACTACTAGGGTAGTTCAGCGAGTTAACGGTAAAACTTCCGTAGTTATTTTCATAAAAAGTATTTTTGTCGTTTTCTCGATCAAGCCAATAATTAGTTGTGGGGTCCTGATGATGATTGTGTCGTTGTACGAATATTCCCTGTTAAAACGAATATTCCCCGACCAATTGAATATTATATAACAACTTGCGTACTTTGTAAAATTTGTAAATATTACCCACAATTATAAGATTATATCAAATCCACACCATAATATTCAAAAATATATTTAGAGAAAATTTAATCTTTATTCAAAAAGTTGGGGTCTTACAACCTCCCATTCTTATGAAATTTCGTCCTCGAAATTAGGGTGCGTACCTGGTATGTCGAAGAGGTGAGGATACTTTGATTTCATTTCAGATTCTAACTCCCAGGTCATTTTCTCAACATCGTGGTTTGTCCACAAAACTTTGACTTGAGGTATAACCTTGGGCGTAGAATATGTTCCTTCTTATCAAGATTTTAAGGAACATCTTCATACGTTAAATCTTCCTCTATTTAAATCCGGTTCTAACTTCGATAATGTTGTTGGGTCTTTCACATATTTACTTAACATGGATATGTGAAAAGCGTTATGAACACGAGACGTATTTGGCGATGCTTGTGAGTCTATATGAGCCGCAGTTCCTACTCGATCGAGGATTAAAAATGGGCCGATGTATCGAGGATTGAGCTTTCCTCTCTTTCCAAATCTTGTAACTCCTTTCCATGGAGCAACACGTAACAACACATGATCTCGATATCGAATTCTACGTCCTTTCGATGAAGATCGGCATAACTCTTTTATCGATCTTGTGAGGTTTTATCGTTGTCGGATCATTTGAATCTTTTAAAGTGAGTCATACGTACCAACTCTGGTCCCAACAACGTTGCTTCACCCACCTCATCCCAAACATCTTTGGAAGCGACACTTTCTTCCATACTGGCGCCTCGAATGGAGCCATACCGATACTTATTTGATAAGCTGTTGTTGTAGGAAAACTCCACCGATGGTAAGAACTTGTCCCAACTTCCCTTGAAGTCGAGGACCACGAGTCTTAATAGATCTTCAAGAGTTTGAATGGTCCTCTCCATTGCCCGTCCGATGCGAGGATGATATCTTAGAAACTAAATCATAAATCCGTGCCCGTAGCTTTTTGCAAACTAACCCAAAATCTTGAAGTGAATCTTGGGTCTCGATCGAAACTATGGATCTTGGCATACCATGCAATCTTATAACCTCGTTTATGTACATATGAGCAAGGCGTTCAAGTGTATAAGTTTCTCGTATAGGTAAAAATGAAAGCGGACTTGGTCGATCTATCAACAATGACCTAAAATCGCATCTATGCCTTGAGAAACTTTGGGAAGCCTAGTACTTGAAATCCATGGTAATGTGCTCCCACTTCCATTCTAGAATTTCAAGTGGTGCTGATGGACCTTTGGTACTTGATGCTCGCTTTAACTCGTTGACAAATTAGACACCTTGAGATAAATAGCGCTATCTCTCTCTCTTCATATTGCTCCACTAAAATATATGACGAAGATCACGATACATTTTGGTACTCCCAAGATGGATTGTAAACGGTGTGTTGTGCGCCTCCATCATGATTTTATACTTTAAATCAGGGTCGTTAGGAACACAAAGTCTGAAGTTGACTCAAAGTATTCCTTCTTCATCGATTCTTGCTTCCGGCATAGCACCTTCTTGCACTTTCTTCCTCATACCCATTAGCTCCGGATCTGTAACTTGATCAACTTTAACTTTATCAATTAAAGTTGGTTCTACTCGTATATTCGCCATCATCACATGGGTCCCAAGAGTCTTTAACTCTATCTCCATCCTTTGCAAGTCACCACAAAATGGGCTTTTTTGTGTTGTGAATATGCACTTTTCGTGCCGCATATGATCTTTCTACTTAATCGTCGACTACCACGTTCACTTTTCGGGATGGTATTGGATGGTATGATCATAATCTTTCAGCAGTTCGAGCCAACGTCGTTGTCGCATGTTGAGTTCCTTTTGAGTGAAGAAATATTTGAGGCTTTTATGATCAAGTAAAGATCTCCACTTTCTCTCCATACAAGTAATGCCTCCAAATTTTAAGTGCGAAGACAACGGTTTACAACTCTAGATCGTGAGTAGGATAATTTCTCTCATATTCTTTGAGTTGTCTTGAGGCATAGGCTATGACTTTCCCATGTTGCATGAGAACACATCCTAACCCTTTGCCCGAAGCATCGCTGTAGATGACAAATCCCTCGAACGGATGGTATTGTCGAGCAGTCTTTGAAATGAGTCTCCTTTTGAGTTCTTGAAAACTCTTCTCACATTCCTCGCTCAGCAGAAATTTGTATCTTTTGAGTCAATTTGAGTTAATAGAGTAGCGATTCGAGAAAATCCTTCTATAAATCTCAGATAATAACCAAATTAAGCGAGAAAGCTACGTTACTTGATCATTTGATTTGGGTTGCTCCCGACTTTGAATAGCTTGATCTTTGTTGGGTCAGCGGATATTCCATGACTTGATACTACGTGCCCAAGGAAAGCTACTTCCTCAAAGCGAACTCGCATTTCTTTAACTTGGCATAAAGCTTATATTCACGAAGCTTTTGGAGTATCGACCTCAAGTGTTGCTTTCATGATCTTCACGGCTTTTGGAATAAATAAGGATGTCATCGATAAAAGGCGACCACAAAGTGATCCAAGTATTCCTTGAATACTCGGTTCATCATATCCATGAAGGCGGCGGGGAGCATTAGTCGATCAAAAGACATGACTAAGAATTCATAATGCCGTCTCAGAGTTTTGAAGCGGTCTTTGGAATATCCTCGGTTTTAACCTTGGTGATGATATCGAGCGAAGATCGATCTTTGAAAAAAATTGTGCTCCTTATGGCGATCAAGCAGGTCATCAATACGCGTGGCAATGGGTACCTATTTTGATGTTGACATGATTGACTCCAGATAATCAATACAAAGTCGCATACTCCAATCTTTCTTCTTCACGAATAGAGCAGGAGCACCCCGAGGAGGCGTCTTAGGGGCGAATGAAATCAATGTCTAAAAATTCCTGCTGATTGGGTTTTAACTCACGAAGTTCAATAGGAGCCATTCGATATGGGGCTTTGGAAATGGGTTTTTATATCGGGTTCAAAGTCGATACAAAATTCAACTTCACGCTACTGGGGTAGGCGGGAAGTTCTTGAGAGAATCGTCGGAAATTTATTAATAATAGAAATATCCTTCAAATCGGCGTATTTTGTTTAAATCAAGTGACATAAGCTAAGAAAGCTTGACATCCGTTTTTCAATAAGCGAATAGCTTTATGGCTTGAGATGACCGTGATTGATTTTAATGGTTTGGTGGCTTGAATTAGCATAATAGGTTTATTAGGAATATGAAAGCTAACAACATTACGAAAATAATCAATTTTAGCATGATGAGTAGTTAACCGATCAATCCTAGAATCACATCAAATGCAAGTATTTTTAAGGAGATAAGATCGACAAGTAGCGTGCGATTCTGGATTTGAATCAAACAAGACTTATAAGCGAGTGGATGTAATGAAGGTTTCTCTAATGGAGTTTCAACGAGATAAGTCAAAGTCTAATTTCTCGGTCAAATTTAAGCGTTGGCGCAAGTAGGAGAAATAAAAGAATGGGTAGAACCGGTATCAAATAAGGTATAGACTTCACTAGAGTTTATAATAAGCTTACCGTGATAACCTCGTTCGGGTTTCTTGCTTGGGAGGAGGTCACAACAAACGCTCTCCCTTGCACTTCCCGGCTTTGACTTTTACGGGATGACCTTTGGTGCCTCCATCTATTTGAATTTGTCTTTGGTGAATGACAAAATTGAGCTAAGTGACCTTCTCTTCCACAATTATAACATGCTTTGGAATGGCATCGCTTGGTTTGGTGATGTGTCCCTCCCCTCGCATTTGAAGCATATGATAGGTGGTCGTTCTCCTTCATTAACACGGTGGTCTTTGGTCTTTGACGTCTTTCCATCATTGTTGAATCTCCTCTTCTTGAAATGTCCATTTTATTATTGTCTTGGCTATGATTACCACCAAAGTGGTTACCATTTACGGCATGTTGATTCCCTCACGTTTGTTGTCACCACTTCGATGTTGTTACCTTTGGTATTTTCATTCTGTAAATTTGCTTTCTCTTGGTTGCGTTGACTCGTTATCACGCTCAATAAGCGAGCCCTATTTACAACATCCGAATACAAATCACGGTTTATGAGAAATAAGATATTGTCATATCTCCGGTTTCAAACCTCTTAAAAATATTCGGGTCATTCGCTCCTCATTATCAACCAAATAGGATGTAAACCGAGATAAATCCGTAAATTTAGCCTCGTATTGCGACACGGTCATATTTTTTTGTTCCAACTTGATAAACTCCACCTCCTTCATGTGACGAATACTTTCGGGAAAGTACTTGTCGTTGAACAGCTCTTGGAACTTCTCCCAAGACATCTTGAGTGCGTCGAGAAATTTGGTCGTTTCTGATTCCACCCGATGTCTGCCTCTTCACGCAACATAAAGGTGGCGAAGGAACCTTTGTTCTCGGAGCATCCCAAGACATCAAATATCTTGGTTATCTTCTTTATCCATGCTTCGCCTTAAGTGGTTTTGGCTCTCAATAAACTCGGTGGTCCCGGCTCCTTGAAGCTGTTTGGCGGTGGCCCGTCAGGAGAGTTTCGAGTGTTTCCACCTCCATTTTGGGCGAGAGCCGCTCTCGCTTTGATGTTGCATGAATTACATGAAGCCTCGGAACATTCCATCGTTCATCATTTGGTCGGTGTTGTTGTTTGCATGAGGATTATCGCCTTCACGATGCACATTGTCACGGTTATTGATGCTGTGGAGACTCAGCGGTCTCACTGTGCTCCATTGATGTTCTCAACATTCTCGGATGCCATTTTTAAATCTTGCCACAAAACAAGGGTTAATTGACATGAAACATATTATCCTACACTCTGGTGACCAATTAAATACCAAATAAACTTAGGTAGGTCATAGTAGCGAAGGAATTCCCGTCTCTCCCCTCCTAGTTCTAGTCTCACATCTTAGCCAGGATCGTATCCCTAAGCTACGATACAGCCTGTGGCGCCCCAAAATAGGTATACATCACCTATTCTGAGTCGTCAAATACATGGTATAGAATACAAATACAACTTAATAATATAACTTTCGTGTACAATATGACAAAACATAAGCTGTGAGTTTGAATACAAATATTGTCTACTAGAGATTATACAAACTCAAAAGGAGTCCTCATTACAATTATTATCACACTATTTCACAGAATAGTGAGGACTACTAATGCTATCATTTGGCCCGTCACTCCGTTCCTCGACTAGTCACTGCTACGTTTTCATTTCCTGAAGAGAACAATGAAAGTAAAAGGGTGAGCTCAACTAGCCCAGTAGGAAATATTATGACTAAGATAATGTAGAATATATTATCGTTAGCCTTCAACAGTGTTAAACTGATACAATATAACAACCATCAAGTTTAAGCTGCGGTGAACAAGCAATCCATTAAAAAGTCAAGTAGAGAATAAAATCTACTATCTTTTATGATTTAAAGGTTTTTCATCACTTTTATCATTTGGGACTCGACAATAAATAATCCACATCATCGAATCACCCCCACTTTTCTGACGAGGATATTCTTTAGTATCACGACCACAATTATCCATGCACTACGGGCCAAGAATATTTGTGTATTCAATAATGGTCATGATCATGCCAACAAGCTGTCCATCGATGCTCTACGGCCGATGAGGACTTTTCCACATCATTTATAACATTACGGTTATGTGATTTGCAGAATAATCCACGGTCATAATCATACCAAGTCCATACATGCACTATAGGGCACAGATGACTTTCAACAAAAATATAAACATGAGGATGATGACAATGATATAAGAATTCAATAAAACAAGTTCAAGAATTAATTTATCCAAGAACTAATAACGTCAAATTGTTAACATGATCTTTGCTTTGTAGAGTAAAATTCAAGAATGCTCGGAAAAATATTTTCATGAAAGAATCTTGGATGAAGCGCAAATATCAAGGATATTCCACTAATTTCATGGAGTATAGAAGTCAAAACTTTAACCATTTGAGTATAATAAGGAATGAAATAACAAAAGAAATCACCGAGGCATGCGATAGGCCAGCACAGATGAGTTATTCCATTAGAATAATAAATAACGAAATCGGTCCGTTAGTAAAGCGCATGCAGACGAGGATATTAAAATGAGAATAATAAAGATGGAATCAAGTCCGGCGTAAAACGCACAGACAAGATATTCCAACAGAATAATAAAGACTGAACCAGGTCCGGCGTAAAACACGAGACAAGATATTCCAAGCGAGAATAATAAAAGGCGGAACCAAGTCCGGCGTAAAGCCTTATGAGACAGGATGTTCAATGAGAATGATAAAGAATGGAACAACGGAAGAATTTCACCAAGTATAGGGTAGCAGCGTATCTGAGTTATTCAAGCGAGAATAATAAAGAATGGAATAATGAAGTTCTCTTCATAGATAAGAAAGAAATAATACTCCCTACCTTTAGAAAAGCGGATCTTTGGAATAGTGAGGTAGTGAGACTTTCTTCTTCTTTCTTTAATTTCTCTCTATAATAATCGCTCTAAAGCTTTTTTGTGAATTGGTGAGAAATGAAGGAAGAATGAGCTTCATTTATAGAAAAATATAGTTTCGATAATTGCACGTTTTGGGGCTCGAAAATTTCAAGACTGATACCTCCAACTTTTCCTTTATTTTTAATTTAGTCATGGAAGAATTATCAAACTTGCACCACCTCCCCTAATAGTAACAAGAATGTGAAACAATAGTATACAAATGTGAATAAATAGTTATAATCATGTGAAATAATAGCAATCAATTGCTCATTTATCCGAGTTAAATATTGGAATTGGTCGATATAACCTCCAGACATCAATTATTATCGAAATAATTGTCGATTTTCACTAACATAAATAATTCCAACACAATGAAACCATTTTATCAAAAATATAAATTTTGAAATTTCAAAGTTTGACTTTTTCCTAGAAAAAGTCAAGCTGTTGACTTTTTGACCAAATAGTGAATTAGGAAAATTTTGTGTTTATAGACTATTTTAGTAATTTCATAGATTCTGGGACTCAAATATCACGTCCGCGTCTCCAAATTCAACTCGAACACAACTTCAATTTTAATAACATTCATTATTAATATTATAACTCACAATATTTATCAACTAGGTCGTTTCGAAAGAGGGGCTTTCGATAAGGATTTTTCTCCCATTGGCGCAATGATTAGGTGACCAAACCTCTCCTTGATAGAACTTCTAGACATTGTAAATATTGCAATTTAATAATATGAATAACTTTGTGCGTCTCAATTATTGATTTAATAAAATAACATATATTACGCAGATGATCTACGATAATAATCGAATCAATAATATGAGAGATATGATCAAAGAATTACTCTAGCAATAATTGAGTATAAGCGAGTGACTTCTCACGTAAGCATCAATAATCAATACAGGTGTGTTTGCTATGCAACCATGCGTATTCATTGTACTTTTTTTATTAGGGTAGTTCAGCAGTTAACGGTAAAAATTTAAATCGTTATTTTCATAAAGTATTTTTGTCATTTTCTCAATCCGACAATAATTCTGTTGTGGGGGGTCCACCAATGATTGTGCCGTTGTACAAATATTCCCTGTTAAAATGAATTTTCCCTAACCAATCGAATATTATATAACAACTTGCATACTTTGCAAAATTTATAAATATTACCCACAATTATAACATTATATCAAATCCACACCATAATATTCAAAAATATATTTAAAGAAAATTTAATCTTTATTCAAAAATTTGGGGTCTTACAGGTTAGTCCCATCAGTCTTAGTGGATATGACTGCTACCAAACTCTTCCACTTAGTAGGACATGTATTCTCATTTGCATGTAACACAGTATCATCGCCTGCTAAATGCAGAATACCGTTGTCAATGAGATTCTGGATAAGGTGGAAGAGTGCCCAACATTTTTCTGTGATGTTACCGTGAGAATTGGAGTGATACTGACATACTCCATCAGCATTGTACCGTCCTGAACAGGGGTTGATTGGAGGAAGAAGGGAATTGATCCTTCTTTCATTGATTAGCATCTGAAGGATTTCCTCCATAGGTTGGCCCAGCTGTGTAAATTCCCTTCTGTTGGCAAAATCACGACGAGCTTTGGCATTCACTCTCTTTGCCACTTTATCCTCCAGAGTTTCACTTTCTGCAGGTAATGTGGGAATATTCATAACAAGAGGGAGGAGACTAGCATGCTCCTGGCTTACTAACTGACGTGTAACTTGATCCTGGTAGGTCATCAGTTCTGCCAATTGCTCGATCTCTTTGCATAGAGCTTTCATCTTACATTCCATTGCAAACTGGAACTTGGCACAATCCCATTTGTCCACTCCATCTCTAGTGGTCTGAGATGATTCGCCATTGAAATTGGAACTTTGTCCATTGCTCCAATTGATCATGTTGACCTCTTCTTCTTTGTGTTGAGGAAGAGGGTTGTCTTGTACGTGAGGTTGATCTGGTTTGGTGACCACGATTTCCCCGTTGTCTATCAGGTCTTGGATTTTGTGTTTCAAGGCCCAACAATCTTGAGTATCACGTGTGGGTGCCCCGACATGATATGCACATTTCTTAGCAGCATTGAAACCCCGTCCATTAGGGCTGGCTGGTGGAAGAAGATGCGTGATTTTCTTCTGTGTTGTCAGAAGCATGAGAATATTCTCGAGTGAGTCCCCCAAGGGTGTGAACACTAGAGGGCATCTAACTTCTCCACCTTTTGGTACTGGAGGATTCGAAGACTGAGCTTGAAAGGGAGTGTAGTTTCTCCTTTTAATAGGCATGTTCTGACTGCCTTTTTGACCCTGTTGTATCAGGGAAACATCTTCCTCTTTCTTCTTATGGAACCTCCAGGGGTTGTTTCCATAATTTCCAGATTGGATGTGCTCAGTAACAGCTTTAAGGGCAGATAGGTCTTGAATCTTTCCTGACTTCAATCCCATCTCAGCCATCTCCCCGTGTTTAATCATTTCCAAAAATGGTTTACCGACGCCGGATAACACTCTCTCATAGAAAGGAGCTTCTTGTATGTCTATGAAGGTCATTACCATCTCTGATTCTGTCATGGAAGGAATAACTTGGGTAGCCAGGCGTCTCCACCTTTGAGCATACTCTCTGAAAGACTCGTTAGACTGTTTCTTGACCTTGGTAATCTGATACCGGTCAGGATCCATCTGAGACTGAAAGCTGTATTGAGTGAGGAAGGCGTGTGCTAGCTCTTCCCAGCTATGGATCTTTGAGTTGTCTAATCTTGTGTACCACTTAACCAAGCTTCTCGGTTAGACTCTTCTTCGAGCAAATTGCATTACGAGTTTTTAGTCCTCCGCCTAAGATCCAAGTTCTCCAATGAACACCTTTAAATGTGTGTAAGGATCTCCTAACCCATCATATTTTTCAAAGTCAGGAGTTTTAAATTTTTCTGGATAATGAACACTAGGGAATATACAAAGGTCAGCATATGAAACACTCCGTGTGCTCCAATTCCTTTGATAAAGACGAAGGGTCTCTTCCATTGGAGGACTTTCTTTTTGATGTCATAGGTGTGCGGATCTCCGATTGGGATGGGCGACATCATGAGTTTTGTTGGTCGTATCTAGCTGCGATTTCGTGTATTGTGATGACTGGTTTCCCCACTTGTGTAGAGGATTTGGCATGTATGGGTATTTTGGACCTTGAGTAGATTGGTGTAGTTCTTTGAGTAGAAACGACCAAATCGTAATTTGTTTGCTTAATCCGTTGAATTCTTTGCATGAGAAATGGATTAAGGTCGGTCTAATCGGATAATGACATGATTATTTGTAGAGCTGTAGCCTTTTTGGATTTTGACCGGGTAGTAGGTCCGATTGGTTCCCTGCGAAAGACTTGCATAGTTTATGTGACAACCCGAGAATTTTGAATATTTTTAAAATTTTTATTAATTGATTTAAGGTTCAAAATTAGAACCTAGGTAGAAAATAAATGTATGCGTTTGATATTTTTAAGAAGGAATTTTGAGAATTTAAAAATTCTGTGAAGGATTTAGGTGAATTATTCAGGATTAAGGGAATACGTGAATATGTTCTGTGTATATGTGTACAATATGTGGTTAAGGGTCAAGGGTTAACCAGATAAATGATATCTTTGATAAACCCTAAGTATATATTAAGAACGTCAACGTTCGGTTAGAAAATCCTAGCGATTTATAAGAAACCCAAAAACTGGTTTTGGAAACCCTAATTTTAGTTCCGGGAATCCAAAACCCTAATTCGGTATATGGGAACCCTAAATTGGGGATTTAAGTACGACGTATATGGTTTTTGGTATTAATCAAAAAACTTAATTAGGGATAACCCTAATTCATTAGTTAAAAATTCTAATAATTAGAAACCCTAATTATTAGGAACCCTAATTTGTAAATTTGAAACCCTACTTTGTAATTAGGTAATTTTAATTCTTAATTAGGAAACATTAATCCTAATTTTTAATATATGAGTAATTAGAAAACCCTAATCTAATTACGAAATCTAATTTTATAAATTAGAAATATTATTTTCTAATTGAAATCCTAATTATGGGTTAAAAACCCTAAATGACCAATTACGACCCTAATTGCTAAATTAGCGATTTTAACTAGGAAATGCTAATCCTAATTAGCAGGATTTATATTATGATTAAGAAATTTTAATATAATTAGAAAAATTATAATTATAATTTAGAAATATTAATTTCTATTTTTTTAAAAACCTAAATTAGAAACTTTAGAAATTAAATTGCAAGTTAAGGGTTAAACCCTAAACCCTAAAATGGTTCAAACCCTAAACCCTAAGGATTTGGCTAATTGACAAAAATGCCATTAAAATAAAATTCAAAATGACAAGAATGTTCTTTTTGGATTTTTAATTAGGTAACTTGCAATTTTGGCCAAGACCTTTAGTTAGTAAACCACTAACTTGACTTTGTGACTCATAAGAATCAAGCAAATCAGTTCCAAATCAGTAGCCATATACATTGTATCTACATATAAGAGATTAAGGAGAGAGAAAATTACAAATCTTGTTCATTTTGGTCTCTTGCTCTCACCAAGTTTTTCTCTCAACCAAAGCTCCAAAAATATCTAGTAGATCAGTCACATTATCAGCCCTTAGATCACCCAAGAACATATTGGAGATCCAAGATCAAAGATCTAGCAAGAAGGTATAAACCCTAAAATCAAATTTGATCTTGTATGCTAAGAAAGTTTTTGTGTTTAAGTGTTTAATCTTGTGTTATAGGATGTTTTTAGATGATCTATGATGATCTATCATAGATCCATAGCATCAAAGTTGGTAAAATTTGAAGTTTTTCAAAACTGTTCTTAAGCTCTAAAAGTAGTCTAACAACGTAATGTCAGGGGCTATAAATCTTTGTGTGTTAGTGTTTTGTGTTATTTTATATTTTAGATCTGTAGTCTGATGTGAGTTCTTTGACCTGGAAGTGGAATCCAAGCTATTCGATTTCCAGATTACAAGTTATAATAAATTCAAAACTTGGTGGATCGGGGCGTGACAGTGCGAGTCTGGTAACCCAGAAATCAAATATCAGCGTCTGACAACTCTTTGTAACGCATGGATCTGACAAGTTGTATGTGTATTGTGACGCCCCCAAAATTAGGTATACATCACCTATCTTGGGTCGTCAGATACATGGTACAGAATTCAAATACAACTTACTAATACAACTGTCGTGTACAATATGACAAACATAAACTGTGAGTTTGAATACAAATATTATCTACTAGAGATTATTCAAACTCAAAAGGATTCCTCATTACAATTATTATTACACTATTTCACAGAATAGTGAGGACTACTAATGCTATCCTCTGGACCATCACTCCGTTCCCCGACTCGTCCCAGCTATATTTTCATTTCCTGAAGAGAACAGTGAAAGAAAGGGTTAGCTCTACTAGCCCAGTAAGAAATATTATGACTAAGATAATGCAGAATAAATTATCATTAGTCTCCAACAATGTTAAACCGATAAAATATAATAGACATCAAGTTTAAGCTGCAGTGAAGAACAAGCAATCCATTAAAAGAGTCAAGTAGAAAATAAAATCTACTATCTTTTATGATTTAAAAGGTTTTTCATCATCAATTATCATTGAGACTCAAACTTAATAAATATTCCACATCATCGAATCACCCCGCACTACTTACGACCAAGGATATTCTTTAGTATCACGACCACAATTATCCATGCACTACGGGCCAAGAATATTTGTGTATTCATTAATGGTCATGATCATGCCAACAACTGTCCATCAATGCACTACGGGCCAATGAGGACTTTTACCGCATCATTTGTAACATTACGGTCATGATTACACCAAATAATCCCTGGTCATAATCATACCAAGTCCATCTATGCACTACAGGCCACATATGACTTTCAACAATATAAACATGAGGATGATGACAATGATATAAGAATTCAATAAAACAAGTTCAAGAATTAATTTGTCCAAGAACTATTAACGTCCAAATTGTCAACATGATACTGTTTTGTAGAGTAAAATTCAAGAATGATCAGAAGAATATTTCCATGAAAAGATACTGGATGAAGCACAAATATCAAGGATATTCTACTAATTTCATGGAGTATATAAGTCGAAACTTTAACCAACTGAGTATAATAAAGAATGGAATAACAAAAGAAATCACCATGCATGCGGTACTGCAGCATAGACAAGAGTTATTCCAATGTAATAATAATAATAACGGTCAAAGGCAAAATTTTTGCACCAAGCTGAGGATGTTCCAATAGAATAATAAAGATGGAACTAGGTTCAGATGTAAAATACATGCATGTGATGTTCCAACGAGAAGAATAATAAAGCGGAACCAGTCCGATGTAAAAACACATGATGAGGATGTTCCAACGGAATAATAATAAAGAGCGGAGAACCGAGTTCTGTGTAAAACACATGAGACAAGATGTTCCAACAGAATAATAGAAGAATGTCACCAAGTATAGGTGATCACCGCGTATACAAAAGTTATTCCAACAGAATAATAAGAAATGGAATAACAACAGTTCTCTTCATGAATAAGAAAGAATAACACCCCTAACGAATACAACAAATAATATTCTCTACCTTAAGAAGAAGAGTACTGGATATACAAGTAGTGAAGTAGAAGAATATTTTCTTCTTTCTCTCTATAGTTTATCTCTCTAGAGTTTCAGTGAATTCGTAAGAAAATAATGAATGAATGAGCTTCTATTTATAGAAAAATGGAATGCATAGTAACTAACTCATGAACAGTCGAGATTGATTTACTTTAATCTGATGGTCCATATTTAAAGCAAAATCTTTTAAATAAAATAAAATATATTCTATTTATAATCTAATAAAATGAATAACTTTATAAAAGATTTTACTATGCAAACTTATCTACGCAGTAATTATGCAAACACTATGCATAATAAAATATAATATATTCTAATTATTGTCTAATAAAATGAGATAACTTTATAAAAGTATTACATTTTATATAAAAAGATTTTACTATGCAAAAACACTATGCAGCATACACTATGAAACACTATGCATAATAGTAATATAATATATTCTATTTATAGAATAACTTTATAAAAGTATTCGCTTTTATATAAAAAAAATTACGTATTATTACATTAATAATACCAACAAAAACCGAGTGACTTATCACTTAAGCATCAATAATTAATACCGTGTGCTACTATGCAACCACGTGTATTACTGTACTTTTAACACCGGGTGTTTCAACAGTTAACGGTAAAACTTCCGCCGTTATTTTCATAAAGTATTTTTGTCATTTTCTCAATCCGACAATAATTTCGTTGTGGGGTCCACCAATGATTGTGCCATTGTACTAATATTCCCTGTTAAAACGAATATTCCCCGACCAATCGAATATTATATAACAACTTGCGTACTTTGCAAAATTTATAAATATTACCCACAACTATTATATCAATTTCACTCCATAATATTCAAAAATAATATTTATAGAAAATTCATCTTTATTCAAAAAGTGGGGGTTTTACAATCTCCCATTCTTATGAAATTTCACCCTCGAAATTAGGGGTGCATTACGGTATGTCGAAGAGGTAAGGATACCTTGATTTCATTTCAGATTCTAACTCCCAAGTCATTTCCTCAACATCGTGGTTTCTCCACAAAATTTTGACTTGAGGTATAACCTTGGTGCGTAGAATTTTTTCCTTCTTATCCAAGATTTGAACAGGAACCTCTTCATAGGTCAAATCTTCCGCTATTTCTTCCGGTTCCAACTCAATAATATGGTTCGGGTCTTCCACATATTTACGTAACCTGGATATGTGAAAAACGTTATGAACACGAGACATACTTGGCGGTAAAGCGAGTCTATAGGCCACAGTTCCTACTAGATCAAGGATTAAAAATGGGTCGATAAATCAAGGATTGAGCTTTCCTCTCTTTCCAAATCTCGTAACCCCTTTCCATGGAGCAACACGTAACAACACATGATCTCCTATATCGAATTCCACATCCTTTCGATGAAGATCAGCATAACTCTTTTATCGATCTTGTGAGGTTTTTATACGTTATCGGATCGTTTGAATCTTTTCTGTAGTCATACGTACCAACTCCGGTCCCAACAACGTTGCTTCACCCACCTCATCCCAGATAACTAGAGAACGACACTTTCTTCCATACAACGCTTCGAATGGAGCCATGCCAATACTTGCTTGATAACTATTGTTGTAGGAAAACTCCACCAATGGTAAGAACTTGTCCCAACTTTCCTTGAAATCAAGAACACAGAGTCTTAATAGATCTTCAAGAGTTTAAATAGTCCTCTCTGACTGTCCATCCGTCTGAGGATGATATGCCAAGCTAAATCGTAAATCTGTGCCCATAGCTTTTTCTGCAAAACTAACCCAAAATTGTGAAGTGAATCTTGGGTCTCGATCGTAAACTATGGATACCGGAATACCATGATCTTACAATCTCATTTTTATGTACATCTGAGCAAGACGTTCAAGTGTATAAGTCTCTCAGATCGGTAAGAAATGAGCAGACTTGGTCAATCTATCAACAATGACCCAAATCGCATCTACGCCTTGAAAAACCTTGGGAAGATCAGTAACGAAATCCATGGTAATGTGCTCCCACTTCCATTCTGGAATTTCAAGTGGTTGCAATAGACCTTTTGGAACTTGATGCTCCGCCTTGACTCGTTGACACGTTAGACACCTTGAGATAAACAGCGCTATCTCTCTCTTCATATTGCCCCACCAAAATATATGTCCAAGATCATGATACATTTTGGTAATCCCAGGATGGATTGCAAACGTTGTGTTGTACGCCTCCATCATGATTTTATACTTTAAATCAGGGTCGTTAGGAACACAAAGTCTGGAGTTGACTCGAAGTATTCCTTCTTCATCGATTCTTGCTTCCGGCATCATACCTTCTTGCACTTTCTTCCTCATACGCATCAGCTCCGGATCTGTAATTTAAGCAGCTTTAATTTTATCAATTAAAGTCGGTTCTACTCGTTTATTTGCCATCATCACGTGGGTCCCTGGAGTCTTTATCTCTATCTCCATCCTTTGCAAGTCATACAAAATGGGCCTTTGCGTTGACAATGTTGCACTCGTACCCGCATATGATCTTCTACTCAATTCGTCAGCTACCACATTCCCTTTTCCAGGATGGTATTGGATGGTATGATCATAATCTTTCAACAGTTCAAGCCAACGTTGTTGTCGCATGTTGAGTTCCTTTTGAGTGAAGAAATATTTGAGGCTTTTATGATCCGTAAAGATCTCCACTTTCTCCCCATACAAGTAATGCCTCCAAATTTTAAGTGCGACGACAACAGCTGCTAACTCTAGGTCATGAGTAGGATAATTCCTCTCATATTCTTTGACTTGTCGTGAGGCATAGGCTATGACTTTCCCATGTTGCATGAGAACACATCCTAACCCTTTGTTCGAAGCATCATCATCAGTAGATGACAAATCCTCCGAACCGAGATGGTATTGTCGTAACAGTCTTTGAAATGAGTCTCTCTCGAGTTCTTAAAAATCTTCTCACATTCCTCGTCCAAATAGAACTTTATATCTTCCGAGTCACCGAGTTAGTGGAGTAGCGATTCGAGAAAACCCTTCTACGAATCTCCGATAATAACCAGCTAAGCCGAGAAAGCTACGTACTTCGGTCACTAATTTAGGTTGCTCCCAGCTTTGAATAGCTTCAATCTTTGCTAGGTCAACAGATATTCCATGACTTGATACCACGTGCCCAAGGAATGCTACTTCCTCAAGCCAGAACTCGCATTTCTTTAACTTGGCATAAAGCTTGTATTCACGAAGCTTTTGGAGTATCAGCCTCAAGTGTTCCTCATGATCTTCACGGCTTTTGGAATATATGAGGATGTCATCAATAAAGACAACCACAAAATGATCCAAATATTCCTTGAATACTCGGTTCATCATATCCATGAAGGCAGCAGGAGCATTAGTCAATCCAAAGGACATGACTAGGAATTCATAATGCCCGTACCGAGTTCTGAAAGCCGTCTTTGGAATATCATCGGTTCTAATCTTCAATTGGTGATATCCGGAACGAAGATCAATCTTTGAAAAGAATTTGGCTCCTTACAACTGGTCAAACAGGTCATCAATATGTGGCAATGGGTACCTATTTTTGATGGTGACATGATTCAACTCCCGATAATCAATACAAAGTCGCATACTCCCATCTTTTTTCTTCACGAATAGAACAGGAGCACACCAAGGAGAAGTACTAGGATGAATAAAGCCAATGTCTAACAATTCCTGCAGTTGAGTCTTTAACTCCTGAAGTTCAATAGGAGCCATTCGATACGGGGATTTAGAAATGGGTTTTGTACCGGGTTCAAGGTTGATACAAAATTTAATTTCACGCTCTGGGGTAGGCCAGGAAGTTCTTCAGGGAATACGTTAAGAAATTCATTAACAATAGAAATATTATTCAAAACTGACGTATTTTTGTTTAGATCTGTGACATGAGCTAAGAAAGTTTGACATCCGTTTTTTAATAAACGAATAGCTTTATGGCTTGAGATGACAGTGATTGATTTTAATGGTTTGGTTGCTTGAATTCGCATAATAGGTCGATTAGGAATATAAAAGCTAACAACCTTACGAAAATAATCAATTTTTGCATGATGAGTAGTTAACCAATCAATCCCTATAATTACATCAAATGCAAGTATTTTTAATGCAATAAGATCGACAGGTAATGTGTGGGTACCAACTTGAACCAAATAAGACTTATAAACTGTGGATGTAATGAAGGTTTCTCCCAACAGAGTTTCTACAGATAAGTCAAAGTCTAATTTTTCCGGAGTCAAATTTAATCATTGAGCGCAAGTAGGAGAAATAAAAGAATGGGTAGAACCGGTATCAAATAAAGTGTAGACTTCGCTAGAGTTTATGATAAGCTTACCCGTGATGACCTCATTCGGGTTCCTTGCTCTCTGGGAGGTCACAACAAACGCTCTCCCTTGCACTACCGGCTTTGACTTTTCTGGGATAGCCTTTGGTGCCTCCATCCTAGCTGAATTTGTCTTCGGTGAATGATAAAATCGAGCTAAGTGACCTTCTCTTCCACAATTATAACATGCTTTGACTGACATCGCATAATTTGGATGATGTGTCCCTCCCTCCGCATTTGAAGCATATGATAGGTGGTCTTTCTCCTTCCTTAACAACGGGTGTTGGTGCTGACGTCTTTCCATCATTGTTGAATCTCCTCTTCTTAAAATGTCCATTCTTATTGTTTTGGCCCTGATTACCACCAAAGTGGTTACCATTTCTGGCCTGTTGATTCCCTCCACGCTTGTTGTCACCGCTTCGATGACTGCTCTCACTGGTATTATCATTTTGCCGGCTGCTCTCTTTTGGTTGCGTTGACTCGTTATCGTGCTCCACCAATTGAGCCCTATTTACAACATCTGAATACAAACACAGTTTATGAGAAATAAGATGGTGACGTATCTCCGGCTTCAAACCTCTTAAAAAAATTCGCGCCATTCTCTCTTCATTATCCACCAAGTGGGACGCAAACCGGGATAACTCCGCAAATTTTGCCTCGTATTGCGATTACGGTGGCCATATTGTTTTGCTCCAATTTGATAAACTCCACCTCCTTCATGTGACGAATACTTTGGGAAAGTATTTGTCGTTGAATGACTCTTGGAACTTCTCCCAAGACATCTTCAAGACTGACAGTTGAGTACGTTTCACCGATTCCCACCAAGAATCCGCCTCCTCGCGCAACATAAAGGCGGCAAAGGGAACCTTTTGCTCCTCGGAGCATCCCAAGACATCAAATATCTTGGTGATCTACTTTATCCATGCTTCCACCATAAGTGGTTTTGGCTCTCCCTTAAACTCCGGTGGTCCCAGCTCCTTCAACTGTTTAGCGGTGACCGCCCGAGAGTTTCCAGTGTTTCCACCTACATTTTGGACAGGAGTCGCTCTTGCCTGCTGTTGCATGAATTGCATAAAGCCTTTGAACAATCCATCATTCATCATTTGGTCAGTGTTGTTATTTGCATGAGGATTGTCGCCTTCCTGATGCACATTCTCCTAATTATTGATATGTGGAGACTCAACGGTCTATTGTGCTCCATTGCTATTCTCAACATTTTCGGATGTTATTTTCAGATACTGCCACAAAACAAAGGTTAATTGACATGTAACATAATATCTCTAAACTATGACCAACCAATTTAAATACAAAATAAATTTAAGTAGGTCATACTACCGAAGGAATTCCCCGTCTCTCCCCTCCTAGTTCTAGTCTCACATCTTAGCCAGGGATCATATCCCTAAGCTTTGATACCAACTGTGACGCCCCAAAATTAGGTATACATCACCTATCTTGGGTCGTCAGATACATGGTACATATTTCAAATACAACTTACTAATACAACTGTCGTGTACAATACGACAAACATAAACTGTGAGTTTGAATACAAATATTATCTACTAGAGATTATACAAACTCAAAAGGATTCCTCACAACAATTATTATCACACTATTTCACAGAATAGTGAGGAATGCTATCCTCTGGACCATCACTCCGTTCCCCGACTCGTCCCAGCTATATTCTCATTTCCTGAAGAGAACAGTGAAAGAAAGGGTGAGCTCAACTAGCCCAGCAAGAAATATTATGACTAAGATAATGCGTAATAAATTATCATTAGTCTCCAACAATGTTAAACCGATAAAATATAATAGACATCAAGTTTAATCTGCAAATGAACAAGCAATCCATTAAAAGAGTCAAGTAGAAAATAAAATCTACTATCTTTTATGATTTAAAAGGTTTTTCATCATTGTATATCACGAGACTCAAATTTTAATAAATATTCCACATCATCGAATCACCCCGCGCACTACTACGGCCAAGGATATATTTTAGTATCACGACCACAATTATCCATGCACTACGGGCCAAGAATATTTATGTATTCATTAATGGTTATGATCATGCCAAAAACTGTCCATCAATGCACTACGGGCCAATGAGGACTTTTACCACATCATTTGTAACATTATTACGGCCATGATTACATCGAATAATCCTCGGTCATAATCATACCAAGTCCATCTATGCACTACAGGCCACAAATGACTTTCAACATAATATAAATATGAGGATGATGACAATGATATAAGAATTCAATAAAACAAGTTCAAGAATTAATTTGTCCAAGAACTATTAACGTCCAAATTGTCAACATGATACTGTTTTGTAGAGTAAAATTCAAGAATGATCAGAAGAATATTTCCATAAAAAGATACTGGATGAAGCGCAAATATCAAGGATATTCTACTAATTTCATGGAGTATAGAAGTCGAAACTTTAACCAACTGAGTATAATAAAGAATGGAATAACAAAAGAAATCACCATGCACGCAGTACTTCAGAGACAAAGTTATTCCAATGTAATAATAATAAGCGAACTGTGTCGTGCAAAATTTGCACCAACAGGATGTTACAATGTAATAATAAAGATAGAACCGTGTCCGGTGTAAAACACATGCATGGATGTTCCAACAGAATAATAATAAAGAGCGGAACCAGTCCCAGTATAAAACACATGCGTATGAGGATGTTCCAATGGAATAATAATAAAGACGGAACAGTTGATTGTAAAACACACAGACGTGACGTTCCAATAGAATAATAGAAGAATGTCACCAAGTATAGGTGTATCACAGATACAAAGTTATTCCAATGTAATAATAAGAAATGGAATAACAATAGTTCTCTTCATGAATAAGAAAGAATAACACCCCTTACAAATACAACAAATAATATTCCCTACCTTAAGAAGAAGAGTACTGGATATATAAGTAGTGAAGTAGCATAATACTTTCTTCTTTCTCTCTATAGTTTATCTCTCTAGAGTTTCAGTGAATTCGTAAGAAAATAATGAATGAATGAGCTTCTATTTATAGAAAAATGGAATGCATAGTAACTAACTCATGAACGGTCGAGATTGATTTACTTTAATCTGACGGTCCATATTTAAAGCAAAATCTTTTAAATAAAACAAAATATATTCTATTTATAATCTAATAAGACAAATAATTTATAAAAGATTTTACTATACAAACACTATGCAGGTACTATGCAAAACACTATGCATAATAAAATATAATATATTCTAATTATTGTCTAATAAAATAGATAACTTTATAAAAGTATTCTATTTTATATAAAAAGATTTTACTATGCAAAACACTTTGCGCAGACACTACGCAACACTATGCATAATAGAATATAATATATTCTATTTATAGAATAACTTTATAAAAGTATTTACATTTTTATATAAAAAGATTTTACGTATTATTACATTAATAATACCAACAAAACCGAAAGTGACTTATCACTTAAACATCAATAATTAATACCGTGTTCTCTACTACGCAACCATGCCAGACATCGTATTTTTTTAACATCGGTGTTTCAACAGCTAAACAGTAAAACTTCCGTCGTTATTTTCATAAAGTATTTTTGTCATTTTCTCAATCAAATAATAATTACATTGTAGGGTCCACCAATGATTGTGCCGTTGTACTAATATTCCCCGTTAAAACGAATATTCTCCGACTAATCGAATATTATATAACAACTTGCGTACTTTGCAAAATTTATAAATATTACCCACAACTATTATATCAATTTCACTCCATAATATTCAAAAATAATATTTATAGAAAATTTATCTTTATTCAAAAAGTTGGGTGTAAGACCCCGAATTTTATGAAATAAAAGTATTCAATTTTTTTTAATTACTATTCACGAGTTACTATTCATGAGTTACTATTCACGAGTTACTATTCACGAGTACTATTCATGAAGCATGATAATTTTTTTTCGTAAGAAGGCATTACTCAATAATTGTTACAGTAATTACTGTTCAATATTTTATTTTATTGATTCAATAATTGCTACGTTGATATTTTATATTATTGTTGTTTCAATAATTGTCACAAGACAAGATTTTCCATTATCGAGACAATAATTCATATTATTTGAATAATATTATTGGATAACATTATTGGCAATGCCTAGAAAGTTCTCGTCAAGGAGAGGTTTGGTCACCTAATTGTGCGCCAAAGAAGAAGGAATTCTTATTGGAAAGCCCCCCTCTTCTTGGGAGAAATGTTTTGGTTGTCAATATTGTGATTATGTAATATTATTTGTGAATAATTAATTATTGATTTTTTATGATGAGGAAAATATCTATTTTATATGGACATAGATGGAGAAAATTTTTAATGTGACAATTGTTGAAAATTGAAATTTTATCTTTTCTCGATAAAATAATTTATTTAAATATATTATTATATTTTAATAATATAATAATGGTGATATTTTTACAACGAATGTGGGATATATGAGTATCTGAGGAGGAAGAGTATTTTGTTTCAATAAATGTTTAAAACATGTTAAACATGTAAATTGGACCCCATTTATTGAATTGAAATTTGATTATAGCTGTAAAATCGCTTGTTTGTGGATTTGGTCAATTTCGTTTGGAATTCAGAAAAACTTTCTTCTGAAAAGTTGTAGAGAATTGAATTTCCTATAAAAACTCGAGATTCAATTTTCTCGACAAAAGGGCTATTTATTATGAATTATTGAAGTTAGGATTAATTAATTATTATTTTTTGGAGTTTTAAATTAATTAATTATGAAAAACATTTTTGTAAGTTTTGTAAGGTGAGATACTTGTGTTGCTGAAGTTTGAACAAAAAAAAAAAGTGGGCGAGGAATTCAAATTTATTATATTAATAATTTATTAAATTTTCTCGCTTTGGTGTTCAAGTATTTTCCTATAAATAGGGTGCTTAGGTTAGAATTGAAAATCACAATTTAAACTCAAGTTTTCTCTCTATATTATTGAGCGTATTCTTGTGAGTATTTTGAGTATACTTTGAGTATTGCTATATCTCTGATTGCAAGTTCGTTTTCGGCGTTATTCGGTCAATCAATCTTGCTCTTTTGAGGTAAGGGATAGTAAAAGGATTTTAAGGGTTATTATGTTTTTAGTTTGAAATTTTTCTGAACCTTCAAAAATTCTGGAAAAATTTGAAATGATATTTTGATGAGTTTTTGTAGAGTGAGTCCAAAAATGGCGATTTTAGGATGTATAGATTAGGAGTTATGGATTTTATGAGAAAAGACTATTTTAAAAGTAACTATTTATAACTCCTTGTGATTAACTCCAAAATTGATGAAATTTTTATTGGGAGTACATCTATATAATATCAGTATACCGTGTAAATTTCAGAATTTTTGGATAAAAGTATAATTTATGATAAATGTTTAAATATTCGGTGGTTTTGGACATATGAAAAATAGTAAATGAATTTTTAAAATTTTGAGAAAAATATATGTTCAATATGGGACTATGTTATGCTAAATCCCAGAAAAGAAATATTTTTGGAACTGATTTGGTATTTTCATGAAAATATTCTAGTTATGAGTAAATGAATTAAATATGTTATGTGAAGTAAGAAAATTGGAAAATATGATTTTATGGCTTGAGAATCATATATGAGGTATATGCAGATTTTTGATGAGGGTTTTGGTTATTGGTGATGAAATCTTATGAGTTTGGCATTTTATGATGATTAAATGCATTAATTAGTAAAGTGTAAACAATTTAATTAAATTGTTTATAAGTTTTAGAAATGATTAAAATATTATTGTATTATTAATAATATTAGATTATGAGATTTCTAAGTGATTTATAACATTTGGATTAAGGTGTTATAAATATGGATATGAATTTTATTATGAAACTTTATCTTTTAAGGTATCGAAGGTTACTTATACATACGATATCACGGTATTATGTGAAAGTAGTATATGCACACAAGCCAATCATGTTTGATGATAAAGCATATACTTTGCAACAATCTTATTCATTTATTAATAAAAGTATTAATTTATTAAAGGCTTTTAATTATCTACATGATCTTTGTTTTATAATATGTGATAAACCCATAGTTTTAAGCAATGCTTTTAGAATAATGATGATGATCATTCTAATGAGATCTAAATTCTTAGAAAGCTTAAAACTAAAATAGTTCCCAATCGTTGGATTACTAAATTGGGGATTAGTGAATCCGGATAGATTGGTACATCGTTAACTTCTTTCGTTGGATGAGGATGATTGATCTCATGATCATTTGTGTGGAGACACTAAAGCAAGTATGTAGGTGCTTATTAGAGAATAAGTTCTTTGAGCGTGGCTCGCTAAGGAATACCTAATGGAGTTTTATTTGCCTATCAATAGGAATTCTCGTAGATGATAGTAGTACAAGTAATCCTTGGACTTGAGATCATCATAGTATCTTGTGTGATGATGAGTTATACTTTGACTTATTCCTTAAGACCCTTAGGGTATATCAAAGGGTATGCTTGGGTATAATAAGTCATACATGAAGATAATGTATGATCAATAAAGAATCTACCACTTCTAAAAAAGAAGAGAAATGTCCTATGTGATTCGATAAATGACAACCCAAAGAGTCCTTGGCGGCGAGAATGAAATTAGAAAGGAGTTTCTAATTTGCATTATTTGGAGTTGTGCATTTAAGGATCGAAATACATATAATTAAATAAAATAAGACTCGACATGTAATTCCATGTCTTATATTTAATTGGGACATTGTATGGTGGAAGGATTAAATTGCACGGTAACTATTTACTCAAAAGTTCTTTAATGATTAATGTTGAAATCTATATTATCCGGAAAGTCATTGATCGCTAGGGAGGCTTATCCTATTGTAGAATAAATATTATTTATTTAAATAAATTAATTGTTTAATTTATTTATTTAAATAAGATTAAATTGTTCTAATTGATTTATTCACAAGTAGATTTAATATGGAGAACCTAAAGGGTCACACCATAAAAGGAAGAATAATTATTTAAGAAGTTAATGGCATAATCGTAATAATATGTTAAGTATATTTAATTTAATCTATGGTGATAGAATAAATTAAATAGCTTAATATTTATTATTTAATATTTTAGAAATATTAAATATAAATTAATAAGAGGAGTCTTATTAATATTATTACAATTATTATTATTTTAATTTCTAAAAGAGTTTAGGAATTAATTTAATATAAGTACTCTCATTTATTCCTAATTGGATTAGGAAGGAAAATTAGTTAAAGGAGTTTAATTAATCATCCCTAATAAGATTAGGGAGCTTAATTAATTAAAAGAATTTAATTAATTAAATAAATCCCAATTCCTTAATTGTTAAGATGGGTTGCCCACATCTATAAATAAGAGGAGTCTTATTATGGGTGAAAGGGGGTTGTTGACTTTTTCAACATACGACATAATTCCAATTGTTGGGAGAGTACACCCTTTCTGTAGAGATAGAAAAACTAGGGTTTAGCCAACCACCCTTTTCTTGAATCATTATTATTCCTTGGTGGATCACCTCTAGAGGCCAAACATATGGGTGGCTAACGTTGATCAAAGGAAGGAACAAAACCCCGGTGGATTCAAGTTGAACGCGAAAGGATTTGGAGGTGAACTTGTACCTGAGGAAGCTCGATCTTCAAGGGTATGATTTTATTCTTTATCTTTTCGTTTAATTAATAATTATGCATAAAGGGTGATCCGGGTATATGGTTTGTAAAAATTTTAAACTCTGATTTTTACACGCTTCCGCATTATTTTTGCAATTTGATTGCGCACAAGAATATTACAAACCTTACAGTGGCATCAGAGCCAAACCTTTATGCGAATTATTAATTGTTTAAATTTGATATGTATATTGATATGTGTTTAGAACAATTTTTTTGGGCATAATTTTATTGTATAAAATTTATTTAAAAAAAAAAAAAAATAAAAAAAAAAAAAAAAAACATGGATTCCGTGAGGCATGCCTTTTAAATGATTACTGTAATCATTAAAGTAATAACGGAAATCAAGGCAATCATTAATCATGATCAGCACATGCACGCACGGAAATCAAGGCAATCATGTAATCATGATCAGCACATGCACGCACGGAAATCAAGTGCACGGAAATCAAGGGAAGATTAGCTAATGATGGCATGATTGGATGATTGGCTAATGATTGTTAATGATTGCCAATGATTGTTAATGATGGCATGCAAAATTTTTTTTTTTGAAATAACAGCACGGAAATCGAGGAATTTTTGTAAGTAACTTGGTATATTATATTTATATACGGATATTATATATATACATATATTATACGGTTAATATAATATATATATATATATATATTAATTATTTTATAATTAAAATAAAAGTTTATTTTAATTTTAAAATAAAAGGTTTATTTTAATATTAAAATATAAAGTTTATTTTAATTTTAAAATTAAATTCCATGATAACTAATTGGAGTTGAAATTGGATTTCATGTTTTCAAAAATAAAGGAGTTTATTTAAATATGAAATAAGATTTCATATTATTCAAAATAAAGGAGTTTATTTAAATATGAAATAAGATTTCATATTATTCAAAATAAAGGAGTTTATTTGTGAATAGGAAAAGAATATCCGTGTTTCTTTTAATTAAAGATTTTTTTTTATATATATATATGGAATTGGATTCCATAATTAATTAAAATAAATGAGTTTATTTTGATTAATATTTTGATTAAAATAAAATATTTTATTTTATTCAAAATTAGATAAATTAAAATAAAATAGTTTTATTTTGATTTAAATTTGGATTAAAATAAAAGAGTTTATTTTGATTCAAAATTAGATTTTATACTAACTAAATTTGCCCATTAAATGATATCAATATATATATTAAATGTTTATTATTCATAAGATGAATGTTATTTATTGATGCATATGGTGATGTGTATGATAATAAATGGGATTGATTATGGACTATTGACCAATGTGATTGGATTTTATTTTAGTTGGATGCATGAATGTATGGGTTTTATTAAATGGGGTCTGCGTACCTCGTCTTCTCTAATTTTTTCTTAATGTAAATTCTATCTCCTCCTATGTACTTCCCTCGATCACGATCAAGGTTTCTATTTATTTTAAATAGTTTTGTAATAGGAATAATTAGAATTAATTTTGAAAAATTGGAGATTAAGGAGCAAGGAGTGCTAGAAGACCCGTTTGTAATGGAGCCCAGGTTTAAATGTAATAGTTATATTTAAATATTATTTCTTGCACCCCTAGGGTTTGACCTTTTGGTTCAGTTGGTGGCTCTAGTGAACCAAACTAGAATAAAAGTCCATAATCAATCCGGGTAGAATATAGTATTCTATATGTGCATGCTTATACTATATATATTATATATTATGCAAACATGCTTCGCATGTTCATTAATACGACGCGTATTTTATATATATATAATGCATGCGCTAAACAAGATGAGACAAATTAATAACAAACCCTCAAAATTTTATATTAAGTCCTAAGCGTTCAAAGATATTTGGAATATCGAGCGTCGCCTTTCAAAGCATGATAAAATTAATAGAGTATTAAATATTTAATATGAGTTTGTTGTGTCACCACAAGGCAAGTATTAAGTATTTAAGATGTTAATTTATCACATTTGATGCTTATAAAGAAAATTGAACAATATTGTTTTGTTGTGTCACCACAAGGATGATATTTTTCTTTTTGAATATATGGAGTGCTAGAGTCGGACTTAACTTGGATAATTTTGATTCTGGATGTGCCACCACTTGATCAAAATAATCTAAGAGACAAAAGAAAAGGAGTTGCATAGTTGATGTAATTGACAAAAGTTGTCTACCTATTTATTTATATATAGTTTGTTGTGTCACCACAAGGCTATATACATTTGAAATGGGATCCTTATTCTCACTAGCAAATCTTTAATTAGATTTTGCCGAACTATATAAATGAGGGTAATATAGTTTGAAGAAAATAGTGGGAGATACCAATTTAAAACAAGACCTAAATTATTTTGGTAATTAATAAAAGAATGTATGTTAAAATGTTGTTAATTACAAATTCATTTCTGTAATTTTACAATGTCTAAAATTACTATCACTTTGAAGCATATTAGATGCTAAATTAACTGCATCAAATTAAATGGATTGGTTAAGGAATTTGAGAATAGTTCTCATAGTGAAAAATAATCTTATGTCCTTAATACGCTTTATCCTCGCAATGGTTGCGCATAATGCCTCCGAGGAAGAGATTGCTACTTTTAGAAAGTGACAAGATGATGCACGATTGGCTCAATGCATCATGCTCGCATCCATGAGTAATGAGCTTCAGGGTCAGCATGAAACTATGGATGCTCTTACTATATTCCTGCACATCAAGTAGTTGATGGTGAGAAAAGTGGGACCGATAGATATCGAGATATCTAAGGAGCTCTTCCGATCTAGAATGACCAGATGACACTATGAAAGATGAGATAAAAGTCCTTAACATTATCAATTTGATTGATCAATTAGGACAATTTGGTTTTGTCATGGATGGAGAGTTGAGACAAGATTTGATCTTGCACTCACTCCAGGACTCCTTTTACAATTGGTGTGAATTTTTTCATATGAACAAGCTAGATATCACCTCATTGATTTGCTTAACATATTAAAAAATGTTGAGAGTCACTTTCCAACCAAGAAAGATCAAGTCTTACTGGTAGGGGCCAAAGGATCTTCTGAAAAGAAGAACGATTCAAAGAAGGTAAATAGAAAGGCATAACCAAAGGACAATAAGAACAAAATTGATACGGATAGCAAAGGAGTTTGCTTCCATCGCAATAAGCCTGGACCTTTGGAAAGAAAGCTGAGAAGCATCTTGCAGAGGCTAACCAAAGAAGCTTAGTGAAGTTTTGGCATAATATAGTTTTTGTTCATGATTGAAATAAATTTTTCTTTAAGTCAAGGTTCTAATTGGGTATTGGATACCGACTTTGGTTATCATAAATATAGATTTATGAAGGGACCAAGCAGAAGTAGAAAGCAAAACAAATATAAGTAATCCTATGTGCGGGAAATGTAGCAAAGGTTGCCATATTAGCCATAAAAACCTATTGTTTAGCAATGCCTACGGGCAAATCTATTAAGCCAATAAGTTGTTATTGTATTCCAGTTCTTATTAAAAATATTATTTCCATTTTATTGTTGGACAATGAAATCTTTGGTATTATAATTAAGAACAATTGTTGTTCTATTTATAATAATAATGTTTTGTATAGAACTGGAATATTACTTAATGGATTTTGTATACTTGACTTACGTGAAAAATATATTTTACAAATTGAACAAACTAGTATAAGAAAAGGAGATGATCATTCAAAGAGTTGAACGTGTGTATTTGCAGAAATATAAGTGTGAATTATTTGAAAGGTTCAAAGAATTCAAAAAGTGAAACAAATTGGCAAA
This sequence comes from Panax quinquefolius, assembly GCA_020205615.1. NCBI lineage: Eukaryota > Viridiplantae > Streptophyta > Magnoliopsida > Apiales > Araliaceae > Panax > Panax quinquefolius. Next base: position 105,995,637 of record CM035164.1, on the reverse strand, counting down.
GTATTAAGATTCTTTGATTAGATCAAGGAATAAATACTTGTGCAATAAGTTTCTAGATCATCTCAAATGGTTTTTCTCATAATGGACACCTCTCGATACATAATAATTGATTGATGTATCTGAAAGGAAAAATCGTACCTTGTTGGACATGGTACGGTCCATAATTATTTTACCGACATTCCAGTATCCTTCTAGGATCATGTCCTAGAAATTGCTGCATATCTACGAAAAGGTAACCTCAAAGTCCAGTCCCAAGACTCCATAAAAGTTATGGACAGGGAGGATTCCTAATCTTAAGTATTTAAAGATAAGGGGTTGTCCAACTTATGTGAAAAGGTTTCAAAAGGATAAGCTTGGGACAAGATTTGACAAGTACAATTTGTGGGACATCCTAAAGTAAGTTTAGGGTATATGTTCTATAATCCTACTTAGCAAAAGGTGTTTGTTACGAAACACGCTGCCTTCTAAGATAAAGGTGTTTATCATTAAAAGGGCTAGTGGGAGGATAATAGATCTTGAAAAGTTCAAGAACCACAAAAACTATAAGTCAAATAAGAGGAACTCAGAGATAGACCTATTGTACCACAAACCAAATCGTAAATCTGGACTAGTGCAAGAAGATACCTAGGAGGTATGGATTCATCATGGATGATGATGATGAGGTACACATCATAGAAGATGATGATCCGAGTTACATTCGATGAGGTAAGACTTCTAGTGTGTACAAAAGGGATGGGTGGAGCGTCGTGAAATTTCTAGTATTATATGTTGATATACTACGGATGAGGAATTACATACCAATGCTACAATCAGTAAAGATAAAGTTGTCTAAACATTCCTCCATGAATGGTTTGGGAAGAGTATCTTAATTGGGGATAAAATCTATATAGATAGATTCAAGAGGATGCTCGACTTAACCCAAGGAATGTATATTCATTTGATGCTAAAGTCGTTTAGCATGGCAAGCTCCAAGAGATGTTTCATGTTGATGAGCCATGGAGTGTATCTCTCTTAATAGTCCCCACAAACTATTAAAAGAAGAGAGATCGCATGAGTGACAATCATGTATGCAATGAAATATACGAGACCTGATGTTGATCAGTCATATTATGGAGAAGTTTACTATGAGTCAGTGAAAAACATCTTAAAGTGCTTAACCCAAGCACTAAGGATGTGATCATATTCATGGTGGGTCTAAATTAAAACTAGAGAGCTTAATGACTCAAGTTTTTCGACGAGCACCAAGATGACGTAAAATCCACTTTAAGGTAAAGCGTTATCTTGAAGAGTAGTGCGTTGAATTGGAAAGGTTCCAAACAAAGAAAGAGTTCTTTGGTTTAGTGATAAAGACTAAGTATATAGCTATAAATGAAGTCGCAAGTTGATTGTTTGGATTAAAAGTTCATTACGTGAGAACTAGGAATAGTTCCTAAGTCTCATCTTGGATCTAAACATGTGTTGTGGCACTTTCATTTGATTATTAGAATCATTAAAAGATGGGAAATCACTATGAGATAGTGGACTCTCAAGAACAACATTACATATCCATTAACTAAAGCTTATCCAACAAAGCAGGATAATCGTCACTTAGAGAAGAAGAGTATAAGATACCATGACGATTGGCTTTAGTGCAAGTGGGAGATTGAAAGTAGTATGCACACAAGCCAATCATGTTTGATGATAAAGCATATACTTTGTAACAATCTTATTCATTTATTAATAAAAAGTATTAATTTATTAAAGGCTTTTAATTATCTACATGATGTTGTTTTTATAATATGTGATAAACCCATAGTTTTAAGCAATGCTTTTAGAATAATGATGATGATCATTCTAATGAGATCTAAATTCTTAGAAAGCTTAAAACTAAAATAGTTCCCAATCGTTGGATTACTAAATTGGGGATTAGTGTATATAGGATAGATTGGTACATACGTAACTTGCTTTCATTGGATGAGGATGATTGATCTCATGATCATTTGTGTGGAGACACTAAAAGCAAGTATGTAGGTGCTTATTAGAGAATAAGTTCATCGAACGTGGCTCGCTAAGGAATACCTAATGGAGTTTTATTTTCCGTCAATAGGAATTCTCGTAGTGATAGTAGTACAAGTAATCCTTGGACTTGAGATCATCATAGTATCTTGTGTATGATGAGTTATACTTTGACTTATTCCTTAAGACCCTTAGGGTATATCAAAGGGTATGCTTGGGTATAATAAGTTGTACATGAAGATAATGTATGATCAATAAAGAATCTACCACTTCTAATAAAAGAAGAGAAATGTCCTATGTGATTCGATAAATGACAACCCAAGTAGTCCTTGGTTAAGGCGTAATGAAATTAGAAAGGAGTTTCTAATTTGCATTATTTGAGTTGTGCATTTAAGGATCGAAATACATATAATTAAATAAAATAAGACTTGTGAAGAATTCCATGTCTTATATTTAATTGGGACATTGTATGGTGGAAGGATTGAATTAGACAAGAACTATTTACTCAAAGGTTCTTTAATGATTAATGTTGAAATCTATATTATCCGGAAAGTCGTTGATCGCTAGGAGGAGGCTTATCCCGATTGTAGAATAAATATTATTTATTTAAATAAATTAATTGTTTAATTTATTTATTTAAATAAGATTAGAATTGTTCTAATTGATTTATTCACACTAGGTTTAATATGGAGAACCTAAAGGGTCACACCATAAAAGGAAGAATAATTATTTAAGAAGTTAATGGCATAATCGTAATAATATGTTAAGTATATTTAATTTAATCTATGGTGATAGAATAAATTAAATAGCTTAATATTTATTATTTAATATTTTAAAATATTAAATATAAATTAATAAGAGGAGTCTTATTAATATTATTACAATTATTATTATTTTAATTTCTAAAAGAGTTTAGGAATTAATTTAATATAAGTACTCTCATTTATTCCTAATTGGATTAGGAAGGAAAATTAGTTAAAGGAGTTTAATTAATCATCCCTAATAAGATTAGGAGCTTAATTAATTAAAAGAATTTAATTAATTAAATAAATCCCAATTCCTTAATTGTTAAGATGGGTTGCCCACATCTATAAATAAGAGGAGTCTTATTATGGGTGAAAGGGGGTTGTTGACTTTTTCAACATACGACATAATTCCAATTGTTGGGAGAGTACACCCTTTCTATAGAGATAGAAAAACTAGGGTTTAGCCAACCACCCTTTTCTTGAATCATTATTATTCCTTGGTGGATCACCTCTAGAGGCCAAACATATGGGTGGCTAACGTTGATCAAAGGAAGGAACAAAACCCCGGTGGATTCAAGTTGAACGCGAAAGGATTTGGAGGTGAACTTGTACCTGAGGAAGCTCGATCTTCAAGGGTATGATTTTATTCTTTATCTTTTCGTTTAATTAATAATTATGCATAAAGGGTGATCCGGGTATATGGTTTGTAAAAATTTTAAACTCTGATTTTTACACTCTTCCGCATTATTTTTTCAATTTGATTGCGCACATGAATATTTCAAACCTTACACTATGTACGAATACGGGGTACTATTCACGACAAATTGGTTTCTTCTCTGACCAAATTATCGTTGATTTATGAATCTTACTCTTGAAATTAAAACCATGTTTTGATTATATTGTTTTTATATAACATTCTTATAACCCTAATAATGATATTTCTCTTTGACTTGAGTGTAAAGATGGGTAGATTATTGGTATGATCGTGACCATAGGTTCTCTTTGGACAGTAGTGCAAAAGTTGAATTGTTGACTGGTATGATCATGACCATTGAATTTACAATTGAATATTTTTAGCTTAAGTGCAAAGGTGAATTGATCAACATGGTTATAATTATTGTTATATAACTTCTGAAATGATTATGTACTTCTTTGATATATGAATATCTTTGGCTCATTGTGCAAAGATGACTTGTTGATGAATATCTTAGCCTGTAGTGCAAAGATGAATTATTGATGAATATCTTTTGCTCGTAATGCAAAGATGACTGTTGTTGAATATCTTTAGCTCAGAGTGCAAAGATGAATTATTGATGAATATCTTTTGCTCGTAATGCAAAGATGACTGTTGTTGAATATCTTTAGCTTTGTGTAGTGCAAAAGATGAATTATTGATGAATATCTTTGGCTCGTAATGCAAAGATGACACATTGTTGAATATCTTTGCTTTGTAGTGTAAAGATGAACTGTTGATGAATATCTTTGGCCCGTAAGTGCAAAAGATGAATTTATTAGTATGATTATGAGCAGAACTGTGATTTGGTATAACCATGATATTTGATGTTTCGGGTAAAGACGGTGATGAAAATTATCTTCGCCCCGGATGAGAAGAGGAATGTAGAATCACAATTATGATTATGAGTTATTCATATGATTGTGGAAAGGGCTGTTGATTGATGTTACTGAGGATAAAATATTGTTGGTGGACTTTTAACGTGGAGAAGACAATAGACTTTATAGTCTATTTGACTCTTCTAATGGATTGCTTCGTTCACCGCAACTATGGTTGAAAAGTTTTATCATCTACCATATGTTCTAAATCTCTGATTTATTAATGATGAAGACTATTGATAATTTATTTATCTTTAGTCATAATATTCTTTACTGAGCTAGTTGTGCTCACCCTTTTGTTTCACAATTCCTTTCAGGTAATAAAAGTATAGCTGGGTTGAGCGGGGGATAGCGAGGGAATAGAATGGTGGTCTATAGATGTTGAGGGTGGGGTGAATTTAACTTGGAAGGGTGTTTTGCCACTATCATATAAGATGTCTAATGACATACAAACTCGTGTTATCATAAGACATGGTTGTGCTCATCCACTTGCTGAGTATATTTACAAGCACTACCTATATAATCTTGGTGTTTGTTTGGAGTATAATACCCAATTAGAGACAGTAGAGATAATGATATGTCAAGAGAAGACTCACCATTGGGAAGAATATGATAGTAATCTTCTTGTTTTTCTTTGGGGTCTATTGGGTCAACCAAGGATAATTCTGTGGCCATATGATATCTACCATAACCTAAAAGCATGGCCTCCCATGTACGAAGGTTTTCTTGAGCACTTCCCAAAGATTCTAATTTCTAAAACAGGTTTTTGACTATACCTTTATGTAAGGTGTCATTGTGGCGTGCTTCTGATTGGTATATATTTGTATCCAAACTCACAAAGATATGTGTTGTTGTATTTTGCACGACTATTGTTGTAATAAAGTTGTAGTTGTTTTCGTACCATATATTTGGCGACTCAGAATGGGTTGGATGGAATGGACCTATTTTGGGGTCGTTACATTGGGGTTTTACGTGTATTGTTGATTTAGTTGTAACCAGGTTGTAGTGTGTTATATGTAATATAGACCCATGTCTTAAAATCACTTAAACAACAAATATGTTGGATGTATGATATGGTCAAAGTAGCCATCCGAGCTTGATAATTAGTTTCTGGAAAAACCCAAAAATTTGATGAACAAAATTTCTGACAAGGTTTGACCGAGGCATATCTTGTGGATTTGATATTGTTAAACGGTGATGTTGTTTTAAACATGTTCCTTAACATGTGAACTACAGTTTTGAACCATGAAAGCACCAATAAAATGAACAGAACCTATAAATTATCGAGCATCAAGATGGGTAGTCGAAACTGCCTGGGTTTCTAGGTAACCCAGAAAACCCAGGAACATGTTGTCAGTGACTTTGAGAGGATGAATCCACTTGTTAGTTTTTTCTATGATCATAGTTCTGGTTGTATATTTTAGAGTTACGTTTCCCTACATGATCAGTGTCTAAGTTAGCTCAGAACATGAATGTACAAAGAATTACAGCCAGTCAAACAATGACTCTTAAACACTGACTGTCAGTGTTCTTGAGCACCAAGAACACCAACAACGACGCGTAGTGTTGCTATAGACAATTAGCGACGGTTTTAAATTTATTTAATTTCTGATTTTCCAGAAATTATTTAAAAATAGATAAAAATAATTTTTAATTATTAAAAATACATAATAAATTCTGAAAAATTATTTTAAAGTTTGAAAAATAGTTTTTAATTATTTTGAGTATATTTCATAAATATTTAATATTTTTGGAATATAAATGGTATTTTATTTATTTAATTATAATATTAAATAAATTATTTAAAAATAATTTTAATACATGAAAAATCATGAAAAATAATATTATGGTATAAGAAAATATTTTAAGTTATTTCCAATAACTTTTGATATTTTGTGATGAAATTTATTAATAAGATAATATTAATGGTAATTAGTTTATTTAATAAATATATTAAATAAATTATGGAAAAATAGAATTAATGATTTAAAAATCATATAAAAATGATTTAAGTGTTATAAAATATTTGAAGTTATACAATATAACTTTTGATATTTTGTCATAAAAATATTAATATTTTAATATTAATATCAATTATCGGATAATGGATTTAAGTGTTTAAAAATCATATAAATATGATTTTAAGGTATTAAAAATACTTTGATATATTATAAATATATTATAATAATATGTGATGATTTTCATTAATATTTGATAATAAATAAATATTAATGATAAAAGAATTATGTGGTATTTAATTCATTTAAATATGGTATTAATGATTGAAAATTCAAGATAAATAGTAATAATTATTTAAAAATTATTATGAGCCTACAAAAAATATTTTGACTGTTAATAAATTATCTAAGATAATTGTTAAGTGTTTAGGCAGAGTTTAATTGAACTTAAACTCGAATTTTGTTCCGACTAGACCGTCGGGATGTCAGAATTGTGTCGAATTTAAGTTAGAATGAAATAGTTTAATTTAATACCGAGTCTTATGTGTGTTATTGACTGATAGGGTTATGTGTTTAGGTTATTCTATGTATATCTATATATAATAGTATTATATTGTGATGATATTATTCTAATATTGGAGATCTATATTACTAATATTAGGTCTTCGGATAAAGCGTTATAAATTGCGTAGCGGTAATCAACGGTTCAGGCAAGTTTGTTTTTACTTAACTCTACTAAGAGTTGTTCATTCGAATATGCTTATGGTTAATCATTGCTGATTGCCATGTAGAATTTGTACTCTGTACATATTGCATGTATAAGTCAGGTATTAAAGGCTGATCACCTTCATTACCAGTTGGTTCATATATATATTTGTTCATGTTCAATACTTGTTCAGTCAAAAGTTTGTTCCTGCTAGTTCACAATTATATTGTTGAATTATAGCCAGCTTATTATTCAGACTCTTTCAATCATGATATATTGTTATATTATTGAACTTAAACTTGTTGGGCAATTCTTATGCTCACCCTTGCTATATCATGATAAAATATTGTAGATTAAGGCGAATGCGTCGAATACAAGGAAAGGTTAAAGACAGTTCCAGCTTAAAGTTAATGTGCGCGATTAGTTTTGTAATAGTGTAGTTTGATAATAATATTATATGTTAGATAGTTATGTATTGTGTATTAAGTTAAGGTTACTCGACCTTGGGGAAAAGTATGTAAGCTTAATGTATAAACAATTTATGTTTATATCTTTCGCAAATAGTTGTATAGTGTTAGAATGATCGAACCGGATCCGCGGTGATTCGAGACCTCAGATTCGGGGCCATCACAATTTAGTCTTTAGGGAATGTATATAATAACATGTTATGTGATGTGTCCATTTTAGGAATTTTATCCTGCAAAACGGATGTCAGCTGTCTGGTAATACAGGATAGCATGTTATGTATGTGTACACATTTCTTCATATTTCTTATTACATGGAGATATATATGGAATGTAATTACAAGTAATTGTGTTTACAAGTAATTGAAATGAGAGAGCATGAAGAGACTTTCCTCCGTTTTGGGTTTATCAGAGGCTGACTTATCTTAGGTTACTCTCGCGGCTTTTTGGCATGAAGGTTCCCAAATCATCGCAATTTACTCAACGGGAAGTTAATCCGGTCTTTCAACTAAAGCGAATTTGGGTGGTGCCTTTTTTGAGCCTCGGGGAATTAGTCTTCCCACGAGTCTAGTAATAAAACACTGACGAGATAACCTCCTGGTGGAGGGACCACACAACATACATTCACATACATCGCGTCTCACCGTATGAAAATGATGACATGTGCGAAGCACTAATATCACCAGCAGATATGGTGTGAAGCACTAAGTGCAATAAGGAAATGCATTCGTACATATTCATCATAAATATAAATGCAACATCCACACACTAGCAGATAATAATTTTGAAAAAGATTGAAATAGCGGCTTAAGTCCTCTTACTGGAAGTCCCCAGCGAAGTCGCCACCTGTAGACGTCGGGATTTTTTAAATGTCCCTTTCCGTTACTTGTTCTTTGGTGTTCTCATTTTAGGTGAGATTTGTTTGAAAAAACAAGTAAAAAAGGTTCGACATGTATAATGTCGACGATGGACTGTTAAGAGTCGCCAGTTGGTTTTTTAAGTGGTTGTACCAACACAACTGAGAAAAGGTTTGCACATTGACCCAGTGATGTGACACTGCTAAACGGGTCGGTGAAATTGAGATTCATTAGGGTTCGGGGACTTGATTATGCGGAGGGAAGGTGTTAGGCACCTCCCGACATCCGTGTTACCACGGTGACCGCCTCTTTTCAAGAAACTATTATCTGAATGTGTGTGTGTGTGTGGGTTAATGTGCTGTTGTTTGGAAGTAATGCGAGGCCTCATTCGCACCTATATACACAGGGTTTGAATTTATGTAAAAATTCAGTTTTTAGCAAGATATAGCAATGATGTTTTATAAAAAAGGTTTTTTCAAACCCTGATGCTCAATAGTAATTGAGACCTTATACACTTCCATTTTATTAAGTGTTCGGCTTGATTGATTTTATTTCTGAGATGCGAAGCATCTATAAGAAAATAATGTACAAAAATAATGTCGATTTCCTCGTGGGTATGGAAACCATCTGAGGAAATTCAGACACCGCAGAATGATTTAGAAGCTGCTTACAGCTGAAAATGTCCATCACGGGAACCGAATCTAGATCCAATAGGTTGAATCTGTGATCATATTATTCCTAGCATATATGATACCGTAGTAATTTGTATGAAAGCGATGGCGGTATATATATAAAAGTGTAGAATATATATATATATATATATATATATATATCTGAACATGATTACCAACCATGAAGCACCTCCATGGGGGATCAGAAAATTTAAATAAAGCTATAAAGTTATCAACCGCCACGGAGGAAACTCCAGGCGGGACAAAACGTAAATAAAGTCAGTAAAGTTATCAACCACCGGAGGAAACTCTGTGGAACAAAATGTAAATAAAGTCGTAAAAGCAATCAAGCGCCAATAAGTAAACTCAGTGCAAGATTTAAACGTAAAGAAAGTCAGAAAGCGATCAACCACCATGAAGTGAACTCTAGGTGGGACGAAATATATATATATATATATATATATATATAAAAGCAATAAACGCACCGGATGTAAAATCCAGGCTCATCGAACTGAGTTCGACAACAGTTCATATATATAAGTATGGATTTTACACACACACAGACACATATATATATATATATATATAAGCAAGTAAACGCGCCCAGGATGTAAAATCCGAGCTCATCGAACAAAGTCCGATTACATACGTTAATATATATAAATGTATATATATATATATATATATATATATATATTAAAGCGAAGAACGCCTGCATCAAGTTCAGGCTCATCGAACAAAGTTCGACACACAGTTCATATATATATATATATATGGACTAACATTATCGAGTTATGCCTCGATTAAGCCTAGACTTCGGTCTGGAGCGTTTATTTGCTTATATATATATATAAATATATAAATATATATATATATATATATATATGTGTGTGTGTGTATACAAATTGAAATAAAACCACGGACCGAAGTTTGGGCAAACACACGCAACACGACTCTCAACGTGAAGAAGGGTGTGTGCAGAGATGAAGAGAAAGGCTTTAAAGTGTGTAAGAAGGCTTACAGTGGGATGCCAAAGAAGACTTCTATATCTTTAAAGTAGGTAAACACTGGCTTTTCTAGGTACAAAAGTAGCTATATGTGAGCTCACAGGTGTTTAAAATGAGAAAGCACTCAGTATAGGGTAAGTACGGAGCAAATTGGGCAGGGCTTCCTCATTGTTTTCTCTTGCAAATGGCCACCCCAAGCCCTCTATTTATAGAGGGTGGAGCCGCAGGTGTACCAGAGGCTACCCGGGTTTCTCGGGTTCTATCGTGTCAAAGTACGTGCACTCGGGCACTGCAATGTCCGCTCAAACTTTCAGAATTGAAATTCGAGCATCCGATTGAGGTATATAGGACCTATTTTGGACCGCCGTTGTCGAGAGTTATGCAATGTCACGGGATTAGAGCTTGTACGAAGTCGTGAAGATGGGACGGTGCCCTCTGGTCTTTAACTTCAAATTCTATCCGTTATCCTGCGCAATAGTCACTCGGGATTGATTTTCCTTGGTTCTTGTGGGACGTTGTTGTGTAGAAATATGATGTTGAGATGACGTGATGTGGCATCGCGTTGGCGAGATGACGATGTTGCCCCTCACTGGGGTTATCGCCGGTTCAGGCTGATAAAGCAGACGTTGCTCAAGGCTTCGCTGAGATTGGACTGTTGCAATTATTGAAGGTCCTCAGTGTCATCTCTGAGGTGTGCCTGTCCTCCCGGTGTTATCTCCGGGTTGGTACTGAGTATCTCGTTGTGAGCGCCGAGATTAAAGCTGATTGCATTTGAAACAAGCATTTTCCGGGTTATCTCCTAAATTTCATTCCTTGGGGTTATCACCAAGGTTGGTAACTATTCCCATGGTTAGGACTGAGACTGGATACCTCGGGGTTATCTTCGAGATTAATCGGTCTTCTCCGGTGTGTGTTCCAGTATTGGATCTGCACGCCTCGGGGTTATCTCCGAGGTTGGAATTATTACTCGGTGTGTGTTCTGTGGTTGATCTTTGAACTTAGGTAGTATCCGGAATTGATATGAACTGTCTTCCAGGGTTCTCTCTTGAAAGACGAATCTGTCCTCCTGCAATGTTAGTGACAAGTATACAGAAAATTTTGAGTGTCTACAACATATATGCAGAACATATGCAGATGAGAGAGATATAAGCAAACATTGAACAAAACGCACAAGAACACTCAACGCTCAACTCTACGATCTGAGAAAAAGAGAAAGCTTGCTCAGCTACTCAATTCTTCTTAACAGCAACTGAGTAGTAATAACCAAGAACTCAACAACTACTAATCAACTGAAGTAAGAGTTCCAAGTCAGAAGGACTTGAAGAGTTCTAAGTTAATTGTGAAGAACCAAGTTTGCTGGACTTGAAGAGTTCAAGAGTGAACTAAGAAGTTCCTAGACTGCTGGTCTAGAAGGAATCTGTGAGATTCAGAAAGTGTAAAAGACATCCTCAGTGGATTTCCTACTCGAGGAGTAGAAGAGTGGACTAGGAGCTTTAAGTTCTCTGAACAACTTAAAACTGATGTGTCTATTACATCCTTGCTATAACTGCTATAACTGTCATAACTGCTATAACTGCCTCACTCTCATAAATTCACTATATCTTAAGGGAGATTAAAACAAATATTAATTCCGCTGTGTTTTAATCATTATCAACTAACAAGTTAAAAAGAAAAGAATTTTAAATATCTATTCAACCCCCCCCCCCCTTCTAGATAACTGTTGTGCCTCCGGGAACTAACAAAGACAACTCTATGATCTTGTTGTCTCTTTATAGTTTTACTTCTTCTCAGCTACTGCTCTACGAAATCTAAGTTACTCTGCGAACTCCATAGAATATAAAAAATAGCAAAGTAACTTTACAATCATTTAACAATACTATATGATCAATTTGATCCTATTACATGTTCATTGAATTAACTCAAAGGATCAACCTAACAAGTTTGATCGTTCTATTTCTAAGTTATTGTACATATATTTCTCGGATAAAGACTTTACAAAAAAACTACTAAACAATTATACATTATAATCACATCATTAAATTTAAATATGCATGGTATAACTATTCCTAACATAATGCTTTAGACTTTATTTGATTGAGGTAGAGAAATAGTTAGATACAAGTGTTAAGGCGCTTCGAACTGACCGAGGCCGCGAGTATCTGTCTGATCAGTTTAAAGAAATGTATATGGAAAAAGGATAATTATACAACTGACAATCCTTAGAACTCCACCACAAAATGGTGTACCAAAAAGAAGTAACCTAACATTATTAGACAGGGTTTAGGTCTATGATGGCGCAAGCCAATTTTCCTATCTCCTATTAGGGTGATGCATTATTGACTAAAACGTATATACTTAATCGTGTGCCTTTAAAATCAGTTCAATCCACCGCATATGAAATGTGGACCTACAGAAAGCCTGAATTGGGCAATATGTGGCCTTGGGGATCGGAAGCTTACGTGCACAACACTTCTCATAAATATGGGAAGTTGGGTCCGAGGGGGAAGAAGTGTTTATTTTTAAGATATTCTGAACACTACAAAGGCTATGTGTTCGTTGAAGAGTATCTTGATGGGACTGTATCCTAGATAGAGTCACGAGATACAGATTTCCTTGAGATGGATTTACCTAACAAAGGTGATGTGAGGATGAAGATGAACCTTTATGAGATGGAGGAAGATTTGGGCACCCCAAATTGTATAGTAGAGACTGAAGAAGCTATTCTTTAGTCTCCTGTAGATAGTGGGAATGACATGTCTTCCAATTTTTCTCTTCCATCGAATGAGGAGTCTCTTGTTCCTCAAATGCGTACAATTCAAAGGGGTAACATTCCACGTTGTCTCTTTGAGATTGAGGGGAATTCCTTTGTGGTTGATGCACAGGATGATGAGGAACCTCAATCTTATCGAGATGCTCTATCATCTGCTACAAGCAAAAAGTGGATGATTGCAATGGAAGATGAAATGGAGTCCATGAGGGCTAATCAAGTCTGGGACTTGGTTGAACTTCCACTAAGGCGAAAGGCTATTGGAAACAAGTGGGTTCTTAAAGTCAAACGCAAGGCGGATGGTTCTATTGACGAAGTCGATTCAAAAAGATGCTTTTTGTAGGCATGTTAATTTGTTAGGGCTTCGTAGGATTTGATGTACTTTCTTATTTTCTTAGATATCACTCATTATTTGTCTTGTATTAGAGATATTCATTATTTTTTCGAGACATTTATCATTTATGTGAGATTCATTTGTTCCCACTTATGATTGTGTTCTTTAGTACATATGATAAATAGTTAGAGTTCACATAGTTATTATGAATATTGAATATGTACACACTAAATATATCTGAACAGGTTGATTGGCTCACTCAGACGAGTAATCACCCTTGGCACTTTGAAAAGCGAGCAAGGTTGAGACAATTCATTCATTGACACTTTGAGTAGCAAGCTATTATAGCTTTAGATAGCAATCAATTGGCGCTTTGTAGCGAGAAAAATGAAATATTATGTCGCCTTGGCATATTCCAAGATGAAGTTAGGTTGGATTAATCGAATATAGTATGTCACACCATTTATATTAACATTTACTGATAACCGGATATAAAGTTTCAGGTTTGGCACTTGGAAAAGCGGGCAATCTAGAAATTCGAGTTAGGCGATTATGAAGTAACTGAACTATAAGATATGTACGACTTGAACATAGGACATATGCTCATATAGAGTCGTGACATAATAACCAGATGAAAAATTTCAAATATGGTGCTTTGGTAAGCGAGCAATTTGAAATGTTCGAGTTAGGCACTCTGAGAGTGACTAGACTGAGGTCCGCAAAACAAGGCTATAAAATAATATGTTGTGAGAGGGTTACATGTGCTTAACGACCATATAAAAGAGGTGAGAGAATGAATCTTTGTTTCCTCACCGTATGAGTCCTATAGGACAAGATTTTTATTCCTACATCAAATGCTCTTTGTGATCTTTGACTATACTGCAAAGACATGAATTAGTTTTGCTACTTTGGTTTTGATTCCTAAGGTCAGGATTGATGAGACTCTAAGGACAGATTTTGGGAAAGCAGTTAATTCATATTTGAGTATTATTAGGGTGAAGGAAAGACAATTTGATTTCATCTCGTTCTGCATTTATTATCAACAACTATTACACTTCCATAACGATATAGTAATAAGTGAGATACGAAATGGACTTGGGCTCAAAGTTGGTTAATTATGACTCTCTGAGGGATTAGAAATACTTAACCTAATGAAAATTCAAATGTGAATCTACGTAAACTAATTGAGTTTGGTGTAAGGGCCCCCACATTGTTTTCTTTAGAAGGGTATATGTCTCTATGTTGGCCCTAACGAATTTTATATAGAGATCATTATTGTAGGTGAACTTAGTGATTGCATGGTTCGGCAACTTATGATTAACAAGTTTTGGTTTTAGCTGGTCTTGGCATATGTGATGACTACGTTGTCCCCGCCTTGGGCGAGTGGGAGATGTTGAATTTTGGGTATTCAAATGGGGCGCCCATGGATGGTCTGACTCATTTTGGGTGTTGATCAGATTACCTAACAGATTTGGTTTGTTAGCAAATTAACCAAGTCAGTATTTTGACTTATCTATTGGAGAATTTTTAAGAAGTGATTTTAACCATTTCACCCATATAAACTCAGGTCTTTGTGATTAAGGGTTTGACGAGTTTTTTAGAATTCCAACATAGTAACAATATACTGCCAATATAGAGAGATCCCAAATACTGAGTGATTTCCTAGTTGTAACGAACTGTGGATTTGAGCTACGTTCTCACCCCACAAGAATTGTCGTTCAGAGGCGCCACTGTGTTCTATAGTACGTGGGATTGCACGAGATTTTTTCGTACAAAGGCTAACACGCTTCAAGATGTATGATTTTTATTTTTCATTTTTTGTAATTAAATCATGGCATGCATCTAATTAATCCTTCATATAATGTTGAGGATTAAATACTAAATTAAAATATTAATATTTGTGTAACTATAAATAAAATCGTAAAACAACAGTAAAATAATATATGTCAAATTTAGAGTATTAGTACGTAAAAATACGACGTTTAATAAATGTCAAATTTAGAGTATTAGTACGTAAAAATATGATGTTTAAGTACGTAAATACCAATATATACGCCGAGTCAAGAAAGCGTTCAACTCAGGTAGTAACTAATAACGGCATTATTTTATTTATTTTTTATCCGAATTTTTTTTTATTAAAACCAAAACTAGCAATTCGGATGAATCCAGTATAATACAAGCCACAAATCCAACATTCAAGGAGAAAACCTTAAAAAACAACAAGAAAAGGTAGCTTACCTTTTGGTTTCAGGTATTAAAATTCTGTTCAAACCTGCTAAGTGCTAAATACTGTCATAATCTTAAAAACAAAATTAATGTTAAAATTAGGAACCAAAAGTAGGAGAATTCAATTTACAAGTCAAAACCTCTTAAACACTAGTATTATATTATCCATTGTCATTTTATACTAATTTTCAACAAATTTATTCTCTATATAAATACCATCTTCTCTAATCATTATTTCATATCAAACACTAATTCATTCATCAACTTTCAAAAATCACAAAGTTTTTTCTTCTCCTCTTTAAAATGGCATTGATCAGTTTCCTTGTTTTTTCTCTCTTTCTCCATGGAGCTCTTGGTAACCCCACTACACTTTTTTCCCCTAGTTTTATACTCCCTCCATCCAAAAATATACCATTAAGTTTTACTTTTCAAAGTCAACTTTAAGTTATTTTCAAATTCAAATTTGACGTTTGATCTTCTTTTTAACTTTGTAGGTGAGATTGTATGCGACGAATTGCCTACAGAGATGTGCTCTTTTTCTATTGCGTCTTCTGGGAAGCGATGCTTGCTAGAGACATACGCCACGAATGATGGAAACATGAAATTCCAGTGCAAAACCTCAGAGGTGGTTGTGAAAAATATGGCTGAATGGATTGAGAGTGATAAGTGTGTGAGTTCATGTGGGGTTGACAGGAAGTCTGTTGGGATTTCCTCTGATTTCCTAATGGAGCCTCATTTCACTGCCAAGCTTTGCTCATCAGTCTGCTACCAAAACTGTCCCAATATTGTAGACCTCTACTACCAATTAGCTTCAGGAGAAGGTACGTAGGAGTAACATTTTATTTTCTTATAAGTGTTCAACTTTTTTCTAATGAGTATACATTTTCATGTCCATAGGAGTGTTTTTGCCAGATTTGTGCAAGGTACAAAAAACCATGCCCAGACGTGCAATGAGTCAGCTTCTAAGTTCTGGTGCAGCTTCTGGTTCAATTTCTGTTGCAGCTGCTGGTCCAATCTCCGCAGCAGAAGGTCCAAGCTCTAGCTCTTTTGCTAGTGCTCCAGCTTTCATGTAATCAAGCCTTCTTGTTATGTTTCTTCTGTAATATTATAAGAGAAATTTAATATGTAACAGAGTATTGTCTATTATTATTGTATATAAATATGAAACATGTCATGTAAAAAAGTTTGATGAAACATGTTATACACAATGAATTTAATTAGAAGAAGAATCTTTATCTTAGTAAAGCTATTGAATGACATATATGTTGTATGTCCACTTAAAATCTTCTTTTCTATTAACAAAAAATGAAAAACCTAACATTTCTTGTGAATTCTATCTCAGTTCATTTCGAATTTCAAAAAATTAAGTCGAAGTGTATTATATTTAAGAAACGGATAAATTCACAAAACAACAAAACTGGCAAGGGTGAAATGTTACAAAATGACCAAAACATGCATGAATACTTGTGCAATGTTAATATATGAGGTTTACTTAAAAACTCATACCCAAGATTATTGTAAATGGTAGGCTCTCTCCATCCGGTGATACTTGGTCCCCAAAATAAGGAGCAAAAAAATTTACATTTTTACAACAATAGTACATAGTATATAGTAAGATACAGTTTTACTTGCTTAAAAAATTAACTGACTGTAGACAAAAATAAAAATGGTGATGACTTGATAGCATAAATTTCACGAGTACCAAGTCACTTTGTCAACATAATAATATATAAGATTCCGTCGCCATCAGCTACATTAAGGTTAACAAAATCGCTTAAAATAGCTGGGGGTTGAAAATAAAATTCTTCATTGTTTGATGTTCATGGTTTTGAGAGCTTGATCATTTCTGAAATCAAGAACAGCTTGGTCAAAGGTGCTCCTAACATGCTGGCACATCAGCATTAGAACCTGGCATGAATCCTTCAACACTTCACTTGCTTGGTCTCCTACAAAATTTCAAAGCAAGACACGAATATAGAAATTGAGTGGAAGCATGATCAGATGAATTATAACGAGTGCACTTTGGGAACATTCTACTTTCCTTTTGAAGTTCCTAGGAGAAAATTAAATATTGAGAGTAACGAATTTAAGTAAATATTTTAAAATAATGTGAATCTTAAAAAGGCGTCTAACACTAGAGCACCAAAACTTAGCCAAATATCAGCCCAAGTGCTAGACTTGATAACATTTCCTCCAGTCTGGAAGGATAAGGAAAGCAGAATGAGTGTTACAGGGCTATGTAAGATTTAACAAATTATATAAGTACATAAGGTCAGAATCAAGTTTAATTATATTGGAGGCAAAGATTGCGAATAACATGGAAAATACTCCTGCCCAACACAATGTTGTATTTTATACAAAATATATATTACAAAGTTAAATAAAAATAAAAATAAATATATTATTTAGTGATGTACCATTAAAAGAGTTTAATGTGTAAATTAAATGAGTTATAATTAATATATTTATTGAGATTTTGTAATGGTTAAATTAATATTAATTATTGGGATATTAATAATATATTACCGTTGCATTAAATATAGAGTGTACCGTTGCCATATATCTTTGTGTTAAATATATTACCGTTTGATAGTAGTGTATCATTGCTATCTTTGTATATATATATTTCTGACTAAACACTATTTGGAGAGAGATACTTTTGAAAACATTGCTGAGTTAATATCTTGATAGTTTCTGTTGTTAGTGTTATATATATTGTTGGGTCGTGATATTTCTCCTATTGGGCCGAATGGATTGGGCCTACATATTCAGTTAGTCCATTGGGTCTTCACTATTGGGTGTTGACATTATTGGACCTAGTCACTTTATTATCTTTGTTAAGTCCTAATATCGGACCAAATCAGTGGGTCGACCCATCATTTATTTAAATATCTACATCTTTGACCGGTGATGATGACAAAGATATGGCCGACTGATATCTTGCATGGCATTAATAAGGATTAGACAACCGGCAAAGTGGGCGAGAGGGATGGGATTAACAGGTGTCAGGAGGGTTAGTGGCACGGTAAACCAGGTCCTGTAGTATATCATAGCAAGGAGGTCTTCACAAACAGTACGTCCTCATACACGTTCTCATACATATTCATATTCTCACATACACATGACAGAGAATTATTATCTCTCTCAATACACTAGACATTACATTCCTCCATGGTTAACCTTGTGAACACGTATACTGATTCTTACGCCTGAGCTATCCACAGACGGACCCGCCGTCAAGCTTTTGGTGTCTTATCGTGTTTACTGTGCAGGATCAGGGCGTCTTACGTGATTGGGACGTGGCAGAAGATCCTGGCGTTAACATTGGCGCTAGAAGGAGGGCTGTTTTCTAGTGTTCTTGAGCTATCAATCACAATATTTCCAGTTTTTTTACATCGGAAGTTATGGCACCAATCAGGGGGTTCTCGTTCGAGATCCTACGGCGAAGCCCAAAGATGGTTGGTCTTTGTTGCTGACAAAGAGCATGATCATGGCCGAAGGCAAGTAAAAGGCACCCACTTTAGAACTTAAACCTTTGAAGTGGTCGGTGATGAAGATGGTGGACGAAGCAGATAGAGCTTTGGAGGTTCTCTTGGAGCGGAGCGAGGATGTGGCTGTGCGGAGCGAGGATGTAGCTGAGCAGAGCAAGGATATAATTGTGCAGATTCTTCGAATTGCCAAGCTGAGGGACAAAGCGTTCAATTATATCCAGTCTGAAAGATGTGGTACGCCTAAAGATGGACAACCATGAGTTGGAAATCAGTCTATACACTTTGAGGACATGTCTCAAGGTGATCCTCATGACCAAAGAAGACCAAAGAACCATATTCCTGAGCATCCGAAGAGGGTATTTCGACCTATTGGTCTTCGGAATTATGGTAGAATCAGAGTAGATGAAGACCTAACAGCCATTTTCTTGATTGACCGAAGAGGGTATTCCGCCCTATTTGTTTTCGGGATTATGGTCGAATCAGAGTAGATGAAGACCCAACAGCCATTTTCTTGATTGACCGAAGAGGGTATTCTGCCCTATTGGTCTTCTGGATTATGGTCGAAGCAGAGTAGATGAAGACCCGACAATCATTTTCCTGATTGATCGAAGAAGGGTATTCCGCCCTATCGGTTTCCAGGATTATGGTCGCAGCAGACGAAGAAACAGATCCAGGAAGTATGCATCTCAGAATACAAATAAGGCATTACGCCTTGAGTATCCTCACCACATTGTGTAAAATTTCACCAAGTAGATCCGTAAATCACACTCCAGAGAGTCCACTAGGCACACACCGCCTATGGGCACTTGTCTTTGGGAAATCCATCTAAAGTTGCGATTTAGGATGGAAAGCGGTGAGAGTCAAACAAAGCCGTTCAAAGATTTACTTGTTGAAGCGAGCTCGTGGACATTGCATGCAGATGGATATTCTGTTTCGGACATCAGTACAGCAGACTATCAAGGGGTCGATCACAATAACAATTCCATTGCTGATGCATTATCGAAGTTGACCACTACAGATGCTTACAACTTTGATGGCAGACGGCGTCTTTCCCTCAGATTAGATGCCGGGAAAGTAGTCCAAATACAAGAGTGTCAATTTTTCTCTCATTGATGAGAATCTTTATCGAAAGACCTTTTTCGTCATCATTGCTCAAACATTTGGCTCCATCAGAAGTAGAGTATGTTCTTCGGGAAGTTCACAAAGACATTTGTGGCGATTATTTGGCCCGAAGTTGTTGACCTACAAAGCACTTCGGCAGCGATATTCTTGAAAGAACTGGGGATTCAGCACAGAAAGACTTCGGTGGCTCATCCACATTCACTTTTTCACAATTGATCCTGTTCCTATTTGTCCTAAGTTCACAATGGTGTAAGGAGGTATGGTAGGACTCGCTGGCCATTCGATGGTAGCCCATTTATTTGTTGCCCAGCGTGGTAAACAAATCCTATGTTCCTATATTGATTTTACCAAGGGTGGTAAGTCAATGGTCACTATTGATCCTGTTCCTATTTGTCCTAAGTTCACAATGGTGTAAGGAGGTATGGTAGGACTCGCTGGCCATTCGATGATAGCCCATTTATTTGTTGCCCAGCGTGGTAGACAAATCCTATGTTCCTATATTGATTTTACCAAGGGTGGTAAGTCAATGATCACAATTGATCCTTATATCTTGATCCTTATATCTTGGTTCTTATATCCTGGTCCTTATATAATTGTTTCACCCCGAGTGGTAAACAAATGTCCTTATATACTTGTTCTACCCCGAGTGGTAAGCAAGATTTTGATAGTGCAAGGAGGATCAGCCGAATTCACCTCACACATGACCGATCTCACACTTCTGAAACGATAAGTATATATTACTTTATTTTGTTCAAGTGTTGAGTTCAGTTCATTCAATACTGTTTATTAAATTCTATCCATTAAATTTAGTTCACTTCATTTCATAAATTAACTGTTATACGCCTTATCTAGTTCATGTCCTAAGTTAAGTTCATACAGATTAATTGCTACTGAATTATTGACAAGAAATGTTCACTCAGAAGTAATAAGGCATGAAGTTGATATTTTAATATTAACTGTTCACAACAAGTTAGAATTTTTACAGAAAGTTCTACAGCTAAAGATAAGGAGAGGTCATCTTCAGGCTTCTTCCTTGTCATCGTCACCATCTAAAGAATCTAGAAGAGATGGATCTACCTTGGCCCGAGCTTTTTCTTGCCTTTACTTCGGCAGATTTCATATCTTTTGGCATACATATGGATGATCTTATTGTTCAAATTTCGGCGGATTTTCGTCAGATTCATGCGGATCTCCTTACGAAAGTCTTGATCGATGGCGGACCCAAATCTCTAAGGGGCCAAGCTCTTTGAGCTCTTCTTGAGCTTCGACGATGTACGGATGCTTTGATCCTTTAGCTTGACAGATCGACATTTATATCAGTGATGACCCGATGAGTGGCCTTGGTCGTTTTCAGTTCTTCTTTGACCTTGTCGATATCCTTCCGGAGGCATTCATTGTTGAGAAGAACAATGTCAAGGTTGCTTCTTTCCTTTTGCCAAACACAGACTTCAGAATGGCTTTCTCCCTTCGGGCGGTATTCTCTTCGGTATTATCTTTGGTATTCTCTTCGACATTATCTTCGGCATTCTCTTCGGTATTCTCTTCGGCATTCTCTTCGGCTTCTTTGTATTTGGGACGGAAACACATGAAGACAGTGTTTACTTGCAGATGACCAATATTAATCGATCAGTTCATATTGATGGTCAAATCTCAACTTCCTTTAGTCTGGTATTTCACTCCTTCACCCATCAGTTCCATGATGGAATTATTGCCGAACCGATGATCATCGGTGTCGCCACAACTTCGGGCCTAGATTCAGAAGAGAATGGTTTTTGTGGCAAAGGTCTGGGTTGTTCGAGAAGCGGTGAAATATTTGTTGTTGTATGTTCGGCTGGAGTGGGCTCTTTAAATGGACTTCCAATCTTAATTTATGTTGCCATTTGATGTTCACCAGATGGGCTTCGGTAAGCCGTATTTTGGGCCTTCATTGGTCTTATTATAATTCCTTTTGTCCTGAACCGATGCCATTTATAGTTTCCTATTAAACCTCCTATTTAATAAAAAACTAGGGGGCAATGTTGGGTCGTGATATTTCTCCTATTGGGCCGAATGGATTGGGCCTACATATTTGAAAGTAGTATGCACACAAGCCAATCATGTTTGATGATAAAGCATATACTTTGTGACAATCTTATTCATTTATTAATAAAAAGTATTAATTTATTAAAGGATTTTAATTATCTACATGATGCTATTTTATAATATGTGATAAACCCATAGTTTTAAGCAATGCTTTTAGAATAATGATGATGATCATTCTAATGAGATCTAAATTCTTTGAAAGCTTAAAACTAAAATAGTTCCCAATCGTTGGATTACTAAATTGGGGATTAGTGAATCCGGATAGATTG
Organism: Panax quinquefolius; assembly: GCA_020205615.1. Classification (NCBI taxonomy): domain Eukaryota; kingdom Viridiplantae; phylum Streptophyta; class Magnoliopsida; order Apiales; family Araliaceae; genus Panax; species Panax quinquefolius. The sequence goes on along the minus strand of CM035164.1, from coordinate 105,973,331 downwards.
GTACATACGTTCTTGCTCATTGGATGAGGATGATTGATCTCATGATCATTTTGTGTGGAGACACTAAAGCAAGTATGTAGGTGCTTATTAGAGAATAAGTTCTTTGAACATGGCTCGCTAAGGAATACCTAATGGAGTTTTATTTACTGTCAATAGGAATTCTCTGTAGTGATAGTAGTACAAGTAATCCTTAGACTTGAGATCATCATAGTATCTTGTGTATGATGAGTTATACTTTGACTTATTCCTTAAGACCCTTAGGGTATATCAAAGGGTATGCTTGGGTATAATAAGTTGTACATGGAGATAATGTATGATCAATAAAGAATCTACCACTTCTAATAAAAGAAGAGAAATGTCCTATGTGATTCGATAAATGACAACCCAAAGAGTCCTTGGTTAAGGCGAGAATGAAATTAGAAAGGGTTTCTAATTTGCATTATTTGGAGTTGTGCATTTAAGAGTCGAAATACATATAATTAAATAAAATAAGACTTGACAGTAATTCCATGTCTTATATTTAATTGGGACATTGTATGGTGGAAGGATTGAATTATGCAGTAACTATTTACTCAAAGGTTCTTTTATGATTAATGTTGAAATCTATATTATCCGGAAAGTCGATTTGATCATTAGGGAGGCTTATCCCTATTGTAGAATAAATATTATTTAAATAAATTAATTGTTTAATTTATTTATTTAAATAAGATTAGAATTGTTCTAATTGATTTATTCACAACTATGGGTTTAATATGGAGAACCTAAAGGGTCACACTATAAAAGGAAGAATAATTATTTAAGAAGTTAATGGCATAATCGTAATAATATGTTAAGTATATTTAATTTAATCTATGGTGATAGAATAAATTAAATAGCTTAATATTTATTATTTAATATTTTAGAAATATTAAATATAAATTAATAAGAGGAGTCTTATTAATATTATTACAATTATTATTATTTTAATTTCTAAAAGAGTTTAGGAATTAATTTAATATAAGTACTCTCATTTATTCCTAATAGGATTAGGAAGGAAAATTAGTTAAAGGAGTTTAATTAATTATCCCTAATAAGATTAGGGAGCTTAATTAATTAAAAGAATTTAATTAATTAAATAAAACCCAATTCCTTAATTGTTAAGATGGGTTGTCCACATCTATAAATAAGAGGAGTCTTATTATGGGTGGGTATGGGTTGTTGACTTTACAACTACGTAATAATTTCAAGTTGTTGGGAGTACATGTAAGACCTCGAAATTTTTTTTAAATAAAAAGGAATTTCCTTTATTTATTATTTTGAAATAGTAAGGGTTGATTTGATTAATGTGGATAGTTAAGGGTTAAATACGCAAATATTTCAAAATAAGCAAGTGGTTATAAAATATTCATTTTTTTGTCGGGGAATATTCGTTTGGTCGTGGAATATTAAATCGTTTGGGAATATTAAATGCGCCAAGTATGACCATGTGTGGGCCCCATAACTGAAAGCGATTGGATGAAGAAACGACAAATATAAGTTGGTTAAAAATAACGAGCGTAGTTATTACAGATTAAGATCATTGAATATCCGGTGGTTAAAATACGATGAATACGTGGTTGCAGACAAAGAATACACTACGGTACGCATAAAGTATTGTTGAATTATTGATCCTTACGTAAGAAGGCACTACTCAATAATTTTTACGATGTGAGTTACCGCTTGATATTTTATTTTATTGATTCAATAATTCTTTGCGTTGATATTTTATATTATTGTTGTTCAATAATTGTCACTTTACATTATCTCCATTATCGGATCAATAATTCATATTATTTAAATAATATTATTAGATAGCATTATTGGCAATGTCTAGAAAGTTACATCGAGGAGAGGTTTGGTCACCTAATTGCGCCGTAAGGAGAGAAATCTTATCTGAAAGCCCCTCTTTCCCGGGAACTACTGGTTGTTATAATTGTGATTACGTAATATTATTTGTGAATAATTAATTATTGATTCATATGATAAAGAAATATTTATTTTATGTGGATATAAATGATGGATTTATTTATGTGGTTATAAATGAAGAAATTATTGTTGAGGTGTTTTATCAAGTATTTTACAGATTGGAGGTATTAAAAAATTAAATCGGGGTTTTGAGATATATTATGGGGTTATAATTTTTAATCCAAACCGTTGGATGGTGGTAATTTTGGGTATGTTATACATACATAAGTTGAGTATATGTCCACAAATTTTGAACCGTTAAAAATGCACGAATGATTTGTTATGAATTTTAAGAGGTGTCCGATTAGGAAATTAGGGTTATAATTGATTTTGGTGGAAAATTCTAGAATTGAGTGGGCCCCACTTGTGGTTGGTGAAGAAATGTGCTGAATTTTATTTCAAATGTGGTGGGTGGCAATAGTAGCGAGTAAAGCCATCATGGTAGTGGTCAAGTCTGCTTCGGTGGGCTAACATTTTCCTATAAATAGAGGGCTAAGTTAGAATTGAAAATCACACCAGAAACAAAGTTTTCTTTCTTTCTCTCTCTATATTATTGAGCGTATTTTGTGAGTATTTAGATACTTTGAGAGTCATTTTGTCAAGATAAGTTTCATTCAAAGATCACTTGAGCCTTTCCTTAGAAATCTCGATTCTTTGAGGTAAGGGATATTATTTTTTTTTCGTAATGATATTATTTCTTCAATATCATTATGTTGAAATGTTGATCTGAAGTTTTTATCAAATTTGGAACTTTTTCATTCGGGGTTACTATTCATGAGTTACTATTCACGAGTTACTATTCATGAGTTACTATTCACGAGTTACTATTCACGAGTACTATTCATGAAGCGTGAAGATGTTTTTGTGGAATTTCTATCTTTTGGTGTCTTGATTTACTATTCATTCATATACGGTCTTATTCACGTATATCAAGACTATTCACGATATCGGACTATTCACGTATCTCGGCACTATTCACCAAAAAAATAAAATTTCTTCTTTTTGTCCAAAACATCTATTTTGGATACTAGCTTTGATTGTATCCATGTTTTGATCATTCTTGAATTTTACACCACTATGATTAATTTTGAGGTATTTTTTTGAAAATGGATAAAACAAAGTACGAATCCTTAATCCTTAATCCTTGTCATTTTGTTTCACTTTGGATTCGTTCTTTAAAAATATTTTCATCATCCTCGGTCTTAAATGATGATATTATTGAATATCTTTGGCACGTAGTGCAAAGATGAATGATTTTGAAGAATATCTTTGGCTGTAGTGCAAAGATGAGCAGTGTTGAGATGAACACGACCGACCGATTAATATCTTTGGCTGTAGTGCAAAGATGAGCAGTGTTTAAATGAACATGACCCGGTGATGAATATCTTTGGCTCTGTAGTGCAAAGATGAATATTTGATTCGGATGTATATTGATTGTTGTTACGGGGATAAAAGATGAGCGATGAACTTTTAAATTCATACATAGAAGATAGTAGTTTGCATTCTCTACTTAACTCTTCTAATGAATTATTATTTCCATTCTGCGAATATTGATTGAAAATTTGTTGTCTATTGTATTCTATTAAATTTTTCCTGTTGAAGACTAACGATAATTTGTTGTATATTATCTTAGTCATAATATTCTTTTCTGAGCTAGTTGAGCTCACCCTTTTCCTTTTTGTTCCATTCTTCTCGTGGAGGAGGCGAGAATATAGCGAGTGCAGTCGGGGTATGGAATGAAGGTTTTAGAAAGGATTGTTTAGTAGTCCTCACCATTTTGTAAAATAATGTATCAATAAATGTGATGAGGATTTATGTGAGTATAAATATTGTCAGAAGATAATATTTGTATTTAAACTCATAGTTTCTTGTTGTAATAATAAAGTTGTAGTTGTTTCGCACCATGTATTGACAACTCGAATGGGTGATGTATACCTATTTTGGGGGCGTCGCGTTACACCTTTTTCTATAGAGATAGAAAAACTAGGGTTTAGCCAACCACCTTCTTCTTGAATTTTCTTCTTCTTGGTGGATCACCTCAGAGGCCAAACATTTGGGTGGCTAACGTTGATCAAAGGAAGGAACCAAACCGGTGGATTCAAGTTGAATGCGAAAAGGATTGGAGGTGAACTTGTACCTGAGGAAGCTCGATCTTCAAGGGTATGATTTTATTCTTTATCTTTTCGTTTAATTAATAATTATGCATAAAGGATGATCCGGGTATATGGTTTGTAAAAATTTTAAACTCTGATTTTTACACGCTTCCGCTAAATTTATGCAATTTGATTGCGTTATGAATATTACAAACCTAACAGTGGCATCAGAGCCAAACCTTTATGCGAATTATTAATTGTTCAGATTTGATATGTATATTGATATGTGTTTAGAACAATTTAATTGGGCATAATTTTTATTGTATAAAATTTAAAAAAAAAAAAAAATTAAAAGGCTGCCGTTTTTTTTTTGTGGCCCACGTGATTAGCACAAACTCACGGAATAATTAAAAAAAAAGGAACTGCAGAAAGTTGGTTTTTTTTTTTTTTTTTTGAACCTGCACGGATTTCAATGAAGGCAGCAGGGTTATATATATATATATATAATACTGTTATGCACGGAAACCAAGGGGCGCGGAAATCATTGACACGCACGGAAATCATGGCTAATGATGGCTAATGATTGGCTGATCATTGGAAGCAGCAATACACGGAAATCAAGAAAACCGGACTGGCGAAATTTTTTTTTTTTTGATTCAAGCTGTGCACGGTTTTCAAGGAACTCACGAATTCGCTGCAATGTTATATATATATATATATAATTACCGAATATATATATTATGAAAATAAATATATATAATATAATTACGGTAATATATATATATAATATGTTTTAATTATTTTATTATTAAAATAAAAGTTTATTTTAATCTTAAAATAAAAGGTTTATTTTAATATTAAAATATAAGATTTATTTTAATTTTAAAATTAGAATTTCATGCTAACTAATTAGAGTTGGAATTGGATTCCATGATAACTAATTGGAGTTGAAATTGTATTCCATCTTTCCTTAAATAAAGGAGTTTATTTAGATATGAAATAGATTTCATATTATTCAAAATAAAAGAGTTTATTTGTGAATAGGAAAGAGAATCCTAATTTCCTTAAATAAAGGAGTTTATTTAAATATGAAATAAGATTTCATATTATTCAAAATAAAGGAGTTTATTTGTGAATAGGAAAAAATATCCGTGTTTCCTTTAATAAAGTTTTTTTTTTATATATATATGGAATTGGATTCCATAATTAATTAAAATAAAGGAGTTTATTTTGATTATAATTTTGATTAAAATAAAATAGTTTATTTTATTCAAAATAGGATAAATTAAAATAAAATAGTTTTATTTTGATTTAAATTTGGATTAAAATAAAGGAGTTTATTTTGATTCAAAAATAGATTTTATACTAACTAAATTTGCCCATTAAATGATATCAATATATATATTAAATGTTTATTATTCATGAGATGAATGTTATTCTTGATCATATGATGATGTGTATGATAATAAATGGGATTGATTATGGACTATTGACCAATGTGATTGGATTTTATTTTAGTTGGATGCATGAATTTATGGGTTTTATTAAATGGGGAATCACTGCGTACCTGCGTCTTCTCTAATTTTTTCTTAATGTAAATTCTATCTCTCTCCTATGTACTTCCTCGATTTAGCGATCAAGGTTTCTATTTATTTTAAATAGTTTTGTAATAGGAATAGTTAGAATTAATTTTGAAAAATTAGAGATCGAAAGGAAGGAGCGTGAAGACCTGATTTGTAATGGAGCAGGGTTTAAATGTAATAGTTATATTTAAATATTATTTCTTGCACCCCTAAGAGTTTGACCTTTTGGTTCACTTGGTGGCTCTAGTGAACCAAACTAGAATAAAAGTCCATAATCAATCCAGGGTAGAATATAGTATTCTATATGTGCATGCTTATACTATATATATTATATATTATGCAAACATGCTTAGCATGTTCATTAATACGACGTATATATTTATATATATATATGCATGCTGCCGCTAAACAAGATGAGACAAATTAATAACAAACCCTCAATTTTTATATATTAAGTCCTAAGCCTTCAAAGATATTTGGAATATCGAGCGTCGCTTTCAGCATGATAAAATTAATAGAGTATTAAATATTTAATATGAGTTTGTTGTGTCACCACAAGGCAAGTATTAAGTATTTAAGATGTTAATTTATCACATTTGATGCTTATAAAGAAAATTGAACAATATTGTTTTGTTGTGTCACCACAAGGATGATATTTTTCTTTTTTGAATATATGGAGTGTTAGGTCGGACTTAACTTGGATAATTTTGATTCGGATGTGCCACCACTTGATCAAAATAATCTAAGAGGCAAAATACAAGGAGTTGCATAGTTGATGTAATTGACAAAAGTTGTCTACCTATTTATTTATATATAGTTTGTTGTGTCACCACAAGGCTATATACATTTGAAATGGGATCCTTATTCTCACTAGCAAATCTTTAATTAGATTTTGCCGAACTATATAAGTGAGGGTAATATAGTTTGAAGAAAATAGTGGGAGATACCAATTTAAAACAAGACCTAAATTATTTTGGTAATTAATAAAAGAATGTATGTTAAAATGTTGTTAATTACAAATTCGTTTACGTAATTTTTACAATGTCTAAATTACTATCACTGCAAAGCATATTAGATGCTAAATTAACCGAATCAAATTAAGCGGATAAGTTAAGGAATTTGAGAATAGTTCTCATGGTGAAAAGTTATCTTATGTCCTTAATCACGCCTATCCTGCAATGGTTGCGCACAATGCCTCGAGGAAGACATTGCTACTTTTAGAAAGTGGCAAGATGATGCTGTGATTGGCTCGATGTATCATGCTCGCATCCATGAGTAAGAACGAGCTTCGTCGACATGAAACTATGGATGTTCTTACTATATTCTGCACATCAAATAGTTGATGGTGAGGAAAGTAGGGACCGATAGATATCGAGATATCTAAGGAGCTCTTTCGATCTAGAATGGCCAATGGCACTATAAGTATGCATAAAAGTCCTAAATATTATCAATTTGATTGATCAATTAGACAATGAGGTTTTATCATGGATGGAGAGTTGAGCTAAGATTTGATCTTGCACTCACTCCAGGACTCCTTTCACAATTGTTGTGAATTTTCATATGAACAAGCTAGATATCGCCTCATTGATTTGCTTAACATATTGAAAAATGTTGAGAGTCACTTTCAACCAAGAAAGATCAAGTCTTCTTGGTAGAGGCCAAAGGATCTTACGAAAAGAAGAGCGATTCAAAGAAGGTATATAGAAAGGCATAAACAAAGGATAATAAGAACAAAAGCGATATGGATAGCAAAGGAGTTTGCTTCCACTACAATAAGCATGGACCTTTGGAAAAAAGCTGCAAGAAGAAGCATCTTGCGAGAGGCTAACCAAAGAAGCTTAGTGAAGTTTGGTTATAATACAAATTTGTTCATGATTTAAAATAAATTTTTCTTTAAATCAAGGTTCTACTTGGGTATTGGATACCAACTTTGGTTATCATAAATATAGATTTATGAAGGACCAAGCGAAGTAGAAAGCTAAACAAATATAAGTAATCTATAATGCGGAAATGTAGCAAAGGTTGCCATATTAGCCATAGAAACTTATAGTTTAGCAATGCCTACGGGCAAATCTATTAAGTCAATAAGTTGTTATTGTATTCTAGTTCTTGTTAGAAATATTATTTTTGTTTTATTGTTGGACAATAAAATTTTTGGTATTATAATTAAGAACAATTGTTGTTTTATTTATAATAATAATGTTTTTGTATAGAATGGAATATTACTTAATGGATTTTGTATACTTGACTTACATGAAAATAATTTTGCATATTGAACAAATTAGTATAAGAAAAGGAGATGATCATTCAAAGAGTTGAATGTGTGTATTTTCTTTGAAATACAAGTGTGAATTATTTGAAAGGTTCAAAGAATTCAAAAGTGAAACAAATTGGCAAAGTATTAAGATTCTTTGATTAGATCGAGGAATAAATACTTGTGCAATAAGTTTCTAGATCATCTCAAATGGTTTTCTCATAATGGACATATCGTCTGCAATAATTGATTGATGTATCCGAAAGAAAAAATCGTACCTTGTTGGACATGGTAATCGTCCATAATGATTTTACCGACATTCCAATTATCCTTCTAGGTCATGTCCTAGAAATGGCTGCATATCTACGAAAATGGTAACCTCAAAATCCGGCCCCAAGACTCCATAAAAGTTATGGACAGGGAGGATTCCTAATCTTAAGTATGTTAAGATAAGGGGTTGTCCAACTTATGTGAAAAGGTTTCAAAGGATAAGCTTGGGACAAGATTTGACAAGTACAATTTGTGGGACATCCTAAAGTAAGTTTAGGGTATATGTTCTATAATCCTACTTAGCAAAAGGTGTTTGTTGCGAAACACGCTGCCTTCTAAGATAAATGTGTTTATTATTGAAGGGGCTAGTGGGAGGATAATAGATCTTGAAGAGTTCAATAACCACAAAACACTATAAGTCGAATAAGAGGAACACGTAGATAGACCTATTGTACCACAAACCAGATAAATAAAGAACTGGAATAGTACCAAAGATACCTAGAAGGTATGGATTCATCATGGATGATGATGATGAGGTACACATCATAGAAGATGATGATCCAGAGTTACATTCGATGAGGTAAGACTTCTAGTGTGTACAAAAGGGTCGATTAGGAGTGTCGTGAAATTTCTAGTATTATATGTTGATATACTACGGATGAGGAATTACATACCAATGCTACAATCAGTAAAGATAAAGTTGTCTAAACATTCCTCCATGAATGATTTGGAGGAGTATCTTAATTGGGGATATAAATCTATATAGATAGATTTAAGAGGATGCTCGACTTAACCCGAGGGCGATATATTCATTTGATGCTAAAGTCGTTTAGCATGGCAAACTCAAGAGATGTCTCATGTTGATGAGCCATGGAGTGTATCTCTCTTAATAGTCCCCATAGACTCCAAAGAAGAGAGATCGCATGAGTGACTATCATGTATGCAATGAAATATACGAGACCTGATGTTGTTCAGTCATATTCTGGAGAAGTTCACTATGAGTCGGTTGAAAAACATCTTTAAGTTCTTAACCAAAGACTAAGGATGTGATCATACATGATGGGTGCGAATTAAAACTAGAGGGCTTTCTGGACTCAAGTTTTTCGAGACATGACCAAGACGATAGAAAATCCACTTTAAGGTAAAGTGTTACCTTGAACAATTAGTGCGATGAATTGGAAAAGTTCCAAACAATGAAAGAGTTCTTTGGTTTAGTGATAAAGACAAAGTATATAGCTATAAATGAAGTCGCAAGTTGATTGTTTGGATTAAAAGTTCATTCTGAGAACTAGGAATAGTTCCCAAGTCTCATCTTGGATCTAAACATGTGTTATGGCACTTTCATTTGATTATTAGAATCATTGAAAGATGGGAAATCACTATAGAGATAGTGGACTCTCATGAACAACATTACATATCCATTAACTAAAGTTTATCCAACAGCAGGATAATCGTCACTTAGAGAAGAAGAGTATAAGATACCATGACGATTGGCTTTAGTGCAAGTGGGAGATTGAAAGTAGTATGCACACAAGCCAATCATGTTTGATGATAAAGCATATACTTTGTGACAATCTTATTCATTTATTAATAAAAAGTATTAATTTATTAAAGGCTTTTAATTATCTACATGATCTTTGTTTTATAATATGTGATAAACCCATAGTTTTAAGCAATGCTTTTAGAATAATGATGATGATCATTCTAATGAGATCTAAATTCTTTGAAAGCTTAAAACTAAAATAGTTCCCAATCGTTGGATTACTAAATTGGGGATTAGTGAATCCGGATAGATTGGTACATACGTTGCTTGCTCATTGGATGAGGATGATTGATCTCATGATCATTTGTGTGGAGACACTAAAGCAAGTATGTAGGTCCTTATTAGAGAATAAGTTCTTTGAGCATTGGCTCGCTAAGGAATACCTAATGGAGTTTTATTTGCTGTCAATAGGAATTCCTGTAGTGATAGTAGTCTACAAGTAATCCTTAGACTTGAGATCATCATAGTATCTTGTGTATGATGAGTTATACTTTGACTTATTCCTTAAGACCCTTAGGGTATATCAAAGGGTATGCTTGGGTATAATAAGTTATACATGGAGATAATGTATGATCGATAAAGAATCTACCACTTCTAATAAAAGAAGAGAAATGTCTATGTGATTCGATAAATGACAACCCGAAGAGTCCTTGGCAAGGCGAGAATGAAATTAGAAAGGGGTTTCTAATTTGCATTATTTGGAGTTGTGCATTTAAGAGTCGAAATACATATAATTAAATAAAATAAGACTTGATGATAATTCCATGTCTTATATTTAATTGGGACATTGTATGGTGGAAGGATTGAATTATCACGGTAACTATTTACTCAAAGGTTCTTTTATGATTAATGTTGAAATCTATATTATCCGGAAAGTCGTTGATCGCTAGGAGGCTTATCCCTATTGTAGAATAAATATTATTTAAATAAATTAATTGTTTAATTTATTTATTTAAATAAGATTAGAATTGTTCTAATTGATTAATTCATAACTTAGGTTTAATATGGAGAACCTAAAGGGTCACACCATAAAAGGAAGAATAATTATTTAAGAAGTTAATGGCATAATCGTAATAATATGTTAAGTATATTTAATTTAATCTATGGTGATAGAATAAATTAAATAGCTTAATATTTATTATTTAATATTTTAGAAATATTAAATATAAATTAATAAGAGAGAGTCTTATTAATATTATTACAATTATTATTATTTTAATTTCTAAAAGAGTTTAGGAATTAATTTAATATAAGTACTCTCATTTATTCCTAATAGGATTAGGAAGGAAAATTAGTTAAAGGAGTTTAATTAATTATCCCTAATAAGATTAGGGAGCTTAATTAATTAAAAGAATTTAATTAATTAAATAAAACCCAATTCCTTAATTGTTAAGATGGGTTGTCCACATCTATAAATAAGAGGAGTCTTATTATGGGTGGGTATGGGTTGTTGACTTTAACAACTACGTAATAATTTCAAGTTGTTGGGAGTACACCTTTTTCTATAGAGATAGAAAAACTAGGGTTTAGCCAACCACCCTTCTTCTTGAATTTTCTTCTTCCTTGGTGGATCACCTCTAGAGGCCAAACATTTGGGTGGCTAACGTTGATCAAAGGAAGGAACCAAACCCGGTGGATTCAAGTTGAACGCGAAAAGGATTGGAGGTGAACTTGTACCTGAGGAAGCTCGATCTTCAAGGGTATGATTTTATTCTTTATCTTTTCGTTTAATTAATAATTATGCATAAAGGATGATCCGGGTATATGGTTTGTAAAAATTTTAAACTCTGATTTTTACACGCTTCCGCTAAATTTATGCAATTTGATTGCGTTATGAATATTACAAACCTAACAATATTCAGTTAGTCCATTGGGTCTTCACTATTGGGTGTTGACATTATTGGACCTAGTCACTTTATTATCTTTGTTAAGTCCTTCTAATATCGGACCAAATCAGTGGGTCGACCCATCATATATTTAAATATCTACATCTTTGACCGGTGATGATGACAAAGATATGGCCGACTGATATCTTGTATGGCATTAATAAGGATTGGACAGTTGGCCAGCGGTGGACAGAGGGGATGGGATTAACAGGTGTCAGGAGGGTTAGTGGCACGGTAAAACTGAGTCTGTAGTAGTATATCATAGCAACGAGGTCTTCACAAACAGGTACGTCCTCATACACGTCCTCATACACGTTCTCATACATATTCATATTCTCACATACACATGACAGAGAATTATTATCTCTCTCAATACACTAGACATTACATTCCTCCATGGTTAACCTTGTGAACACGTATACTGATTCTCACGCCTGAGCTATCCCCCGACGGACCCGCCGTCAAGCTTTTGGTGTCTTATCGTGTTTACTGTGCAGGATCAGGACGTCTTACGTGATTGGGACGTGGCAGAAGATCCTGGCGTTAACATATATATATATAATAGTGTCTATTCTATTATATATATATATATATATAAACAGTAATTCATATCTATATTTTGTTGTTTATACACGGTTTATATTTTGAGTTTGAGTAAGAGAAATTAGAAGTTGTTCCTGGGTCATTCAACTATTTCAAGTCTTTGGTTAGTTGGGTGAAGAGCCGTTGAATCTGGAGTAGGATTTTCAAAGTGACCTTAGCACCGAGAAAAGTTCTCCAGGGGCTTAAATTTCTACTTAAAACAATCTTTGCTGACGCCTCTCTGCTCAAAATTGTTTGCTCTAAATCGATAAGTCTAATTTCTGTCATTCTTTATTTTATATTTGAATCCTATATTATTCGTATTTTTCCAACAATCTTAAGTAGAATTTTTTTTTTTGGATTCTTATATGTTCCTATAATGCTGGCGACGAATCTGATACAAAGATTATTTTTCATTCCCTGTGAACTAAAAAGGTTTTTCCTACTGTGATTGTTACAATCGGTAATCATGTGATGTCTGAAAGTAGTATGCACACAAGCCAATCATGTTTGATGATAAAGCATATACTTTGTAACAATCTTATTCATTTATTAATAAAAAGTATTAATTTATTAAAGGCTTTTAATTATCTACATGATGCTGTTTTATAATATGTGATAAACCCATAGTTTTAAGCAATGCTTTTAGAATAATGATGATGATCATTCTAATGAGATCTAAATTCTTAGAAAGCTTAAAACTAAAATAGTTCCTAATCATTGGATTACTAAATTGGGGATTAGTGAATCCGGATAGATTGGTACATACGTTGCTTGCTCATTGGATGAGGATGATTGATCTCATGATCATTTGTATGGAGACACTAAAGCAAGTATGTAGGTGCTTATTAGAGAATAAGTTCACTGAACGTGGCTCGCTAAGGAATACCTAATGGAGTTTTACTTGCCTGTCAATAGGAATTCCTGTAGTGATAGTAGTACAAGTAATCCTTGGACTTGAGATCACCATAGTATCTTGTGTATGATGAGTTATACTTTGACTTATTCCTTAAGACCCTTAGGGTATATCAAAGGGTATGCTTGGGTATAATAAGTTGTACATGGAGATAATGTATGATCAATAAAGAATCTACCACTTCTAATAAAAGAAGAGAAATGTCCTATGTGATTCGATAAATGACAACCAAGTAGTCCTCTTTGGCGAGAATGAAATTAGAAAGGAGTTTCTAATTTGCATTATTTGGTGTTGCGCATTTACGGATCGAAATACATATAATTAAATAAAATAAGACTTGACAGTAATTCCATGTCTTATATTTAATTGGGACATTGTTGAAAGTAGTATGCATACAAGCCAATCATGTTTGATGATAAAGCATATACTTTGTAAACAATCTTATTCATTTATTAATAAAAAGTATTAATTTATTAAAGGCTTTTAATTATCTACATGATGCTGTTTTATAATATGTGATAAACCCATAGTTTTAAGCAATGCTTTTAGAATAATGATGATGATCATTCTAATGAGATCTAAATTCTTAGAAAGCTTAAAACTAAAATAGTTCCCAATCGTTGGATTACTAAATTGGGGATTAGTGAATCCGGATAGATTGGTACATACGTTGCTTGCTCATTGGATGAGAATGATTGATCTCATGATCATTTGTGTGGAGACACTAAAGCAAGTATGTAGGTGCTTATTAGAGAATAAGTTCATTGAGCATTGGCTCGCTAAGGAATACCTAATGGAGTTTTATTTGCTGTCAATAGGAATTCTGTAGTGATAGTAGTACAAGTAATCCTTGGACTTGAGATCATCATAGTATCTTGTGTATGATGAGTTATACTTTGACTTATTCCTTAAGACCCTTAGGGTATATCAAAGGGTATGCTTGGGTATAATAAGTTGTACATGGAGATAATGTATGATCGATAAAGAATCTACCACTTCTAAAAAGAAGAGAAATGTCCTATGTGATTCGATAAATGACAACCCAAGTAGTCCTTGGCAAGGCGAGAATGAAATTAGAAAGGAGTTTCTAATTTGCATTATTTGAGTTGTGTCATTTAAGGATCGAAATACATATAATTAAATAAAATAAGACTTGACGGTAATTCCATGTCTTATATTTAATTGGGACATTGTATGGTGGAAGGATTGAATTGCACGGTAACTATTTACTCAAAGGTTCTTTAATGATTAATGTTGAAATCTATATTATCCGGAAAGTCGTTGATACATTAGGGAGGCTTATCCTATTGTAGAATAAATATTATTTAAATAAATTAATTGTTTAATTTATTTATTTAAATAAGATTAGAATTGTTCTAATTGATTTATTCAATAGGTTTAATATGGAGAACCTAAAAGGTCACACCATAAAAAGAAGAATAATTATTTAAGAAGTTAATGGCATAATCGTAATAATATGTTATGTATATTTAATTTAATCTATGGTGATAGAATAAATTAAATAACTTAATATTTATTATTTAATATTTTAGAAATATTAAATATAAATTAATAAGAGGAGTCTTATTAATATTATTACAATTATTATTATTTTAATTTCTAAAAGAGTTTAGGAATTAATTTAATATAAGTACTCTCATTTATTCCTAATTGGATTAGGAAGGAAAATTAGTTAAAGGAGTTTAATTAATTATCCCTAATAAGATTAGAGAGCTTAATTAATTAAAAGAATTTAATTAATTAAATAAAACCCAATTCCTTAATTGTTAAGGTGGGTTGCCCTAATATATTAATAAGAGGAGTCTTATTATGGGTATGGGTTGTTGACTTTTACAACGTAATAATTCCAATTTGTTGGAGAGTACCCTTTTTCTATACAGATAGGAAAAACTAGGGTTTGAGCCATAACACCCATCTTCTTGAATTTTATTCTTCCTTGGTGGATCACCTCTAGAGGCCAAACACTTGGGTGGCTAACGTTGATCAAAGGAAGGAACCAAACCCGGTGGATTCAAGTTGAAGCGAAAGGATTTGGAGGTGAACTTGTACACGAGGAAGCTCGATCTTCAAGGTATGATTTTATTCTTTATCTTTTCGTTTAATTAATAATTGTGCATAAAGGATGATCCGGGTATATGGTTTGTAAATTTTTAAACTCTGATTTTACACGCTTCCGCTTAATTTGTGCAATTTGATTGCACCCATGAATATTACAAACCTAACAATTGTATGGTGGAAGGATTGAATTGTACGGTAACTATTTACTCAAAGGTTCTTTTATGATTAATGTTGAAATCTATATTATACGGAAAGTGAATTGATGATCATTAGGGAGGCTTATCCCTATTGTAGAATAAATATTATTTATTTAAATAAATAAATTATTTAATTTATTTATTTAAATAAGATTAGAATTATTCTAATTGATTTATTCACAATGGGTTTAATATGGAGAACCTAAAGGTCACACCATAAAAGGAAGAATAATTATTTAAGATGTTAATGGCATAATCGTAATAATATGTTATGTATATTTAATTTAATCTATGGTGATAGAATAAATTAAATAGCTTAATATTTATTATTTAATATTTTAAAATATTAAATATAAATTAATAAGAGAAGTCTTATTAATATTATTACAATTATTATTATTTTAATTTCTAAAAGAGTTTAGGAATTAATTTAATATAAGTATTTCATTTATTCCTAATTGGATTAGGAAGGAAAATTAGTTAAAGGAGTTTAATTAATTAAAAGAATTTAATTAATTAAATAAAACCCAATTCCTTAATTGTTATGGTGGGTTGCTTACATCTATAAATAAGAGAGTCTTATTATGGGTGGGGTGTGGTTGACTTTCATAACTACGTAATAATTCCAATTTGTTGGAGAGTCATACTCTTTCTATGTAGATAAAAAACTAGGGTTGAGCCAATACCCTTCTTCTTCAATTCTTATTCTTCCTTGGTGGATCACCTCAGAAGGCAAAACACTTGGGTGGCTAACGTTGATCAAAGGAAGGAACCAAACCGGTGGATTCAAGTTGAACGCGAAAAGGATTGGAGGTGAACTTGCATGCGAGGAAGCTTCGGATCTTCAAGGGTATGTTTGTTCTTCATATCTTTTCGTTTAATTAATAATTGTGCATAAAGGGTGATCCGGGTATATGGTTTGTAAAATTTTAAACTCGATTTTTTACACGCTTCAGCATTATTTTTGCAATTTGATTGCAGCATATGAATATTACAAACCTAATATGATGGTATCGAGCCAAACCTTTATGCGAATTATTAATTGTTTGATTTGATATGTATATTGATATGTGTTTAGAACAATTTTATTGGGTATAATTTTATCATATAAAATTTACGATTTTAAATAAATAAATAAAAAAAAAAAAGCTAATCATGCGATCTAATGTAATTCATTATCTTGCTTGGTAATATTTTTTTTACCATTCCACATGTGGTAGCATGATAAAGAAAGCTAGATTATATATATATATATATATATATATATATATATATATTTATATATATATTTATAATCTATATTACATCAGCAGATTCTTTTTCGTTTTTTTAAAAGTGATTCTGTTAAAAGGAAACTTAGGAGATTCATGGTCACGGATTTGTTTAATATATATATATATATATATATATATATATATATATATATATATATATATATATATATATATATATATATATATATATATATATATATATATATATATATATATATTAATTTTAATTATTTTATTATTAAAATAAAATTTATTTTAATTTTAAAATAAAAGGTTTATTTTAAACTTAAAATAAAAATTTTATTTTAATTTTAAAATTAATTTCATGCTAACTAATTAGAGTTGGAATTGGATTCCATGATAACTAATTGGAGTTGAAATTGGATTTTATTTTTCCTAAAATAAAGGAGTTTATTTGTGAATAGGAAAGTAAATCCATCTTTCCTTAAATAAAGGAGTTTGTTTAGATATGAAATCAATTTCATATTATTCAAAATAAAAGAGTTTATTTGTGAATAGGAAAGAGAATCCTAATTTTCTTAAATAAAAGAGTTTATTTAAATATGGAATAAGATTTCATATTATTCAAAATAAAAAGTTTATTTGTGAATAGGAAAGAATATCAAGTGTTTCCTTTAATAAAAGATTTTTTTTTACATGGAATTGGATTCATAATTAATTAAAATAAAAGAGTTTATTTTAATTAAAGATTTTTTTATTACATGGAATTGGATTCCATAATTAATTAAAATAAAAGAGTTTATTTAAATTAAAGATTTTTTATATATGGAATTGGATTCCATAATTAATTAAAATAAAGGAGTTTATTTTGATTAAAAATTTTGATTAAAATAAAATATTTTATTTTATTCAAAATTGGATAAATTAAAATAAAATAGTTTTATTTTGATTTAAATTTGGATTAAAATAAAGGAGTTTATTTTGATTCAAAATAGATTTTATACTAACTAAATTTGCCCATTAAATGATATCAATATATATATTAAATGTTTATTATTCATAAGATGAATGTTATTTATTGATGCATATGATGATGTGTATGATAATAAATGGGATTGATTATGGACTATTGACCAATGCGATTGGATTTTATTTTAGTTGGATGCATGAATGTATGGGTTTTATTAAATGGGGTCTCACAGTATCTCGTCTTTTCTCTAATTTTTCTTAATATAAATTCTATCTCCTCCATGTACTTCCCTCGATCACGATCAAGGTTTCTATTTATTTTAAAATAGTTTTGTAATAGGAATAGTTAGAATTAATTTTGAAGAATTAGAGATCAAGGAGCAAGGAGCGCTTGAAGACCCGTTTGTAATGGAGCAGGGTTTAAATGTAATAGTTATATTTAAATATTATTTTCGCACCCCTAGGGTTTGACCTTTTGGTTCACTTGGTGGCTCTAGTGAACCAAACTAGAATAAAAGTCCATAATCAATCCGGATAGAATATAGTATTCTATATGTGCATGCTTATACTATATATATTATATATTATGCAAACATGCTTCGCATGTTCATTAATACGACGCGTATTTTATATATATATATATGTAAATGCTTGCTAAACAAGATGAGACAAATTAATAACAAACCCTCAATTTTTATATTAAGTCCTAAGCGTTCAAAGATATTTGGAATATCGAAGCGTCGCCTTCTAGCATGATAAAATTAATAGAGTATTAAATATTTAATATGAGTTTGTTGTGTCACCACAAGGCAAGTATTAAGTATTTAAGATGTTAATTTATCACATTTGATGCTTATAAAGAAAATTGAACAATATTGTTTTGTTATGTCACCACATGGATGATATTTTTTTTTTGAATATATGAAGTGTTAGGTCGGACTTAACTTGGATAATTTTGATTCGGATGTGCCACCACTGATCAAAATAATCTAAGAGACAAAAGAAAAGGAGTCAGATAGTTGATGTAATTGACAAAAGTTGTCTACCTATTTATTTATATATAGTTTATTGTGTCACCACAAGGCTATATACATTTGAAATGGGATCCTTATTCTTCTACTAGCAAATCTTTAATTAGATTTTTAGAACTATATAAGTGAGGTAATATAGTTTGAAGAAAATAGTGGGAGATACCAATTTAAAACAAGACCTAAATTATTTTGGTAATTAATAAAAGAATGTATGTTAAAATGTTGTTAATTACAAATTCATTTCTGAGAATTTTATAATGTCTAAAATTACTATCATTTGCGAAGCATATTAGATGCTAAATTAACCTGAATAGAATTAGATGGATTGGTTAAGGAATTTGAGAATAGTTCTCATAGTTGAAAAACTATCTTATGTCCTTAACACGCCTATCCTCGCAATGGTTGCGCATAATGCCTCGAGGAAGAGATTGCTACTTTTAGAAAGTGGCAAGATGATGCATGATTGGCTCAATGCATCATGCTCGTATCCACGAGTAACAAGCTTCAAACGTCACTGAAACTATGGATACTTCTACTATACCCCGCACGTCAAGTAGTTGATGGTGAGGAAAGTAGGGACCGATAGATATCGAGATATCTAAGGAGCTCTTCCGATCTAGAATGGCCAATGGCACTATAGTGCGATACAAAAATTCTTAACATAATCAATTTGATTGATCAATTAGGATAATGAGGTTTTGTCATAGATGGAGAGTTGAGCCAAGATTTGATCTTGCACTCACTCCCGGACTCCTTTCACAATTGTTGTGAATTTTTATATGAACAAGCTAGATATCACCTCACCGATTTGCTTAACATATTGAAAAATGTTGAGAGTCACTTTCCAACCAAGAAAGATCAAGTCTTCATTGGTAGGGGCCAAAGGATCTTACGAAAAAGAAGAACGATTCAAAGAAGGTATATAGAAAGGCATAAACAAAGGATAATAAGAACAAAAGCGTCACGGATAGCATAGGAGTTTGCTTCCACCGCAATAAGCACGGACCTTTGAAAAAAGCTGCGAGAAGCATCTTGCAGAGGCTAACCAAAGAAGCTTAGTGAAGTTTGATTTGATAGAGTTTTTGTTCATGATTGAAATTAATTTTTCTTTAAGTCAAGGTTCTACTTGGGTATTGGATAACTGACTTTGGTTATCATAAATATAGATTTATGAAGGACCAAGGTAAGTAGAAAGTTAAACAAAGATAAGAAATCCTATGTGAGGAAAATGAAGCAAAAGGTCATTGATTAGCCATAGAAACTTATAGTTTAGCAATGCCTCACAGCAAATCTATTAAGTCAATAAGTTGTTATTGTATTCCGATTCTTGTTAAAATATTATTTCCATTTTATTGTTGGACAATGAAATCTTTGGTATTATAATTAAGAACAATTGTTGTTTTATTTATAATAATAATGTTTTGTATAGGACTGGAATATTACTTAATAAATTTTGTATACTGACTTACATGAAAATAATTTTGCATATTGAACAAATTAGTATAAGAAAAGGAGATGATCATTCAAAGAGTTGAATGTATGTATTTGTTGAAATACAAGTGTGAATTATATGAAAGGTTCAAAGAATTTAGAAGTGAAACAAATTGGCAAAGTATTAAGATTCTTTGATTAGATCAAGGAATAAATACTTGTGCAATAAGTTTCTAGATCATCTCAAATGGTTTTCTCATAATGGACGCCTCCTGATACACAATAATTGATTGATGTATCTGAATGAAAAATCGTACCTTGTTGGACATGGTACGGTCCATAATGATTTTACCGACATTCAAAGATCCTTACAGGTCATGTCCTAGAAATGGTCGCATATCTACGTAAAATGGTAACCTCAAAATCCAAATTTCAAGACTCCATAAAAGTTATGGACGAGGAAGATTCCTAATCTTAAGTATGTTAAGATAAAGGGGTTGTCCAACTTATGTGAAAAGGTTTCGAAGGATAAGCTTGGGACAAGATTTGACATGTACAAATTTGTGGGACATCCTAAAGTAAGTTTAGGGTATATGTTCTATAATTCTACTTAGCAAAAGGTGTTTGTTACGAAACACGCTGCCTTCTAAGATAAAGGTGTTTATCATTAAAAGGGCTAGTGGGAGGATAATAGATCTTGAAGATTTCAAGAACCACAAAACACTATAAGTCAAATAAGAGGAACCTATAGATGTAACTATTGTACCACAAACCGAATCGTAAATCGGAATAAGCAGAAGATACACAGGAGGTATGGATTCATCATAAATGATGATGATGAGGTACACATCACAGAAGATGATGATCCAGTTACATACGATGAGGTAGGTGTTGTAGACACTCAGAGAAATGGATTGAAGCAAGTTTCTCAAATATGGAACATTCGTTTTGATAAGGCAATCAAAAGAGTTTGATTTTATCAAAAATAAGAATGAACATAGTGTGTACAAAAGGGTCAGTGGGAGTATCGTGAAATTTCTAGTATTATATGTTGATATACTACGGATGAGGAATAACATACCAATGATACAATCAGTAAAGATAAAGTTGTCTAAACATTCCTCCACGAATGATTTGGGAAGGGTATCTTAATTGGGGATAAAATCTATATAGATAGATTTAAAAGAATGCTCAACTTAACCCAAGGAACGTATATTCATTTGATGCTAAAGTCGTTTAGCATGGCAAGCTCCAAGAGATGTTTCATGTTGATGAGCCATGGAGTGTATCTCTCTTAATAGTCCCCACAAACTATTAAAAGAAGAGAGATCGCATGAGTGACAATCATGTATGCAATGAAATATACGAGACCTGATGTTGATCAGTCATATTATGGAGAAGTTTACTACGAGTCGAGTGAAAACATCTTAAAGTGCTTAACCCAAGACTAAGGATGTGATCATATTCATGGTGGGTCTAAATTAAAACTAGAGAGCTTAACAGACTCAAGTTTTTCGAGATGGACCAAGATGACGAGAAAATCCACTTTAAGGTAAAGCGTTATCTTCAAGAGTGGTGCGTTGAATCGAAAGGTTCCAAACAAAGAAAGAGTTCTTTGGTTTAGTGATAAAGACAAAGTATATAGCTATAAATGAAGTCGCAAGTTGATTGTTTGGATTAAAAGTTCATTCTGAGAACTAGGAATAGTTCCTAACTCTCATCTTGGATCTAAACATGTGTTGTGGCACTTTCATTTGATTATTAGAATCATTAAAAGATGGAAAATCACTATAGAGATAGTGGACTCTCAAGAACAACATTACATATCCATTAACTAAAGCTTATCCAACAATACAGGATAATCGTCACTTAGAAGAAGAAGAGTATAAGATACCATGACGATTGGCTTTAGTGCAAGTGGGAGATTGAAAGTAGTATGCACACAAGCCAATCATGTTTGATGATAAAGCATATACTTTGTAACAATCTTATTCATTTATTAATAAAAAGTATTAATTTATTAAAGGCTTTTAATTATCTACATGATCTTTGTTTTATAATATGTGATAAACCCATAGTTTTAAGCAATGCTTTTAGAATAATGATGATGATCATTCTAATGAGATCTAAATTCTTAGAAAGCTTAAAACTAAAATAGTTCCCAATCGTTGGATTACTAAATTGGGGATTAGTGAATCCAGGATAGATTGGTACATACGTTGCTTGCTTTCATTGGATGAGGATGATTGATCTCATAATCATTTGTGTGGAGACACTAAAGCAAGTATATAGGTGCTTATTAGAGAATAAGTTCATCGAACATTGGCTCGCTAAGGAATACCTAATGGAGTTTTACTTGTCTCGTCAATAGGAATTCTGTAGTGATAGTAAAGACAAGTAATCCTTGGACTTGAGATCATCATAAGATCTTGTGTGTATGATGAGTTATACTTTGACTTATTCTTAAGACCCTTAGGGTACATCAAAGGGTATGCTTGGGTATAATAAGTTGTACATGGAGATAATGTATGATCAATAAAGAATCTACCACTTCTAATAAAAGAAGAGAAATGTCTATGTGATTCGATAAATGACAACCCAGTGAGTCCTTGGGTAAGCGCGTAATGAAATTAGAAAGGAGTTTCTAATTTGCATTATTTAGTGTGTGTGCATTTAAGGATCGAAATACATATAATTAAATAAAATAAGACTTGACAGTAATTCCATGCCTTATATTTAATTGGGACATTGTATGGTGGAAGGATTGAATTGCTGACGGTAACTATTTACTCAAAGGTTCTTTTATGATTAATGTTGAAATCTATATTATCCGGAAAGTCGTTGATCGCTAGGGAGGCTTATCCCTATTGTAGAATAAATATTATTTATTTAAATAAATAAATTATTTAATTTATTTATTTAAATAAGATTAGAATTATTCTAATTGATTTATTCACAAGGTTTAATATGGAGAACCTAAAGGGTCACACCATAAAAGGAAGAATAATTATTTAAGAAGTTAATGGCATAATCGTAATAATATGTTATGTATATTTAATTTAATCTATGGTGATAGAATAAATTAAATAGCTTAATATTTATTATTTAATATTTTAAAATATTAAATATAAATTAATAAGAGGAGTCTTATTAATATTATTACAATTATTATTATATTAATTTCTAAAAGAGTTTAGGAATTAATTTAATATAAGTACTCTCATTTATTCCTAATTGGATTAGGAAGGAAAATTAGTTAAATGAGTTTAATTAATTAAAAGAATTTAATTAATTAAATAAAACCCAATTCCTTAATTGTTATGGTGGGTTGCCCACATCTATAAATAAGAGGAGTCTTATTATGGGTGGGGTGGGGTTGACTTTCACAACTACGTAATAATTCTAATTTGTTGGAGAGTGCGCCCTTTCTATAGAGATAAAAAACTAGGGTTGAGCCAATACCCTTCTTCAATTCTTATTCTTCCTGGTGGATCACCTCAGAGGCAAAAAACACTGGGTGGCTAACGTTGATCAAAGGAAGGAACCAAACCCGGTGGATTCAAGTTGACGCGAAAAGGATTCGAGGTGAACTTGTACGAGGAAGCTCGGATCTTCGCGGTATGTTTGTTCTTCATATCTTTTCGCTTAATTAATAATAATGTGCATAAAGGGTGATCCGTATATGGTTTGTAAAATTTTAAACTCGATTTTTACACGCTTCCGCATTATTTTGCAATTTGATTGCGCACATGAATATTACAAACCTAACAGTGGTATCAGAGCCAAACCTTTATGCGAATTATTAATTGTTCAGATTTGATATGCCATTAACTTCTTAAATAATTATGCATGAGTATTGTGATATAGATAAATAATATTCTATCTTTTATTTCATATATATATAGTTAGCAGAATCATATGTGTATATATATATATATATATAGATTATATGAGTGACCAATTAAAATATATATTTTACTATCTGCTTGCAATCTCTGCTTAGAAGAAGATATGTCTATATATATGATCAACCTTACTTTTCCTTTTATACAAGAATAGAAGGAAACAACGGTAATATTATGAAAGAAACGGAATTATTATTATTATTATTATTATTATTATTATTATTATTATTATTATTATCTCAACATTTGCAAACCAGATTATATTTGTTTAGAAATGGAATCCATATTCCCTGTCTTGGGAAAAGATCTGGTCGGAGCCGGAGGAGAGAGCAGAGTGGTCTTCGTCGATGCAAGTTAGTTTCACATGCCACAGTTTATTTTCAACACAAGGCTGGTAACCCTTAACAAATTCCACTATTCATATTTTCATTTCTAGGCAATGCATAATAAGCATGTCGACATCCAAACGGTACCTTACATTTCAGGTGATATTGATTATTATGGATGATTTAAAGAGTTTTTTGGTATGCCATGCCATATCAGTGATGTTTTTTTTAAATTTTATCCTGATGACATAATTAGAATAGTGATGAGATTTTTGCTATTCTAGAATTAATGAGTCGTGGAATATAATGTAATTTGGTAGGAATGTGTGGGCTTTTATTATGATGTCTAAGGGTTGGTTTAGTAACTAGCACTATAACCATTCCATTTTCAAGAAGTGTGGGTTTGAGACTCATCCTCTTGGCCAGTGAACCTTTTTAAATGTTGTTCTTATTTATAGCATTGTGCTAGTCATCAAAAGATGAAACTGATCACTTGGGGTTTCGCAGAAAACTTTGTTGGTTGGTTAGAGGAAATGTCAAATTACTTAAAGTAGATTGTGACGTGTTTGACAATGGTAATCTCTATTTTTTGATAGAGATTTTTGGCTTTATGTTCTTTAATCTACGTTTAGTGACTCTTTATTGGTGGGCTAAACTGAGAACAAAGTTCAAACTTTTAATTCCCAATATGAATAGTCAAGTTTGAATACTTGTGTGTATAATGTGTATATAAAGTTACCTGTTGGTGAAAACTGTAAAAACAAATTTTGAGCTTTGGGAAAATCATTTACCTAACTTGAAATACTACACCAAAAATGGCCTCTAGCGAAGGAAATTTTGTGAAGGAATTTATTCCTTCACATGATGAAATTATTTAGCGGTTTAATGTTGAAGAAAAAAAGTATGGTGATAATATAGTTATTAATGAAAGAAACATCCTTCACAATTTATATTTTTTCCTTCGCAAAATTGGGGCGATAGAAAGATTTTTGGAGCCAATTTATGATGAAAATTTGCGAGGAAAAAATCTATTTAGTGAAAAAATTATTACTCACTATATTATCATTATTCAGAAGTTTTTTGCGAGGGATAAAATCAGTCGTTGTTTTGTTCTAAATAATTTTTTAAACTTAATTGTGGTGAATATAAATTATAATATAAATATATTAAATTTTTTTATAGTAATAAATTTACTTATAATAATTACACTTTTTAAGTAACTTACAATATTACTTATAAAAGAATTATTTTTTAAAAAAAAAATGTTATCCAACTTTTTTTTTGGAACAGATGAGTATTCATGTGTGTGTGGAACAAAGCGTCTTTAGTGTTCTTCAGTTGGTGGGAGCGTGGGTGCGTGATTGATCTGGAGAGGAAAGCAAGATATCAATTGGGTCTCTTCCTTACTCAAAATTGCATGGTTGTAGATGCTAGCTAGGTTTTTCTCTACTAATTTGGGTTTCCTTGTCTTCTTTGGCCATTGTTTAGCCCCAAATTTTGTCGCGCGAGATCGATAATTGATTGTGTGAATAATGTTTCCTACGGCTAAAGGGATTAATCCCAAAAAAATTCTCTCAACTTCATCTTCGTATCAAAAGATCTGTTCTCTCTGTCCCAATTGCAAAAGCCCTAACTGCGAAGAGCCAAAGACCCGTCAATGCAATTTGTTCGAAGGTAATTTTTTTTCAACAACTTTGTTTCTCCATATTCCATTACTTGCTGAAATGATTTTCTTCTTCATCTTCATCGGTACGCCACTTCGCTATCTCCCATCATTTTTTTCTGCAACAAATTAGTCGTACACTGAGGTATCAATGGTATGTATGATTATATCTATCCGTTAAACCCTTAGTTAATTTATTTTTATTTTTGCTTTTAATTGTTTATAAATTTTTGATACTCTTAGAACTAATTTGATTGTTCTTTGCGACCGTTTAATTCTTAACGTGATATGCGTAATTAGCAGAAGTAGCTGATTCGATTGTATTTTGCTAGCTATTGTCTTTTGACCTAGGTATGAATTGATAGTGACATTCCTATGAAGATTTGCTCCAATTGAGAAATCAAATAAAATATTAAATATAATTATTATTTTCAAGTTGTCACCCACTTTCAAAGTCGTCCCTAAAGTTCAATTTTTGTCAGTTAGGTCCTTAAAGTGGCATTTTGTTGGCGTTTCTGTTCCTTCAGTTCAATTTGACCTCAACTCGACCCATTTTTACCAATTTTGACCCAAACTGACCCAGCCCAAATTTTTTATATTTTAAATTATAAAATATTTTGTAAAATAAGTTTAAAATAATAATTATATTTAACATTTAAAATACATATTTAATATTTTAAAATAAATTATTATTTTTAAAATAATAATTATTTTAATATATTAAAATAAAATAAATATTTTAAAAATAGTTATTTTTAATATTTAAAAATAAAATATTAGTTTTTAAAAAAATAAATAATTATTATATATATATTTAAAAATAAAATATTTTTAAAATAATTATTATTGTTAATATTTTAAAATAAAATATTTTTTAAAATAATAATTATATTTAATATTTTAAAATAAAATATTTTTTTAAAATAATTTGAAAATAATAATTATATTTAATATATTAAAATAATATTTACTTTTTATAGTTAAAATAAAATATTATTTTTAAAGTTATAAAGATTGTTATTATTTTAAGGAAAAAATACTAGAAACTTTTATTTTATCCAAAATGAGTAAAGTTTCATAAAATATAAATTCAAAAAATTACATAAGAAAATAAAGTATAATTTTTCATTTTTATGTATAAATTATTTTCAAAAAAAGTTAATATCTTTACCATTATTATACGTATTCTTAATATTAGAATTTTAAAAACAAAACTAAAAATATAAATTAAAATACAAAATATAGTAAAAGATAAATAACAAATTGATTCAATATTTTTAAATAAATAAATAAATATTTTTAAAATAATGATTATTTTAGGAAAAAAATTAGAATTTTTTTAGAAATAATTAAGAACTTTAGGGATTCAATCTTAATTATTTCTTAAAATTAAGATTGAATATATATTTTATGAAACTTTACTCATTTTTGAAAAAAAATAAAAGTTTCTAATATTTTTCCGTAGAATAATAATTATCTTTATAACTTTTTAAAATAATTTTTATTTTAAATATAAAATTACATATTATTTTAAAATATTAAATATAATTATTATTTAATTTTTTTAAAATATTAAAATAATTATTTAAAAATTATTTGAAAAATATAATTTTTAAATATTAAATATAATTATTGTTTTTTGAAAAAAAACTAATTTTTTAATATTAAAATAATTATTATTTTAAAAATAATAATTTAGTTTAAAATATTAAATATAATTTTTTAAAATGTTAAATATAATTATTATTTCAAACTTATTTTAAAAATAATATTATATTTTAAAATATTAAAATTTTGGGTTATATCAAACTGGGTCGGGTATGGTCAAAATGGGTCGGGTTGAGATCAAATTGGGCTGAAGGAACGAAAACGCTAACAAAATTTCACTTTAAGGACCTAACTGACGAAAATTGAACTTTATGGACGATTTTGATAGTGGGTGGCAACTTGGAGGGACATTAGTGTCATTCAGCCCACAATTATTGCTCATACACTAGAACAATTTTACACCTCCATTGTTGATGTTTTTGGCTTCTATTGATTCTAACAATGGAACTATTCTCCAGCGGTCCAAACCGTCAATCTTTTGGTGTGTTCACTGTTTGTTCATTGTGCATGTTTGTAGCTCGTTGTTTGGTGATTTGGTGGGCGGCCAGATTTTGCCGTTAACAACATAGAATCGATGGCATCCAAGCGTCACACTATGAGATATTATTTCACATATAGGGTTCTATAAATTATTCTTTATCATCTAAATGACTCTTATTTGTAAAATTTGCAAACTTTAAGAATATATTTTTCTTCCACATTTATCCCTATTGTTAACGCCAAGTTTCGCCGACGCATCCAATCACCAAATCCACACTCTGAATCCTGCACAATAACAGATCACACGCGAAACTTGATGGCTTGTGCCGCCGGGGGATAGCTCCGGTGTGAGAATAAGTACATGTCGTTCACAAGGTTTAACAATGGAGGCTTAAGTGTTTAGTGCTCAAAGATGTATTACCTGTTAATTGTAGTCAAGCCTTGTATTTATAGCCATTCTCACTTCCGTAGAATCCCTCTCCGAGTTGGACTAGGACTCCTAAATATAGTAGTTACCTATATTTGGGTCTAACACAATCTCCATAAAAGGTGTAAGTAGAATCCAATTCCAATACTACCTTTGGAGTTACTTTATTTGAATATGATTAGAACTAGAGTCCTTAACCACGTAAACCCCTTATAACTCCAGACTCTGCACATGGGTTGCACCACTGTACATGCCCAATCCCACCAAGCTTATATACGTTGGTCTGGGCTTCGGCCCAAGGAGCTCGAAAGCCCGACCCCGAACACCAATACCGAAACAGAACCCCGACCTGAACTTCGGCCCAAAGGACTTAAAGGCTCGACCCTGAACTCCATATACCAAAATAGGGTTCCGGTCCAAAGGACTCGGATATTCGGACCCGAAACTCTCCAACATCTCCGAGGGTTTCGGCCCACATGGAGGTCGGTAAAAACGCTCCCGAACACCTATATATAATGAAGGTTTAGTTTAGTGATGATGTGTTAGTGAAATCATATCGTAAATTGAGGATATTATGACATTTTATATTATTATTAATAAAAAGAGTACTCTTTTGATAGAACAATTTTTTTTTTTGCAAATGGGACTATTGTAAAACGAAAGAGTAAAAAGTTTAGAATGTGCAACAGGAATTAAAATTATTAGTGAATTGAAATGTGCGCTAAAATTTAAATTAGCAAAATAAAAATAAAAATGTGAACTAAAAGCATAAAAAGAGTTAGTTTCACATAATCTGTAAGCACGTGGATCGTTTAAATTTTTGAAATTGATATGGGTACAGGACACGTTATATAAGTTAAAACTAGGTACGATGGGTAGTTTTATACGAGTGTTTATAGTTAGAAATTCTCTTATAATTTAAATTCAATAAATCTAAATTTTATGAACAATTTTAGTTAAATTAAATAAGTTGATTGTTTTATAAATAATATAGTACAAATGTGATGTAGAGGATTCAATAGTAAATTAAAATATTAATATTTGTGTAACTATAAATAATATCATACAACAACAATAAAATAATATGTCAAAATTAGGGTATTGGTGAGTAAGAATACCACGATTAAGTACACAAATGCCAATATGCGATTAGCTGGGTTAATAAAAGTATTTTTTAAATATACGCAAGAAAGCGTTGAGAATCGTAGTAACTAGTAACCGTATTATTTTATTTTATTTTTATCCGGATTTTTTTTTATTAAAACCAAAATTAGCAAATCCAAAAGATTCGGACGAATCCAGTATAATACAAGCCACAAATCCAACATTCAAGGAGAAAACCTTATAAAAAAAACAAGAAAAGGTAGCTTACCTTTAGGTCTCGAGCATTAAAATTATGTTCAAACCTGCTCAGTGCTAAATACTGTCATAATCTTAAAAACAAAATTAATGTTAAAATTAGGAAACAAAAGTAGGAGAATTCAATTTACAAGTCAAAACCTCTTAAACACTAGTATTATACTATCCATTGTCATTTTATACTAATTTTCAACAAATTTATTCTCTATATAAATACCATCTTCTCTAATCATTATTTCATATCAAACACTAATTCATTCATCAACTTTCAAAAATCACAAAGTTTTTTCTTCTCCTCTTTAAAATGGCATTGATCATTTTCCTTGTTTTTTCTCTCTTTCTCCATGGAGCTCTTGGTAACCCCACTACACTTTTTTCCTCTAGTTTTATACTCCCTCTTTCCCAAAGTATATGATTAAGTTTACTTTTCAAAGTCAATTTAAGATATTTTCAATTTCAAATTTGACGTGATTCATTTAACTTTTGATCATCACTAAGTTCTATTTTACTTTGTAGGTGAGATTGTATGCGACGAATTGCCTACAGAGATGTGCTCTTTTTCTATCGCGTCTTCTGGGAAGCGATGCTTGCTAGAGACATACGCCACGAATGATGGAAACATGAAATTCCAGTGTAAAACCTCAGAGGTGGTTGTGAAAAATATGGCTGAATGGATTGAGAGTGATAAGTGTGTGAGTTCATGTGGGGTTGACAGGAAGTCTGTTGGGATTTCCTCTGATTTCCTAATGGAGCCTCATTTCACTGCCAAGCTTTGCTCATCAGTCTGCTACCAAAACTGTCCCAATATTGTAGACCTCTACTACCAATTAGCTTCAGGAGAAGGTACGTAGGAGTAACATTTTATTTTCTTATAAGTGTTCAACTTTTTCTAATGAGTATACATTTTCATGTCCATAGGAGTGTTTTTGCCAGATTTGTGCAAGGTACAAAAAACCATGCCCAGACGTGCAATGAGTCAGCTTCTAAGTTCTGGTGCAGCTTCTGGTTCAATTTCTGTTGCAGCTGCTGGTCCAATCTCCGCAGCAGAAGGTCCAAGCTCTAGCTCTTTTGCTAGTGCTCCAGCTTTCATGTAATCAAGCCTTCTTGTTATGTTTCTTCTGTAATATTATAAGAGAAATTTAATATGTAACAGAGTATTGTCTATTATTATTGTATATAAATATGAAACATGTCATGTAAAAAAGTTTGATGAAACATGTTATACACAATGAATTTAATTAGAAGAAGAATCTTTATCTTAGTAAAGCTATTGAATGACATATATGTTTGTTAACGCCAAGATCTTTTGTCACGTCCCAATCACGTAAAACGTCCTGATCCTGCAACGTAAACACAATAAACACCACAAGCTTGACGGCGGTTCCGTCACGGGGATAGCTTCAGCGTGAGAGTCAAGATATATGAGTTCACAAGGTTTATCAAAAACGGAGCTTATATCGCTTAAGTGTATAGAGATAAAGAGAAAATAATAATTCTCTGTGTGTATGTGATTTTGAATGATGAAGTGTATGAGAACGTACCTCTTGGTGAAGACTTCCTTGCTAAGTTATACCCTCCTCGCTCAATTATCGTACACCCACTACTACTCCGACACACCCCCTTTACCCGATGGGTCCCGCCGAATCGCATGTAGTTTATCCACCGCTGATCATCCTTTATTACCACCAAATCGATTATGATCCCATCCACATTAATGCATGGCAGGTTCTTTAGTCAACCGACATGCTTTTTCATCATTACAAGTCAAAGATGTAGATATTAAAATGTCTAAAGGATTGATCCAATTGATTCCTAATCCGCCTTATAAGTTTGAAATGAAAATAATATGATGATTGGGCTTAATGACTTTCATAATTCAATAATAAAGGCCCAATAGAATAAAAAGAATAAGCCCAATACACTTACCAAAGAGATAAAATATCACGCACCCAACATCGCTTCTCTAGCTTTTTTTGTTGAATGTAATGTTTAATAGAAAACTATAAACAATCCATGATATTTTCTTGAGAATCAATAAATAACAAGATGTAATTAAAAACGCACTCCATTTATCGCTCACGAAATGAAATGAAAGGAATTTAAGGGCCCAATTCAGAAAGACTCTATCCATTAAATACCCGGACCCGAAACCGGACGCTTCCCATTCAAATTCCAAATTATTACTAGCATTTAATGCACTGTCTTGAACACCGTAAATCACAAGATAAAGGATAACTTTACCAAATTTGTGCGCTTTTTACTGTTCATTTGAAATTGAGCGCCTTCTAAACTTTCTCGATCTCTCTCTCTCTGCAAATCGTCACAAATGGTTTCCCACAACCTGAACAGCGAGTTCCCCATACTTGTAACACCCATCACCGTGGTTCCACCAAACCCTAATCTTCATGAGGGACTTCAAGTACGAATCCTAAAACAGAAACCCAAAAAACCCCTCAGAATACTATAGAGTACGGAGGCGATTCTCGCATGCCAACACTCCTTCTATCATAACCGGTCGAACTAAAGAGGGTTCGAACTCGGTTCCACATTAGGATACCCATGCGGTTGTGGTACCCTGCTCGGTGAGAAGATGTATCAACGGCTGAAGGATGGACTACCGGTAGTCGGTGACCTTTTCTTGGAGAAGGGGTTCGTTTCCCTTCACGTCTTTATAGTGACCCTCTTTGGGGTTTTTGGGTGTGGGATTTTCACAACCTGGTGCCAAACTCCTACATCCACATTTCGCCTTCGTGGCCTTCTTCATCATGAATTGGGCGTCGAGCCCTCCACGGACTTTCTTCTTCTTTGTATACAAGATAGTACAATCCAGGAGAAGGGTTCAAGGCCCTCAAACAAACATTCTCAAAGTGCGGAGAAAATTTGATAGACGTTCATTTGGTGAAACCCCTTCGAGCAATAGGGGATGGCACGAGAAATGGTTCTTCGTCAAAGGCCCCGAGATCTCTTCTTTCTGAAACTGGTAATCGGCGAAAAAATATCTGGCGACTTTGGAGATGTTTAAGAAGAGCGGGAAGTGGAAATGATGGAGCTATTTGACAACTTCCAGAAGGAAGAGTGGAAATACGGACTCTCTCGAAGCAAGCATGGTTATATGACCATAAGTGTAAGTACCGACTTATTTCATATATATATATTTTTGAAAATATTCCATAATATATAATTATAACATAGAATTGTTTGATTTATGCGTTATCTTTGATCGATAGAACTCTTTAGAAATAAAGGAGTTCGAAGATTTTTTGTCTGGGAAGTCTTCGGAAACAATTGAGGTTATACCAACTGAAGTTACCCCCGAAGTAGATCCAACACCAGAAATTCATACGGATGAATTTCAAACAGAAGAAAAAGCAGGTCAAGAGGTTCTCATACCGGAAGAGACCCTTCATCCTCGACAAAAAGAGGAGAGCTACAGAAAACCTGTGTCACCTCTCTTGTAACTCCTCCCGAACCCACACCGAAAATGTAACCAACCTCCAAAACCATTCCTCGATCAGGCGGCTTACTTGATCGTCCTGATCGAAGGAGTATACTTAGGATCAAAATTAAAAAAAAATAACCCCTTTAAGCTGCCAAGAAGAGCTCGGGGTTCCTCGGTCTTCATTATTCCACCCTTTGTGCCTCAGAAATACAGATCAAGAGGACGGTGACTGACGGGCGAAGGATTCCGACGCTATCCGGAAGAGGAAACGTACTCTCGATAGCCATCCAAGTTCAGATCCGCTTCAACACCCAAAGAACCCACTTCAAACAAATCTCCCGTAACTGAAACTATTCACGCAGATCCTACACCTCCCTTAACAAACCCACTCTATCTCCACGAAAGGTCGAGACCTCTCCCGAACTACCTGGTCCTTCAGTCAAAGTTATCATGCCGAGGTCAGGATCTCAAACCACTGTGGCCGGAGTTCAACGCCAACTTTCCTTTGACCTCTTTGAGCTTTCGTTTCGGCACTAATCGACGACCACCGGTTCAGTGATCATACGGACGGAAATCTTCTCGACGAGGGGATGAGTTATTTGGCCAAGGTAAATAATAATAACTTCTTCCTCTACATCTCTATTTTCCTTCGAGCATTTTATACGTTTAACTTGAATATTTTGAAAATATGCAGGCTAATGCTGTCTTCGGATGACTGCGTCCGAGACACATAAATGGAGAGGCCGAGGAAGATTTCATGCGACAAGAGATAAATATCTTTGAAATCGACCTTGACCGAGAAAGAGCCGATCGTGAAGATGCTTTTCATACCATCAACGGTCTTCGGATAGAATTGGATCGGGCTAAGATGGATTTGAAGACATCTGATGACGAATTAAGGACCACGAGGGATGGGTTGGTGCGCGTCGAAGCCGACCAACAAAATCGACCAACACGAATCTTTGGTTTGGTTGAAGAGAACTTACTCCTGAAGGTGAAAAATGAGGAGTTTTCTTCAGCCAATCGAAGCTTAGTCTTACAACTTGGTGAAGCTGAGACGAGGATTCAAGATGAAGCCCGAAGGCATAAGGCTAAGCGTCACAAGCTCCGCCATAAAATAAAGGACCTTGAGGGACGAGGCCCTGTTTTGACTGAAGAGCTCCGGAAGCAGATTCAGGCAGAGTACAGGGACTCGGATGAACTTAATGTTGAGATCATGAAGGTTTATTCGGAGGATATGAGGAATTTGTCGGAACGAGGAAAAGAAAAACTATCGGTGCTTTCAATTTGGACTCTAAGATTGCTTTCAATTAGATGATGAAGGCGATGCCTGAATATCTATCATGTTTTTGGTTCTATGTAAATATTTAACTACTTTAAACTTTTCATGTTCATGTAATTAATTTATAATTGACTTAAATGAAATGAACATTTTATGCTTATTGATAAATCTTTAACTGTCTTGATTATGACTTCTGTTCCGATCAGTTTCTTGTCAATAATTTAGTATCAATAAGCTGAACTATTGAATTAGATATGGCATATAACAGTTAACTCATGCAATGAAGTGAATTGAATTTTACGGACAGGATTTAACTTAACTGAACTAAATAAACTGAACTCAACACTTAAACAAAATAAATAACTTATACTTATCGGTACCGAAGAGTGAGATCAGTCATATGTGAAGTAAATTTGGACGACAAATAGATAAGAACCAAGATATAAGGATTAATAGTGACCATTGACTTACCACCCTGATAAGATCAATATAGGACCAAAAGGACCTGGGGCTACCATCGAATGGCCAGCGAGCCCTACCATACCTCCTTACACCATAGTGACCATCTGGACAAGGATCCGGTGACCATCGACTTACCATTTCGATAAGATCAATATAGGACCAAAAGAACTGGGCTACCATCGAATGGCCAGCGAGTCCTACCATACCTCCTTACACCATAGTGACCATCGGACAAATAGGACCAGTGACCATTGACTTACCACCCTGATAAGATCAATATAGGACCAAAAGGACCTGGGGCTACCATCGAATGGCCAGCGAGTCCTACCATACCTCCTTACACCATAGTGACCATCGGACAAATAGGACCAGTGATAAATTGTGGAAAAGTGATCTTTTATTAATATCAAACAATTGTATGCGGACTTCGATAAATGAGTGACTTAATCTTTATTGAAAATACTTCCGAAGCCTGCCAGCATGCCAAGTATTCTTGATCTCGGAACCATCGAGTGCCTTTAATCGATAAGTACCTGGCTTTGGTACTTCGATCACTTCATATGGCCCTTCCCAATTTGTCATTAGCTTTCCCGTGTTTTGAGGTGTAGAAGCTTCGGCTTCTCTAAGAACGAAGTCTCCCACTTCGAATCTACGAAGTTTGACGCCCTTGTTATAATGTTTGGCCACCCTTCGTTGATAAGTACCAATTTGATTAAAGCTTCATCTCGACTTCGCTCTACAGTCCAAGTTAGCCTTCACCCTTCATCGTTGTAGATTTCTTTGAATCGATTTTACCGGAGACTTGGAGATCCGATTTGATTGGGACTAAGGCATTAGTACCATAGGCCAATCCGGAAGGGCGAATCTCCGTAGTAGTCCTTGGTGTGGTTCTAAGATGCCCACAAAGACGCTCAATGATTCTTTCCGCCATCTCCCCTTAGCTTCATCCAATCCACGCTTGATTCCGATTCAAAGCAGTCATTCCCGTTGGTTACTTCAACTTGCCCATTCGATTGTGGATGAGCCACGAAGTCTTCTCATCTTTGAATCCCCAAATCGTTCAAAAATTCTTCAAATTTTGAACCCCAATCTGGCGTCCATTGTCCGATATCAATACCTTAGGGATCCCGGCGAAACACCACTGCACTCCTTTATAAACTTTAAGCACTCTGCTTACATTATCGATCAACCGGTTTCGCCTCTACCCACTTAGTCATATAATCAATAAGCAACTATGACTTAAGCTAACTCGACCTTTAGCTTTTAGGTAACTGGTCCCAATATATCCACCCCCTGCATAAATAAAGGTATAGGAGATAGAATCGAGTATAACTCTTCCGGTGGTCGATGTGGGACCGGACTATCGAAATGGCATTTTCGCATTTCTTGGACGTACTCAGAAGCTTCTTTGAAAATTATTTACCAATAGTAACCTTGTCGAAGTACTTTATGCGCCAAAGACTTGGCGTACCATATGATCACCGTAAATCCTTCATGAACTTCCCAAGAGCATACCGGCCGGACGAACCAAACATTTCAATAATGGTGAGGAAAATGCCAATCGATAGAGATCCCCGTCAATAAGACTAAAATTAGTACTTTTGTACTTGATCTTCTTTCACAAAGATTCGATCCAAGGAAGGACGCCATCTCGCCAAATACTCAATGTAGGGGTCATCCAACGGTTTGTTAGTTCGATGCACATTTTGCTTTCGGTCAAACACTTTGCCGTAAAATTTCCAAATACACCGATCCATGAAAAGACATCTGCATGATAGTGGGCGATTTCGACAATGCATCGGCGAGAGAATTGTCGTCAGCGCCTATACCTCAAACTCGCATGCGCTTTAAAAAATTGAAGTTGGTTTCTTAATTCCGCGGATATTTGATCATTCGGGTCCCACGAGCTTCATAATCTCCCGGCAACCGCTTAACGACCAACCGAGAATCACTATAGATAATCAATGTTGGACTTTGAGACTCTTCGCTAATCGGGACACCGCTAACACCGCTTCAGATTTCAAATTTCATTATTCGTTGCTTTAAACCTCGAATCGATGGCTCTTTGGACTTGAATCCTCCGGACTTATTAAAATAATTCTGCCCACTAACATCGCCATCGTAGAGGATCCATCTGCATACAACGCCCACGCTTTTCTCGACCTGCTTTGAAGAACGGCCATCGCCGATCGAAGATTCAACTTCAGGTAACTCAAGATTCGCTTGGTGAACGAGCATTCTACCATAAAGTCGCAAGGGCTTCGCCTTTAATGGCGATTCGGGATGATACTCGATAAAAAGCGGGATAACTCCATAGTCCATGCCGCTAGTCTACCCGAGACCTCCGCTTGCCCATCACCTTCTTCAATGGTCGATTCGTAGTAGGCGACCGTGAGTCGACTTGAAAATATCGCCAGAAGCTTTTCCGGCAATTATTAAAGCAAAGGCAAATTTCTCAATGTTTGGATACCGGTTTCAAAGATCTCGTAGGACGGGTCGACGTAATAGACCGGATCTTCGCTTCCAATCGATCTCCGAACCAAAAGCGCTCCAATTGCTAAGGAACTTGCATGAAGGTACAAATATAAAGTCTCTCATTGGGACAAAGCTTTACTAATAAAGGAGCCAAGATGATATCGTCTTTATACCTTGGAAAGCGTCTTCACACTCGGAAGTCCACCTGAACGTCTTCGCATTCTTTGGTCCCTTCAATGTGTCAAAGAAAGGAAGACATCTCTCTGCAGTTGGCGACAAACCTCCTTAAAGCCGCAATCCTACCAGTCAGACGCTGAATGTCCTTGAATGACTGAGGAGTCTTCATGTCGAGGATGGCTTGGATCTTCTCTGGATTGGCCTCGATGCCCCTTTGACTGACCAGATAACCCAGAAACTTTCCAGCACCAAGGCCGAAAGTACATTTGGTCGGGTTAAGTCTCAGTTGACGATAACGAATAGTTTGAAAGCACTCCTCTAGATCGTCCAAATGTTTCTGAATTTGCATACTCTTCACGATCATGTCATCTACATAAACCTCCATGTTCCTCCCCAGCTGTCTATCGAATATGAAGTTCATCATCCTTTGGTAGGTAGCTCCAGCATTAATGAGGCCAAAAGTTATTTTTTTGTATGCATACACCGAACGGTGTGTAATGAATGCTGTTTTTGGAATGTCTTCTTTGCACATGGATATTTGATGATAACCTGAAAAAGCATCCATAAAACTTAGTAGTGCATACCCCGAAGTGGCATCGATTAGCTGATCGATATGGGGCAGAGGATAAAAATCCTTCGGACAGGCCTTGTTAAGGTCGGTGTAGTCGATGCAAACTCGCCACTTTCCATTATGCTTCTGCACCAATACTACATTTGCTATCCACTCTGGGTAATCAATCTCGTAGATGAAGTCAGCAGCCAGTAATTTTGCAACCTCTTCATCGATGATCTTTTGACGTTCTGGAGCAAATATCCGCTTCTTTCGATTTAACCGGCTTTTTTCAAGGATCTATCTCCGATTTATTTCAAAGAACCTTCCGGCTAACTCCAGGCATGTCTTGTGGTTCCCATGCAAAAATATCGACATAGCATCGTAAGAGTTCCATAAGATTTGTCCGAAGAGGTTCTGGCAAACCCGAACCAATCCTCACTGTCTTGTCCGGCTTTCCGATGACCAACTCAATCTCCTCCGTCCCCCCAGCGGGGATCACCAACGGTTCTGAGCTGCTCTCGGTGAAGGGTTCGATTTCAATTGCCATCGTCTTTCTTTGTTTATCGACCCCATTAGGATGAAATGATGAGTTTCGATAACATCTCCTGCCAGGTCTAAATCACCCATCACCTCTCCTACTCCATGTGCTGTGGGGAATTTGATTTTGAAATGTGGGATGGAAGTTACAGCTTGAAGAGCAGTCAACGTAGGTCTTCCCAAAATGGCGCCGGAGGTAGAATCCACATGCACAACATAAAATTTACAAGTTATCTCCACTTGCTGAGGGGCCGTGCCGAAGATGACAGGGAGTTCAATAGTGCCCGCCACTTTGACTGGATCGTTGCCTAAACCATATAGAGGAGCCTCCTGTCCGACCTCCATTTTGTGCCCATCGAGATGCATTCTTTGATAAGCATGGGCATAAAGAATGTCCACCGAAGATCCGTTATCTATCGCGATGCGTTTCACATCCACCGAGCCCACTTCATACCGTGATCACCAATGCCCTTCATGCGGTTCAATGGGCTCAGAAGGATAATCCGCATCCAAGTAAATGAAATAACAGTTCTCAGGAAAGGCTGTCAATCTTGAGTAGCATCTCATTATCGACATAATCGAATCAAGATAAGACCTCCTCTTCTTCCCTACTAACTTCCCAGCAGACCCACCGTTATTACATCAACGACTTGCCTTGGCGGTGGTGTTGGAGCATTTTGAACAAAGTACTTGAACCGCTTGAGCTGCAGACGATTGATAACCTCGCTGATCTTCGCGGTCTTTCTCAACCACATATATGAATCAAAGAAGCCACTTTTAATCTTGCTTTCTACAAAATCCTTTAAATTACAACACTCATTAGTGTCATGACCAGCAGCTTGATGATAACCACAATATTTGCGAGGGTTGCCATGTCCCGTTTTGTAATTATCACGAGGTGGTTCAAAGAAAGGCTGGTTTCGGATCCGATCCAAAATTATCGACCTCTCTGTATTCAACTGGGTGTAAACCTTATTAACCTTCGGGGTAGGAACAGGTGTACGACTGCTGCCTTGTCGCCACGAGTTACTGTACTTCTTCGAACTACCTTCTACCCTTTGGTTGTATCCTCCCACTCTTCTCTGATCAACATCAGTCTTGGGAACCTCTACCTCCTTTAATTGGCTCAAAGAAGGATTCTTCAGACTGTTCATAGCCTCTTCTACAACAATATAGCCTCTCGCACTTGTCAAGGCCTCGCTAAGCTTTTGGATGGTGAAACATCAATTTCTTTACCAATTTCTCCGATTTAACTAGATCTAGCCCATTCTGGAACAATCCAACAAATTGAGATCATTAAGATCGGACACCGTCCAAACCGCCTCCCTAAACCTCTTTACATATCGCCTAAAGATTCATTGGTGAACTCACGGACTTGTCTTAAAGAGCCAGAAGCTTCCCTTCTTCTATTGCTTCCAAATCGGGCATGGAACTTATCACAAAGTTCGGTCCACGAGGAGATAGAATCGATGGTAAAGTCCCCATCCACCGTCCTCGGGCGCTTTTCTCAAAGTAGTGACAAAAGTGTGACATTTAGCAGCATCAGTAAAGTCATAGTAATCCATTAGTCGGTCAAACGCCTGACTATGGTCATAAGGATCTCCTGACCCATCATAGCTTTCCATGCGAGGTAACTTTTTGGTAGCATCTGCTTTCTCCCTGAGAATATCAGAGGAAAAAGGGGACGCCTTCTTACCAGAAGTATCCTTCACCTGTTGGACCTCAGCCAATTGTTTTCGGAGTTCTTTCAACTCTCTTACCGGAAAATCAATACCTTGGGTCAGGATGAGATCTCCTTCTCTGGGCGACATTAGGCTTTGGAATGGATCGACCCTTCCTCGCCGATCTCACCGCTTCTTGCGGGACTTTCGATTTACTAGGTCGTAAAATCTCATCCTCATGATGAGAATCGGTTGTGACAAGATTCTCCCTTCGGTTTTTCGCATAATTTCTCTCGACCGCTTCTTCGCTTTCATCGTCGCGATGAATTGATCCCACGACCGCGATTTGCCTTCTTCGAGGCCGAATATTCGCTTCTCGATCTCCTCCCATCAGAAGAATGATCCTCGGACACATGCATAGAATGTTCCGGCCTTACCTTCCGACGGGTACCTCCTTATGCCTACTCCGTCCTTGAATGAATACGGCTAGATGCTTCGCTCTCAACTCATTCACCAAGCATCCGTTTCGGCTATATCTTCCTTTGTTTTAACAGTAACCTCCAAAGCTTTATCCGCCGTCATTCGCCATCCTCGCCAACTTGGTAGCTCGGCCTTCTCGACCACTTCGATGATGAGTCCTGGCTCGTGAACCGCTACCCGCTTCTCGATTGGGATCACGCCCCTTATCG
Source organism: Panax quinquefolius (assembly GCA_020205615.1). NCBI lineage: Eukaryota > Viridiplantae > Streptophyta > Magnoliopsida > Apiales > Araliaceae > Panax > Panax quinquefolius. The sequence goes on along the minus strand of CM035164.1, from coordinate 105,932,236 downwards.
TTGAAAACTAACTTCCGTCTGCTCCACCATGGATCTTCTGGACGAAGTTCTTCCGAATCATGCTTAAGCCGTGCTCTCACGAGCACTTTTAGAAGGACCCAAGCGATCCTTTATGAAATACGAGGCGTTGATGAACTAATGTACCATCGCCGCCCTTCCTTAGGTACCATCTCTACTCCTCATCATCTTTCAAGCAAATTTAAACAATTGTGATTGAGAAAAGCCCTCCTTCTAGCGCCAATGTTAACGCTAAGATCTTTTGTCACGTCCCAATCACGTAAAACGCCCCGATCCCGCAACGTAAACACACAATAAACACCACAAGCTTCGACTACGGTTCCGTCGGGGATAGCTTCAAGGCGTGAGAGTCAAGATATGAGTTCACAAGGTTTATCAAAACGGAGGCTATATCGCTTAAAGTATATAGAGATAAAGAGAAAATAATAATTCTCTCGTGTGTATGTGATTCGAATGATGAAGTGTATGAGAACGCACTCTCTTGGTGAAGACTTCTTGCTAAGTTATACCCTCTCGCTCAATTATCTTTGCCACCCACTACTACTACCGACACACCCCTTTACCCGATGGGTCCCGCCGATCGCGCATGTGTTTATCCATCGCTTTTGATCATCGTTATTACCGCAATCGATAGATTATGATCCCATCCACATTAATGCATGGCGTGTTCTTTAGTCAATCGACATGCTTTTTCATCATTACAAGTCAAAGATTGTAGATATTAAAATGTCTAAAGGATTGATCCACCGATTTTAATCTTGGCCTTATAAGTTTGAAATGAAAATAATATGATGATTGGGCTTAATGACTTTCATAATTCAATAATAAAGGCCCAATAGAATAAAAAGAATAAAGCCAATAATACTCCTACCAAAGAGATAAAATATCACGACCCAACAATGTTGTATGTCCACTTAAAATCTTCTTTTCTATTAACAAAAAATGAAAAACCTAACATTTCTTGTGAATTCTATCTCAGTTCATTTCGAATTTCAAAAAATTAAGTCGAAGTGTATTATATTTAAGAAACGGATAAATTCATAAAACAACAAAACTGGCAAGGGTGAAATGTTACAAAATGACCAAAACATGCATGAATACTTGTGCAATGTTAATATATGAGGTTTACTTAAAAACTCATACCCAAGATTATTGTAAATGGTAGGCTCTCTCCATCCGGTGATACTTGGTCCCCAAAATAAGGAGCAAAAAAATTTACATTTTTACAACAATAGTACATAGTATATAGTAAGATACAGTTTTACTTGCTTAAAAAATTAACTGACTGTAGACAAAAATAAAAATGGTGATGACTTGATAGCATAAATTTCACGAGTACCAAGTCACTTTGTCAACATAATAATATATAAGATTCCGTCGCCATCAGCTACATTAAGGTTAACAAAATCGCTTAAAATAGCTGGGGGTTGAAAATAAAATTCTTCATTGTTTGATGTTCATGGTTTTGAGAGCTTGATCATTTCTGAAATCAAGAACAGCTTGGTCAAAGGTGCTCCTAACATGCTGGCACATCAGCATTAGAACCTGGCATGAATCCTTCAACACTTCACTTGCTTGGTCTCCTACAAAATTTCAAAGCAAGACACGAATATAGAAATTGAGTGGAAGCATGATCAGATGAATTATAACGAGTGCACTTTGGGAACATTCTACTTTCCTTTTGAAGTTCCTAGGAGAAAATTAAATATTGGAGAGTAACGAATTTAAGTAAATATTTTAAAATAATGTGAATCTTAAAAAGGCGTCTAACACTAGAGCACCAAAACTTAGCCAAATATCAGCCCAAGTGCTAGACTTGATAACATTTCCTCCAGTCTGGAAGGATAAGGAAAGCAGAATGAGTGTTACAGGGGCTATGTAAGATTTAACAAATTATATAAGTACATAAGGTCAGAATCAAGTTTAATTATATTGGAGGCAAAGATTGCGAATAACATGGAAAATACTCCTGCCCAACACAATGTTGTATTTTATACAAAATATATATTACAAAGTTAAATAAAAAATAAAAATAAATATATTATTTAGTGATGTACCATTAAAAGAGTTTAATGTGTAAATTAAATGAGTTATAATTAATATATTTATTGAGATTTTGTAATGGTTAAATTAATATTAATTATTGGGATATTAATAATATATTACCGTTGCATTAAATATAGAGTGTACTGTTGCCATATATCTTTGTGTTAAATATATTACCGTTTGATAGTAGTGTATCATTGCTATCTTTGTATATATATATATTTCTGACTAAACACTATTTGGAGAGAGATACTTTTGAAAACATTGCTGAGTTAATATCTTGATAGTTTCTGTTGTTAGTGTTATATATATTGTTGGGTCGTGATATTTCTCCTATTGCGCCGAATGGATTGTTCTCACATATTCATTAGTCCATGGGTCTTCACTATCGCAAGGTGTTGACATTATTGGACCTAATCACTTTATTATCTTCTTTGTTAAGTCCTTCTAATATCGAATCCAAATCAAATGTCGACCCATCATTTATTTAAATATCTACATCTTTGACCAAATTGATGATGACAAAGATATGGTAGATCGATATCTTGTATGGCATTAATAAGAATTGGACAATTGGCAATGGTGGGACAGAGGGGATGGGATTAACTGTGTGTCGAGGGTTAGTAGCACCAAACCAGTCCTCAGTAGTATATCACCATAAAGAGAGGTCTTCACAAACAAGTACGCCCTCATACACGTTCTCATACATATTCATATTCTCACATACACATGAGAATTATTATCTCTCTCAATACACTCAGACATTACATTCCTCCATGGTTAACTCAGGAACACGTGATATCGATTCTCACGCCGAAGCTATCCTCGATTTCCGGACCCGCCGTCAAGCTTTTGGTGTCTTATCGTGTTTACCGCAAGCAGATCGTATGCCTTACGTGATCGGGACGTGGCGTAAGATCCTGGCGTTAACATGGCGCTAGAAGGAGGGTCGCTTTCTAGTGTTCTTCGAGCTATCAATCACAATATTTCCAGTTTTTTACATCGGAAGTTATGGCACCAATCGGGGTTCTCGTTCGAGATCTTACTACGAAGCTCGAAGATGGTTGGTCTTTGTTGTCGATAAAGAGCATGATCATGGCCCAAGGCAAGTAAAAGGCACCCCTTTAGAACTTCCTAAGACCAAAGTGGTGGTGATGAAGATGGTGGACGAAGCAGATAGAGCTTTGAGGTTCTCTTGGAGCGGAGCGAGGATGTGGTCGTATGTGAGCGAGGATGTAGCCGAAAGCGAGCAAGGATATAATTGTGCAGATTCTTGGATTGCAAGCCGAGGGACAAAGCGCTCAATTATATCGTCCACCAAAGATGTGGTACGCCTAAAGATGGACAACCGTGAGTTGGAAAGCAGTCTATACACTTTGAGGACATGTCTCAAGGTGATCCTCATGACCAAAGAAGACCAAAGAACCATATTCCTGAGCATCCGAAGAGGGTATTTCGACCTATTGGTCTTTAGAATTATGGTCGAATCAGAGTAGATGAAGACCCAACAGCCATTTTCTTGATTGACCGAAGAGGGTATTCCGCCCTATTGGTCTTCGGGATTATGGTCAAATCAGAGTAGATGAAGACCCAACAACCATTTTCTTGACGACCGAAGAGGGTATTACGCCTCATGGTCTTCGGATTATGGTCAAGCAAGAGAGTAGATGAAGACCCGACAATCATTTTCCTGATTGATCGAAGAAGGGTATTCCGCCCTATCGGTTTCTAGGATTATGGTCGCAGCAGACAAAGAAACAGATCCAGGAAGTATGCATCTCAGAATACAAATAAGGCATTCTGCCTTGAGTATCCTCACCACATTGACAGAAAATTTCACCGAAGTAGATCCAGAAATCACACTCCCGAGAGTCCACTAAGGGCACACCGCCCTATGGGCACTTGTCTTCGGGGAAATCCATCTAAAGTTGCAGTTTCAGATGGAAAGCAAACCGAGGAGTCCGAATAAAGCCGCTATAAAGATTTCCGTAAAGTAGGCGAGTCATGGACATTGCATGCAGATGGATATTCTGTTTCGGACATCAGTACAGCAGACTATCAAGGGGTCGATCACAATAACAATTCCATTGCTGATGCATTATCGAAGTTGACCACTACAGATGCTTACAACTTTGATGGCAGACGGCGTCTTTCCCTCGGATTAGATGCCGGCAAAGTAGTCCAAATACAAGAGTGTCAATTTTGCTCTCATTGATGAGAATCTTTATCGAAAGACCTTTTTCGTCATCATTGCTCAAACATTTGGCTCCATCAGAAGCAGAGTATGTTCTTCGGGAAGTTCACAAAGACATTTGTGGTGATTATTTGGCCTGAAGTTGTTGACCTACAAAGCATTTCGGCAGCGATATTCTTGAAAGAACTGGGGATTCAGCACAGAAAGACTTCGGTGGCTCATCCACATTCACTTTTTCACAATTGATCCTGTTCCTATTTGTCCTAAGTTCACAATGGTGTAAGGAGGTATGGTAGGACTCGCTGGCCATTCGATGGTAGCCCATTTATTTGTTGCCCAGCGTGGTAAACAAATCCTATGTTCCTATATTGATTTTACCAAGGGTGGTAAGTCAATGGTCACTATTGATCCTGTTCCTATTTGTCCTAAGTTCACAATGGTGTAAGGTGTAAGACCCCAGCTTTTATAAATAAAGATGAATTTTTCTATAAATATTATTTTTGAATATTATGGAATAAATTTGATATAATGTTATAGTTGTGGGTAATGTTTATAAATTTTGCAAAGTATGCAAGTTGTTATAAAATATTCGTTTGGCTCTGGGAATATT